>VDFB02000363.1:111103399-111336109 GCA_007258455.2 Sequoia sempervirens | reverse complement strand
ACCACAATTGCAGCTTGTTTTGGATTAAAGGTAATCACTAGTCAAGGAAATAGGAGAGTAGCAGCCAAGGTAAAAATGAAATGCAGCGATTCCTAAATGTAAGAGACCTGGTGTCTCTCAAACTGAATATATAAATCATGAACTCACATGTAAGATATGCCTTGAACCCTTTGAAAATGGATGCCAGAATGAAGTATAAAGTTTGCAGCAGTATAACAGCAGCAACAATGATAATAAATTCCAGCAATGATCATTATCACCAATCCCCACGCCTAGTACAAAGCTGCATACAATTAAATTGCCAAAACCCTTGCCTGACAACCACCTGTTTATTGAAGTTCTCCTGTAGTTCTCTTTGCTCTTAAAATAATGATCAATAGATTTGCATTATTCTGATATTTCATTAAAACCTTTGAAACTTCTGAGATTTTTACTCCAAATAAGCTTAGATGTGACCTCCATGTGAAGCCACCAATTAATTGCAACCCTCGGGTGATCTTTCTCACCAGTAGGAAGCACAATCGAAGAGAGGCTACGTTTTCCAAGATTGAAATTACAACAAAACCCTAGGTTTCACCTCCAAAGCCAAAGCACAAAGCCAAGTTGAGAGAAAATGATCAATCATAATGAAATGAATTCCAAAAATTCCCTTTTATAATATTCAATTTGCATTTGACTTCATCTTATTTAATTTACTTTAATTTCATTTTCTTTTCCCTCCTTTTTGGTGCACAACTTTATAATAATATACTTAAATTATTCACTTATTTCTCCCCTTTAAAATAACACTTTAACTTTTTATAAAGTATGCTTTTTAAAAGCATTTAAATGCCCCTTTTAAATAAAGTCCACTTAATTCATTAATGATGTGCGCTCAATAATTAATTATTATTAAAGTATGACTTTAATAATAATTATAATATTATAACTCCATAACTAATCATCGTAAATCAATTCTGACTTCACCAGGAGGTAGCCCATTGCATTCACTGCTAACCAGGGTGCCTTACTATAAATAGTAAGGTTGGCATGTATCAACACACTCACTTACTAGAAATAGTAAGTATATAAAAATGGAGTCAAAACACCTTGAATATCATAACCTCTGAACAAGCTAAGGATTTGGAGATGAAAACACTACCAACTGACAACTGAGGAGCTAGCTAACTCCAACACTAGGCCCTCTAAACACCATTATTAGCCTATGAGGACCCAATGATAGGCTAAACCACCAAACTTTGATGTACGCTCAAAAAGGGGACACTACAGACGACTAGCCTCCAAGGTGGACCGAGGTATGGAAGAGCGGCCCTCCTTCCATGCTCTCGTAGTACAAGGATCTTTCGCCTTGAGACTGCACGGTTTGCAAGTCAAATTCCTAATATGGTTACTATCGGAATATGTTAGGATGATTATTAATACTATCGATTTCTAACCCTTATGGATAATAGTTGTCCTCATGGATTATGTTGGAAACTAACATTGTTATAGGACCTAAACCAAGATTTATATCTTATAAAGGGCATTTCAATTGGTAAATTTATAATCTTAAATGCATTACATTTCTTATTTTGATGAAAATTGTGGTTTTAGGGAAAAATCTAGGAATATCCCAAATAGGGGACATTACAACCTTCTATCATCCATAGCAACTAAATTGTTAAGAATTTGAAGATGATGTGAACTAGTGTTTTTTGCACTGTTACCCCAAGTTTTCAGGACGGGGACGACAGGGGACGGTGGGACGAGTCCCCAAATTTCCGTTTTTTGAGGCCAAATTTGGGGATGACAGGGGATGGCTATATAAAAATATAGGGAAATTTTAAATATTCATATGATAACATGTATAAGGCATGCATAATATACATTATAGAACCTTAACATAAACATTTGTGTTCAACATTATGCCCATACTCAATACACATTCAAAATTAACATACACAAATCATGAAACAACCTCCAAGTTATAATTTATGAACTTATATCAAAATGCCCAAAAGCTACATTGCTGCCATATAGTTTTAATTCTTCAGTTTTCTATACTTCTATAGAATGTTTATTAAGTATTCTTTAGATTTGTTCATTAAATTTCTTGAGTCATGATCAACAATACTAAATAAGTAGATGAATATGCACTTTTAATTTACAATTCCATTGTGCATCTGCGCTTTCAATCTGTATATATCCATATTTTATCAGCTTCATTCTATTAGTGTGGCTATTTGGAGGAGTGCCAGTTGAACTTGTAAGAATATGAACAGTTTGCATACATTGAAGAAGCGGGGATGTATCCAAGACATTTAGTTTGAATGTCACCGCATGAATCTGAACAGTGTTAATATATGTCCAATTGTGTTTATGTCATGATGGTTAATGTAATAGATGTTGATATGCGTTTTGGACATCTCGGTTATACAGTCTTTTTGCAATGTAAAAATTAAGTTCAAATGCAATAAACTATGCACTCAACACTATCATCCCATCTATCTTTAGTTGCAGATGATTTGTAATTTGATTTTTTTTTACTTTAAATGTAGGGGAGGCCGACTGTCCCTGGGACGGTCGAGGGACGGCCCTAGCCGTCCCCTAGCCGTCCTCGGGACTGGTCATTTGTCCCCCATTTGGTCAACAACGTCCCTCCATTTCGGGGACGGTTTCCTAATTTTTTGCAAAAAAGGGGACAGTCCCCTGCCGTCCCCCTATACCTGAGACGTCCCGAGGACAGGGACGAGGCATTTTAGGGGGGGGACACGTCCCCAAGTTTCCCTGGTTTTTTGATATTTCATGTTTAGATTCTAAATATATTTTAAGATTTTTTTTTAAAATGACATGAAATTGTTTACATCAGTTTAATAATTTGTTTTTTATAGTTAACAATATTTTTAAATGACATTTATTCCATATCACTTAATTTTTTTTTTAATTTTATAAAAAAGGATAAAATTATAAATTCTTAAACATAGATTAGTAACACCAATATCTAGAGTGTAGATACCATAGAAGCATAAATCTGCAAAAAATCCCAATTAATCGTGGTTTTTAAAAAATCTGCAGGCTGGACAATTTTTTCCCCAATTTTTTGAAAAAATCGTTGACCTTTTGGTCAACCATTTTTTCTTGTTTCAAACTGCAAAATCGCTAAAAAAACGCGTTTAAAACCTGCAAAAAAAGGCGAATAAAATCACACTGATTTTTGCATGAAAAAAAACCTTGAGACCATAGCTTGTTGCTTACTATTATGCTTTTGTAGATTTTTTCCAAGCATCCATAGCTTGTTCAAAAGCACCTATTTAAGGCTTTTAGCCATTGCAGCAAGGCAGTGAACTGTTTGATAAAATGCTTTGGTAGACATGTATGAAAAATGTGGTAGCATAGACAAGGCAGTGAACTGTTTTAAAAAATGCCTCAAAGAAATGTGGTCTCATGGCCATGGAATGGCATTTGTCAGGGCATTCCATCACCGTGAGACCACATTTCTTTGAGGCATTTTTTCAAACAGTTCACTTCCTTGTGTATGCTATTGCTTACTATTATGCTTTGATAGATTTTTTCCAAGCATCCATAGCTTGTTCGAAAGCACCTGTTTTAGGCTTTTAGACATAGCAGCAAGGCAGTGAACTGTTTGAAAAAATGCCTCAAAGAAATGTGGTCTCATGGTGATGGAATGCCATGACAAGGAAATTGCTAACAACATAGTTTGAGATGGAATCACCTAGGGAATTTTGGAAATTTCTCCCACTTCTCTTCACACCCATATAACCAACGAAAATCTATTTTCTATAATTTGTGGATTGAACTCTATATTTTATTTGCTCTCAATGTCTATATGCTATGGAAATGCCATTAAATTTTTTAAAAAAAGTAGTTTCTGACTGTTTTTCTTCAATTTTTTGCGTTTGTTTGTAAATCCGATTTTTTCTTGATTTTTTCCTGATTTTTTCCTGATTTTTTCAAAAAATCCTGAACTTTTGGTTTGCCGATTTTTTCCCCAAACGATTAATGCTGCTATGGTAGATACATTTTTGTAATTATTTGTTGCATGTTTCTCTTCTTTTAATTTATGAAATGAGATTAATTGTAATTTACATTTAGGTTTATTCCATATCAGATAACTCTTTTTTATAAAAGTGATAAAATTATAAACTCTTAAATATAGATCAGTAACACAATATCTAGTGCATAGATAATTTTTTTGTAATTATTTGTTGCATATTTTATCTTCTATTAATTTTTGAAATGAGATCACTTGTAATTTATACTTAGGTTTATTCCATATTATATAAAACTTTTTGTATATATACAAATTAATTTATTTGTTTTGGTTGAAACAAGGACATCAATACCTAGTGCATAGATATTTTTCAATTTTTTTTCTCTGCATTTTGTTTTTCCACATGTGGAATAGAGGTCTTGATGTTTGGTGTAATAATCAAATTAAGTATATTCAGAATTATATTTTTTTGGAAAGCTTATTTTAAGTGCTATGATCCTACAAATTGTCTTGTTATGTTGATTCCATTTGCTAGTCCAACCCAAGGTTTGAAACAAAAAAAAATTGAGGACCAAGGTAGCGAGGTCCTCAGAAGGAACCTCATTTGGACGAAGGTCCTTTCCATGGCCTAAAAGAATATTAAAATGTTAAATATTTGAATAACCTTTTGATGAACCTACCCCTTCATTCATAGGTAATTGTGCAAACACCTTTTGATGAAAAAACTTTTGTTTGAAGAAACTCCTTGGAATGAAGATGTTTTCTAATTTTTCTCCCCAACCATGCAAATTTCTAATGTCCCACAAGTGGGACACACTATTGTGGATTCTCCCCGAACTATATTGTTCGTTGTGCTCACTTAGGGTTGGCCGTTGTTGATGTGCCGATTTGATTAAAATGATAGAGGCATTAGAATATAGATGATGGTTGTAGTATTTATATCATTGCAATTAAGGTTATTTCCTAACTAAATATTTAATAGGAATTTTGCCAATCTATTTATATCAGTAGTTCATATCAATATGGGAAATAATTTTTTTCCAATTATGAGAATTAAATATTGAATATATATATTAATATACATATATATATATATATATATATATTTAAATACCCTGTATAATATATATATATATATATATATATATATATATATATATATATCCCATTATAAATATATCGTAAGCCAGTCAATGTATCCTTTATGTATATATATACATATATATATGAATATGTAAATTCATTAGGAAATAATAATATAATATTATTAATATCCACAAAATATAGGTTGTGTGCATATATACATGTATATACCTGTATAAATACCTCTATGTACACGTATGTGTAGGTATACCATATCGATGCATCCTTATGAGCATATCCATTTGCCAACATACGCTTGTATTGATATGTATATACATATGGATACGTGTATATACTATATATATGTATATATGTCCACTCCCTATTCACTTACATCCATTTACGTTACCATCATAATGATCATAATTCACAAGACAGATACACAGATAAACATTACTCATAAAAGCGTACAAAAGAAGACAAGACTCCTAATGCCAATATACAAGCTACGGATGACTTACCTATAACCAACATAACTGACTCAGTTCACTCAATCTAAGGTGATGTGTGTGTATGCTCAAATAGTTCACTTTACTGATTAACTTACCAAGCTCCTCTCCTGTGTGATTTCCCCTCCGCTTGGATAAATGGTTCATATACCTGCATCCACTAATATAATCTCATGACAGTTACATGTTCATAACATTAGCAGTATACATAAACATCTCAAGTTAGAATAACATGATTCAATAACCTTATAATGCAATATTTCGCCATCAATAACATCAATTGAAGCAATGTTAAATGAGACAATCATTAAATGTGAAAACACTCATATTGATAACAAGGAACAACATATTTTATTCTTTCTCATAATTCTCTTCCGAATTATTTAACCTTGTGCAGTGCTAATACGTAGTAGTCATACAATCGGGGTGTAACATTCTCCCCCTCTTATGAATCATCGTCCTCGATGACCTAAGGTATTATTCAAAGCATAAAAATCTAATTCTATATTTATTCTTCATTCTCAAAAGCTTTGAGAATGTCTGGAAACTTTTGCCGAATTTAAGCATAATCCTCCCAAGTTGCCGAGTCTTCCGTGTACTTATCCCACTGGACTTTGCACTACGAGACATCACTGTTACGTAAGTGAAGCTTACGTATTTCCAAGACCTTTACGGGCTTGAGAGATACTACTTCGGGATCCTTTACTTGTAAAGCAGTCCAATCAATTACATGACTATCTCCTGTTATATACTTTTTAAGATAGGACACATGGAAGACATTATGCATTTTGGAAAGAGCTGGTGGCAAAGCGAATTGATAGGGTGAAGATTCACTTCGTCAAGAACTTCAAAGGGTCCAACATAAGGTGGAGCTAACTTAGAAGATTTTCCAAACTTGATGGAACTCTTGTGAGGTTTTACTCTCAAAAGAACTTTGTCACCTAGAGCAAAATTACGGGGCACTCTCTTGGTATTTGCATAGCTTTTCTATTGACTGTTAGCTTTTGCTAACCTTTGCTTAATAACCTTCACTTGCTCATCGATTTCTGCTAATATTTCTGGTCCTAGACTTACTCGATCCTCAAGTTTATCCCAACTTATCGGAGTTTGACACTTTCGACCATACAAAGCTTTGAAAGGAGCCATCTTTATAGTAGAATGATAGGAGTTATTGTAAGCAAATTCGACTAAAGGTAAGTAATCTTCCCACTTGTATTGCTGATCAATGCAATTTACTCTTAGTAGGTCCTCCAATACTTGATTTACCCTTTCCATTTGCCCATCCGTTTTCGGATGATATGCGAAGCTAATATTTAACTGAGTCCCAAGTGCAAAAAACAAGGTTTGCCAAAACCTGAATGTGATTTGTGCATCCCTATCAGAAATAATCCTTTTCAGAATTCCATGCAATCTAAACATTTCTTGCACAAACTTTCTTGCTATGATTGGTGCTGCATCAGTTAAGTTCCCTGGTATAAAGTGTGCCACTTTTGTCAACTTATCTACTAGCACTAGTATGGCATTATGCTTATTCCTAGACATAGGCAATCCTTGCACAAAATCCATACTTATAACTTGCCATTTCCATTCTGGTATGTCATGTGGGTATAATAGACCCATATGATGATGATGTTTAGCTTTCACCCTTTGACACTCAAGACAACTAGCCACAAAACTAGAGGCATCTCCTTTCATTCCCTTCCAGAAGTATAATGGTTTCACATCAGCCATCATTTTTGTCACTCCTGGATGATCGGAATATGGTGCTTCGTGAATTTCTTACCATACTAGATTCCTTAACTCCTTGACCTCAGGTACATACATTCTGCTTTTGTACCTAAGTAATCCACTAGGTTCAAACTGAAAACTTTCATACCTAGGATCTTGTGGATTTTCCTTTAGTGCTTAACTTGCAAGTAGTACTCATCATCTTTGCATTTCTAGAGTACTTGCTCTTTGAAATCGGTATGAATTGCTACTATCGAAGCAATGTGACATCTCCGACTTAATGCATCGGCCACTTGATTTTCTTTTCCCTTGATATAACTGATATTAAAATTATAGTTCGCTATGAATTCCAACCATCTTCTTTGTCTGGCATTCAGATTTGGCTGAGTTAAAAGATACTTCAACCCATTGTGGTCAGTTTTCAACTCAAAGGGCTTTCCCAACAAATAATGTCTCCACATTTGCAAAGCATGAACTACAACTGCCAACTCTAAATCATGTGAAGCCTACTTCATTTCGTATGGATTTAGCTTCCTAGATTCATATGCAATCACTTGTCCATCTTGCATCAGTACACCACCTAATCCTTCTCCACATGCATCAGTGATAACTGTGAAACTTCCTTCAGGATTTGGTACCTTTAGGATTGGTGCGGTGGTTAATTTCTCCTTGACTAGGTCAAATGCTTCTTGACACTTCTCATTCCACTCGAACCTCTTTCCTTTCTTCTACAAAGATGTTATAGGAAAAGCAATCTTAGAAAAATTTGCCACAAATTTTCTGTAGTATCCTGCCAATCCCATAAAACTTCTCACTTTTGACATGTTTTTGGGTATAGGCCACTGAATAACTACCTTAATCTTTGTTGGATCTACTGCAATTCCTTTTGCTGAAATCACATGGCCCAAATAATGTACCTTCTTTTGGAAGAACATACACTTGGACAATTTTCCATACAATTTATGTTCTCTTAACTGTTGCAAAACCATTTCAAGATGTTTGCAATGTTCTTCCTTATTTCTAGAATAAATCAGAATGTCGTCTAGAAATACCAATACAAACTTATCTAGGTAATCTCTGAACACACTATTTATAAGATTCATGAACACTGCTGGTGCATTTGTTAAACCGAATGATAAAACAGTGAACTCATAGTGTCCATACCGAGTTCTGAAAGCAATTTTAAAGATATCTTCATCCTTAACTCTTAACTGGTGATATCTAGACCTCAAATCTATCTTTGAAAATACAACTGCACCTCTCATTTTATCAAAAAGATCGTCAATACGTGGTAGCGAATACTTATTCTTAACCATAGCTTTGTTAAGCATACAATAATCAATGCACAACCGCAATGTTCCATCTTTCTTCTTGACAAATATAACAGGCGCTCCCGAGACACTTGGTCTTATTAGTCCTTTTGACAACAGTTCATCCAATTGTGCCTTAAGCTCCATAAGTTCTGTGGTGGTCATCCTATAGGGTACCTTGGATATAGGTTCCGGTCTGGGAACTAAAT
This sequence comes from Sequoia sempervirens, assembly GCA_007258455.2. Lineage (NCBI taxonomy): Eukaryota > Viridiplantae > Streptophyta > Pinopsida > Cupressales > Cupressaceae > Sequoia > Sequoia sempervirens. The sequence goes on along the minus strand of VDFB02000363.1, from coordinate 111,327,279 downwards.
CAATAGAAAAATCAATTTGCTGGTTACTTAATGCTTTAGTGAAGTTATGAGGGTAGTAGCACCTTTGATGCCTTATGAAGATGAAATTATGAAGAAGATTCTTCATAGGATTGTAGAAAGTTTTCAAGATCTTGATGAAACCGGTAGCAATCAATTTCCTAGAAAGGTTGGTATCTTGAAGACATTTTCAGATCTCAGGATAAGTAACTTGCTATTAGACTTGGAAATGCATAATCAGATTTATCACTTGTTTCATTACCTCTTCATATCCACTTGGAGCGAACAAGAAGAGAATGTTATTGCAGCTATAAAAAATATTCTTGTTCTCACCATTAAAGAGGCTGATGAAATTCCACCAAATGTCCAATCTCTTCTCTTGGACTCCTATGAACATGAAGAAAAGGATTCTCCTATGGCTGTTGTGCTGATCAAGGAATTGTTTAATCAATGTGAGGAGAAATTGAAGCCACTTTTGAAGAAGTTAGAGTGTGATGAAGAAAAAATTAGTGGTCATGATGTTGGAAATGATTCCAAAGAGCTCATGCAAGGTCATGTTGAAGATTTGGTGATGAAGGATTTTCCTCTTATTGCTGCCCCAACTTCCCAAGAAGTTCCACATGAAGAAATCAGCGACATACTTACTCATGATGGATTCATAGAAGATAATGTTGGTGAATTTTACAAAACAACTAGCATTGAAGATACTTTGCTTCATTCTGGCGGTGACACTGTTGCTCTTGGGTTTGATCAACAAACCAAACCAAAAGAAAGAATTGTTTTTGAAGATATCAGCTTAAGTGATTTGGGAGCTGACTTATTCAAAGAGTCAACACTTCAAGAGAAACATGAGATGCATCTTCTTGTTGATCATTACAATCAACCCTTTTGCATTTGCGATGCAGTTGTGAAGGCACTTAGCAAAGACAAGGAACCGGTGTGGGATGAATTTCCCTTTGATCCGGATGATGAATTGGAATTTGATGAGGACTCTATATCGGAAAACAATGGTGACAATATGCTTGAGTTTGGGGCTGCCTTCAAGTATGATCAAAGTGATAGTGAGATGGAAGCAGAGCTAGAGGGCCATATGGCTCTTGAAGATGTAGAGTTTGAAGGTGTTACTAAACACAAATCTGATTTTTCAATGCATGAAGTTGATTGCAAGCATTGGGTTGAAGAATTTGTGGAGTATGATGCTTTTTATGACAATGAGCATTCTCCACTAGTCAATGGTGAAGTACAAAAATGTTGGAACAGCAATGAGGGCAGTGTTGTGACCTTTTCACACATCGCCCCATTCAAAATGGGGACCTCCTAAATTTTTGCTCCATTCTGGTCTTTTGGCTTTGTTGTCTCTCTCTCTCTCTCTTTCTGTCTCTTTCTGCTGTTTGTCTTTCCAGGATGTGCCTGTCTGTGAGCTTAAACGTGAGACTTTGGCCAAGTCTGAGAATTAGGGTTTGTATTTCTCTGGCCAATTTGTGGTCAAACGAGGTGAGTAAATTGAAAACAGAGATTGACATTGCTATCAGTATGCTTCTAGCAAATTTCCACTGAAATTTCATCAGAGTCCGACAACTTACTATTTTTAGTAAGTGTGCAATTCAGAGTGTTCCTTCAACATTTTTGAGGTTTTCATCGTCACATTGCATTCAAAACATGTCAAGCTACTCTGCAAATTTTGAGCTAAAACGGACAACTTGCTATTTTTAGCAATTCAGCTTCCGAAGCAAAGTTCAGGGTTTATATGCAGAGTTCTTCGATGCATGTCTGGAGATTCCTTTTGGGTTTTTAGAAACCTTCACGATGGTATAACATGCAAAGTGAGATAATGACTTTCCGAGTTCAGCCTTCGGAGGCTATTTTTAGGGTTTGCATGTCAGGGTTTTCTTTGCATGTTAGGTGATTCCTTGTGGGTTTTTCAAGAGCTTCGCAGTGGTGTGACATGCAAAGCAAGGTGATCAATATTTAGTGACTTACTATTTTTAGTAGGTGCACTCCGGTAGCTCTCTACCAGCGCATCAGAGCCACAAACAGGGCGAAGTGAAACAAAAATGAGGTCAAACAGAGGTCGTTTGATATACATGCAAGTCAAATTAGGGTTTCCAACTTCGGGACCCAAAAAGAGGGGTAAAAAGTCAGAATTTCAAAAAATCGGTGTATCCCACTCCGATTAGCATCTTTCAAGCTATCCACCGGTAAAATTTGAAGGCAATCAGAGCACTTACTATTTATAGTAAGGCATTCCAGAAACTGGCTAAAAATAGTAAACCAGCAGCAGGTGCCGGTGTCAATGGGCAAGTCACCCGATGAGGAGCACGTCATTCGAATTTCAAGTCAAACAGAGCTGTGGAGATCTCAAAAGCAGGCAGTTACTATAAATAGTAAGTCACCTTCAGAAATGGACTAAAAATAGCAGGTTAGCTCAGGATAGCAGTATGAATAGGCTAAAAGGGTCATGAAGGTCTTGTGCTCAAAATTTCAAATCAATCTGAGCTTCAGGGATGTGAAAATTAGAACACTTACTATAAATAGTAGGACATAGAGAAGCTGACTGGCAGATGAAAAAACGCCTAAGTCTGGAACTTATATCCTCCTGCCTAGGCAAAATGCGCCCACTTCAGTTGGAGATGTTGAGAATTTTTCTAAGGCATTAAAGTGTTTCATCCTCATATGCTAAAATGCGCCCAAAGAAGAATGAGGATGCTTAAAATAATCTAAGTGTTGATGTTTCATCCTCCTGCCTAGGCCAAATCCGCCCTCAAGGTGATGGCATGCAAAATAATTTCTAGGGAGTCAAAAGCTTATCCTCCACCCCCTTTGAAATGCGCCCATGCTAAATAAAGAGGTCAAAGAAGTCAAAAGAGGCTTTGAAAAGCTTATCCTCCACCACATAAGAAATGCGCCCATCCTCCTGCATAGGCTAAATGCGCCCTCACCTCAACTAGGAAAAAGACAAATTTTAAATCCTCTTCTATGTCTCAAATGTGCTCCAGCTAGGAGAAAGTCAAAGGGTCAAAATGTTTCATCCACTTCACCAAGTAAAATGCGCCCAAATCAAGGCATGTGAAGAAAAAAGTCAAGGTGTTGAAAAAGATTCCTCCCTCTACACAAGCAAAATGCGCCCATCCGTCATGACATAGGAAATGCGCCCAAATGAAGGCATATAAGGACAAAACAAGTCAAAAGGTCAAAGCATTGGAAAGTGTTTCATCCTCCTCATATGCTAAAATGCGCCCAAATCAAGGTAAGTGAAGACAAAAGAGTTAAGGTGTGAAAATGCAAGGTGGTGAAGTAAAATTACTAAGGCGTGAAGTTTATCCTCCATGACACATGAGATGCGCCAAGGTGAAGGTAATTTAAAGAATAAAATATTGCTACGGCGTTGAAATGAAGTTCATCCTCCTGCCTCTGTGATATGCGCCCAAGTTGATATGAATAAAGAATAAATGTTGCTAGGCGTTGGAAATACTAAGCTTATGAGGTGAAGATGTAAAATATGCTAGGCGTTGGAATTTTAAAAGGAAATATATCCCTCATGAAATATAAAATGCGCCCAAGGCAATGGAGAAAAATTTCCTAAGTGAATTGATAAAATTTCCTCATAGGCAAGATGATTGAAGTTGAATAAAATTTTCTAAGGCAAAGGTGCAAAATATGTTAAGTGATTTTAAATTTTTCTGAGGCACAAAATTTTCTTCCTTAGGAAAAATACGCCCAAGTTGGAGGGATGTGAATTTTTTCATAGACACGAGTGAAATTGCTAGTGGAGAAATCAGAGGACGTCAGCTTCACAGGGTTGATAAGAAATTTTCAAGTCAGAGCAACAAAATACTCACAAGAAATGGATTAAATTTCATGAAGAATTATTTTTCTAAGGTTCAAAATTCAAGAAAAATTAAATGAACCCGTTCGTTGTACACCCATGAATTTGACAAGTTCTGAAAGAAATTTTCTTCTGGGTATTGAAGATTGTCGACAATGAATTGATTTTGAAGTTCTTTGCACTTCGCCAGGGCTTTTATGATGGAGATTTTGATCGGCACTTGAACTGTGGAATTTTCCTAAGGGAAATTTAAAATATTTTCTAAGGCAAAGTGAATAAAATGTGTTTTCGAGAGATAAAATGCTTCAAACGATGAATTTGAAGTTGGTTGCCTAGATGAATTCGATCAAGTTCTTCGTGAGATAAATCTTCCAGAGTCAGAGTGAATAGAAATTTAAATGACAGAGCTCCGGCTGGTGAATGAAATTTGTTAAAAAGTGAAGTTAAAATAAATATTTTCGAAAGAGAATCGAAAATACGCTAGTCAAAGTTGAAGTTCTAGAAGGTCAAGATTCCAGGCGTCAGGTGACAAGTGTTGCAAATGCCAGAGGAGGGAAATTCGAATTCTTGAAGAGAAGTAGTGGAAATTTAATGAGTTTGCTAAACTTGGCCTCTTTCTAGAATTCGATTTTGCAATAAGAGCTGAAAATTCATTCATTCTTTTCACAGCTGAAGACATTCGAATTTTGCTCTGAGTTTTAAGTTGCAGTGAGTGAATAAGTTAAGTGTTGAAGAGGATTGCTGAAGCTGAAGGTTGTTGAAGAGGTATGACTTGAAGTGAGGATTGCTGAAGTTGAAGTTTGAAAGTCTAAGTTTGTGGCTGAATATTGCTGAAGTGCGAAATTGCTAAGTCATTTGAAGTTGCAGAAGTGTGAATTTAAAATAGTCCAGTTGCTGATTGAAGTTGGACGATTTTCTCAAGTATTGAAGTTGTTGCAGCCAACTTAGAAAAGTTGCTGAAGCTTAGTTGCTTACTTGCTAAAACTTTGTAAGTGATTGAAAGTTCGAAATTGTGAAGGAGAAGTTGAGGTTTGCAGATGAATAGAATGTTGCAACTTCTCAAGTTTTTAAAAGTCGACTGGCAGCCCCTGCATGATATTTTATTTATTTTCTAAATTAATTTGTTGATGGCTGATTATTGTTTTGCAGAATGGCTGAAGTAAGAGCAACTGGCAGAGAAAGCAATGGTGCATCCAGGTAGGCTGTTATCAAGAAACTGAGCAAGCCTTTCTTGCCGGAGTCAAAGTTCACTTCGAAGTTGAGCAAGCTGGCTGATACAAATTTGGGTTCTTTCAACTTGGAGACTTTCAGAAATTGGATAATGGGAGTTGGCAGTCACCGTCCTTCAATCACTTCACACAATATTGTTCGAAGTGGCTTGTATGCAGCTGCTAGTTTTCCACCAGCTATTCAGTGCTTGGAGCTAATGATGGAGTGTGCTAATTACTATGAGGCTGATCACATGTCAATTGTTTCACCAAATGGCCAAGTATTCGCCAACCTAACTCCTGCAGCTATTGGCGAGGCTTTTGGAATCCCAGCACACGAGAAGATGATTTACAAATTAAGAGAGCGTGCTGAACGAATGTATGCTTCTACATTCGAGAGATGTACAGAAGTGATCAACACTCGCTGGATGAACAAGCCCAAGCCCTCTCGTACAAAGTTGCCAAGATAGATTATATCAGATGATTTGAAGCAGGAGTATTGTGACCTGATCATGATGCTGAGTAGAGTTGGAGGTTGCCCTCAGGCGTTTATTTTTGAGCCATGGATGTTTTATTACATCAACCTCGTGTTGGAGGGAAAAGAGCACAGCAATTGGGCTATGATGATTAGTGATAATTTGCACGAGCAACTCCTGAGTTTGAGAAGAACGAAGACCTTTTACATGGGCTCTTACATTATTTGCTTGTTGGCTCGCATGACGAAGTATAGAGGAATATCTTACAAAGAGCCTGTTGGTTGTGGTTCTCATCAATTCAAAATCTATGAGGCTTATCCGCAGTTGCACTTAACAAGTACCACCCATTACAAGCGTGTCAATGACGCCTTCACCATGCACATCACGAGATCGCTTCAGGACCGTACACATCATAGGATCTCGAGGGAAGCTCAAGAATTAATAGAAAGGTATGGGTGCTGGTTTATACAGTTTCCAAAGTTTTCTTACATCAAGCTGCAAGGTTTTTCTTCATATCCATATAGGCTGCCTAAGTACCCAACCAATAGAATTTTAATGTTAGAGATATCTAGGCAACTGGTTGCCTACGATAAGATTCAGAAGAGAAAGAAGAAGGGAGGATTTGACTTCCCTATTGTCATGGGTAATTCAGATGAAGTGTGTCCTTCAATTTAGGCAGCTAGAGAAGCTGAAAGTGAACTTCAGTTCTTTCATTTTTCCTATCACACCAGCAGACAGCACTATGACCCACATAGCAATATCAGGTGGATACTGTCAAAAGAGTTTAAACATAAGGAAAACATTGAGGATTATTGGGCTGGTGCATCAGATGAGGCTGAGGTCAGAAAGAGAATGTTCTCTAGGTTGCCATTGAATATGATCACGGAGTGTGAAGTCATTCCAGTACCAGACCAGGTCGATGAGGACATGAACGTTCTCCATCCAGATTATGAGGCAGTGAGAGACACGTCACTTCCACTCCCGGATTGGTCGGAGCCTGAGATTGCTGATTTGGACACACTTTGCATTCCAGTTATGACATTTACCAGAGCATGGGTTGATAGGCACTTGAGCAGACTGAAGAGTAGGCCAATTTCCTTGACTTACAATTTGATGGGAGATCACAAGACACCCACTACCAGCAGGAAGAAACAAATTATTCGAGGCCCGAAATCTCGAAGGAAGGAGCCAGTTCGACAGGAGCCTGTTCAGCCGGAGCCTCCGAGAGTTGTGATTGAGTCACCCACGCCATTGGAGACACGTTCTCCAAGCATACAGGAGGTTTCTCTTTTCGCTGATCAGAGAAACGCATTGAACCAGGAACAAGAAGTACATGAAGAAAATCAGCCACTACGTAGAGAGTCAGTTGGTCAGAGTGTTAACGCGCCTACCAAAGATGATCAACAGGATGATGGGGAGACTGCTACTGATACACATTTTCAGCATGAGTTGGAGACGACTCTGGACGATGATGCAGTTTCAGGAGATACTCAGCCGCTAGAGGCCGATGAGCCTCGCCAGAATGATATTGAAGTTGAACAAGTCCGTGAAGTAGAAGCACAAGAACAGTAGCCATTTGTTATTCAACATGTTGTACTTGATTGGCTCAGAGATAGAATGAGAAGGAGCCCCAGTGAAGAGATTGGTCCGGCAGTGGAGATGAAAGAATTTTTGAATAGGATCAGCGCGCCTCCACCAAAGAAGAGAGCACAATTTTTTTTGAAGATTTCAACTGATGAGTGTGGTTCTCGCACCCTTCATGTTGCGGTGCCACGAGTTGATTGTGATCGGGATGAAGCAGTGCCGGAAAATTATGTAATCACAACTATGGAGTTAGGACGTCCCATAGGTGCACAAATTGTTGAGGAGTGTGATAACTCCTATTAGGCGCTTAAGGATAGATTGTTCAGGACTGAAGGAAAGTATAAGAAATTGAAGCAAGAGCATCAGACATTGATAGGATACATGTAGCACTTATCTCGTCCTTGTGGGTAAGAGAATCCAGCACTTGAGCTTCCAGCCGAGTTATCTAGAGAATCAGTTAGTGGCAACCTAGATTCCTCAATGTTCTGAAGTGTGGTTTGGTCTATCTTTGAAATGTTCAAGTTAACCTTCAGATCCACTTGAAGCAAATCTGTGTTAGTCGTTATGATGAAATCATGAATCAAAACCGTTTTGGTCTTGAATTCAGTTTGAGTGAACTGCATTATGAAAAACTAGCCTGTTGACTATAAACATGGATATGTTCTGACAACTTTTTCCAATGAGCTAAAAATAGCTTTTGGCGAGGCTAAAAATAGCCAAGGGCAATTTTTGCAAAAAATTCCGAGATGTGGGTTTTGTAGAGAAAATATTTCTAAGCAAACCCTCAACGTCAGAAATTTGAAAAAATGACTTTTGCCTTGGCATGCAAGAGCTTTTTAAAACAAAAGTAGCAGGGCAGCAGGGGCTGCGAGGGCAATTTTTCCTGAGAAAATCTAACATATGGGTGTTGTTGCCACTTGAGAATTGATCAAACCCTGATCCTTCATTTTTCAAAATGTTAACTTTTTCACTACCATGCAAAGGAATCTTCGGAATAAAACAAAGCTTTAAAAAGTGAAGCTACGGGGCAGTTTTTCTTGAAAAATTCTAGCATATGGGTTTTGTTGAGAGTGCTGTGCACAACAAACCTAGATGATCAAAATTGCGAAAAACTGTCGTTTACTTGGACATGCGAGAGAAAACCTAAGACAAGGATAGAAGAAATGTGAGGGGGAGAAGATAGAAATTATATTCTACCTCTGTAAAAATGATGCCTATCCTTGAATGGAGTCTGACATGCATGTGCTAAAAGATGAAGTGTAGAAAACTATCCTGCTGAGCAATTTGGACCTATAACTGTGAAGAACATTGAAAAATATCACCTGTAGCGCCTTCTGATCTTGCTTGTACGAGAAAATATGTGTTTGCCTTCAAATTGTGATAAAGAAAATGGACGCCCAAGTGCATAGTTAAAGAATTTTCATGAGTTAAGGCGTCATATGCAAGTAAAAACCCTAAATTTAGGATGTAGCATTCTCATTGGACCTCATTCAGTTCATAAAAATGAAGATGGATTCTTCAAATAGGCACCACTCAACACGCAAAGAAGAAATATGCCACATGCAAAAATAATGGAGTATTTTGCAGTTCGATTTGAAGGTGAAATTGAAGTTTTATTATTATTTTAATTCTGTTAAAAAATCCCTCGATTATAGGTGACCAAAGCATGCACTTTAATTTCAAAAGTCAAAGTTTGACTTTTGGTGCCATTATTCTCAAATGTATAAACTTTTTTGAAATTTCCAACTTTTAGCCTTTGCAAATGTCACCGAAACCTCTGTTTTGATCCTGAATTCTGGATGCTTGGTTGATCCTGAAGTTGAGCTGACACATTCGTTGCAAAGTTGGATCAAGTCTGAAAAGATGTTGCTGTGAGCAATAGACACTAAAAACTTCATCTGGTGCCTTGAATTCTAGGGTGCCTTTTTTCAAAAGGGTGCATGTTTCACCAGACTTAGCCATTTTTTGGATTTGGACCCTTCATGCTTCAAACTACAACTGTCGGTGACTAATGATTCCTGTCGACTGGATACTGAATCCATCGCAAAGCTGAAAGAATTTTGCAAAGGATGACTATATGTGCAAGTTTTGAAAGTTGATTTACAGTGCTCGAATTCAAGGGCGCCCCTAGCCTGTAGGGGCACAATCGACCTTCTAGGATTGATTTTGCACATTGCAACTTTCAACGAAATGCCCCACTTTAACCCTTGCTATCGGGAGCTAGATTGCTTCGATGTTCGTGCTAATGATCTCATCACGGAGATTGAACAACTTGGAAGAGGTGTTCTTGGGAGTCACAAGGCTAGAAGACTACATCTGAGGCCCCATAAATTTGGGCGCCTTTCTCAAGGAAGGTGCATTTTCGTTGACAGCCAAATTTCTACTTGCTTTGGACGTCGGTGTTTTACACTGATTCTTCATCCACGTGCATTTGACAGATCCTGAGAGCTGACGGTTGGATTCATCGTGTAGCTAGAAGGATTCTGGGTAGGTCTCTTGAAGAAGACAGCTGTTGAAAACCTCATCTAACTAACCAAAAAGCTAGGCGCCCTTGGCCTGCAAAGGTACATTTTGACATTTTGACATTTATTTTATCCTCCGTTTTACATGCTCGTTGGATCAACAACTACTGTTATTCTGTATGTCGTATGGACTGGCGATTGAATCCCTCGCGAAGCTGGACTAAAGCCGGAAAGATCATCTGAAGATAGCAAACTCAAACATTGACATTTGATAAGCTTTATTCTTGGGGGCCCTTGGGCTATAGGGGCGCAAGTTCTGTAACTTGATTGTCATCTTTGATGTTCGTTGCCTTTTGTATCTTCCGCCTCCGTCGTTGTTTGCCGGTGTTTCACAAATTTGATGGATTCGCTTGATGATTCACTAGAAAGCTAGTAGAAATCTGAATAAGATGACTAGCTTTGCAACCACTAACAACTGGATTAGGGCCTTCAAATTCAAGGGTGCCCCTAGCTTGTAGGGGCACAATATGCTCCAGACTTGGTAGTTTTTGGATGATTTTACCTCTTTCGTGCTTCGCAAACATCGTATCGCTTGCCGAGTTGATTGCGTTGAAGCATTACTACTGCTAACGCGAGTACATGACTCCGTTTCACTATTTTAACGTGTACGTACGCTACAAAGTTGACATATGTATTGACTGCACAAGCATCTCCCATGTAGCAAGGTGAGGTGTTTCCAGACTTAAAATATTGTATACATTTTTCACCATTTGAAAATCCCCTACATCACGAAGCATCTTTTTGAGCATCTTTCACCATAGAATTTTCTGTGATAAGTTTGAGGCTTATATTTCGACACCTGGTACTGGCCAACTGCCATTGACGACCTCAGAGGTCCTAACTTTTCTCCCGATAAAATGAAGTAGACCCACCAGAGCTAAATTGACTTTTTCTTGATTCTGACTTGACCAATGTGATTGTAACATGAAATAAGCCAATCAAAATTATTTTTAGTCAATTCTGTAAAGATCCTATTTTTAGGGTTTTTTCCTAAAACTAGGGGCCCCGATACCCTAATTTTCAAAATTTTCAAATTTTGCCAGTATCTTCTAGACAGTAAACCCACAAAAAGCCCATGCTTCATTTGACCTAAAACTGACTTTTGATGACAATTTTACAAGATTTAGACCATTTAATCAAAATGCCTTAATGAAGCAAAAAAATTGTTTTGGGTACAACAGTATGTGTACAAAAATACTCCAAGTATGCTCACAAGTAGATGAAGTGCATGGCTAGCCCAAAATGCATTTAACCATCCATCTAAGAGTTTTGGTTTCGTGACCAAAAAAATTTGACCATTGCACTAAAAAACACATTATTTGAAGATGATATCATGTAAGAATATTTTAAAATCTTAATACATTTAATGTACATGTCCACAAAATAGAGACTGTCAAAATTTTGACTCTTTTATGAAATATCTCAAACTAATTTTCTATGCAAATTTTTTTACTTTCACCAATCTAGGTGCTCAGATATTTTGTCAAAAAGTTTGCCTGTAACCTCTCTGAACTGGTTTATGACTGATTTTGATATAGAGTGATTTGTTTATTGTTTTGGGAAGAATGGCATTCATGAAATACTTGCATTTATATAAATAAAATATACAATTGAACACAAAGTAGCAATATGTATAAATGAACATTGAATTTCAAACTGCTGGTAACAATTTATTACATTCAGAAATCTGATACAGCAGTTAAATATCATTTACAACTTACTAACCTGGACATTAAATACCCTTCACATCCATTCATAGCCTTTCCCAATAAGTACGGCTAGCATAGAATACTTCATGAGCAATTCCCAAAGGGTACGACAGCCTTTAATTGATTCCTTCTCCCCTTTTTGCTGTGTAAGCTTCGTCCTTTGCCTTCTACAGTGCCTCCAGTCTTTACTTTATTCAAAATTGGGCCCACAAACATGTAGGGATAGCTCAGGGGTTTGAATATGGTATGGCTGGACTAGTTTTAGCAATAAATCATAACATATTTCCTTTCATTTTGCCATAACCAGAAATTGGTCTTGGCACAAGACTTCACAAATTCTGAAAATGAATTCCAATAATATTTTGCTTTCAAAACTCACAAATCCACGCCAAGCAAATAAGAGATAAAGCTGCTCCAAAATAAGAATATGATGAAACTGCCAAAACCACCAAACTCTTCCAAGCAAGTTTTCCAAAACAAGATATTCTATAATATTTCCAATCACCTGTAAATTTGTCTCTGAAAGAGACTCACAAATTAGAAAACCAAATCTTTGAATACACTGTGAAATACCTGATTGATATCTCCAACTAACATTAGCCAAGGTAGATCTTTCACCAACAAAGCCAATCTTCTCCAAGAGGGTTTTCATCCTCAAGAAGCTTGAGATGAACCAAGTCCAATCTCCAAAACCACAAGAGTTTTTAGATAGAGATAATAAACTTCAACATCCCCAAATGAGCTCTCAATTCCTCTTTTTATAAGCTTTTTAGGACTTTCTAGAAGCTCCCTTTTAAAATCACTATATTAATTTATTAAGCCTTTTAACTCCAAAAAGCGATTTAATTTACCTTTGAAACATTTTTAGCATTGAAAGTCACTTTTAAGCATCGCATCATTTAAAAATTTTCATGCTCTTTCCAATGAGCTACACCATTGAGGTGCTTGATAAATGTATTAATTAAAAGGCTACCTTAGTGAAAATAATTGAACATTGCTCAATATTACACTCAATTAGTGGAAATGGCCGAAAAGCATCAGAATTGAAATCTGACTATGTAGGAGTGATCTTGATGATAAAATATGATAAATGGACCCAACAAGGTGACTTACTAAAAAATAGACGCTCCCTCTAAGAATCTTGGAGCCCAAAAAAAAAGTTGGAAATAACATTTGAGAGTGTCATATGACTCCTTAAAACCATCCGAGCTCATTGGTAACATCAAATTACCCCTCTTAACATGCTGACACAAACCCAAAAAGTCAGCGACAACTATACTACTAGATAACCTAAAAATGGGACATTACATATTATCTGGTTTGAAGGTCTTCCTCCCTTCCAAGGCAGCTTAGATGAGAGAAAAATCTTTGCATGCTTGTATATTGGCAACTCTACCATATCTGTCTATAATGCTTCTGAGGTAGGAAACATTTCTCCATGCATATGAACAAGCCCTGTGTGACCTCACCATCATCATGTTTGAATGAAGAGTTATAAAACAATGTTGGATTAAGACAATATCCTACAACATTGAGAGAGGAATGCATTTGTCGATTCTATCTATGAATTATATCCCATAATGGCATATACCTATCCTTGTTTTTCTCCATCTTACCCCTCATCACCTCCTTGGCCCTATCCATGGCCTCATACAAATATCCCATGGGGGATTTATCCCCATCCATTAGTCTCAAGGCTTTTCCTAGAGGCTCTAAAAATTCTACAACTTGCTCAATCACATCCCAAAAAATAGTAGAATAAATGTACTTTGCTATTGCTATGCCATTTGCTTGATTTGTGAAGCCAAATTCCATCCACTTATTTGAAACAACATTTGTTTCAAATTCATTTTTTGTTGGCAAAGAGTTTGTAGTGCAAGTAAGTGTGTTGCAAATCTTGTCACCCCTGGTTGAACTAATTCCTTGCCTTTTGTGATAGAGCACATCATACACAAAACCCTCATGGGATTATAGATAAATTTGGTAATAATGTGAATTGTGAGCCTTTTGCAATCCCTCCTTAACCCGTTCAAGTTTTCCAGTGTCCTCCAGGGTTAGATCAAGGTATGTGTTGCACATGAGGTAAAAAATATAGAGGGGTATTTTTCTATCAGGAGTCTCCTAGCAGCAACACAAGCAACAACATTGTTTGTAATAATAGAACCATTTTTTTGGCCCTACATCTTTGACCACCAACTCAAACATCTAAAACAATGCAACTCCAGATTTGATCGTATTTGATGCATCCACAAAATTCAAAAATATTATGTGAATATAACAAGAGACAAGTTGATGAGGGTTCAGTTCCTTCTATTTGTCCATCCATCTAACATTATGGTGCAACCATTCTTTTCCCATTCTAGTTGATGCTCATTAGCGACATCTTTGACATCATGTACTGCATCATTGAGCATACCAACTCTCAATTTCTCGTAAGATGGGGCTTCAAACCCAAGAATTGCAGCTGCAATAGAATCCTCCATACCTTTCTAGTATGGAGACCTAGCAACACGGAATGGAAGGCTAGAGTAGTACCAAAAATTTACTATTGCATTCTTTGGTTGTTCATGGACATTCTTCCTCTATCTCGTACTCTCCAAAGTGGTCTATGATCTTGGTGTAGTACGAGTTGTGAAGAAAGAATTAATGTTTCCTCCACTTGTGTTTGGGCCACATGTTGTAGAAGGTGGTGTTGACCTAGATTCTTTGAAAATCTTGTGCACTATTTTCCTTATCCAAGTGATTCTTTCTATCATCTATAAACTTATAATCTATTTCAATCTCGGTCCTTGCCTTTTTTACCTTACCCTCATAAATCACTTGAAGAGCTTGTTTTGCTTGATATGTGACATCCGTAGGGCATTTTGGACAAGCAATGGCGTTATTTCCCGCCTCCTTTGCCAAATGCCATTTGAAGTGAAAAATGCCACCGTTGATATCATTCAAACACCAATTTTATTTAATCTTAGTTGTACCCAAGACTGATGTGCAATGTGTACATGCAAAGTCTTTTTGACGTGGTATTATGACCTAATCTGCAAAAGCATTTTAATTTAGTCTAATATAATACACATTGAACCTTGATTTAGCACCCTCTACAACATTGAGAGCTTCTGGTATGTAACTAAGGAAATTTTCAATTGCTTTGACTCTTTGAGATCATAAATATTTTCGTAGAGACTATGTAGGTCAGTTTTTCAATTTCTAAATGATTATACCTTTATAAGAAAAATATGACAGGACTTCTTCTGTAGTGTATTGCTTTAGCCTTAGACATACGTCTTCTATACTTTTACAGCAAAAACATTTTCCTATGAATTGGTTTGGAGTTGTTCATAGCTTCTCTTTGATATTGTAGCTGGAGAAGTGCTAGTTTTGGAAGGGATTTTCAATTTAGAATGGGTTTGGAGTTGTTCATAGCTTGCCTTTTAAGGTGCATTTTAAGACATAAAAGTATGTTTCATATTGTGGTTGTTTATGGAAAGTTTCTTTTAATGGTAGATGTTCATAAAAAGGGTATGCACAAGTTTAATGAATTAATTCATTTGTAGCTAAACTAAAATACTTTGTTTACATTTGCTATGACCTACTAAATGGAATGTATGTAAGAAATGCTCTCCAATTAAAAAGATTTTGCAATAAAATGTTAGCTTCACCGGTATAGAGTCTATTCTTTCTGTCATTTGCCATTTGTATTGAAATACGTTCAATTTATTTACCCAAGTTTCTAATACTGCAGAAATATGTTTGAGTTACTTAATATTTGCCTAGCCCTTTAGATATTGTAGTGCAAGAGTCACATGAGAATGGGAAAGATGAAGACTTAGAACTACAAATGGATAAGAATCTTATTGAATGCATCTATAAAAATCATTTGCAAGTATAAGAAAAACTAAAGAGAGTTAATGTAAGTTGTACAAAAGGAGGCATGATCAATGCTATGTTGAATGCAAGCTCAAATTAGATCATAAGTTGTGGTTGTACTTGTTGTGATCTAATTCACACCTCGCCCCATTGCAAATGGGGACCCTTGTAGTTTGCTTTTTGGGGTTTTGCTGTCACGCGTCTCGTTTTGTCTGGTCTTTGTTTGGGGGATTTGAGTCTGAATTTTGAATGGTTACCCGAGTCAAGCAAAAGAGTTTTAGCCTGGATCGTTGTGCAAACATCGCCATCATGCTTAGGAGGCCCGGGAGACGAAGATCGACTGTCATTTCAGTCAATTCCGACACCTACTTTTTAGGGTTTTCACTCTGGCCCCCTATTTTTTAGGACCTACTTTTTTGGCACTTTTGAGCAATTCTGAGATCCCTATTTTTTAGGGTCTATTTTTAGAAAGTTGCTATTTTTGGAAAATTTCTATTTTTAGAAAGTTTCTATATTGAGAAGGGGTCAGGATTTCGAAAATCCACTCAGAAGTTCGAAAAACTCAACGAAACTCTCAGAAAATTGATTTGAAATTTTTTGAATTCATGGAGAAATTCTGGAAAATCACAGAAAATGGTGAAAAATCTGGAAAAAATTACAGAAAAATGGTGAATAAAATGAAAAATCAGTCAACAAATTGAAAAGAATGGTGAAAAATCTGGAAAACCATGAAGAAATCTGAAGAATTCATGGAGGAGACTGAAAAATCTGAGAAATTCATGGCGAAATGGCCCAGGTATGACTGCAATTCATGGCAAGAGTTCATGGAAGCATGGCCAAGATTTATAACCAGCATGAAGGATAAAGGAAAAGTTAATGGTGAATAGCTTCAGCCAAGTAATGTCAATGGCAATGCTGAAGGTGAAGTATGCCCTTCAATGGCTTGACTATAAGCAAACTCCGCCCAGCAGCATAAGGAAATGGCACAACATCATATGAAGTCCGCCCCCCAATGGCAAATAATTTGATGAAGTCCGCCCTTGAGTGGCAAAGGAAAGAGGCAAGTCCGCCCTTGGCCAAAGATGAAATGGCAAGACACAAGCCCAAGTCCGCCTTGGATAAAACACAAAGTGGCTAGACATTTGATGAAGTCCGCCTTGAAGTGGCAAGAAGTCATGCCAAGTCCGCCCTTGAAAAATGTTAAATGGCAAGGAAAGAGGTGAAGTCTGCCTTTGGAAGAAGACAATGGCATGGCATGGTATGAGGTCCGCCCCATGCAAAGTGGCAAAGAATGAAGTGAAGTCCGCCCTTGGTCAAGTATTAAATGGCAAGGAAAGAGGTGAAGTCCGCCCCATGTAAGATGACACAAACTAAAGCTAAGTCCGCTCCAAAGTGGCATAAATATTGGTCAAGTCCGCCCTAGGAAGTGGCATGGAGATGTATGAAGTCCGCTCCAAGGAAAATAGCTCAACACTTGGTGAAATCCGCCTAGTCCATGAGGTGTTGGCATGAGAGAATGGAAGGAAATTAAGTGGCCTAAGCAACTAGCAAGTCCGCCATACTTAGAGGAGTAAAAAAAAAATCTTAAATTTTGCCTAAGTATGGGCTTTGAAAAATTAAAAAAAATATGCTTGGCCTTGAAAATTTCGCCATACTTAGAAGAAATTGAAATATTTTCCTAAGTTTGACATTTTGCTAGAGACTTTGGAAGAAAGAAATTTATGGCCAAGTAAAATTGGACGAAAGAAATTTATGGCCAAATAAAATTGGACGAAAGAAATTTATGGCCAAATAAAATTGGACGAAAGAAATTATGGCAAAATAAAATCGGACGATAGAAATTATGGCAAAATAATTTTGGAAGAAAAATTTCGCCCAAGGCAAATGGCAAATTTCGAAAATCAAAATTGCCTTAGACAAAAATAATTTGCCATAAAAATTAACGGGTTGAAAATGACACATAAAATAATTATTTTAATTATTTTAATTATTTATTTTCCAACACCCCAAAGAGATAAGTTTTAAAAAATCGAAATTGGAAAAAAGACAAAAAGAGCTTTATTGAACTGGCGTTGAATTTGGAAACTTTCCCAGATACCATTGTTAAAGATAAAACTTGCCACTCAGAAGCGAAGTCCAAGCTAAGTTTAAACTCGATTTAAAGGAAACAATGGAAATTTGCTAAATGGATCGATTTTCTCATCTCTATAATTGAATTCACTTCTCATTTTTACAATCATTCGATTTTCGAAAGAAAAGTGTGAGAAGAAATTTGTCTAAGGCGCGAAAGTTGAGAAAGTTTGCAGCAAAGTGAAGGAAATAAATTCATCCCAGCCAGCATTGTGATCGTGACTATTTCTTTTGTCCAGAAGAGCCAGGCAGATTTCTTTTTCCACTTCATTTTGGCGTAAAAACTTCATCATTTATTTTCTTTCCAGCTTGATTCTTCACGAAGTCTGATTTGACAACTAGCTGGACTATCTTTCAAAGTGATTTAAATTTCAAATTCTAAATTTTCTCTTTGCTTTTTCTTGCAGATTTATTTTCGAGAAGGTAAAGATGAAGTTTGCCAGCAAGGGTGTGCAGCTGCAGTCAAAGATCAAATCCAAATGGGAGCACATTATGGACACCAATCTTGGCCACGTTGACCTCGATGACTTTAGGGAAAGAATGTACGGAAGCGATGGACGTCTGCCTACACCAATTGCGAGAAGAATGATGCGCAATGGAATTGTTCACGCAGCTGGATTTCTGCCAGCAAAAGAGTGTCCGGAACTTATGGTGGAATGTGCATTGCACTATAATGCACGAGAAAGGCAAGTAGAAGCCCCTGATGGAAGAGTTCTCGCATACTTGTCCGAGCCAGCCATTCAAGAAACTTTTGGAATTCCAGTTTACAACCGAACGTCTTACCGCACTAAGGAGGATGCACTTAAGCTTTACCAGAACCAGCAAGACCTTTGTGCATCAAACATAAACAAGACTTGGTTACTGAAGCCCAAACCTACTGCAGGGAAGATGCCGAAGAAGTTGGTCAGAACACATTTCAAAGAGGAATATGGCGACATCGTCTTGCTGCTAAACAGAATAGTAGGTAATTCTCATGGTGCACCTTTCGAAAACTGGATGTATTATTTCATTGATGAAATAATTACCAGAGTCAAGATGTTTAACTGGTCCAGAATGATCAGTGATAGCCTCCATGAGCAGTTGGTTAACCTGGAGGAAACCAAGACCTTTCACATGAGCTCGTACGTCATATATTTGCTTGCGAGGTATTACAAGTATTCTGGCTTGGTTTGCAAGGGTGTGGTTGGCAACGACAAATGACAACTCAAGGCCTATGATTGTTATCCACAGGTGCAACTAAAAGAGAAGTCACATTTCCGAAGAGCACATGACGCCTTCCTTATGTACATCACTCGGCTTCTCCAAGGCAGAACACATCAAAGATTCACCCATGAGGCCAAGAGTATAATCAGCCGATATGGATCCTGGTTCATTCAGTATCCCAAGTTTACTTACATCAGGATTCAAGGATTCTAATAACGTCCTTATAGATTGCCCATCTATCCGACCAACAAAATGGTTTTGTTGGAAGTTCTAAGGCAACTGGAAGCATATCAGAATATCCAAAGGCCAAAATAGAAAGCATCTATCACTTTTCCTTTTTTCATCGGCAATATGGAGGAATCATGTCCAACGGTGCAAGCAGCAGAGAGTGCCCGATTGGAGATACAAAAATATCCATTCATCTCATACAAACCAAGGAATGACTTTGATCCTCTCCATCACATTGGAACGGTGGACGGAGAGAAATACAAGCACCGGGTAGACTTAGAAGACTTCTGGGCTAATGCAGCTGATGAATATGATGTGAGGAAGAGGTTGTGGTCAAGATTGCCACTAAGTATGATAAGGGCAACAGAACTTTTCAAAGTACCTGATCAATTGGAGGATGACGGAGTATATTTGCAGCCAAGCTTCGATGAGAACGAGCCACTCCTTCCTGTGAGATTTTTTGAGCCTGAGATGGGTGACCTGGCCACATTCATGCGACCTGTTTTCAAATATTCTCAATGGTGGATAGATCGGCAGGTAGAAACTCTAAGGCAGAGAAATGTGCAATTCATGTATGAATTGATGGGCAGTATAGAGTCCTGTTCTTCAAATGCTGGTGCATCTCGTGGAGATGGGCCAACAGATGCTGCCAACTTGAGAAAGAGGAAAGAAATTGGTAAATCTGCAAAACAGGACAAGGATAAAATGATAGATGAAGGGCCTTCTCGAAAGAAGCACAAATCCAGACCTCTTCAGTCGACCACTTCCAGAAATATAGAAGAAATACTTGCCATGGATAAAGAGTCTTTGGAGAATGTCAGGATTCCTTCCCCAGTTGGAGATGTGGAGCCAATACAACTGGAGGACGATACTCAACCTTCTCCTACAGGCACTGAGATCCTAGAATCAGACAATGATACAGATTTATGGATGGAGAATTCGAGGAAGGAATGATTTCCGCCCTCAAAGGAATCCAAGAGGAACCATCCGTGCAGGAAATTCCAAATATACAAGAACTTCATAATATGCCAGAGATTCAGGAAGAGCAAGAAGTGCGGGATATTCAAGAAATCCAAGGTCAATAGGAGGACGGAATTGAGCAGCCAACCATCCCAGATTGGCTAAAAGAAAGATTAAAGAGAAAGGCGCCAGTAGAGGTTCCTAAAGAAGATGATGCCACCGATTTCTTAACGAGGCTAGAGCAAATTGCCACAAGAAAGAAAGCCAAAAAATTTTCTACCATCCAAAGGGATGAGGGTGGCAATCGCACAGTGCAAGTTGCAATACCTACAGCCGATAAGTTCCAGGATGAGATTGCCCCGGATGAATATGCCATCACGACCATTGACATGGGTCCAACAACGAAAGGGCAAGAAGTTGAGGACTTAGACAATTCCGTTGCCACCATCAAGTCTAGGCTGGAAAGGGAAGTGGCCAAGAAAAAAGAATATAAAAAAGAGATTGAGCGCCTAAAAGACTATATCCAACATCTTACCAGGCCACTCAATCAAGGTGACCAACCGACACCTCTACTTCCAAATTCTTCACTAGAACCAGTCAGAAATTTTGAGGAAGAGTTGACTACAGCAAGAGAGGCTAAAGATTGGATGGATGGAAGGAAAGAAGAGGCGGTGGCATTTGCAGAAAAGCTGGCACATGTGTACGAACAAGCTTCCTTTCTACTATCACGAGTTGCAAACTTAGCAGAATCATGGGGTGGCCTCGAAGATATTCAGAGTAGGATTATCCCATGTATTCGAGAATTAAAAGGCATCTCGAAGCAAAGGTTGATTGATGACAGGGTTATTGAAGCCGGAGCTGCGTATGATTTCAGCGGATGGTATTATGCTCTGATTTCACGAAGAGGAGTCCTGGAAAAGGTAAAACAGGATGGCGCCAAAGTTGAAGAACATGCAAATGAGATTCGGAGTAAAGTTTACCAGATGGCTGCAGATATGCTTGACAAAGACACTGTCCGAAAGAAACACTTGCGGCCAAAGAATTTAAAAGAACAAGTGCAGAAAATTTTCTCCACCATCTCCGGGCCAATCATGAAAGAAAACTTCACCAGGGTATTCAACTTCATGACTGTTAGAAATACTTTCTTGCTACAGGAACTAGAATGGGCGACCACTTTTGCAGAATGTGCTGAGAGCTTGGACTTGCTAGAATACAACGCCAACGTGCTGCCGGACATTGCCATGGAGGAGGTTAGCTTGATCGTGTCTAGGTTCGCTGAACGTGATGCCGTACAAGTGGATAAGGATGCTGCTCCAGATGTCTGAAGTTCTCTCCAGTTAACTGGTTGATGTTTTGGAAACCCTAATTAGGGTTTAGTTGTGTTTAATCTCGGCCATTGATTTCATTTTAATCTCGGCCATTCATTGTAATTTGGGATTGCTATATAACTCCACCCCCTCCCCCCCACTCTCTCTCATTTTATTAGGAATTGAATAGAGATATAGGAGAAGATATTATAAGAATTAGAGATTAAAGAGAATTAGATTGTAGAGAATAAGAGAGTTTTTATGAGATTGTTGTGAAAACACTATTCTAATAATAAAGTTCATGATGCATGAGGTGCCTTGAATCCTTTGATTGTCAAATGGTTGCATGGTCGCATATTCTCTCTTTCGTCCAGTAAATTTGAATTAAAATTTAAATGTATGTTAAAAGAATGACAGATTGATAACGAAGATTAGTGAGAATTAGCTCATACTTTCTTTGAGTGAATGCTTTTCATTCAATGTGTAAAGTTAGATTGAGCGTTATCGTGGATGCTTAACTTTTGTTTGGATAATTACTGTTCGATTTGATGGTAGTTATTCATGA
The DNA here is from genome assembly GCA_007258455.2 of Sequoia sempervirens. Classification (NCBI taxonomy): domain Eukaryota; kingdom Viridiplantae; phylum Streptophyta; class Pinopsida; order Cupressales; family Cupressaceae; genus Sequoia; species Sequoia sempervirens. The sequence goes on along the minus strand of VDFB02000363.1, from coordinate 111,305,700 downwards.
CGTGAAAATCATAAGCACATTCCCAGAAGATTGCACATGCTTTGTGTAGTTGTTGTTTAGCGTGGCGAAGCAGAGTATTGTTTATTTGGTTTCATTCAATCTTTGTCGTCTCTTGATTTCTTAGGAATAGCATAGGATTTCTAAAACCCTTACTCTTTTTCACCTTTTTTTATATAAAGTCAGAAAATCCCAAAATGATACTGTATTTATGTCTTCACTTTCTTGAGTAACCTACCAGAGCTAAATCCCAATTGTGCCCCCCAACAAATCACATCAAAAACCACAGAGCTTATCCGCACTCATCTTAAACATTGGAATTACCGTATGATCTCACTTGCAATCTTAGCATACGAGGTAGTTTTTCAAGAGGGGATATAGCGTCTTCGACACTTTATTCTAGAATGTTTGTTCTGTCATAAAACACGCATCAACAGTACTTAGACAAAGAAATACTCCAAGAAAAACGAGTATACAAAAAGATTATAGCGGAAACACATGAATCTTTATCAAAAAATTAATTATATATTTTCTCCTAAAGTAAATCAAGGCAGCACAATAGAGGTTGATATCACCAGTTGGCATATATGATGGTTTCATTATATCTTCTTGAGAGAGAGCTAAGTGTGCTTCCAACAATTGGAAATTCAAATGGCACAAGGACAAACTTGCTTGTGCCAACCCAAATGCTAGAAGTCGGGCATTTGAACATGCCTCCCTAGGGGAATGCTTTGTGAGCAAGTCTGTAAATCATTTAATATGTTTATTCATTCCAAGTATTGCTGGTTTCCTTACATAAAACTATATCATTGTTGCTTTTGTAAATGTGTTCTTTGTAAAGAGGGTTCACTGTTGCATTTTTTCATTTCTTCCTGTTAGAGTTATCATGCATTAGCTAATAATTAATTAATGTTTAATGAATTATTACTCTAATTTATTCTCATGCACTTAAGCTAAACTTAGGAGTTCTTTATTAAGTTAACTAAGTGCTTCTTTGTTAACTGAAGTGAACAATTACTAGGGTTGCTTCTATATAGCTCTTAACCCTAATTGTAATTAATTCTCAAGCTTTCATATCTTTTGATAGTCTCTTGCACCTTGAGATTTACTCTTTTGTTCTCTTGAACTCTGAACCTTTGAGGACTTTTGTTTTCGTTGAAATTTCTTGAGGTTCTTTTTTAGCTTTTTCTTGTTGAGGAATATTGCACATATTGTTTGTAGATCTCTTACGTGGAAGGTGTTTTTGTTCGTTGTTTGATCTTGTGGCTTGTGGTTTTGTGGTTTTTCACAATTCTAACATGGTATTAGAGCGTGGATTCAGCGAACCCCTTTTTGATTTATGAGGTTTTTTCTTCAACTAGAGTTATAGGAGGAACTTTGAAATCTTCTTTGTTTATTGCTTTTTTGAAGCAAAAAAAAACTGAAAAAAACAAAAAACAAAAAAAATCCACCACCCAGGGTCATATGGGCAACTAGTGCCCAACCCTTGGGGGGGCTAATTTGTTTTTTGGTTTTTTTGTAAAATAGGCAAAATTGGGAAAATGGGCATAACTGTTCATTCGGGTATCAAAATTGGGCAAACAAGATATCGTTAGAAAGTTGGTTCTGAGCACTATCCAATGGTGTTGGTTTTATTCTCTGTTTTTGCTGTTGGTGCATTCTACAGCCTACTGAAGTCAGAGGTGCTATTTTTAGTTCCAAGTGTTAAATTTATGATCAGATTTAATGCACAGAAAAATTAATTCAAATCAGACACAATAACACAACAGATACCCTGGGAAAACCCTCCTCTTGAGGGAGAAAAACCCAACAACAATATATCACTTATATATTGAATCAACAATGAAGTCTGCTTTACAATAGAGGCCAATATGAAGGCCTATAATGTGCACCACAATCTGATGCAACTACAGAAACAATAAGCTGCAATCTATAGATGATAAACTCAACATTCACTCAATAACTCGATCTACACTTGAAGAACTTCTCCCTAACTCGCACTTGATATGAATGGAATGTATGTAATGGATGATCAACAATGAAAGAACCATCAAATATAAATACAATGCAAGGAGAGAAGACACGCCTCTTCAAGTATCATCAAGTCGGCCTCCACCAAGTAATAAGAAATACCTCTTCATAGAAGATCGCGCCAAATAAGAAGTCGGCTACATAAGAAATTGTGTCTCTTCAAGAATGAAGTTGGCTTCACTTGAGATCGAGCCTCTTCATGAATTCGCACCTCAATAATTAAATATTGTTAATACAAATCGTGCCTCTTCATTAAGTGAATCACTGTCTATAAATGAAATAGCCGTTGGCTATAATTTAATTTATCATCATGTAAAGGAGAACGGCTAGAAGGAGACACCCGACGCTGTATGATAGCATCAACACCGAGCCCATAACTTTTGACGAGTTTCTCCGTTTTTCGCGATTCTAGGGGCATTGGAACCGTCTTTCAAGGCTCTCCACAACCATCCATGCATTTTTTTTAGATTGCTCTTCAGGTACATTTTATTCAAGTTTTTGTGTTTTCACACTCTGGTGAATTACTTGGACATTTTATTTCCTAGAAACTTGTTTGCATGGGATGACTCATTTTTTGCTGTTCTATATGTATTTCTAGTATTTTGTTCTATTTGGGCATTGTAGACATCTTTTTCATGCACTTCTCTTTTTTAGATGCACTGAGATAAAGTGCCATTCTAGTGTATATTTTTTGGGGATTTTGCACATCCTGTTGTGCCTTTTGTACTCGCACTATAATGTAAAGCGCCATGGGGGGGTTGTTGTTTTCCTTTGGTTTGCCATCACACCTTTGTCAAGTGAGTGTCCCTTCCATGACAATAGTGAATCCTAGTCATTCTTGCCTCATGAGTGTGTGTCTTAGTTTGCACACCCTTTTATTTGCAGGTTGTTTCTCCTACATGCACTTCTTGGTTTCACACAGTTTTAGTGTACTTGTTATGGCTCTCCCTTTTTAGCATTATGGGGGGGTTTCTATTGTTGGTGCTAATTCTTCCTTGGTTTCGCGGTTTGAGTGATCTACGTATCTAGTTCTTGTTCCTATGTACTTTACAATGCAACGTATATCAACGACTAGTTGCATGCATTTTAGTGAGATGGATCGCGTGGATCATTTAGCATATGGACACTCTTGCATTCCTATTTTTGGAGGTTCTTCATTTCAGCTATATATCAATCATCATTTGACAACAATCTATAGCTTCTTTGTGCTTTAGTGTTCTACATATTTCTATTTTTCTGGACATTGTTTTGGTTGGGGGCTTCTCAATTCTTGACACCTTGATTTGGAGGCTCTTTCAGTCCTTCATTCGCCTTTCTCTCTTTTGGAGAGGAGTTTTCTCCCATTGTGGTTTTCTCCTTTTCTCCAATTGTGAGAGATCTCTTGTTTGCATATGGGTACCTCACCAGGCCTTGTTTGTCGAGACCCATCATACATTTTTTTTTAGGGTTTTTAGCTACTCCCTAAGTTCATCTTAAGGGTGGGACCCTAGTTGAAGAAAAAAACTCATAAATCGAGAAGGGGTTCATTGAATCCACACTTTGATATCATGATAGAATTGTGAAAAACCACAAAACCACGAGCCACAGGATCAAACAACGAACAAAGACACCTTCCACACAAGAGATCTGCAAACAATATGTGCAATATTCCTCAACAAGAAAAAACTACAAAAGAACCTCAAGAAACTTTAAGAAAAACAAAAGTCCTCAAAGGATGAGAGTTCAAGAGAACAAAAGAGTAAATCTCAGAGAAATGATACAATGAGGGTTGAGTGCTGTATAGGAGCAACCCTAATAATTGCTCTCTTCAATTAACAAAAAACAGTTAGTTAATTGAATAAAGAACTCCTAAGTTTAGCTTAAGTGCATGAGAATAAATTGGACTACTAATCAATTAAAGAGTAATTAATTATTACCTAATGCATGATTACTCTAACACTTCCTTTTAAAATGTTTTTTGGAAGAATCTTCCTTGTTACTCAAGCCCAACATGCAACAAATTGCTTTCTACTTCCCTAGTTTAACTGATTTTAGAAGCTAGATTATTTAAATATGCCTTTTTTGTATTTTGGATCAGCGCACTTATTTTGTAACAAGTCATTTAAAAATTTCCTTGCACACAACTTCCCAAAAGAACTTATTATTTCATATTTGAGGCTCAACTTCCTACACAACTATAGAAATACCAAGATCCTGAGTAGGGCTGATTTCCAAAGTAGTGTTCCATGATTCCATGATGTACTGTCAAATTCTTTCTTTCTTTCATCAAAATTTAAAATTTATTTTCTTTTTTAGAGAACAAAATTAGGTTTAAAAATAGATATTTAATGAGGGGCAAAGGATAGAGTTTTAAAAAAACTCTTACAAAGTAAGAAACTCCAGATGTGAAGAAGATATAACTTTTATGAAATAATAGAAAAACATTTTATATTTAAATTTGTGTCGCATGTGGATGTGAATTTCAGAGTTGATTTTTTCTTTTAACATTTTTGTTTCTCTGTGTCATGTTATGTGGTTTCTTGTATATAAAATGTGACAAAATCATGGATTGTTGTTACATGGGTAGGTTGTTGAATCTGCAAGCCTTTTAAACTAAATTGAAGTCTCATTTGATGGGTGGTTAAATAAAATAATAATTACCTTCATCTTTTATATTGTGAATCGTGATGCATTACAAAAGAATGGGAGGAGACAGGCTATAAACATAAGCTAAATGTCCCTTACAAAAACAAAAGTATAAAACCGAAAATATTTAACACTTGCAAAGTGATACCAATTTTGGCCATGTTCGATATTATTGCAAATTGAAAACGTTTGTTCGCCTATCAAAAATATTTAACAGTTTATTTCTTTTGCATATTAAAATTTTTAGTTTTCCTACCTCTGTTCACTTCCTCTGTTTCCTTGCTCGAATTTGACTCGTCAATAGATAATCCACCTTTTTTACATGTCCCATGTGGCGGTTGAGTTTGTAGTTGTGCTTGAAATAGGTTGTGCAATTGCAATATTTAATGTGTTGGTCAGTGTTACTGAGGGACGTGTCCCCTGGTCTAAATCCCCTTGTCCCCATCTTAGAAATGTCTCGTGGACAGGGACGACAACGGTGTACTATTTTTAATATCACATAATGAATTATGAATTCTGAATGCATATTGAGTATTGACAATGAACTCTCAACACAAATGTTATATGCTAAGTTTCTATAATGTATATGCATGCTTTATCCATGTTTTCATATGAATATTTAAAGTTTCCCTATATATTTTAAATTTTTCTATATTTTATATAGCTGTCCCCCCCACCGTCCCTAAATTTGGCCCAAAAAATCAGAAACTTGGGGACTCGTCCCGCCGTCCCCTACCGTTCCCGTCCCAGAAACTTGGGGTAACACTAATGTTGGTGCGTTTTTAGGGTTAGGTTTCTTGAGAGCAGGATGGGATGTTTTAGACATAATTTTAGCATGATAAAATCGTTGAAAATTGTGACTTTTTCGGGTCAATGATTTTTTGAAGAATCATGATATTTTAAGGGAATGAAAAAATCACGCCACCTGTCGTTTCAATAAAAATCGTGATTAATCGTGATTTTTTGTAGATTATTGCCTCTTTGGGCAAGAATGATATGTTATCAACCAATGAGGGTCAGTTCTTCACTAACCTTAGAACTAACTACAAAAAGGCTGACTTTGCTACCCCCACAACTACCATTGCCTAGGGAAGTAGTTGTTGCATATTGTTATTTGACGTTTTGAGCATGAACTCTGGTGTTTTTAATGTAAATAATAGTGTCATGTCTCAATGCAAGCCAATTTGTTTTCTTCAACTTGAATTTTTGTGTTTTTGATGTAAATAATAGTGTCATATCTCTATGCATGCCTCTTTGGCTTTGTCAACAACAATTTTGTACTAAATAGCTGCTTTTCTTTACATTTTTTTTTAAATTACAGTTGCTGGAACTATAGTCTAATACATTGAAAGTAATCGTTTTGTAATTTTTGCAAGGTCTGCATGATTTATATCTTCCCTCCTTTATTGTACATTCTTCCAAATCAATATATGTTTTTATTTATACAAAAGATTCCCATTGAGAGAATGATTATGTTAATTTCATTTGTAATTTGTAAAGTTACTATAGAAGGATGTTGGAGGTCATTTATTTAAAGACTTGTTTTCCGTTATGTTTTTGGTGGAATGATACTTGCCACCTTTGATTGAGAACAAGATCATCTTGTATTCACCTAATGGTTCTAGGATCATATGTGGTGGACGTACAGTTGTGTTGTAGATTCTAATCATGCTATGTTTCCTTGGTGATATTTTCAAGGTTGTAGGGTCTAGACTTAGGGTATGGTGGTAGATGATGTGGATATCACTAGGACATGTTGCTTTACATTGTGTTGCTTTTAAATGATATGCATTTTTTTGGGGTATTTTGGGATACTACATTTATATGACAAGTTAAAACATTTTGACTTATTTGGATGATTGGTTTTCCAATGATTTGCTTCATATTTTCAACGTGCATGTTTGGATGTTACAAGTTTTGAAGCTTGTTCATAGGGTTGGTAGCTTGGAGTGACTGACCTATTGTTCAAAATCACAGATTGCTTTATCATTTGCCATCATGAGTAGTTGGGTAGATTCTCCATAAAATCTCTCTCTAGGGGGGATTTTACTACCTCATGGTTTTTACATGTTATTAGGACTAGCTTTCTCTTATGTACCTATGGGAGTTGGATCTTATTGCTTGATGAAGAATTGGGATATGCATGCCCTTTTATTTATGGTGAGTGGAGGCTTGCTTCTAGTTGGAGTCAATCCTAGTACTTGGTCATGCATGGGGTAGCAACATTGTCCACTTTTGAGGCAGAGTGTATAGAAATATTGAATGGCAGATTGTGTGGTGTAGCAATGTTGTCCACCTTTGAGGCAGAGTATAGGTGAACATGAACTATTACATTGCGTGTGGTATTGGTTTGTGATTAAGGTTGCTTTTTTTAATATTGCTAATCCCTTGTTATTACTAATAATAAGATTTAAATTTTTTTAAATGAACAGTAGACAAGAAAACGCTTGCAAACGCTTGTGTGGTTGAGTGCTCTCAAAATACCTGCAAGAACAAGGAAAAGGAAAAATGTTTGGGGCTATTTAGGGGCTGGCCTTAGTCAAACCCTTGTTTTTGTCTTTCAACCTCCATAGACAGCCAAGATAGTTAGAGAGAAATAAAATAGTGTGTGTTCTTATTCAAAGTGCATCTAGAAATAAGAACATCTAGAATAAGAACAATGACTAAATAAGACATTGAAAGGATGTGATAATCCCAAGGTGGTCGGGGGCATAACGGAAGAAAATGCTTGTAATGACAATAAGAATCTATAATAATATTACCTGTAGAGGCTTGAGAAAGCCAAGAGAATAAGAGAGTTGTGAGAGAGTGTTAGAAAATCACTTAAGAGAACTGTGAGAGAGCTTGAGAGTGTTCTAAGAGCCAAGAGAGCCAAGAGAGAGAGAGAGTTCTAAAACTTAAAAATTAGATTTCCAAAAAAATGAGAAGAGGAGGGAAGAGGAAGAGGTTGATGACTCATTTGGAATCTTTTCAAGCTGTTTTCATTGACCTGGGAAGGTGACAAGTGAAAAAACACTAAAAAATGACCACCAAACAAAAATTGTCATGGGACTCTATGTCTATGCAAGGTGCTCGTGTCCAAACAATTTATATGTTAAATATAAAGAGATCATTACACAGTATATTAGAGAAAGAGTATCAGAGTATCAGCCCTGTGCTGCAAGGAGGCCCTGCAAAAACAGACACAACCTACACCCCAAAATACAAGAAATACAACCCCATCCCGGACCCTAAAACAAAGAGAAATACACCCTTAGAGTATCAGTTTCAAGTATTACCCCCAAAAAATATACATCAAGATTAGAGAGCTGTAATTACAAATATACATCAAAAGAGAGATCAACATAGATATATCAGGCCTATGTACAAAGGAGTCAAGACAAAAAGGATATCACTGGCCGGAATTTAACCAGATTGAACTGAACTATTAGCTTCACCAAGAGCCACCAGTGCCTTAGCCACATTAACCTCCTCAACTGACATACTAGGGACTTTGTTCCTCTGTTGTTCCATTAGCACAATAACCACCTCTTTACCTTTGTTCAAACTAGGATTAGTCTTCTGCTCTTCTTTTAGTTATTTTCTAAAGGCCTGTAGAGCCCGTAGGAATACCTCTGCCCCAGGGTGACCTTCCTGCCACATATGACTATATCTGGTTTCCAAAATATCAATAGTGATTTCTCTGTTTTCGAAGTACTTCCAGAATTTGTCCTTCAAAAGCTCCAGAGTGATGAAAACCTGCATAGCAACATTATAAAATATGAGTCCCTTATAGGACTGAGTAAGCAATCTCCTCCTACCTTGGAATCGGTCTTCATTCCGAGCTTTCCAAATTGCCCACAAAATTTCAGTTGAAAGGATATGCCAGAATAAAGCACGAGTTTTGCTTATTTTGCATTTTTGAATAAAAAGTATATTTTTAGGGGATATACCCCCATTATTCCCCCAAACATTATGAGATATGCAAAACATATTCTAAATTTCCTTAGCAAAAATGCAATCAAAGAATATATGAGATAATGATTCAAGCTTTCTACATAAAGAGTAGACATCAATATCATCTATTTTGCTTTTATAAGGGAGCTTCTGTAAGATCAAGAGCCATCTGAAGTAGGCCTTTTTGGCCTCCAACTCTTTTTGCCAATTTTTCAAGAAAATTCTTTGCCATTGATCTTTGTTCAAATTCATTTGCCAAGATTTATTCATGTGTTCTGTTATATCCACCTGTTCAGTTAACATTGTATAGATTTCTTTAACTTTAACATTCATTATTTTGTTACCATTATGCCACAAAAATTCTTTATATGGGAGGGAATCATTTTTGATTTCAACTGGAATTTTGAGATGGCCACAGGCCTCTTGTAAAATTCCGGACCAATTTTTTCAATTTTTGATTACAATAAGCAATGCAACACACATCTGTTAGGGTTAGCTCTTAAACCAAAACAATGCGGAATACAACTCTAACCAAGGATGTACACCAGGATCCGGAGTTGGGCAAGGTGTGAGCATATGGTCAGAGGATCTTAATGCACTGTTAAACTGAGTAACTCTAACCAAGAATGCGCCGAGAGATGGGGAGCATATGGTCAGAGGATCCCTACAAGCTACCAACTGAAAGTAACTCTAACCAAGAATGCGCCGAGAGGTGGCGAGCATATGGTCAGAGGATCCATGTAATGCAGTGATGACTCAATTGATCAGCAACATGATATTACAATGCAAGTTCAAAATGTAAATAGGCGGCAAGCCAGCCTCTTCCACTTATTCAACGGGTATTACAATGAGTAAAAGTAGAAGATAGATGAGAATGTTGACAGTACTACTGTTCAGCTTACAATGAATTAGATTGCCTGCCAAGAACATAAGATTAGAAGCTCTCCAATGCTGCAATAATGAAATAAGATCTCTCCAAAGCTTAATAAGACATTCCGGTCACAAACCCTTCACCAAAATGCATTTACCTAAATATGATATGACAGAACATGGACTGAAAATGCATAACCAGCAACACAAAACCCTACTAAAATGTTTGCAACTCACACTAGACTCACCCAAATGACTCCAAATCAAATGCATTAGCTTCCTAGAATGATGGCGCCCAAGTAAGAACCATAAAACTGACCCAAACTGCTGTATATTTTTTGGCACGAATTTCAAGAAGACTTTGAATGGTACGACCCTTCAAGGAGGGCGACTTAGCTTCTATAAAATCCAATGTTTGATAATAAAATCTGCAAATTTGTCAAGAGGGGCGCCCTTATCAATGAGATACAATGAAACAATACCCAGAATGAGATTATTTTTATTTTCTGATGTATGAGCAAAAACAACATTCAGCTATATTGAATCAGCAACTCCAGAATTTTACTATAATGCAAGAAACTGAACTACAGATGCAAACAATTGCTACAATGCAAATCTCACTACAAAAATCCACTCAACTACAAGCTAACATCTCCACTAGTTGCTATCTTTCAAGCAAGAAGTCGAGCCAAGGCTAGGAGGCATTCATTCCTCGAAGCAATCCTGATACCATTTCGGTAGCATAACTTTACTGAAGACATGGGATGTTCAACTGAAGAGCAAAGGCCTCTTTTTATAAGCTTGAGAGGAATCTTCTAGAAGCATCAAGAAGGCGCCCTAATTTTCAAATTTGAATTGTTCATATTTCCCTCCTTGGATGGCGTCCCTTTTCTCAAAGCTAATTTGACTTTATTTTAAAATAATCTCCTCAACAAAGTTGGTGTCCCTTTTTAAGCATGATTTTAGACCTTAAGAAAATATTAAATTACCTCCTATGAGGTGTCCACCCATGAAAACCACCCTTTTAAAACAACTTGAAGTGATGCAACTAGGCCAAGGGGTCAACATTAAAATATAACATTATTTAAATCAACTTAACTTATCTCTCCAAAAAGCATCCTGTTGTGACCTTTTCACACATCGCCCCATTGCAAATGGGGACCCCTAATTTTTGCTCCATTCTAGTCTTTTGGCTTTGGTGTTTTTCTCTCTCTCTCTGTCTGTCTCTTTTCTACTTTCTGGGAGCGTTCCCGTCTGCAAGCTTAAATGTGAATTTGGCCAAGTCTGAAAATTAGGGTTTCATCTTTCCTGGTCAGTCCGAGGTTGAATAGAGTGAATAGATTGAAAACAGAGCTTAACGTTGTTGTCAGTGTGCTTCCAGCAGGCTCTCAACAAGTTTTCATCAGATTCTGAGGTACTTACTATTTTTAGTAAGTGTGAAATTACAGGCAATTCGTCAGCATTCTTGAGATTCCAGTCCACACATTAGAGGATTGCGCGCATGCAAAATTTGAGCGTAACCTTTTTTTTAGGGACACAAGTTGGTGCGAGTTTTTCTTTGCATGTCGGCATATTCCTTACGGGTTTTGAGACCTTAGCAATGATATAACATGCAAAGCGAGACGACAACTTTCAGAATTCAGTCTTCCGAGGCTATTTTTAGGGTTTGCATGTCAGGGTTTCTTTTGCATGTCGGATGATTCCTGATGGGTTTTTCGAGAGCTTCGCGATGGTGTGACATGCAAATGAAGATACTCACTCAGTAAGGAACTTACTATTTTTAGCAGGTGCGTCCCGGTAGCCGCTTCCTAGCAATTCAGAATCACGAGCTGATCGCAATGCAACATAAACGAAGATAAATAGAGATCTTTTGATACGCATGCAGAGTGAATTAGGGTTTCCAACTTCGGAGCCTGAAAAGAGAGGTAAAAAGTCAAAATTTTCGAAAACCGGTGTAAACCACCGCGATCAGCGTCCTTCAGGCTATCTGCTGGTAAAATTTCAAGTCAAACGGAGCACTTACTATTTATAGTAAGTCAATTTGGAAACTGGCTAAAAATAGTAAATCAAGTGCATGCGTCAGTATCGACAGACAGGTCACGTGGTGAGGAGCGCCTCATTCAAATTTCAAGTCGATTCGAGCAGTGGAGCTACCAGAAACAAGAGCTTACTATTTATAGTAAACCGCCTTCAGAAATAGGCTAAAAATAGCAGGGTGACTAAAAATGGCAGTGTCGACAGAACAACAAGATGATGAGGATGCAGTGTCCAAAATTTCGAATCATTCTGAGCTGCAGAGATGCAAAAATCGGAGGGCTTACTATAAATAGCAGGGCATGAAAAACTGGCAAAAAGGGTAAAAAATTGTCTAAGTCTGAGTTTCATCCAGCAAACACCTCCAAATGCGCCATGCTTGCCTTCAAGATGATCAAAAATATTCTATGAAATGAGTTCATCCTCCTGCCACCCCAAAATGCGCCCAAGTTGGCGAAGTGGAAGCATAAAAATTTTTCTAAGTCAAAACGTTTTCATCCTCCTAGGTGGATATGCGCCCAAATCAGGGCATGTGAAGACAAAACCAATGGCATGCAAAGAGACAAAACGTATGCATGCAAGGAGGGAATATTCCAAATGAGTTGAAAAGGCAAATTTTAAAATCCACTTCATAATGCAAATCCGCCCAGGAAAGGAGGGAGTCAACAAGTCAAACAAATTCGTCCTCCTCCTACATGAAAATGCGCTCAAAGGAAAAGCAAGTCAAGGAGTCAAAGTTCTTATCCTCTTACATAGGCAAAATGCGGCCAAATACATGCATGTGAGGACAAGGAAGTGAAGTTGAAGAGTCATTCCTCTTGGATGTCTAAATGCGCCTAGATTGAGATGTGAAAAGTGAATGGAGGTGGTAAATAAGGTGAAGGATACTTCAAAGCGTGGTAAAAGGAGGTAGATGTTAGGTGTTATCCCTCTTCAAGCCTCAAATGCGCCTAAAGTGTCAAGAGTTGAAAATATTTCCCTAAGGTGTGTGGGGTGAAAACAAAATGCTAGGCGCTTTTATTTTATTTAAGTGTGCTGTGCGCCAAGGGGGGTGAGATGAAATATAGGATGATGTGATGAGAATTTTTTTAAGGCGTTGGAACTTCAAATGAAAGTATTTTCTAAGGGTGAAATAAAATCCAAGGTGGTGAGTGGAAGATAAAGTATGCTAGGCGCCTTCATGAAAATTTTCTAAGTGGAGTTGATATTTTCACGGGCAAAGTTGATCGAGTTGGATATAAAATTTTCTAAGGAAAATTTTTCAAAGCGATTTAAAATTTTCTAAGGCACAAAATGTTCTCCCTTAGAAAAATGCCTAAGTCTGGAGAGGTGATAAGAATTTCCTGTGATGAGTAAAGTTTGTCGAAGATAAAGATGCTGGCATTGCAGGATGGATTTAAAATATTTCCAAGTCAGAGCAACAAAAAAAAAAAAAAAATCTCCACAGATGTGAAGAACGGATTTAAATTTCATAGGGAAATAATTTTCTAAGGTTCAAAATTCAAGAAAATTAAATGAACCCGTTCATTGTGCACCCATGAGTTCGACGCGTTCTGAAGGAAATTTTCTTCTGGGTATTGAAGATTATCGATGAGGAGTTGATTTTAAAGTCTTCCATGCTTCGTTGCGGCCTTCAGGGTGAAAATTTTGGTGGGCACGAGGTTGATGAATTTTCCTAAGGGAAATTTGAAAATTTTCTAAGGCAAGTGTGAAGAAAATGTGTTTTCAAGGTGAAATTCTCCAGACAATGAATTTGAAAGAAACTGCCTAGGTGAATTTGCTCAAATTCTTCGTGAAGATGGTTTTCTTGAGCCAGAGATGGATAAAATCAAGGTTGTCAGAGCTCCAGCAGGTGAAATGAACTTCTCAAAGATGATACGCTCTTGAGGAAGATGGGTTGAAATTTTGGCTAAGGCATGAAGAATCGTGAAGAAGGCAAAAGTTGTGCTAGTGGAAGCGATGAACGCTTGGAAGTTAGAGCATGAGAATCCTGGTAAGTAAGTCGAATTTATATTGTGAAGTGTTCTAATACTCCTCTCCTCGCTTGTTTTACAGGAGGAACATTGAGGCCAGAGCACGATGACTTGAAGTGATGAAGCACGATGATATTGCAACCTTCGGAGGAAGATAAAGTCATGAGTTTCAATCTCGAAGAGAAAAAGTTGCAAGAAATTGGCTAAGTGTTAGCTCAAGTGACAAAGAAGAAGTCAAAGAACAACATCAAGAAAGAAGATCAAGGACAGTGTGAACGCGTCTGCAAGCGGAATCTTCTAGAAGACTGATTGTGGGCATTTATTGCCTTTGCTATTTTTGGGAGTGAGTGGGAATCTTTGATTCATTTAATGTACCACTCCCTATTCTGGCGGTTTTTAGGGTTAGGGCTGAGGTGGTACGATTCTAGCCACTCTATTGATTGTAACCCTAGCTGTCTTTTGGGACTTGGCTAGCTATATAAAGGGGGAGTCCCCCTCATTTGTAATTCATTAGAAATTAGATTTAGAAGTAGAGGCAGAGCTTAGAGGAGTAGAGAGAAGTTGATAGAGTAGAAAGTAAAGTAGTGTAGATTGAAAAGGAAGGAAAGTCTTCCCTTTGGATACTTTGTAAGAAGTTGTCATGTATGCTTTCATAATAAAAGAATTTTCATTGATGGTGAATTCTTCTTTGTTGTGAATAGTTGTTGAGGCTTCTTCGTCCTTCCAATTCACATAGTATCTTGAAGTAGCTTAAAGTAAAGTAGTTTTCACTTTCATGCAAGTAGATGTTAGTTGTGGACTTGTGGTATTAATTGAGGCAACTTCATTTCTATCCATACCACTAGCGGCTTGCTGACGGCAGGTCTGCCTTGTGTGGTCAACTGGAAAACTTTACAAACTTAACTTCGATTGTGATTCATGTGTTTGTATGCGTCGTTCTGATGGTGCTTACATGTTGAGTTATAATTTGAAAACCTCTTGCCACTCCCTTGAAGATTGCACCGACTTTGTGTAAGTTGTCCAACGTGAGGCTGAGCAGAGTCTGGTCGAAGTCTGTCGAGATTGATCCCACATTCCATCCTTAGATAAAAGATTAACTTCTTAGGCCCTACACCTCTTTTTAATTCGGTTCATTTCCGGTTAGGATTAGGAAACTTGTGCACATTTGCCAAATCATTCGAATCTCACGCAAAGCCCTTAGTCTACTGTCTGTTGTCAGCTATCGAACAATTGTGTAAGTCCCCTCGTGAGAACACAACAACTCACATCAAACCAACTGAGGGTATTCTAAGTATTCGGAACCTTGGAGTTGAAAGCATGATCTTACTCGCAATCTTAGCATGCTGAATACTTTGTTCAAGAGAGGATAGGGTATCCGTTGGGAAACTTTATTCTGTGTTGGTGCGGTCTCAAAAACCACGTCAACACATCCCAAGGCCAAAAATGAACAAACCAACTGAACTGGCTGAAGAAGAGAGCGAACTGCACTGAAAATCACAAGACCACTGCCAGAAATAGAATTTACTTAAAATAGTAAATTCCTGAAGGTGCTCGGATCGCATTGCAAGTCATACCACTACGAAGCTCTCTGAAAACCCAAAAGGAATCCGCAATTCAATCTCCAAATTTCGAACAACATCCTCCAAAATGGGAAACCCTAATTTTACCCTCCGAGTAGCCTATGGGTCTCTGGAATAGGCCAACGGTCAACTGAATTGATCACGCTCGAGAAGGGGACATTACATCTCTCTCAACACAGTGTAAGTTCTCCAGTTACTTTGAGGGATGTTAAATTCTGAACTTAGATCATTCCAATCCTTCAATCTTCCATTTTTCAAAACATCATTAAAACAAAGAATCCCTTTTTGAGCCCAACTTTTAGCAGAACAACCTTGAATTAGAGCTAAAGGATTTCCTTTACGCTTCAGATTCCACCAAATAGATCTATTGGCAAAGATGACCTTATTATCACCCTTGGTGAAGTGGCAGTTGGATAGGTTCTTTTTGATAATTTCCCAAGCCTTCCATATGGTTCTAAAAACATTGGATCCTGCAGGTGACATAGGCCACTCACAACTAAGAATATCACTGAAAGGAAGGAGCTTCCAGAATTTAGCATGTTTAGGCACAACATTGGCAATGTTATATCTGATGAGCACTTTCCATGGTTCCTCATCATCCAAGGTACCAATCACCCATTTAGTTGCCAAGGCAATGCCTTGAATCGTCAGATCTTTTAACCCCAGACCACCTTGCACCTTAGAGATGGTGCACCATTCCCATTTGACAAAATGCTTTTTCCTTTTCCTTTTCCCTTTACCATCAGACCACAAAAACTCTCTTATTCTTTTTTGAATAGCATTAATTTGGTAAGAGCAAAAAAACCACACAGAGGCAAAGTAAATGCTATAGGAGTACAAAACTTTTTGACAGATTTGGAATCTCCCAGCAAAAGAGAGGTACTGTTTGTTCCACTTTGTTAACTTCTTCTCTATCTTATCTCTAATCTAGCACCACATTTCTTTTAGATTAGGCTCAACAGCAAATGGGATACCAAGATATCTCACTAGCTTCTGGGGACCCCCCCATGAAATGCCATACTTGCTTACCCAATCAGGGGGCTTATCTTTCCAACTAAGGAGGAAGGATTTTGTAGGGGCAATTTTTGCCCCTGAAGCAAGACAAAAGGTCTCAAGCTTCCTCATTAGAACTGCAAAGTTTTCCTCATCAAGCTACAAAAGGATAGATGTATCATCAGCAAATTGAAGGTTGATGAGTTCATTCAAGTCCGGCAATCTGATACCTCTTACCCTTGGGACCACTGAGCTATCCCTTAAGACATAATGAAGTGCATCAGAGGCAATAACAAACAGGGCAGGTGCAAGAGGGAAGCCTTGCCTTAGTGATCTCCCAAGAAGGATCTCCTGTGAAAGAACTCCATTGACATCAACTTGAGCAGAAGCATCTTGGAATAAAGTCTTAACCATAGAGCAAAAAGTCCTTGGAAAACCAAAAGCCTCTAGTACCAGAAGCACAAAATCCCATTCAATCCTATCATAGGCTTTTTCAAAGTCTAACAAAAGCATTGCTGCATCTTGTCCTGAATTCTTTGCCCAATTCATGGCCTCCCAGCTTGTGACAAGATTTACCAAGATATATTTCCCCTTAATGAATCTAGTTTGAGTTGAATTGATGATGATGGGAAGAATACTAGCTAGTCTTTCAGCCAGTGCATTTGCCAGTATTTTATAAGAAGCATTCAAAAGAGTAATGTGCCTCCAATTCTTAACAAGGTTTTTGTCCCCCTCTTTAGGAATCAACTTAATGATCCCTTTGTTAATATTTTTGTCAAGGGAACCTTTCTCAAAGGCCTCTTTATAAACTAGATACAGATCATCACTTGCTTAGTCTATGAATGATTTGTAAAATTCTGTAGGGAGACCATCAGGTCCTGGAGATTTGTCATTTTTGAGGGAGAGAATGGCTCTCCTTATATCCTCCTTAGAGATTTCTCTATCAAGCTCTATAGCTGCCTCCTTACTAATCCGCTTGGGCATGATCCTCTTGATATAATCCCTAGCCTGAAAGCAGGACTCATTATCCCCTTAAGAGGTGAAGAGGCTCTGATAGAAGAGGAAAAATTGCTCTCTTATTTCATCTTGTTTCACTAGAATGTTGCCATTTGCATTGATCTGGTCAATCAGTTCTCTGGCCTGCTTCTCCTTTAGATATCTAAAAGAAAATTTTGTTCCTTTGTCTCCATTCTCAAGCCAATTCATTTTGGCTCTAATTTTCAGTCCTTTAACCTTGTTGGTTTGAAATCTCCTAAGATTATCTCTGGCAGCAGTAAGTTTTATCAATTAGGGAGTTGTCATTAGGGCTATTTTGGACTTCTAATTCAGCCTTGAAAAGAATGTCCTGTAAGATGGTCTCCTTTTTGCTCCCATCCTTGGCCTTCTTTCTCCCTATAGTTTGGAATTGAATCTTCCAACCTTTAACATTCAGGTCCCACCGCTCATTTAAGAAGGCTGGTGCTAAGACAAAATCCATTTTTGGACCCTGCATTTGATGTTACTCCATTCTTAGGCATAAACTTAGCCCTTATTGGATGATGATCAGAGAGAGAGAGTATGGTTTAACCTCCACCTTCCATCCATCCTTGATTGGAGCAGTCGAGAAGAAGGCCCCATTAATATAAAACCTATCAAGCCTGCAAAGAACTCTCCTTCCACTTTTCTGAAAATTAGACCAAGTGAACCAAATATCTTTACAATCCTTCTTCTGGCCTTGAATGGGATCCTCAAGATTTAGCTTGGATTTTAATCTCAACCAATGAAATTTCTCATATTCTTTCCAATCATGACCCACTCCCCCATATTTGTCTCCCTCCTTTTCAACAAAATTAAAATCACCCTCTAAAATCCAAGGGATATCTTGAAGATTGAACATCCAATTCCAGAGCAAGACCCTGTCTTTGTAGTCATTAGGAGCATAAACCAAACAAATACCAAAGCAATCCTCGTTCTTCTTCAAAATTGCCCATACAGCGCTGTTGTAAGGAGAAACTCCAAAGCTTACCACATACTGATTCCAGTTGTTGGCCATTAGAATAACAGCCCCTCCCTTACCCTTTTCATGTTTGGTGACAAGTTGGGAAGCATCCTTCCAGATTACCTTCAGGGTAGTCTCCAAGGCAAAGCCAATGGATTTGACTTCTTGCAATAGCACAAAATCCTTCTCCTTTTTTTGAGCAACCAGTCTTCTGACCATATGCTTTCTATCAGGGGTCTCAAGACCCCTTACATTCCAAGAAAGACAATTAACTTCCATTCTTTTGTTCATTAATTAAGGGGCCTTTATCACACCTAAAGTTATCAAAACATTTAGGTAGTTTATTTTCTGCCTCAATTGTTTTTGCATTGGGTGGAAGGATCACCCCACTAAGTTTCTTTCTTTTATCTTTCAAAAGGTGATTATTCTCGCTTTCCTCCTACACTTTTGTACCATCCATTCCTTTCTTTTTTTTGTATCTCCTAGTTTTTTTAACTAGCACGTCAATAGGAACTCCTTCCCCATCAATGGCTTCCCTAGTAGAGAGAATCCCTAGGTCATCTGCAAAATCCATGCCCGACTGGGAGGCAAACCCATCCGAACTGATCACCCCATCAAGGGAGTTAATAGTTGCTAGTGCCAGATTTGAAATCTGAGTTTCATCCTCCTTCTCATTTCCAGTTACAAAAGCAATGGTGTTGCAATCCAAATTTGGTCTCAAATCCATCTCAGCGCCCACAGGTTGGGATAACTCAACCTTGTTAGTCTCTCTGCCAAAGTTCAAGGACTCTGGTTTATCAATAAGTTTAGTGGGGCATACCCCAAGGTTTTCGGGGATCAAGTCCCCTACATTCTCATGATAGCCCATAGTTTGTGTTTCCTTTGTTACACCAACAATATCTAGTTCTCTGAAGCATTTATCATTAAATGAGTAGATCTCTTTTACCGAGTTAGTATTGTTTTCTTTGGGCCGCTTCATTTGCCTAATTTTTTGTAATGCCAATTGCTGCGCATTAAGTTTGCCATTGTTAGGAGGCTCTTTTAATTCATTTTGATGGGAAGGTGAATTACATTCCCTACTATTGTTAGTGTCCATCTCCTCTGTGTAATTATTAGCCATGGATGTGTTCAAATCCTGAGTTAGAGAAGTCATGCTTTCTTTATTCTGGGTGGTGTCCTCTTTTGAGAAAGTGGCCTTTTTATTCTGGGTATCTGTCCTCAGGTAGAGGCCGCAATCCTTAATCCTCCTCGAATAATTTTCATCCCTTCCAAACTCTGGCGGGGGTTGTTTATTAACATTGTTGCCGGCATAGGCAGAAGTTTTGTTATTCTTATTCTTTACTAACGGACAGTTCCTTCTAATATGCCCCTCTCTATGATAGAGATAACACGCATTAACACCACCGAGGGTTTCCAAAGCACAGGTTATCATTCCAGATTTAAGTTTAATTTCAAGGATCTGCAAAAGATCCATTCTCGGGGTTAAGGAGACCAAAACCCGCACATCCGAATGGGGTAGAGGAGACTTAGTCTCATCAGTTCTCAAGACTTTGCCATATGGCTCGAGCATCAGAGGAACAAATTTCCAGAGTCGAGGGGGAACATGTTTAATAACTAAGCATCGGGGGCTAGACAAGGCCAACACCTCCTTATCCAATGCCTCTGGACGCCATGCCAGGGCTCGAAATGTTAATCTCCCAACACTCCAAAATTCCTTATTGACAATTTCTTGTTGAGGTTTAGGGTTATTAAAAAAAACCACAAATAAACCTTTTTGCACCATCCGACAATAGTAGAAATAAAACCCTAATTTCTTTTCCCAAACATTTTTGAACCATTCATCCATATATTTCCTAGTCGAGACCCTATTAGGATCCACGACCGCAAAGAAAATTGCAGTCTTTGGAAGTTTTACATCTTCCTCAAAAATAGCATTATCTAATGCCTCATTCAGAACCAAGACAGACTTCAAGAGGGGAGAAGTGGATTGCTTACCTTGTCCCTCTTCTCCATCTTCCAACAACGGATTCACCAAATCGGCCACAAATTTTGCACCCTGAGGAAGCCGCTTGCACTCGCCCGCAACGATGTCCCTGAAAGACTTGATGGGCTGTTTAGACACATCGCCGGAGGCCGAGCAATTTAAGGAGTTGTCGGGGAAATCTGTATCCCCATCCATTATATCCTCGAACCACCACTACTACTTCGCACATGCCTTGGCACAAACACAAAATCCCGACGGGAGGAGCCCGTCACATCCACACCACACTAGGTCGGAGCGCAGGATTACACCCGTCCTAATGAGTACAAAACGTACACGGGAGAATGATTTAGAAACGTGGAGGAGGGCCCAACCTCCTCCATGGGTGTCTGAGGACACCCACAAAGCAGAACTTTCACACGTGCGACCAGAATTGCAGAGCCCTCAAACGTTCCTCCCTGTTGTGCCGTGTAGTTCTAGTGTCCAAACAATTTACACCAAATGAGGATGGAAGAATAGAAAAACATAGGGCAAACACAAAACGACACAGAAAAGTGACCACAAGAAAAAAGGCTTTAGCACCTTGAGAAGGGGAAAGGCTGATGCAAGGGCTGAAATTAGCCTACAAAAACACTAGAGGAATGGACACTGAAGTGGACACAAAACATAAGTGCAAAATTACAAGGGTATACAATTTATGACACTAAAACTACTAGCTAGATGATTGATGTAGATGTGTATGAAGATCCTAGTTTCGGTTGGAAGGTTCTTTAGTTGTGTATTTTGAAGACTTATCTAAAAAGACACGTTTCAGGATTCTCTATCATTGAGTATTCAAAGAAGTAGAAAAGGACATAAAAGATGCTAGACTTCATATTTTTGCAAACAAATGAACAGCTTCCCTGCTTGCAAGAGTTGTTGAGGCATCGGAAGCTGTCATTATGGTGATGTTGAGTCCTCTCTTTTTAGAAAAATCAACTTAATTGATATGTAGCTTTGGCCCCATCAAGTTGTGTTTTAATGGGGATGTTAGAGAATGGAAAACAACACCCCTTCGAGTTAGCAATGTTTTAGTGTATCATTGGGTTATGAGCAAAGGATGTCTAATTTGTACTTATTATTATATTATATATATTGGGTTAGTGTCTTAATGGATATGCCTACTGTTGTCATACATTGAGACTTGCATAAATAAAGACAATGCCTTCCACCTTAATGATCACTTATGTAGTTATTCATTTATTATATAGTGAGATTTTGGTTTGGTCTGAGTTGTCACTACTACATATTGGTGCTCTTTTCTTATGGTAGTGGAGTATATTGTTTGATCAATTATAAACCCGTGTCATTAACCTTACTTGAGTAGATTGATCACTTGGTGGCTTCCACTATGAAGAACCATTTTTAATGGTATTTTTTGTCAGGAAGCTAGTTCTACATGATGTTTCTCTGAGTTTCAATGATGACAAAATTTCTGGATTTCTTCATAATATATAAAATTTCAAACTACAAATAAATAAAAATAACAAAAAATAAATAAACAAACCAAAAGAAGCTGCAATTTTAAAGAGTAAATATATAACAATTCATTGATTCCACAATATATCTGATAGACTGATAATCAAAGACAAAATATGAAGCATGATTTATATTGAGAGATGCCAACAAAAGAAATGCTGCATCGTGCATAGCACATATGTACATTGAGGAACAAGATCAGATATTGGAGTCATCATCTGACTGAAATCTCAGAAATTGCTCCTCCTCCTATTCCTCTCTTTTCCTCTTCTCTTTTGGTGAATGCAAAATGGCAATGGGAATGTGTTTTAAAGGTTTTATTTGTCTTAGAATATTTTTTTGCAATATTTTTTCTGTTTTTCATGCATTAAATGTGGAGGATACTTTAAAGTCCCTGGGATGGCCAAGGGATGACTAGGGGACACTAGTTCGTCCCCAATAAGACCAATAAAAGAGGACATCACCAAAAATTTCAAACATGGGGGAATCAGAATGGGAGGTCTCCTCTAAGGACACCCAGGACGTCAGCTAGACTCACAGGGATTTGGCTGGTTCTACATGGGTGACACTTTTTGATAGACAGTATTTCTACATATAATAATTAAGTCATTTTTTAACAAGTCTTCTGTAATCTAATCATACAAGTTGTTTACAAAAGTAACCGGTATTCAAATTCATGTAAGATATGGCTATCAACTTTTTTGTGATTGAGAGGAGGCTTGTGCACTTCAATCTGTCAATTATCATTTTTCTATTGTGAAAGTTGTTCATGTTTAATTGATGAGATATATGACAGGCAAGGATGAGGTTGAGCAATGTAAAAGGCAGCTTCAGATTGCTAAGGGTGCTGCAGAATCTGTTGCCAAGCTTAACCCTGAACTGCAACAAGCTTTTAGTGAGGTATTGAAAATTTGAAATTATATTTTGGAGCACACAGTTTTTTGGTGTTTAACTATAAAGTTTGTCATATATATATAGAAAATAGAGGCCTTACATATACACTGATCTATTTCATGTGAAAATAGTGACTTAGAGTAAAAGCTGTAATACAATAATTATTGTCACAAGTTAAGTTCAAAAGCTCTCCAAGTAACTCGCAACTTTAGAAAGCATAGTGACAGTAAATGTCGATTAAACTAGTATTGCTTGTGAATTACCTGGCCAATATTGTGATATCCTGTCAGATTTTTGGGAAGAAATTGCTGAAACATTAGATAGGAATGTGGTAAGTGGTCAATCATAGGGAAAGGAAGACATGTATTGGGACAAGATGTGGCTACCACTGAAGGGTTTAAGATTTATGCAGATACCTGTGGAGCGAGGGCTGAAACATCATGATGGCTAACATAATATGTAATAAACAAGGTTGCATGATACACCACCCCCTTCCTCTGGTACACGTTACTGCTGTATTGGGTAAATTTCAAGCCAGGCCATATATGCCAAGATTTGGCGTCCTAAAAAACAGTGCCATATCCATGGTGAAATGTGAAAAAGTACCCTCAATTGTTTTATCTTGTGTTTTTCTCTGTCTGTGTCTGCCATGACAAATACTCTGCTCGTGATGAAATGCCAATGAAATTATGAAATATTTTTGCAAACTGTCTTCTCTGTGCATGGCAAATTAAATCCCAGGGGCTTATAGAGGGACAACTTGTCACCTGTAAAAATGAATGACCTGTTAGATACTTTTAATTTGGTCCATAGCTCTTAACCTTAGACTCGTTAAATAAAATGAGCAACTTGTTAGATGAAGTGGGAAACATCATTATCAACCTGTGAGCTCATGGGCAACTTTAAGATGGAGTTTAATTTCATTTAATTTAGTTCAAAGGTACATGCCAAAATTTTAAAAATTGATCTATTATTAATTTCAGTTGTTAATTTTTTATAATTGTTATTTTTTTGTTCTTGAAATTTTTAATCAGTTAAATGTACATATATTTTTTTGAAAGTGATGAAAATTTCTTTTAATAACTTATAAATTGTGATAGACACACATGCGTATATATCTACATACATACATACATACATATACATATATACAGATGTGCACACACACACATGCGCAGACAAACCCATGCACATGTGCACATGCATGCACACACACACACACGGATGCATGCACAAACATGTACACACATGGATGCACACAAACATGCATGCTCAGACACATGCACATGCACACACACACACAAACAAGCACACATGCATGAACACATAGATATAGCAGTATCTAGCAATTGTCTCCATATTAGGGGTTTGTGCACGCACACACTCATGTGCATGCACACACACATACATGCATGCACATGCACACACATGCACACACACATAGATGGATATAACAGTATCCAGTAGCTGTCTCCATATTAGGGGTTTGAAAAATAGCCATTTCCATATTGGATACTGTATTTGTATTTGTATTCATACCCATGTTCATGCAACCTTGGAAATAAAGCACACAAGCTGTGCCTGAAAAATCTTGAAACTATATTAGTATGAAGGATATCTAGCCTACGAGATGTTTAATCAACTTGGTTTCAAAATATTGTAATTGTATCTATGTCCGTACCTGCATCATACACACATGCACACACACACACACACACACACACACACACACATGCATGCACATGCACGCGCACACACACACACACACACACACACACACACACATGCATGCACATGCACGCGCGCGCACACACACACACACACACACACACACACAGAGATAGATAGATATAACAGTATCCAGCAGTTGTCTCCATATTAGGGGTTTGAAAAATAGCCATTTCCATATTGGATATTGGATATTGTATTTGTATCTGTACCCATGTCCATGTGACCTTGGTAAAACAAGCTGTGCCTTAAAAACCTTGAAACTATATTAGTATGAAGGATATCTAGCCTACAAGATGTTTAATCATCTTGGTTTCAAATTCCATGTGGCATGAGTTTATGCTCCATATGCTTGCCATGGTTTACACGAACAATTCTTTGATAAGGACTCCAAGATCAGCTGTGAACATGCCGGTTACAGATGGAAGTATGAGGAATACTCTATTGGGGATACATGATATAGATATTTTAAGTCTCACAGAGGACAGAATGGGCATTGAAAATGACATTTATACTCACTGGTATGAAGGTTGCAGGAACTATGTACTGTGGCTGCTGTGGGTGTCATGAAAAATTGATGGATCTTAATTAGAATTGGCATGATGTGGCCAAAGTGAGGCTATGCCTTCCTGCTGAATTTCTGCATGCATTGAATCTTGTCTGGACCAATCTTATCACAAAAGACACATCATGTTTGACACTGCTCTGGAGCAATGGATGGACAGTTTAACTTTATTGTGGAGAAAAGGTAATTCAGCAGCGCCAAGATATAAATTTCACTATTCAAGCTCCTGTCGTTGATCTGAGTCCTGCAGTGACTTCCCGAGAGATATACAGCAGAACAATAGATTTCTAAATGAGTAAAGTGTTAATAACAGATTTTTCTTGAAGAGACACGTAGAATATACTTAATTGCATTTGCCTTAATTTCATACACACCGTAGGAAATCAGTCAAGAAAAAACTGGAAGGGTGAAATGAAAATAGAGAACAGAAGTATATGTATAAA
Source organism: Sequoia sempervirens (assembly GCA_007258455.2). Taxonomy (NCBI): domain Eukaryota; kingdom Viridiplantae; phylum Streptophyta; class Pinopsida; order Cupressales; family Cupressaceae; genus Sequoia; species Sequoia sempervirens. The sequence continues at coordinate 111,280,554 of VDFB02000363.1, read as the reverse complement.
GCCAACTTTAAGCATATTACTGTTCACTTTGCAGTATAGTTTAATGCTTCATTTGTAGTGCATTTTCAATCAGAATTATTGATAGTTATATGCAATAACAAAGAATCACAGACAAAGGCCTTTGATCTATATCTAGTAACAAGTAGATTTTTGAATTGTGATTAGCTCGTGGTGCATATTGATGCATTGACTGTTATAAAAATGATATTAAATTTGTATAAATCAATGATAATATGATATATATTATGACTCAATTATACTGTGATATAATTTTTATATCTTAATATAACTGATTTGATAAGTTTCACAATAATACAATGTTTCAAGTTTCAGATTTGAGGTTTTAAGTTTTGCTGTCACATGAAATTGCACCTTGCTGAACTAGGTCGAGCATTCCAATGACACAGTGGGATTGATCATAGGTGTGGGACCCTTGCTGCTGATATCACAACTCCGGAGAAGGCCGACTTCCTCTCTAACCTAAATGCTCCAGTGTTGGTCCAACCTAGCTTTGAATAACTCTAAATTAATCGTACAACTAACAGCCTGCAGAAGAAAAAGGGTGAGAAAGAGAAATGCAGAAAGCAAAGGGGGTGTTGGTGCACCAAGATTAAAAATGTTTCTTGCTGCTTACCACAATGCAGAGATATAATGAAAATGCCAAAGGGACTTATGCAAACTTCTATTCAACTAGCTCATATTGTATGAAGGCTAAGTTTTGACAGACACTAGGAGGGAGCAAACTAATTCACAACTAGTCTGCAAAATAGATTTAACACAACATGAAAACATATAAGAACAGGTAACATTATTCAGATGTGAAGGCACAGATGATTTACACAACATATTAGAAGTGAAGAGAGCTAAAGAAGACAATTTCATTAATCAAAGGATTTGAAGCTTGTTTACAGTTACAAAGATGCAAAAATTGCATGAGTCTGCTAGAGAAACTGAAGGGAAGAACCATTACAAAACAGCCTCAATCAGGCTTTATTTTGAGATAGAAAAAAACCCTAAAGAAGATGTTTTACACAACATGCAAAAATGTGAAGGGAACATATATTCAAATGTGAAGGAAAAGATGTTTTACACAACATATTAGAAGTTAAGAGAGGTAAAGAAGACAATTTCATTAATCAAAGGATTTGAAGCCTGTTTACAATTACAAAGATTCAAAAATTGCATGAGTTTGCTAGAGAAATTGAAGGGGAGAACTATTACAAAAGAGCCTCAATTAGGCTTTATTTTGAGATAGGAAAAAACCCTAGAAACCCTAACCACTTGTAGAACCAATGGAGAGCAGACACCTGTCTAGTTCAATCCGATTTGAAGGCGTGGGTAAAACATTTCTGACATTTGGGACTGTCTCAACACTGATGAATTGAAGGTGGAGTGCAAGAAACTCTTGCAAAATTTGTTGGAAAATGTGGCTAGGGAAGGTCTGTAGATCAATGAATGCAATATAATGTCGTGGCTTGCTTTAGAATTTGTGGAGAAAGCATTGAAGATCGCTTTGGAGCCACTATAGGTCAAAATTAGTGGTTGCAAAAGTGGTTTCCACATTGAATCCATGTCTCTGTAACAAATGTTTGTGCAAAAGTTTGAATCCCAACTATAGCTGTTTTCTTGGAATTTAAATGTTGGTCGTTGATTCATTATTGAAAGATGCTGCTTGGACAACTTGCACGTGAGCGCAAGAATCTCTTCAAAGGCTTGGGTGAACTCGTGCTATGAAGAAATAGTGCACTCGAATGAAATTAAAAGATCTGGATAAGTGGTGTTGAATCATGTGTTGGATTTGTAGACATCTTGGAAGCTTTGGTCACTGTGGTTGCTAGGTGGCAGCAAAGTACATTAGCGTGGCTTTGAAACAATTGACTTTTAGAACCTATGCTATGAAGAACCTACGCGTTGCAATGAAAAGACAACACTTGGTGGGTATTAGTTGGTTTCAGCCTTTGAGTCATCAAGGAACGGGCCAACCATAGACACTACAAACTTTGATGAAGAAGACGCCAAGTCGGACCACGTCACTCTAAGTGTGATACATGATAGCCAAGCTCATGATCACAACTTTGAAAGGATGAGCACTAATGAAGTTGTGCTGAGGAGTTGTGTGATGCAATAAGAAATCGTCCCTTGGAAGGAGGTGCCCCAACATTGAGGGAAGACACATCGACAACTTGAGGACACGTGGCATCAAAGCTCACTAGCGCAGTTTTGAATGGCCCTTGCCTTTACAACTCGTGTTATGAAGAAAGCTTGCTTTGCATTGAAAAATTGCCACCTAGTGCTTTGTCACTCTTGTTGGAATTCAATGATGCTTAAACTTTAGCTTGGGTTTACGCTAAGTAAATGACACTTGTCACTATAGTGCATGAGTGCGTGTTTATCTTTTGCTTCCTTTGAGAAGTTGTGCTGAACTGAAAGAATGCGCTATCAATAAGAGATTGCCACTTGTGAATGGTTTGACCTTTATTTGTGAGGCAAGCATAGGTCATCGGGAGTGACACATGGCGGATAAGCGCACTAGTGCAACTTGAATGAACTTGATCATTTAGAACCTACGTTGCAATGAGATTGTGCGCTCTCAATAAGGTGTAGACACATTAGCACAACATCAGACCCACTAGCTTGACACGAGTGGGAAAACCATCAACGGTGGGATCCATGTGGCAGCAAAGTGCATGAGCACAAGTTTAATGGGCTCATAGATTATGAAGACACACTTTAAAGGATACATACACTCAAATGAAATTCGTCATTGTGGCTGCACAATGGACAATGGTAGGGACCACCATACAAGCGAACTGAAAGAAGACTTAAGTGTTTTTAAAAGGCATGCGATTAATTGGCTTGGCCGATCACTAGGATAAAGGGGTCGATGAAAGGATGCAGCTAGAGACAAAGTCATAACTTAAGTGATCTACAACAAGCCAAGCCGATCAACACAAAAATAGAACGCTAAGGCACAAAAGGACCCAGAGGGTTTAAGGTTTAAAGAATTCAGAGAAACCCTAGAATTTCGCAAAGATCGACACAATTCTCATTAAATTTCTTAGATCGGTTATAATCAGTGAAGAGTGTAATGGGGGGAGGCATAGAATGACTACAAGTTTTAATGTTATAGCATACTCATTTAAAGCAGTATACACCATGCAGATTCCCTCACCATCACATGTACACAAGTTTTATTAGAATTTGTAAAACAAAGATTAACCCAAAACTAAGTGCAAGGAGTTGATGTAATAAAACTATTAATACATGCCAAAATGACATAAAAGAGTTAGTTTCCAACAATACGAGAGAGATGTTAAAAATGCTCAAGAGCAATAAGCAAAATACATAAAGAAAGCTCATAATGGCTTGAATGAATAACAAGCCTGAAGAGTGGATACATATATAAGAAAGAGGGGAAGCAAAACCAACCAATGAGAAAAGTAATTCCAACTATAAAAAATAGGTGGGAGTTACACTCATGGAGAATGCCATCTACCCTTATAACGATTACCATTACCAAGCAAGTTAAACTAAATGTGTAGAAAATACATAATATCTAAGGAAAATAAAAACACTACACTTTGGCCCCCCCTTAAGCATAGCTTGGGTGGGTGATAAGATGGGTCTTGACAAATGAAGCCTTATTTGGAACCCATCTACAAACAGAACCCTCCCAAAGAAGAGAAGCTGATAGTTATCATTCATTTACTAATAAGCATTCCCCTCTTTACGATTCACAATAGTTTGTTTCTTTTCTCGAATGTTTGTTTCCATGGTTATTCTTGATTTTGCCCCATAAAAGTTGTCATGGACTATGTTATTAATTTGTAGCAACAATTACCCTTTATGTTGGATGCCTTTGAAGGAATCTTGGGAGAGTGTTCTACAACATCTTTGTGATTGTCATGGAATTCTTCACTCGCTGCCTTGAAAGGCGGTTACATTGCCAATTATCCTTGCTACTTTAAAGATTTATTGGCTCATAATTCACTACCATATATTCTGATTCGAGTATCATTGGCTAGCAATTGTTACTTGATTCAAGGGTGTAGTTTTTAATAAGTCAAACATATGCATGTGAAAACGTAACAAGGGGTTGCCGGATAAAAGCAACAAATTATTTTCTGTTGGCATGTACAATATTGTGGCGACAAGGCAACAATGGTAGAGAACCCTTGAGTTATTTGTAATGCCCTTTATTGGGTTGTGTGTGTGTTAAGTAGGTAGTATTGTGAGTTGTAATCTTGGATTCTAATTCATAGCTATTGAGTTGTCATTTCCTATTGTATTTGTCATATGGATCTTGTCACATTTGTAATTTGGTTTCTTGTGTGGAGCTACAAGATCTTAGCTACCTTTCACGAGGCACTTGGGGTCTTGATTGCATATTAACATCTTCCCAATACACAGCCTTGGAAGAGAGCAATAGTAGATTGCTTCTTGATCAACCAACATATCAAATCTGAATGAAATAAGAAGTTGTAACTTGAGGTGGACTTGCAATCCTAAGAATCACCTGTCCAATCTAAATTTGTATACCCCAACAAGTCAATATCAATACTTGTTGCATAAATATGTAGATGGCCGTGTTAATAAATAATTGTGTAGTCGGCCGTATTAGTAGGATGTATAAAACAAATATAAAACAAAATACAATAATACTCTTCACAAACTAATGTAACAAGTTGTAATCAACAATTAGTTTGATGGTTGGGTAGTTAGGAAGCGTTGCCAACGATTGGTATCTCAACCAACTTTGGCTGGCTATTTATGTACTCATTTCATTTGTAGTCGGGACAATTTGATGTTGTGCTGTAATTCCCATCATACTTAATGAATGAATGCAACTTCTATTTTGTGCACTATGTGTTCTTAAATGATCTCTATATATGCTCTATGTTTTGTAAGTTCATTCGTTTACCCTCGTAGTACATTGCAAGTATCCTAGTGAGTAAACATTTGGCATCGTTGCCTAAGTGAACTTGGGAAAATCACTCGACGGTAGAATGGCATCGTGATAGGTCGCTCGACGGAAGAACCCATACAAGCAAATGAGGAAAGAGAAGACGACCTGACAAAAGACGTCAACCTGTGGGATATCTTGTTGAGGGAGAACATACAAGGGGAGGCTCTCAGGCGAGAGATCCCTCATTCAGTCATTTGGTACAATTTGTATGTCAACCCAAAGGTCAACCGTCTCCTGAACTGATTGCCAAGGTTGCTGGCACGTCATTACATCATCTTGCAAGATCTTCGGGCAAAGAGTGACCAAGAGCACCGAAGACAATAGATGCTACAACGGTACGAGGAAAGGAACAAGTGGGAGGAAGAGGAACGTGACACTAGCCGAAGGCATACTCCCGACAATCAATGATCGTACGCCCAAGAATTAATGCCTGTACAACCCAATAAGGACAAAAACTGAGTACCAAGCGGGCAAGAAACACTGGAGGAAAGGGTACAATGATAACTTAGATTAAAGGAACAAGAAGCTCGACGGAGAAGACTAAAACAAATTGTTGAAGAAACAAATGATGACCTTAATGAAATAAATCAATCTATTGTTAAGTTATACCAGAATTTTGCTGAGGAAAGTGATGAAGGAACTTTCAGAATACCATCGACAGCAGACAGAGAAACTAAAAAATGATGAAAATGAACTTTTCAAAGAACTTGAAAATAGTATAAGCTGTATTCGAGAGTTGTCCATATTGGACGAGGGACCAAGGATTGGAGGATTCGAGCCGAAGACCCTTGGGAAGAGGGAGTACCGGTACAAACCCCGAGAGACTCAAGGTGCAGAGGACATTAAGAGGGGATGTGTTGTTGACCTGTACATGGCCGAGAGTGCAAGAGAGGCACCAGAAAGTCAGAGGAGAAACAGTCCAATCAGGTCCAACGTACGAGGGAATCGGGGAACAAACATGGTGACTCTACCAATTGAAAGGCAGAAGCTGTTGAAGTTCACAGGGAATGGTTCAGAGGATCCCGTACATCAGTGTAAAACGTGTGAGGCAATATGGATAGCAAATGGGAAGAACGATGTGGATAATTGGCTACGAGCGTTCCCAGCGACGTTGAGAGGCATTGCCATAGATTGGTACACAGAATTGGATGCAACAAATAAAGTCTCATGGGGATTACTCAAAAGAGCATTTGAAGAGGAATTTAAACTCCTCAAGGACAACAATGAAATTGTGGTAGAAATATATAACACAAAGCAAGGAAAGAATGAGAATGTATGAGCCAAGGAGTTGTTGGTGAAGTTGGAGACATAGCTGACAAACGGCTTAAAGAAACAATGGTTCATTGAAGGACTACTTCCCTCCTTATGGAAGAAAATGAAGGTGGTACCTCCATCGTCGTATGCGGAAGCTTACAACCATGCGATGGACATTGAGAGTGAGAACAAGACATCCTCTCGAGGGAAGAAGAAAATTGATGATGGCAGTACGGAGGAGAGTAGCGAAGATGAGTCAAAGATTGTACAAGCCCTTCGATGGGATATGATGAGGATGATGAAGGAATCGAAGGCTAACAGGGAGAGTTTGAAGGAGTCCAAGGAATTATGGTGTACTGAGTGCAAAACAAAAGGTCATACCAAGGCGAATTGCCCGAAGAAATTGTTCTATGACATTTGCTAAGTTATGGTACACTCCATCAAGGAGTGCCTGCACAATCTAAAGGCGAGAAGTTCGCACATGTTCTTAGCACAAGGGGAACAGTCAACCCCTCCGACCACACCACCAAAGCCTTCGAGTAACAATGCATCCCTTGGAGGTTACCACAACGAGTGAAGAAGCAATAACAATACACCGAGAAGCAAAATCTAGTACGACAGTAAGGGTAGACGCATGATACAATGTCGGAAGTGTAATGAATGGGGTCACTTCGCCAGGGAGTGCCAGAACAATCAAGGTACAAGAGGAAGACTCTGTAAGTGGTGTGGATTGGGCGATCACAGAGATACTGACAGCCCGAAACAAAAAGGCATAAATATGTTGGAGGTAGCTGGCGAGGAGGTTTGACTATCACAAGAGTGCAGACGAAGAAAGCTACTTATCTAGACCCTCGTACAAAGAAGGAAAGACTCAGAGAGGCCTAAACGGAAGTGGAAGAGGCAATGGCTAAGGAACGAAAAAATTCCAAGGTGACTAATATGTTGTTGCAGTTTGAGTCTGAGAAAAACATCGTACAACAGGTGCTCCACGCAATTGTACCCATCAAGGTAACAAACCTTCTGCAGATGATGCCCCAATATAGAGTAGCACACATGAATGTTGTTGAAGACAACATAAACCTGCAGGATGGTCCAATCAAGCGTACGACACAGCCGTCGACAGGACAGGCCTTGGACCCCATGCTACTCACAGTGAACATCGAGACGAAGTCTGCCATCGTATAGATGGAGATCATGGGGTGGGAACTCTCCAACACCATTTTCAACGAAGGCTCTGGAGTGAACGTACTACTAGAGGAAACCTGGAAGTGTTTGGGGAAGCCAACTCTGTGGCCCCCCACATTTCATCTAGTAGGCGCTGATCAACATGGCATCAAACCTCTTGGTACACTAATGGCGCAAAAAGTACTATCGGCACAACAGTTCTTGTTGAATTTTTTCTTCATCCTTCTAGAGAAGAAGGCATACAACGCACTGCTAGGGAGAGGACGACTTATTGCTGCCAAGGAAAATCATAACTGGAAGTGGAATACACTTTCAATCAAGAACGACAGGAGGAATTATGTTATTGACTTGAAAAGCCAAGCCGTCAGCGAAGAGTTGGCATCCTCTAGATTAGAATCAGACGGGGGAGAGTCAGATATGGACAAAGGATGGAAAGTGTTGGCGTTTAAATTAGCACCTCTGAAGTGCTGATTGTAAACGTTCAACTATTTCAAATGTTTTGCAACACTTCTTTGTTATTTAAAGAGGAGAAGTCCCTCTCTGCTGGGAGCAATGCGTTAGGAAGGGAAATGTAAACTAAAGTTCCTATCTTTTTATGCTTCAGCGGTAGGACACAAGGGTGCACAAACACAATGCGCCTTAGCTAAGCTTTTTCTCTGGTTTCTGCAGATCTCAACTACGACTATTCAAGCTTTTATCTATCCAATACCTTCAAGGTAAACAGAGCATGAGGGTAAAGGAGCGGGAATGGGTTGGTTGGATCACCTGAATTCGCCGTCTCCTGAGAATATGACCGAGGCTCTGAACTCTCGGGTATATACCAAGATAAGGTTGGTACAAGCAAACACTCTTTACGGTAAACTAGATCTGAGACCTGCCAAGGAGGAGGGACTCCTATCCGAGGTATGGGCTAGGAAATAGTTTACAAGAAACAACAATTTACGATGTCTTGGCCAACGAGCTTGCTAAGGAGGAGGGACTCCTATCCGAAGTATAGCTTGAAAGTCAATACATTAAACAACAACGAACGATAACTGTTAATAACAAATATCCAAGGAGGAGGGACTCCTATCCGAGGAGGGAAATGAAACAACGAGCTATTAGATACAAGACGTGGACATAACTCAAAAAGATTGACCAAAATGCAAGCGCCTTCTGATATTCTCCTTCAAAGCTTTATCAACGAATTACAAAGGTTGGGAAAGCAAAGGCACGAAATCATGCACAATTACGATCGACCAACGAACTCTCATCCAAGAGTGAACAAATATCCGCTTTCAAAGCTGTTGGCAACAATGGCAGCAATTTTGCATAGCAAGTAAAAGTTAAACAAACAATGAGCCCAAGGCTCTTATTTATAGAACTGAAAGGAGTGGGCAACCCCAAAATCTCCTTGAGTTAACAATGAGTTCTTGCCAATCAATTAGCAAGATTTATTCCTAAAAGGGGAACAAGCAGTTAACTGGAAAACTACTTCAGTTAACTGAAAGTAAACAAAGAGTCAACTGAAAGTTGAAACTACTTCAGTTGACTGAAAGTAAACTAAAGGTGAACTTTAATGTAAGTATCCCTCCAAAATAGACATCCACATTTAGTGGAGATCTAAGATCCACAAATCATGGAAGCCGATTAGACATCCTTAATCAGTGGGATCTGACAATGCATGATTTAAGGGATATGGAGTTAACTTGGAAAGGGACATCAAGTTAACTCCAACTACATTTAATGCCTTCTTGAGTTGACTTGGAATGAGGCATCAAGTCAACTTCAAGTATCATAAATGCCAATTGGAAGGTAGGACGTCCTTCCTAGGTGTCTTTTCACACTTCACCATTTCTGGTCAACAACTCCTTGATCCATGTGTTGACTTCTTCCGTTTCTGGATAGTCAATGCTTTGATGACACAACATCTCTTCTTGTGCAAGCTATTTCTCTTGGTAACTTTGGCGGCTCCGTGCTTGGAATGACCTCTTCGTGGTAAGCCAAGGTGCTTACTGCCACGCGGGAGGTGGTAATATTGGTCTTTTTTCTGCAAGATCAGCCTTTCTTTCGTTTCGTCCAGAGTAATTGCTGCGGCTCTCCACTGAGCGGGAGATGTATTCTTTCAAGGATAAAGATCCGCAGACTGCTGATGATGTCTGTTTGCTCTCCAGCAATGTGTGTAAGATCTGGTTGGAGAGTTGCTGGTGCAAGGTCTGGTTGTTCAATTGGAGCCCAAGGACGCCAAATTGTCATTCTATGAAGAAGAACTCGCTTGTTGACTGTAAACACAGATGTGTTCAAACAACTTCTGAAAAACCCCTGAAAATAGTGCCCTGCCGAGAAGTATTTTTCCGGAAAAAGTCTGGCACATGGGTTTTGTTCATGCTTCAATGATGAACAAGCCCAGTTCCTCAGAATTTTGATTCTGAAACTTTTTGGGAAAAACCCCCAAAAATAGGGGCAGCAAGTTTGTTGATTCTGGAAAATCTGTCGAGGTGGGTTTCTCTGGAAAATTATGCTGAATCTACCCAGTTGATCTGATCTAATGTAGCCTGTTGCTTTTTCTGTAAAATGCAAGAAAACCTAAGACAAGAAGAGAGGAAGTAGACAGAAGATGGATTGGAAGTTTTTATCTAATTTCTTGAGAAAATTTGTCTCTGAATCCAACCTCAAATTAGCAATCCTCTTCTGCTTCAGATCTGCAAGAAATATTGAAGAACGGATGAAAACCTTCTCCAGATCTGTCAATGGCGTCCTTGAGAGCTTATGGCTGTTCTTGATCTTTTAACCTGCAATGAAATAATGAAGTAGGATGCCTATACCTTGATTACATAGACTCAAGCCTTAGATCCACAAGTTTGGGAACTTCACTCATGATCAAAAGTGGTTTTGGCTTGATCTGAAGTTCAAAAAGGTGATTTCCACTGATCGTGGAGTGTTTTAGCCAAGTTTAACTCAAAATATCTTTACTCAACAACTTGACCTTTGACTTCTTCTAGGCGTCCTTTTTGAATTTTGCAAGTTTTTTGTTATTTTCTCTCTGAATGACCTCAGTTTGATCTTGAATCTGGCCTGATCTGTTGATCCTGTGATGTTGCCGACACATTCATTGTTGAGCTGGATCCAACTTGAAGAGAAGTGCCTGGGAGACATGATAGCAAAAAACTGAGTTTAAAGCTTCAAAAGAAAGGGCTCTTTTGCTTATGCCTTGGTGAATTTTCAATCTTTATTCTTCAGCCTTTTGAAATGACCTCTCGTGCTTTGATCTGGATTTCTCGTTGATCGGAGAGTCAGATGATTTCGCTTGATATCTCATCAAGTAGCGAGCTCTGTTCTGCCAAAGATGATTGTCTTCAGAAAACTTGGATTTCATTTTAGGGTTCCTTTATTCAAGGGCGCCCCTCATTGAAAAGAGCTCTTTTGTCCTTCAGCATGGTTATCTTTGTCTGAAAAGTTGCCTAGTTTGATCCTGATTATCTTTTGACTGCCTCGTCAGATGCCCGTGCTTTTAGTTGCGTCATTGAGATCTACCTAGGCTGAGAAGGTTATCCTGGGAAGCCTTTTGTCGTTTGTCAGCATCTGGGGGTCTAAAAGGAAGGGCGTCTTTCTTTTGAAAAGGCTCTTTTTCTTTGATTTTCGCCTTCGACAGTGGTTTCCTGATATTTCTTCAACTGCCTCTTTTCACTTCATCAGCAGTTGTTTATGATCCACTCCTCGGAAGATTTATCTGTTTGTTTCGTTGTCGCGCCAGCAAGCAAACGCCGAGGATGACTGCCTTGTAAGATCTAACAGATTGCATTTGACCTTTAAAGATCATGGGCGCCCCAGCTTGAAAAAGGCTCTTTTCAGCATGTGAACTTGCCTCTCCTTCGTAGCATTTCCAGAGTTAGTCAAATTTTGACCTTTTTCAATTTCAGAAATCTCCTCCATTTGAAGATCACCATTTCTTCATGTCTCACGTTCATCGTGTATGGGTGTTTGGAAAAATGACTAAGGCATTTGACTGCATAGCCTCCTCTTGGTAGCAAGGCGCGCATTCTCCAGACTTAGTCAATTTTCAGCATTTTTCATTTTTGAAAGTCCCCTCCGTCGCAGAGCATCTTTTCAAGCATTTTCGCCATGGTTTCTTTCTTGAAGCTTTTAAAGCTTAGCTTTCAGCACCTGGTACTGGCCAATCTGCCATTAATGGTTGTGGAGCTCCTAACTTTGTTCCTGAAAAATAGAAATAGACCCACCAGAGTAAAACATGCCTTTTGATGATTCTGACTTGACCGATGTGATCGTGAAGCCTTTTAATCCTATCAAAATCATTTTCAATCATTTCTGGGAAGGTCCTATTTTCGGGGGTTTCCCTGAAAATAGGGACGTAAAACCCTAATTTTCAAATTTTTAGAATTTTGCACATGTGTTCCTTGACAGAAACCCACCAAGATCCTATGATTGGTTTGACCTAAAATAGGCTTTACATGGCATTTTAACAAGATTTAGCTCAAATTATACAGAATGCCAAAAATTTATTTTGGGTACAACAGAAAGCTATGGAGCCGAATGACGAGGGCATACTTGAACTCGAGAGTTGCTCGGAAGATGAGACAAGCTCATTGACAATTTCCTTTTTCACTGGCAAATGAAGGATTATGAAGTATTCCACCCGGAATGCAACATGTTACAAGTAGGGGACATAGAAGAAGAAGAAGAAGACAAAGGTACGATTTGCCGGTCATTCCCATTAGAGTATGAAGAGTACAAGGATGGAGTAGCAAAACTGGATGACACACCAACACATAAGTTCGAGCATAAGTAGTTAATTAAGTACGAGGAACCAAGATTGAAGAAGGTGAATCTCAGAGAGGAAAACAAACCTAAGACAATCCTTGTCGGTGATGACGAGGACCTTGTACTAAAGGCGGCGGCGTTCAAGATTTTTATGGAATATAAGGATGCATTTGCGTGGACGTATAGAGATCTGAAAGGCATACCACCAAAATTGTGTGTACACAGGATCCCTATCGTATCGAGAGTACAACCTGTATGGAAGAGACCCTATAGAATGAACACGAATTATGCCGGCAAGGTACAAGACCAGATTGAGAAGATGTTGGAAGCGGGCATCATATTCAAGGTGGAAGTTAGCGATTGGGTGTCACCAATCATCATCTCATTGAAGGAGTCAGAGCAAATCTAGATATGTGTGGACTTCTGGTGCTTGAACGCGGTAACAATCAAAGACCCATTTTCAATCCCCTTCATTGACATGATCCTGGAAGAGGTAGCTAGACATGTACTCATTTATGGACGGGTTCTCTAGATATAACCAAATAAGCATCGTTGAAGAAGATAAATTGAAGACAATGTTCGCTGTCGAAGACAGAGTGTACGTGTACAATCGAATGCCATTAGGGTTATGTAGCACGCCATCCACCTTTCAAAGAATCATTTTACACATTTTTGACAAGATGTCAGTTGGCAACTTTAAGGCATTTTTGGACGATTGGTCAATCTACTGTGACAAGGAGAAGCATTTGAAAGCACTCAGAGAATGTATGGAGAGGTGCAAGGCAACACGCCTAGCACTGAATTCAAAGAAGTGTCGATTCTTGGTATCGCAAGGAAAGCTGTTGGGCCACATTGTCTGTTAGGCCGGATTGAAGATGAACCCAAACAAGATAAGCGTCATTGTACAGATGGAGGCCACACAGAACATCACCAGAGTGAGATCCTTCCTCAGACACGTGGCTATTATCAGAGGTTCATCAAGAACTTTGCACAAATTTTCTAGCCACTTGACATACTCACGAGGAAAGGACAACCGTTTGTGTGGAAGGACAAGCAAGAGAAGGAATTCAATGAGTTGAAGGTACGGTTGATCAATTCACCAATATTGGCGTACCCGAACTGGAACAAAGAGTTTTACGTACACGTCAATGCCTCAAATTATGCAATCAGAGCGACATTGGCACAAGTGGGCGTACAAGGGTTGGATCATCCAGTATTCTTCACCAGTCGCTTGTTGTCAAAGGCAAAATGGAACTACAGTACGATGAAAAGAGATGCCCTAGGGATGGTGGACGTGGTGCAAAAGTTTAGACACTACCTCTTGCAACATCATTCGTGTTATATGTGGATCACCAGGCCCTGATGTACGTAGTAAACAAACGTATAATACAAGGGAGAGTAAGTCGATGGTTGTTACTGCAAGAATTCAAGTTTCCAATCATCGTATGTTCAGGAAAAAGCCATGCGATCGCCGACTAGTTTTCAAGAATCCAGTCTGGCAAACTTGCTAAGGGTGGAGTAAACAAAGACTTTCTAGACGCTCACTTGTGCCAGATTGCGACACTTCCTTCATGGTACGAGAAGATTGGTGAGTACTTGTCAGTGTTGACATTTCTGAAGGAGATGCCGCCAGCCGAATGGAGGAAGATCATACTAAAAAGCAAAACCTTCCAACTTATCAATGAACTACTATATAAGATGGGGCCAGATCAAATATTGAGGCGATGTGTGATGGAGGAAGAGATTCTAGGTGTAATAAAAGAGGCTCATGAAGGCCTAGACGGAGGACACATGGGACCCAATGCCACAACAAAGTAAGTTCTTTTGGCAGGATTATGGTGGCCAATGGTACATACGGACTCTCGAGAGTGGGTGACGAGCTGTGACACATGCCAAAGAGTGGGGAAGCATCTCAAGCGAGACTATAAGTCACTGTTTCCATCCCAACCCCAAGAGATGTTCGAATGTTGGCGACTAGACTTTATTGGGTCGTTGAAAGTGAGCGAATTGCATCAGTGCCGGTACAAAGCCGTGGCCATTAAATACTTGACGAAGTAGGTAGAGGCTTGAGCATTAGCATAGAACACCACACAAATTATGGTAAGATTTATCTATGAACAAATAGTGACACAATATGACATTGCAATCTAGGTCACTAGTGATTGAGGGGGGCACTTTGTCAACCATGTCATACGGTTGATAACGACAGAGTTTCAGATATTCCACAACTTGTCAAGTTCGTACTACTCGAGAGCCAACAACCAAGTAGAGTCTGCAAACAAAGTACTAGTGTCCATTATTCACAAGTTGTGCGGCGTGGAAGATGTTGACTAGGAGGAAAGATTAGCCGTCATACTATGGGCATATCGCATGACGTACAAGGTCATGATCAGGCACACACCATTCCAGTTGATGTGCGACCAAGAGGCAATAGTGCCAGTGGAGTACATGGTGCCGAGCCTAAGGATAGTGGTTGAGAACAGACTGGGTGACACAAAGAGCCTAAAGGAGTGGTTATTCCAGCTCAACAAGCTTGAGAAATGGAGAGTGATGGCATAGTGGGCGACGAAAGCGATGTAGAAAAGGAGGAAATTCTGGCATGATAAATATGTCCAGCGAATGAATTCCCGACAAGGCTAGTCAATTTGAAGTATAATGGTCACAACCAAATTAAGCTCAGGACTTTCAAAGTTCGTTGGTTAGGGCCTCTTAAAATCAGGGAAGTTTGTGATAATGGAGCAATAAAATTGGAAAATTTAGACGAAATGCTCCTACTAGATGCCATCAACGGGTCAAAGCTTAAACCATACAAGGAAAGATGGGGAGAACTAGTGGAGATCAACATGCTCGGATACGCAACAAAGGAAGATTGGATTGTACACAGGGATGAAGCCATGGAAGAACAATACTTGGGTATAAACGGAAGCCATTATGCACCAGAAGAAGATTGGGGTGCACTAGGTGGTGGAGGAGAGGAAAGACTCGTCAACAAGCGAGTGGAAGGTGAAGAGCACAAAGATTTACTGAGAGGGGGGAGAGGGGGGCTGAATCAGTATATCAACAAACTTTTACCCTCTCAACTTTATCAACTTTTAAACTTCAACACAATATCAACTATGCAATAAGACACAATATGATCAAGTTGACACCAACAATTGTATTTTATGTTTTAATATGAAATTACAAAGATTGTACGCACTAACCTACTTGAATCACCAATTTTGTAGTTTAGTAGGCACCAACCTACAAGGAGCACTAACCCCCGCTTGCCAAGCACCAACTTAGCAAAAATAATAACTTCAAGAACAATGCTCCACCTTCAATGTTGCTTCTTCAACGGATGATGGACAATACAACCACTCTTCCTCTTGATTTTATCTTTCTTGAATGATGTTCACATAAATCAGCATATGATGAATTCACTTTTTTCACATACAAATCTGCCTCTTATATTCTCTTCATGCACATTTTCCTCTTATATTCTTTTCATGCAAATTTGCTCAACACATACAATCTATCTTCTTGTCTTACCCCTCCAATAGATGATGATATTTTTCACAAATCTGAAATATATCTTCACAAAAAATCTCTGCACATCAAAACTGCAATCCTATCTTCTCATGCTCTTCTTATATAATCTACATACTCACAATCATTCACACTCTCATTCTTCTTTGTGATATGTGATGCTTCTTTAAAATTCACACAAGTCCTTGAACTCTGCTTTTTTATTTCACATTCTCATTCTCACCCTCACACACAACTTCTCCACTTGCCTTTATGTCTTTAGTGATTCTATGAATGGATGCAGCCCCTTGAAATGGATACAACCATTTAAACAATCATGTCTTATCACTAACAAATCTGCAAATAATCTTCTTAAAATTTGCTTTTCATTTGTTTGGTGTCCATGACATTCTTCTATGTCTTTCACACCACACTCCACACACTTTAAAAGTTCACCCAAAGTTTCCTTTCAAACTTGTGATCAAGGTGACTTAAGTGAATGTTCATAACCTTTCAAAACAAAACAACACGACTTTCCAAACAATCACATCCCTTCACAAATCTGATCTATAAATTCACTTTAAAACTGCACTATCTTTCTTAATGTTCAACTCTCCATTTTTATATACATTTGTCATATATGTATTTGCATTTGACCTTCATATATGGCAGCATATCTTCATCAATATGAATCTCAAATGGATTTCATATTTCTGCCCTTTAACCCTTTCTCAGTCTGCTCTTATTCATATAATATTCATTACACACACACCTTCAAATGTTCCTATCATTTACCTCTTATACCTTTTCAATAGATATGTCTTTTGTGGATGGATATGTCTCTTTGTTTCTAAAATCCCTTCACAAACAAATTGCAGCCCTTCCCTTAACAAATTTTGTTCTCTAGTGATTTTGTCTTATTCACTTTTGTCTTCTTCTCCAAATTGTCCTCTAATGATTTTGTCTTATTCGCTGTTGTCTTCTTCTCCAAATTGTCCTCTAGTGATTTTGTCTTATTCCCTTTTGTCTTCTCCTCCAATGTTTAAATCTTTAATTTAAACATACACTCTCCAACATGTAACGGATATAATGGGCAACTCTTATTACATCAGACCACTCTTATTATAACAGGCAAATATTACATCAATGATTTCATTAATTACTCCGTGCGTTCGACATCAATGACAACATATTCCAACAATGATGACTATCTTGTCCATGCATATTTGACATCAATGACAACATTTCTAATAGAAGGTATCACAGTGCCTCGAGTGCACAAGCATTTAACTAATGCCTTATTCGGAACACTCGCTCTCTGGAAGAGGGTAGGTGGTCACTAGAAATATCATGGACACTATGAAGGCATAAGGAGGGGATACTTAGCCAAAGAGCTTGACGAGGAAGCCTAGAGAGAAAAAGAAGAGCAGGCTGCGAAAGAAAGGAGGGAACACGAACAAAATGAAAGTGACAAAGAAGAATGGTGGGATGACGAGGAATGGAGTGCATATGTGAAAAAGATTGGACCGTGCCTCAAGACAATCATAATGACAAAAGACACCTTTGTTTCTCATGTTGATGGATACATAGACAACTTGCTCAAGTACATGAGAGAAAACAAAAGGAAGATGTCGAAGGTGGTGACGACGGACGGACTATGGCGGGTTGTGCCAAACCCAGCCGTGCCACCAATAGTGGATGGTGAGAATGTTACATGGTACCAACAATACGGTGGACGGTACGCCGACGGGGGCCTCAATGGTATAAGACTCACTCCCTTACTAGATAAATGGTTTGATTTAAAATTTATGGGCACTTGTTGTGAAGAGTGCTATAAACGACCTTCATTTATGTGTAAATAGCATTATGCCTTTGAGTTAAGGGTTCGAAAAGGCGATGAAGTCAGAGGTGTGATTAGAAAACATGAAGGAGAGGAGAGAGAAAATGACAAGAATTGGAAAAAACAAAAATTGAAAAAATGAGAAATAGAAAAAATTAAAAGAGCTAGAGATATTAAAATGCAAAAAGTTAAAATAAAAGACAATATTAAATTAAAGTTATTGAAGGTCTTACGGGTAAAAGATCAAATCATATGTAACTCAATAAAGGCATCCTCGTACATGGCAAAGACGGAACAAGTCGAGGCATTCACAACAAAGGGTGTGGAAATTGGTGAGTAAAGGAGGGCGTACGAAAAACAATTGTACGACAAGACACAAGGGAGGGCGTATGACCAACATACAAAGCTAAGGCATCGACAACAAGTTAAACCAGCAAAGGGGTAAATTACAACTGTACAACTTATGGTCAAAGGAGAACGAAGTGAAGGGTGATCAAATCGTACAAGTATTTGGGAAGGAAAATAAGTACCTCGCACGTAACAAAAACAAAAGCAATGTACGCCATAAGGAAGAAGATACCACCGTACAGGAGAAATGGCAGCCAGTGGAGAACAAAAGAACCCAGATTGTACACCATAAGGAAGAAGGCACTATTGTACGAGAGAGGAAGATTGTACGAGGAGTCAAGGAAATCATATTATGAGTGGTTGAAAGCCTCGTATGACAGAACAGGGGCAAGGAAATCGTATGACTTGGAAGGCGTGGAGTTTGTATGCGTGAGAATAAAGTACCGTACGGGCAACAAAGGGTGAAAAAGCCATACGAGGAAAGATCAAAGACACCGTACAAAAAATATCACAGATTTTGCCGTACGATCAAGGGGCAATCACACCGTACAAAAAACCAAGTGGAAAGTACGGAATTCCCACAAGGTATGGTTTGGAAGAAGCTCGAGAAGTAATTTGGGAAGTGTGTCCGTACAACATTCCATAGGACAGGAGAAAATTAGAAAAGCTCAAGCTGTACCATTCGTCGACTGGGATTATTTAATACCAATAAACATCGAAACAAAGCTTTGTTATTTTCTTAGGTTGAAAAGGATGGGCATTGGCGGCAGTGGGAAAGGCAAAAAGTTGATTTACAGGGCCAAAGTTGCAGGTGGAAAAATGGACAAAGGAAAAAGTGGCAGACAGTATTACAGCTGGTACTTTAACATGGGAGAGTTTGATGGGCAGTGAATGCAAGGCATGGTGGTAGGAAACGGCTACAGACTATCCAATCAAGAAAGCGTTAACCATTGCCCAGGTAGACAAAGCGGCACAGTGCCCTTTTTTCAATTCTAGAGACTTTGAAAGTTACTTGGAAGCGATGGTTAAGAACTATAATTAGTATACACATAAGAGCACCATTAACTACATGGGCTATTCAGTCACCATTTCATTTCAGCCCAATGATTTCCGGACGGTTTTTGGTATTCCTACATCAAGAATTGTAGTAGCAAAGCCCACAACAAAGATGACGACAAAACAAAAGGAGATGCTAACATAAACAATTTGCAGGCCAAACCTAACACAAAAGGAGAAAGATACAATTTGGAATGCAGGCGCAAGAGGGTTGAGGAGATAAGCCAAGCACTAGCGGCACTCATTTCTTTATAGGTTCATTATTTGCTTTGGAAAGGTAGTTAGATTGGTAATTGCCAAATACTCTTGCCCTTGGTAAGGTAAAATTGTTTTTTTCTCTTGGTTAGATTAGAATTTTATTGCTTTACTAGAAATAGATTTCATCTCTAGTATTTTTAAGATTAGATACATTTTGCTTCCATGAGTTTAATTTAGAATAAAAATTGAAACTCGAACAAACCAAAAGCAGAGAAAATTGCATTAGGGAAAAGCCATCCTAATTTTACATTCATAAAGAAATTTAATTTTTAGTAAAGTAGATAATTAGATCACATTTACAAATTAGGAAAATACAAAAAAGAAAGTTGCATTCATATAGATTTAAATTGCATTACAAACACCATCAAAATGAAAAACATCAAAAACAAGAAGAAAGAAGGTCCCCAATTTCATACAAGGCACACAACACACAACATTCAACATTTAACAAATGAACAAAACAAGTCATCATTCTTCCTCAATTCAGTGATTGTACCCAATGTGCCCTAGAGTGAGGGAAGATTGGATAAAAAGTAGTGTTTTAGGGGTCTCAAAATGGGGAGACATGTTTTAGGTAGAAGGGGACCAAGGGCCTATATTTGGGGACGGTAGGGAGACAACATGGGATTGATAGTGCAAATATATATAGTACTTAAAAAAAGGTAAAAAATATTTCGGGGATAGGGGGATGGGGGGACTAGGAGTGGGGATGCGGCCCGGTGGAACATTGGATAAAAGAAATATTAGATGAAATTAGGGAAAATGTGCCAATTTAGGAAAACTCTATCGAAGAAATTGTTTAGGAACAAACCCAAATCTTGAAATAAATAAAGTGAAACATTGTAAGGACCCACATCTTAAGAATATTTCAAACATAGGGTCAACTCATAAATCGCTTTCATGAAGAAGGCAAGGCTTAGACATCATAAGGAACATAACAAACAACAATTTGAATTTAATACAAGATTTAGTCTCTCAACTTCATGAACCATGGTGAATTAAATCACCTCAAGCTGTTAAACTTCTTCCAAGGAACTTGCTCTGATACCAATTGTTGGCAACATAAGGGCAGACAATCGAGAGGGGGGGTGAATTAGTTGTCCCAGAAATTTAAAACTTATTCAATTTATTAACCTTATTCTCAGATCTGATTAATAACCATGAAAGCATAGATCAACAAAACATCCGAAACACACATAACACCAAGATTTTTTTACGTGGAAACCCTATTAGGGGAAAAACCACGGTGCAGGTTAGTCCACAAGATTATACCCTGTGAAAAGTATAAAGAAATGTAAATGGGGAATGCACATGCATTCATGCACACTGCCTAGAGCTCACTGCTCAATTACAACAAGGCTAACCGCACAAAGGAAGACACACTGTCTTACAGAAAGATTCAGATTACATCCGTAGGGATTTGAACTGACAAAATAGCATCTGCTAATGCCTGATCATAGTTCCGGTTAAGCACATGGACACTTCTTCACTCTTCTTCACTCTCTACTCTGCGTTCAAATGATTTAGAACATTATTCGCACATACACAGAAGCACTCTCGAGCATACCTCCAAATCGAATAAACAATCGCTCTTATATATCCGCAACAAGAAATTTCATCACTACATGTCGGCTTCAACAAAATAAGAAATATTTACAAACTATTGGCCTAGATCAATGGTAATATTCAATGCGCACCCACCAAAGTCGGCCACAACATAATGAGGACCCAAATCAACATCTCCAACACGAAAACACTCCAACACGAAAACACTTCAATTAGTTACTCCTCAAAGATTCACAACATGCGACAACCACCATGTCAGCCATGAACATGAAAAACATGAACACGCAAGAGAAAATTGACAACCATGAGCACAATGATCAATGCGGACGTGGAACACAGATAGAGCACAATCTAGAAACATCCACAAACATCATGAAACACCAGAGAAGCATCCATAGCAACTGAACTAACTGAAATCGCATCACCTTCACTCAGGATCACCAACTGAAGCAACAAAAAGACTGTTAGAATATAAATCTTCATAACTTGATCAAAACTTCATGCGGATCTCTGAAACTCGACGTGGATAAACTAGATATACTCAGCAACAAACCCTTTAGTCCACAACCTCTGATCATCAATGTACGGAACTACCAACCGACTGAACTTCACTTACCATTGACAACCTGCAACTCATTTTATTACAATTTTCTCAATATCCTCGACATATATAGCTTCTAATGCATCAATGCTAATAGTGTTGACATCAATAGCAATCACATATCAGCAACATAACCACAACATCCAACAATCATCCAACAATCTCCCCCTTTGGCATTGATGGCAACACATGATGTGAAAAACACCATCAGCGCAACTAACTCTTAACACTTACTCCCCCTTAAGTTCTGACTCATTTTCTCCTCAACTCTTTCACAATATCTTCTACCCACAAGGCTCTTTTCCAGAAAGTTTTTCACATTACTCTTCTCCCCCTTTGACATCAATGACAAAGATCTCTTTTCACCACACAAGCTCTGAACCACATATCTGAACATTTGACTACTCCCCCTGAGTAACAGCCACCACAACATCAATCTGGATCAAGATATGACTATGAAATGCACAGATTGATGCAATGCATTGCTTTGCATCTTAGTTCTGATTAGGAGGGGTAATCACTCCTAACTTCCCTCTGAGATACTTAAAAGTATCCTTAGGCAACGGCTTGGTAAAGATGTTTGCAATCTACTCCTTAGTAAGCACATACTCCAGTCTGACTTCCTTTTCACTCACCTTCTCCCTCAAAAAGTGAAACTTGATAGATATATGCGTTATCTTTGAATGCATCGCCAGATTCTTAGAAATGTTAATAGCACTTGAAATATCACAGAATATAACAATAGGTTCATTATACACAACTCTGATATCCTTCAACATTTGCTTCATCCACAATACTTGAGTACAATTATTAGCAACAACAATGTATTATGCCTCTGCAGTAGATAAAGAAATGGCATTCTGCTTCTTACTTAACCAAGAAATCAATTTCTTACCCAAGAAAAATGTACTACCACTAGTACTTTTTATGTCATTCACATCTTCTGTGCAATCAGCATCAGTAAAGGCACTCAAGGTAAGATCATCATCTTTAGGATACCACAGGCCATAATCAACTGTTCCCTTCAAGTATCTGAAAATCCTCTTCACAGCAGTCACATGAGATTCTTTAGGATCAGCTTCAAATCTTGCAACTATACATACAACATTCATGATATCAGGCCTAGTTTGAGTCAAATAAAGCAATACACCAATTATCGATTTGTATCTAGTTTGATTTGCCTTTGGAGAATCATCATCTGTTGTCAACTTACATCCTGTCACCATGGGTGTACCAACTGGCTTTGAATCTTCCATACCAAACTTCTTTAGCAATTCCTTCACATACTTGGATTGAGATATAAAGATCCCTTTATCTAACTGAGTAATTTGCAATCCCAAAAAGAATATCATCTCACCAATCATAGACATCTCAAATTCACTCTGCATCTCATTAGCAAACTTCATGCACAAACCATCATCTCCTCCAAAAATGATATCATCAACAAATACCTCAACAATCAAATCTTTATCATCATTCTTGAAATACAGATTACTATCAGCAGTACCTTTTTTAAATCTAAGCTTCAACAAATACTTGTCCAATCTGGCATACGAAGCTCTAGGGGATTGCTTGAGTCCATACAATGCTTTCTTCAACCGACAAACCATGCCTTTCCTCGACAAATTAACCGAAATGCATCAGTTGCTCAACACATAATTTTTCTAATTCTCCATTTAGAAAAGCTTCTGATTTGACATCCATCCGATAAACCTGTAGTCTTTAAGTAGCATATAAGAAATAATTTTACAACTCCTAGCAATAAGGCAAAAGTCTCTCAAAATCAATTCGCTCCCATTTGAGAATATCCTTACACACCAGCTTGTTTCTAACCACTTCACCTTGCCTATTTAGTTTTTTCAAAGATCCATTTAGTTCCAAATGACATTTTTATCCCAGGTCTAGGAACAAGAATCCATGGATCATTTTCTCAATTTTTTGTCAACTCCTTCATTGCTTCAACTCATACTGCTCATTCTTTGATACATACTATAATTTGTAGGCCCATTTTGAAATCAAACAAAGACTTTCAATCTTTCCCAACTGACACCTTTATTCTTATCACCTATAATCTGATCTTCCAATGAGTTCAATCTTTTCATAATTTCGAGTTCTTAGTACAGTTCTTCAACTTCAAAGTTCTTGTGTTCTCTTCGACCAACGCTTTCCTTTCCTCTTGATTTTCTTGCAGATCACTGCACGATTTGGAACTTCTGATTTGGAGTCCGAACCCTCTTTCCTTTGTTTGTGGCTTGTCATTCTCGATCATCTCAATCGCTATCCACAGTTCTCGGATAGTACCAAGTCTTCATCAACCTTATAACATTTGCACTTTCAACTATTTTCAATCTCTTATTGTAATACCTATGGTATTTTGCTTTTAGCAGAATAACCATGAAGATACCTTCATCGCTTCCTAGCACTGGAAATCTTTCCTAGTCTTCATCTCTTTGATATAACATTTGCTTCCAAAGATTTTGAAATACGAACATTAGGTGCTTCTGACTCAGTCCATGCTCAAAAAGGGTCTTTATTAGATCACTTTGATTTGCACCCAGTTGAGTGTGTACACAAAGAATACTCAACTTATCTCCAATAGATATGAGGGACATTTCTTTCCTACATCATTGTTCTAGCAGCATCTTCAACTATTTTTTTCTTCCTTTCCACAACTCCATTTTGTTGAGGGGTCTACGGTGTAGATAATTGTCTCCTTATTCCATGTTCTTCACAAAGAATAAAATTCAAATTTGATGTGAATTCAAATGCCTAATCGATCTCTATTACTTAATTCCTCAAATCTGCTCTGCTTCAACCATAGCCTTTAAACATTCTCAAACTTCCAGCTTTAGATTTGTCCTCACAGGCAACCCACATTGGCTCTAGAATAATCAACAATAAGCAAAGATGAAATACTCTTGTAACTCATTAAAATTTGACTCTAGAAGGACCACATGATCAAGATGCACAAGCCCCAGCAATCAATTATTTGAACAATGTTGTTTGTTCAAAATGAAATTCTAGTGAATAGTTTCCTTAATCGACATTCAGTATTATGGCATTAGTAGGTTTCACCAACTTAGGTAGATCTCTCACACCCTTAGTAGAACTTATCTTGACAATATTATCAAAGTTTACATGACACATTCTCCCATGCCGCAGAACTAACTTCATCAACTTGACAACTCAAACAACTTACCAGTAGCACCTCGTGAAAGATATTACCTTTTTTTGTACTTAAATGGAATTGCATCGAACTCAATATCTGCACTTTCCATCCTTCTGAATCAGGTTATCAGTCCCTTTAGTCAACCATCTCGACCAACACTTTAAAAGATTATGTTTTAGACCTTCCACATAGGACATCACTTTCCGCATTATGCTTACCATCAAGAGAGAAAATGCATTCTCTCATTACTGATCATTGACCTCTTTTATTAGCACCCAACTCACAAACACCACCATCATACTTTTCCAAGCTCACAAACTTACTTTTATCTCCTGTCATATGTTGAGAGCATCCACTGTCAATCACCCATTCATCTTTCTCTTCAACTCGAGCAGCTAGGGATTTCTCCACATTTGCACAACTAGCAGATTCAGTAGACACAAGATTATTTTCCATGATAGCAATAAATACCCATTCATCATCACTTCTATTCCCTTTATTAGATTCATCATCTGTCACACCCTCATCAGCAACATAGTAACACTTCCTTTGAAGTCTAGGCTTGTTATGTCTTAGTTTATGAGCTCTTTTTGGACACCTTGATGCAAAATGACCTATCTTATTGCAAGAAAAACATTTAAGAGGCAATTTTCCTTCATATTACCTTCTTTCTCTCGATACTTTTGACAATAAGCTCTTCCTTTTCTTCTTCTTCAACTGGTTCCCATTTCATCGTCATATTTGAATGTCTTTCTAGATGAATTATCTTTACCATATCTCCCTTTGTTGATTCTTCCGTAAAGTAGTAGCTTTAAATGCAGATTCAACCTAGGAAGGGCATCACCAAATTCATCAATCTGCAGCAAAAAGAAAGCTTTACCAACCAAATATAATTTCAAGTTATAGTAAAGTTAAGGGCCTCGAGTTCTTTCAATAGCAACTAGTTTTGACTTCGTATGAATCAAAAGTATCTAAGAACTTTTAGCAACAATCTCCGATTTGTCTATCTCGTCCACTCAACACATCCGATACCACATGACAAGTTCATTCACTTGCAGCATGAAAGTATTAATGTTCTCATCATCACCCATTCTCAACTTTTCATATTTCCCTTCGACTCGTGAACTTAGCAATCTTCACATTAGCATCATTCCTCTCTATACGAGATTTCAAATTCTTTTCTAGATCCATAACATTTTGTCATCTCCGAATCACCAAAGCACTCAACAATGCTTCCTTTAGCCCTGGAGCATATACCAACATCTCTAATCTCAAAGAAGCAGATAGACTAATTTCCAAGGAATAACATACCTATTACTTGTAATGTCCTTAAGGGTTCACCAATGCATCCAATGACACCCATTCGGAAGTCTTCCACAGAATAGTTTGTTCCACAAAGAATAATTTATTCCATCAAATCTCAGACTATCCTTCTTGTAAGCTGTCATCCCGGTCCCTCAAGCTGTTAAGCTTCTTCAGAACCTATTTTGATACCAATTTATTTGGCAACACAGAGGCGGACAAGCTGAGAGGGTGAATCAGTTGTCAGTAAAAGAACTTATTCAATTTATTCACGCTTATTCTTAGATGCGATTAATAACATGAAAGCATAGATCAACAACACATCCGAACACGTAACATAAGATTTTTCGTGAAACCACCATTCAGGAAAAGCCGCGGTGGAGAGTCAGATCCACAAGATTATGCCATTAAAAGTATAAAAGTAAATGGGGAATGCATGCATTCAGGCCTTTCTTCCTAGAGCTCATGCTCAATTACAACAAGGCTAACAGCACAAAGGAAGACACACTGTCTTACAGAAAGATTCGGATTACATCTGCAGGGATTTGAACTAACAAAATAGCATCTACTAATGCCTGATCACAGTTCCGGTTAAGCACATGAACACTTCTTCACTCTTCTTCACTCTTCTTCACACTCTACTTTGCCTTCGAATGATTTAGAGTATTATTCACACATACACACAGAAGCACACTCGAGCATACCTCCAAATCGAATAAACAATCGCTCTTATATATCCGCTACAAGAAATTTCATCGCTACATGTCGACTTCAACAAAATAAGAAATATTTACAAACTATCGGCCCAGATCAATGGTAATATTCAATGCGCACCCACCAAAGTCAGCCACAACATAATGAGGACCCAAATCAACATCTCCAACACGAAAACACTTCAATTAATTACTCCTCGAAGATCCACAACACACTACAACCACCATGTCGGCCATGAACATGAAAAACATGAACACGCAAGAGAAAATTGACAACCACGAGCATAACGATCAATGCGGACGTGCAACACAACTAGAGCACGATTTAGAAACATCCACAAACATCATGAAACACCAGAGAAGCATCCGTAGGAACTGAACTAACTGAAATCGCATCATCTTCAATCAGAAACACCAATTGAAGCAACAGAAAGATTGTCAGAATATAAATCTTCATAACTTGATAAAAAATTCATGCGGATCTCTGAAACTCGACGTGGATAAACTAGATATACTCAGCAACAAACCTTTTAGTCCACAACCTCTGATCATCAACGTACGAAAGTCACCAACCAACCGAACTTCACTTACCACTGACAACTTGCAACTCATTTGATTACAATTTTCTCAATATCCTCAACATATACAACTTCTAATGCATCAATGCTAATAGTGTTGACATCAATGACAACAACATATCAACAAGATAACTACAATATCCAACAATCATCCAACAGTTTTGTCTATAAAGGAGAAGGTGGCTCCTCATTTGATCATCAATTTCATTCCATTCAAATTCAAAATTTTCAGCAGCAGGTTTGCCCTTCAAGAGCAGCAAATTTGACTAAAGGAGAAGAGTTAGATATTTTGTGTATTCAAAGAAATCGCACTACATACAAGTGCAGATCCATTATATTGTATTCGGCCTTTCTAGGGCCTGATTTTGAGTGCTATTCCTGCACTTATTTTTATGATTTATGAGAGAATATCTTGCTAGGTTTTTCTCCCTCGAGTAGGAGGGTTTTCCCAGGATAAATTACTGTGTTCATTGTTCTATGTGTTGTGTTTTCTGCTTATTGCATTACTGATTCTAAATCTAATAATATCTTGCTGGGTTTTTCTCCCTCGAGTAGGAGGGTTTTCCCAGGGTAAATTACTGTGTTCATTGTTCTGTGTTGTGTTTTCTGCTTATTGCATTTCTGATCCTTAATCTAACACATAGAAGGTAGAAACAAAGATTGAATGGTCTAAACTAAGTTTGGAGAGAATGCGAATGATCAATAAGGTGTCTTCTTTTTCAATTTCACATTGTTTTAATTGCATTCTCAATTATTTCAATTTGGTGAAGAAATTCTAAACAGTTTTAAAATTGCTAGGACTCAAATTAATGAGTTCATTGTCCAATTGGTGACCTCTTGTGACATTTTGAATTCCAAACAAATTGGCCAACTTAATCCAAATCTGATTGGGTGAATCTAACGACTCAATGTGAAGTAGAAGATCGGGAGGTATAAACAAACATAACAACTCATAGTCCTCATCGTATTTGTTAAACCATTTGATTTTCGCTGCATCTATGATAGTCTCTACCTTTGTACCCATAGTTATTATGAATAATCAATAATCCCTTGCTTCTCAACATAATCAGCATTTTAAATTTCTATTCATTATAGTTATATGGTGTACATAAAGAAATTGGCAATTGATCCATAGTGCAAAAAAAATAAAAATGAGAATGCAGAAAATTCAAGAGAAAACATAATCCTTGTTAGTAGATATTGAAATGACCCCCCTATCAATTACAATGCTTGGCACTCTATGATTAGTGTGTGTTATATCGTAGAATACCAAACTTGTAGAGTTTTACAAAGCACAAAAGTGGCCAAAATGTTGAAAGTACAATTCAGATATGAAATGAGAAGAAATGTAGAGCATTAATGTGAAGTATGTAGAAAAATACACAATCCAAAAAAAGGGAGACCTAAAAAGGAGTCTATTTGCACAAGATATGGCCCTTGGAAGGTCACAAAATGAGAATTGTGCAGCAAAATAGGTGGAAAAGCTCATTTTTTGGAAAATGGATTCAAATTTAAAAAGTAAAAACTTATTACACCACTACAAAGATATGCAAAATTTTGTCCTATCTCAAAAAAATATTGTACCAAAAAAATACCTCTATATGGTTGAGAAGGAGCCTCTTGAAGTTCACCTATCTAGTTGAAAATTGGAATAGGGAGGGGATAGGGGCCTTAGTGGTAGGTGAGTGGATGTGTAATGCCCCCATTTTGCGAGCATCAGAGTTCGTAAGGATTTGCCTATCATTTGACCCTCGTAGGCTAACAGTTATGGTTAGAGGGTTATCCATGGCAGTTATTCAGAGTTTCGGGACATTACTCCACTAGTTGATTCAGGTTTGGGCCTTTGCAAGGGCTCACAGAGTGATATTCAGGCACTTACTATTTATAGTAAGTCAGGCCAATAGGGGTTACTATTTCTAGCAAGGCACCTGGCTCAGTTGGCAATCTCAGTTTCGACCTAGTTTGACAGTTTGTAGAGCAAACGAAGAATTACAGAGCATTTAATAATAATTAAATAATTATTATTATGACTTTATATTATAAAGTCAATTAAAGGAAATATTAATTAATTAAATGGCTTATTATAAAGTATTTTATAACTTTATAATATAAGGGAGATATTATTATTAAATGAGTATTTATTACTCATTTAAAAAGGGACGCCATTTATTAATTATTGAGCCTAAGTTGAAAAGGGCGAATTAAATAATATTAAATGCATTTTGAAGTTGATTTTTTGAAAAGGGTCGAACTTTTGAGGAAAAAGATATATATTTCTTTTCAAGGCAAATCGAACTCATTATTGATGATTATTTGAATTTGTCTTTTATTGAGAACTTTGGAGTTTGTGAGAAACAAGGGTTTCTGCAGATTACCAACCATTGGAGAATGAAAACTCTTCGATGTGCAGCAATCTGAGGTTGTGAGAGATCAACTGAAGAGTGCTATCAGAGTGGCTTCATTCAGGAGCCATACTTGTGCTTAAATTTGAAGAATTTTATCGAGGGTTTGAGTGTTGAAAGTTTAATCTATTGCAGACCTAAGGTATTCATCATTGGCAGCCATTATCAATCAGATTTCAAGCTTTTTATTGCTGCTACAGTAAACGCTACAGTGCACGTGAACAGTGTCGTGCTATAGTACCGCGTGAACAGTACCGAGCTACAGTGCCGTCGCTATAGTGACGCTACAGTAATATTCTGATATTTAAGGGTTTAATATTGATTTGTTCTCTAAAGATAATAATTTCTGAGTTGACTACATATTGCATCTGCTGGTCAAGTTCTAGAAAGGAGGACGTGAGTTTTGAAGGACGACGATTGGCTTTGGAGACCTCCATTCATCTTTAAACAGCAGCAAGCACCTGATAGTAGATCGTGGGAGGTCATTCAGCCTAGGCACAGGCCTGAAACATCATTCTGGGCGATCATCTGCTACTTCCAAGTCATTGCAGTCACTAAGGTGCATGGTTACAAGTCTGAAACTCTTATTAATTGTCATTATGCATGCTGTTTGCTAATACTGTATGGCTGTGAGTCCATTTTGGGCATTAAATACTCATAAGATAGCTTGTTGAAGAGTCCCTAACACCTTCAGATTTATGTAATGTCATGTACAGAAAATTGTATTCAATTCTGAGTACTTCCAACACTGTCATATCAGTCCAGAAACCTCCCATATGTCTAGGGTCTTAAAAAAATCTGATCAAATTACTTATTCAGTTTATAATCTGAGTTCTTTATACATTGTAAAGCCTTGGTACTCATTGTTTTTGCTAGACTGGGCACTGTAGGATGTTACCTCCATTATCATTGATGCTCAGAAAAAGTATTAAGCTCTGAACAGGAAAAATTGGATAGCTTACTTTGCATACAGCTGGTCATTTTGTAATCTTTCAAGTCTAATGTTAATTTCTGAGTATGCATATGTTATAAATCAAATATTTTGATCAGTAGAATAACAGGGTATTGGACCCCAAACGTGTATTGTGTTGCAAATGAAATACTCCTTGTTTTTCAACTAAATCATGCCAAGTGTTGACGAGATGCCAAACCATTCAAACTGAGTTTTGGGACAGAATAAGAAAGGGTTAGAGACAGCAGGTCTCTTACAGGATGGGGGGCAATTGGGCTAGGTGTAGGTGCAGAACAAGTGACAAGTGGGTAGATGCTTGGATGGAGGGTGTTAGGATGGTGAATCAGTAGAGGTGGTTGTAGTCATAGAAGCAAAAATCCTTAAAAAATCGCAAAAATCGTGATTTTAAAAAAATTGCCAGGTGCCACGATTTTTTCAGGAGTTTTTGCAGGTCGTTGACTGGCAAAAAATTGTTGAAAATCGCAATTTTTTGCAGTTAAAATTGCAAAAAAATCATGAAAAAATTGCTATAAATTGCGCATCAACTCCTACAAAAAAAACCTAAATTTCGTGTGTTTTTTGCTATTTATTGAGGGTTGCGATAAGTTTAGGGTGGCCAGTGTTGACTGGAACTGTGTCGCCAAGCTTTAATGACTCTTCCCTACATGCACTTTGTTAAATTTAATGACCAGATTATGTGCACAAAAAATAATTCAAAAAACAGAACCAATAACACATCAGATACCCTGGGAAAACCCTCCTCTTGAGGGAGAAAAACCTAGCAACAAAGATCTCTCTTATATTTATAACAGTGGCAACAATTCTCTTTACAATGAGCCTAACACAAAGTCAATATACAACACCTGTGTAAGATGCAAGAACAGAGAAAACAAACTGACTTTCCTTCAGATTCAGATACGGCCTTAGAGGAATTCTCAGACTGCTCTTGATCAACTCGCAATCTGTACTTGCTGCTCTTGAAGGAATTTGCTTCACAAATCGTCCTTAACTGAAATCATACTTCACAGTTCGCACTTTGACAGAAATCAGACTTATATAATTCGCTTCTTGAATGATATTCGCAATAAGAAATTCGCACTAGATGTGTATGAAGAGAACAATTTGAACTTCTATATATACAATACTATGAGAGATCGCATCTCTTGAAACAAGGTCGGCCTCAACCATAAATTACCATTTGAATAAGGCAAGCAACAAGTCGGCCAAGATAAGACAATTATCTTCTAGAAGTCGGCCATAATACAATGATAAATATTTAATACAAATCATAAAGGAAGTCAGCCTCAAGTGAATTATAATGTTGCCAAGAGAATCACTCAAGGTAAATGACTCATATAAATAGCCGATAGGCTACATTTATTATGACTTCACTTGTGACTGGAAGGATGAACCCGAAGCTGCTCAAAACATTAACACTCCCTCTTAGCTAGGGAGAGAACTTCCAGCTGCTCAAGACAAATCACCTCAACATGATGTTAGAAATCGCCTCAATATGATATCCACCATAAAGGCAACAACCACACTATGGTGTGTTCAAGTGTTCATCACTTGCGTGATGTTGTCACCTCAACGTGACATTCACAAGTACAAGATATGTCATGGAGTCTCACACATGACATCCACCATGACTCAAGCTCAGAGGGTGGAAACAAGGGCTTACACCTCAAATTCTTCCGTCTCAGAGGAAAATGCATTAACAAGGACTTGCACCTCAAATTCTTCCGTCTCAGAAGAAAATGTATTAACAAGGACTTGCACCTCAAATTCTTTCGTCTCAGAAGAAAATGTATTAACAAGGACTTGCACCTCAAATTCTTCCGTCTCAGAAGAAAATGTATTAACAAGGACTTGCACCTCACTCCGTCTCAAAAGAAAATGATAAGGTTACACCGATACGAGACTCTTACTCCGTCAAGGCTGAATTTCTCCATCATAATGTTATCTCTAAGTATTCAACTTTATCCGTGAGGCTTGGTATTATCGCCGTCTCTTCACGATCCGATGTACCTTAACTTTACTTCCTCTCTACATATCTCGATATAGTGGTACTTGATTCAACATGCTTCTGCAGAAACAGGATTGTGGGAAAGTCACACAACTCGATTATCACAATGAATGATAGCGAGCTCCATTGATTGTCCAAACCCCCAAGCAAGGAAACACTGCCTCCCGGTTGCCATGATTGCTGCGCAAACTGCCTGCCTTTGCTCTGGCGAGACCGCTTGGCCCTCAACTCAAGAAATCATGCGAACCCAAACTAAAGCAACAACTGGAGGTGCTTTTCCAATCTGTGACACAACCGCCCAATGGAATCAGTGAAACCATGTAACTCCAAGTGCAGCAGTATATCTCAACCCATCCAACTGTGCTACCAAGTATCTCAGATATGTTTGCTCACAAGATGTATCTGCTGACCACATAAATCTGCAGTGCACTCACTGCATAGCAAATATCAGTCTAGTATTAATTAGATACATCAAGGACCCAATCCTGTACATGTAGGATCCACCAAATCTGAACTAGCTGCAGCCTCCTTCAATTTATGTAGATTGGTCTCCATAGGTGTAGACATGGATTTGCAATCCATCATGCCAAATCTCTTAATATATCAATGGTGTACTTCCCTTGACTTAGAATCATCTCATCTGCCGCTAGACTTCCTAAGCCAAGGAAGTAATGCATGAGCCCAAGGTCCTTCATCTCAAATTCAGAAGTCAATTCCTTCTTACATTCAAGAATCAGGTGATCTTCTCCAGTAAGGATCAGATCGTCAACATATAAAACCAAAATCAATGCATCACCATTGATTACCTTGAAGTAGAGATTGAATCAACATCATTCTTTAAGAAGCCCAACTTGACAAAATTACCACCTTTCGTACCATGCTGAGGACCCTGCTTAAGACCATACAAGGCCTTCTTCCTTGCAAACATGTGACTTCTTCCCATGAACCTCGAAACAGCGAGCAACAGGAAGCAAATGTTTCTTCATAATCAACTCCCTCTTTCTGTGAAAACCCACGAATGAATCCCACGAGCTATGAATCTTGCCTTGTACTTCTCAATGCTTTCATCTGCATCTTTAAGTACGGGCTGTCCTCTCAGAACACTCTATTCTTACAACATTGCAATCTTCACTTCTTCTCAGCAAGTCACTGAACTCCCTCTTGATTCCTACTTCAGAGATTGCAAAGAAGACTTCTGGAAGTGAACTCCCTCTAGCCACCAACTCAGTCTCATGGCTGCAAGTTGTGACTTCACGCTTGATCATTTCTTTGGTCGACATGACTTCCTTACAAGATGCCTCAAGCTTTTCATCACTAAGCAATCTCTCATCACTTTCTTGCTCCTGGAACTATCCTGAAAGCATTAGAGAGAGATTACAACAATTCACAACTATCCAAAGAAATATCAAGGCTGGAATCATACAAGGTTTACATAAGAGTTTATGAACAATATTAAAACATGAATAAATAAATCAACATAAAAGATAAATATATCAAAAAAAAATCAGAATGAAGGGATAAGGAAACTTATCTTTATTGATTTTGATATATCTTCCTTCTGTCTTTACTACTCTTGGAAGTGCTAATCTCAGCACAACAAGAGACAATCTGCTCAACACAAAATTCTTAGCTACATTATGCAGCCAGAATGTAGAACCGGACCTCTCAAGGAATCAAGGCTCTATCACAGTCAATCACAATCATCATTTCTGAGTCACACTCAGAAATCTAGTATGAAACAACTCACAATGAACGGTGTCTCCAAAGGGTCTCATCCCACTTATCTTGTTGAAACGCTATTCAAGAGAAAACACATACACAATCAAATAAATGACATTAGATCTGCACAACTTTGCAGACTGAGATTTAGCCCTAGATTTCAAAACAAGTATAAACAATAAAAAAATACTTATCTTGTTGAAATCAAAATGCTTATCGGGTCATATCTGTCCCAAGGTCAGATCCAATGTCCGAAAGGAGTAGCTAAAACAGCAATGAGACCTCAGCTGAGAGATGTTTCTTAAGAGAACTTACACCAGCATCATCCAAAACTGACGGTCACATAATTTTACCAGCAACAGGCCTCTAC
Source organism: Sequoia sempervirens (assembly GCA_007258455.2). NCBI lineage: Eukaryota > Viridiplantae > Streptophyta > Pinopsida > Cupressales > Cupressaceae > Sequoia > Sequoia sempervirens. The sequence continues at coordinate 111,245,984 of VDFB02000363.1, read as the reverse complement.
ACATAGATTTCATGATACAAAAACTGAGACATGACAAATACACCACTCAGATCTACCTCTGAATTCTTCATCACCATGATGTTAACAAGAAGTCACACTTCTAATCTTAAATTGTATATGCCAACAAGGAAACAATGATGGCAGCAACTCTCCTAATGTTATTATGCAAATGCAAATATAGAAGCAGCTGGATCGATGACCACTTAAGACTGTGTTGACATCCCTCCAGATAGTGACGTCAATGCTTCCCAAGCTTCTCCAGCAGTTTGAATGTACCTCCAGACAATTCCGGACTGTCTCTCTGTGAGTGAACTCCCAGACATCTTTCTCCAGTGCACCTCGATCTTCTACAATACTGTTTCCTTGATGATGGTAGATTTGAAATCTTCCAACAATATTCAAAGTCACACTGAGTCCTGTAGCGGCGTCTTCTTATCTGATATTTCGATTATCACTAAAATTCTTATAACAATACCAGCCCCAACTATTATATCGACTTCCTCCAAATAATATATCGATTAAATGAATATATAATTTTCCTTCGAAACTTAATCGCTTCCTCAAATATGCCGCTATCACTTGTCTAGTCTTGCCGCATAAGACAAAGCTCCTTGGCGTGACCTACTGACTGGATTTGACTCTTATATCTTGACTTTGCCTACAGACGTATTGGCTTTCCTTCCCAAAACGACCTCCTCTGTGTCTCTTTCTCCTTATTGCTTTCTCCGTATCTCTTTGTTCTGGGCGTAATCTCTCTAAAGCCCTCTTATCCACTTTCCCCCAGTTATCCTTGATGCCTTCCAAGCACATAAAAAAATATAGCACTCAAATCTGATGCCTCCGATTACCTTACACACATTCACGACTTCAAGGGATACCAAGCACACACATACAAGGGGTATCGCTGCCGCCTGATGCCTTCGTGAGATTCTCGTTATTATGATGTTGGACTAGGCTCGACCCTTCAGGATGCCGGAACATACAGATCACTCCGCAATGGTCTCTGAGAGCTTTAGGTATGGCGCTACAGGTCAGAATTCCTAACAAGTGCGGGTAGAGTGTGATGACCAGTTTGCCCTGAGGGAGTGTAGGAACGGTGCAGCTAGAGCCTACAGGTCGGCCTGATCGTCTAAGGATATTGCTTCCTCCGCGTGCAAGGGCTCGGTTCAACAATGGCGGTCGAATCTTATGAGACAACTAAGTTATCTTCACAGGATATGCAAAGAACATTAACCACAGTTACAGGTAGGGGTGACGTTCAGCCTGCACCAAATCCTTGGAGGTTTCCGTCTCTAACGATTCAAACAAACTTCAAGATTACTGGCACAGCTGCATACAAATCTGATCAGGATCTTCTTTATACCCGCTCGTATACCATGTTAAATTTAATGACCAGATTATGTGCACAGAAAATAATTAAAAAAACAGAACCAATAACACATTAGATACCCTGGGAAAACCCTCCTCTTGAGGGAGAAAAACCCAGCAACAAAGATCTCTCTTATATTTATAACAGTGGCAACAATTCTCTTTACAATGAGCCTAACACAAAGTCAATATACAACACCTGTGTAAGATGCAAGAACAGAGAAAACAAACTGACTTTCCTTCAGATTCAGATTCGGCCTTAGAGGAATTCTCAGACTGCTCTTGATCAACTCGCAATCTGTACTTGCTGCTCTTGAAGGAATTCGCTTCACAGATCGTCCTTAACTGAAATCATACTTCACAGTTCGCACTTGAAGATGTTCGCACTTTGATAGAAATCGGACTTATATAATTCGCTTCTTGAATGATATTCGCAATAAGAAATTCGCACTAGATGTGTATGGAGAGAACAATTTGAACTTCTATATATACAATACTATGAGAGATCACATCTCTTGAGGAACAAGGTCGGCCTCAACCATAAATTACCATTTGAATAAGGCAAGCAACAAGTCGGTCAAGATAAGACAATTATCTTCTAGAAGTCGGCCATAATACAATGATAAATATTTAATACAAATCATAAAGGAAGTCGGCCTCAAGTGAATTGTAATGTTGCCAAGAGAATCGCTCAAGGTAAATGACTCATATAAATAGCCGATAGGCTACATTTATTATGACTTCACTTGTGACTGGAAGGATGAACCCGAAGCTGCTCAAAACATTAACACACTTGAGTGACTTGTGGCCACCATTGACTCTGCAGAATGCCCTACATATACGCGGAAACAGGGTCTTTTCTGCTTTCAAATTTAAGCTTTGAACAGGTTCCTTGTGTGCAATGACAAAGGATAAATGCTTATCTTTGCCTTTTGATTTCTTTCTGTCTCATGTATTGGCATATCTTTCCGTCTCTGTAATGAGCCAACCAATTATTTTCTCAAATATTCAATGATCAAGCCAATACAACAAGAACCCGTTAAGGTTAGCTCAAAATCAAATACTGCTAGAATGTAACTCTATGCCAAGAATGTACACCAGGATCCCAACGTAGGGCAAGGTGTGAGCATATGGCACCGAGGATCGTCAATAGAAATTGAAAGATTACAATGCTGGAAAGTAACCCAACACCAAGAATGTGCACTCAAGACCCGAGGTGGGTGAGGTGCTAACATATGGCGAAGGGGATCATTAGTGCTCAAATAAAGTACAATACTGAAATTAAAGCTTGACCACTTATTCAACGGGAGCGAAAGAGGAATTGAAAGAAAGTGGGCTCGACCACTTATTCAGTGGGAGCTATTACAATGAAATAACAATCAGTTTATTCCCCTTCTTGGCGGTAAACCATCCAAGAGCTTAAGTGTGTTTGTTCATTTGCCTTCTCTGGCGGTAAACCGTCCAAAGATTATTAATGTTTGTTGCTTAAAGAGAACTAAGTAATTGCAGAATTAGATGACTGAAATAGTACTACTATTTGCAGCCTTTCAATGCAACAATCTGCAAATTACAAAGTATTACAATAGCCGAATCAATGCCACAATTGCAAGATTATTTCTCCAATACCCAAGACTCAGCAATACTGAAAATGCAACCCAAAATCTGAACTTATACAATCTAATATAACAGACCTGCAACTAATGACATGAAATAAAACGCATAAGCTCCTAATGATGAAGGTGCCCAAGTAACAACACTGAAACCACTCCAAAAGACTTGTATTTATTTTGCACGAAATCCAATGCAACTCCAGAATGGTACGACCCTCAAGGAAGGGCGATTTCTTGCTCTAAAATCAAATACTTGACATTAAAATATGAGAATTGGCATAAGGGGTTGCCCCAACCAGCAAAACACAACTAGCAAATACCCACAACAAAATAAAATTCACTCTATGACTTCTAAGCAAAAACAACATCCAGCTACAACTGAACCAGCTGTTGATGCTATCATACAGCGTCGGGTGTCTCCTTCCAGCCGTTCTCCTTTACATGATGATAAATTAAATTATAGCCAACGGCTACTTAATTTATAGACAATGATCCACTTAATGAAGAGGCATGATTTGTATTAACAATATTTAATTATTGAGGTGCGAATTCATGAAGAGGCTCGATCTCAAGTGAAGCCGACTTCATTCTTGAAGAGATACGATTTCTTATGTAGCCGACTTCTTTATTTGGCGCGATCTTCTATGAAGAGGTATCTCTTATTACTTGGTGGAGGCCAACTTGATGATACTTGAAGAGGTGCGTCTTCTCTCCTTGCATTGTATTTATATTCGATGGTTCTTTCATTGTTGATCATCCATTACATACATTCCATTCATATCAAGTGCGAGTTAGGGAGAAGTTCTTCAAGTGTAGATCGAGTCATTGAGTGAATGCTGAGTTTATCATCTATAGATTGCAGCTTATTGTTTCTGTAGTTGCATCAGATTGTGGTGCTCATTATAGGCCTTCATATTGGCCTCTATTGTAAAGGAGACTTCATTGTTGATTCAATATATAAGTGATATATTGTTGCTGGGTTTTTCTCCCTCAAGAGGAGGGTTTTCCCAGGGTATCTGCTGTGTTATTGTGTCTGATTTGAATTAATTTTTCTGTGCATTAAATCTGATCATAAATTTAACATAGTATTAGAGCGGGTTTGAGGAGATCGTGATCAGATTTGTCGTTACAGCGATACTCTATTCTCTTATTTGTATATCTTTGTCTATCTCTACTTTAGTCAAGATGGTGAATGGGCTTAAGATTGAGGATAGACTCGAGGGAGCATCCAACTTCACATCATGGAGATTCAGGATCATGCTTACCTTGCAAGAGAATGACTTGGGTGAGTTTGTGGGGTCCAATGTTTCCGAACCTGAGGAGGAAGAAGAGAAGTTGCAGTGGAAGAAGAAAGATATCAAGGCAATGAAAATGTTGGTTGATTCCATTAAGGATCATATCGTTCCTATTGTCTCTAAGTTGAAGATGGCAAGAGACATGTTTAAAACATTGGAAGAAATGTACGAAATCAACAATACCAACCGAGCACTTGCACTGAAGAAACAACTACACCATGTGAAGATGGCGAAAGGAGAGTCAGTGATTGCTTACTTCATGAGGATTTCGGATTTGAGAGATCAGCTCTCGACAATTGGCCATATGGTTGATGACAAAGACTTAACCATGCTTGCTCTCAATGGTCTTCCTTTGTCTTGGGAATCCTACATTCAAGGAATCAGTGCAAGATCAATAATGCCTAAGTTTGATCGCCTAAGGGCAAACTGCATTCAAGAAGAATCAAGGTTGATGGCTAGAGGCGTTGGTCAAAGTTGAAAGAATGAAGATATTCATGTTCTCGCCTCCCATGCTTGGAAGAAGAAAGGAATAGATGGAAAGAAAGGTTTCTTCAAGAGGAATCGAGATGAGGGAAATGATGATGCTCCCGCTTCCAAGAAGAAGAGAGACATGACCAAATCCAATGCTTTAGATGTGACAAGTATGGTCACTTTGCCAAGCATTGTCCATCCAGGCCTAAGCAACAGGCCACCATTGTAGATGTTGATGATGCCTCTCCTCAGAAGGACTCTTGTGAATACTTGTTCTATTCGGCATTGTCAAGCAATGTACCTACAGATACCAACACTTGGCTGATCGACAATGGTGCTTCTTGACACATCACTGGATTTAAGGAGCACTTATCAAGTTTGGTGGAGAGAGATTCTTCCGAACAAGTCATTATTGGAGATGATGCTGGCTACTCTGTGAAAGGGATTGGGACCTCTACTCTTCATTTGGATTCCAGCATTACACTTCAGTTGAGCGATGTTCTTTATGTTCCAGGAATCAAGCGCAATCATTTCAGCCGTAGAAGATAAAGGATATCAAGTTGCCTTCTCCAAAGGCAAAGTTCTTGTGTGGATGGAGAATTCCAGTTTCAAGGATGCTCAAGTAATTGGTGCTAGACATGAAAGCCTCTATAGGCTATGTATGCGTCCACTACAGGCATTAGTTCATGATTCTTCAAGCTTATGTGATCTTTGGCATCGAAGATTGGCTCACCCGAGCCTTACCTATCATGGAGAAGATGGTCACGAGACTTCCTAAGTTCAATCAGGAGCATGGAGGAACTTGCAAAGGATGTGCTATGGGTAAGAATTCAAAAGCTCCATTCCATAGTGGAGAAAGTAGATCTAAGTGTATTTTAGACCTTATTCATTCTGATTTATGTGGACCTATGTCTATTCCTTCTTCGAGTGGTTTCTTGTATTATGTTCTTTTTATTGATGACCACTCTAGAAAGACTTGGATTTATTTTTTGAAAACTAAAGAGTCTGAGGAAATGTTAGAAAGGTTTAAGGAGTTCAAAGCTCTAGTAGAGAATCTTTCCGGTAAAAGAATCAAGGTCCTCAGATCTGATAATGGAGGAGAATACACCTCTGTCAACTTTCAAAATTTTTGTGTTGATGTTGGGATTAAGAGGGAGTTCTGTGTCCCCTATAATCCTCAACAGAATGGTGTTGCAGAGAGAAAGAACAGGACGATTGTGGAAACAGCAAAAGCCATGATTCATAACTAGGATCTGCAAACCTTCTTATGGATAAAAGCTTCTAGGACTGCAGTAAATGTTCAGAATAGAAGTCCTCACAAGGTCTTGGAGAATATGACTTCGGAAGAAGCCTTTACAAGAAAGAAGCCAAAAGTTAGTCATTTAAGGATCTTTGGATGTCCTGTCTATGTTCATATTCCAAAGGAAAAGAGAACAAAGTTGGAGCCTTCTAGCAAGAAGGGAATATTTGTAGGCTACAGTGAGACATCAAAAGCCTACAGGATATACATTCTAGGTCAGAAATTGATTGAGATCAGTAGAGATGTCACATTCGAGGAAGATATTGCATTTAGAAGATCCAAGGGAACTCATCTGGAGATTGACAATGATGAGTCTCCTCAGGATATGGAAGTTGACCATACTCTTGAGATTCAGAGGGAGACTTCAGAACTGAAGAAGATGTTGATCCACTTGAGCCCTTGGAACCTACTGATGGGCCTGTCGATATAGTGATTAGAAGAAAGAGACCTCTTTGGGCTAGGCAAACTATGCAAGAGGCTGAAAGGTTCGCAGCTCCTAGAGGTACATTTAGAGAAAGTAAAAGGCCACATAAGTTCTTCAATTATGTTGCCTTGATGAGTCAGATTATTGAGTCTGAGCCTTCTAGTGTGGAGGAAGCTTCCAGTCAATAGGTTTGGAGAGATGCTATTTCAGAGGAGTACCAATCAATTCTCAAGAATGATGTTTGGGACATTGTTCCTAGACCTGAAGGCAAATCTGTGGTATCTTCGAAATGGCTCTTCAAGATCAAGCATGCAGCTGATGGGAGCATTGAGAAGTACAAGGCAAGATTCGTGGCTCGAGGGTTTTCACAGAAAGAGGGAGTTGATTATGAAGAAACATTTGCTCCTGTTGCTCGCTATACCTCTATCAGGACCATCATTGCCATTGTTGCATCTAGAGGATGGAAGATTCATCAAATGGATGTGAAGACAGCTTTTCTAAATGGTGTGATCGAGGAAGAAGTTTATATTGAGCAACCTGATGGGTTCGAGGTACATGGGAAGGAGTCTCATGTTTGCAAGCTGAAGAAGGCCTTGTATGGTCTTAAGTAGGCTCCTCGTGCATGGTACAAAAGAATTGATCATTACCTATCAAGTTTGGGCTTCTTGAAGAATGATGTTGAGTCTAATTTGTACTTTAAGGTAATTGATGGTGAAGCATTGATTTTGGTTTTGTATGTTGATGATTTGATTCTTATTGGAGAAGAGCACTTAATCATCAAATGTAAGAAAGAGTTGGCCTCTAAGTTTGAGATGAAAGACCTTGGGTTTATGCATTACTTCCTTGGCTTAGAAGTCTGGCAGAAACCAAATGAGATGATTCTAAGTCAAGGGAAGTACACCATTGATATACTTAAGAGGTTTGGTATGATGGATTGCAAATCCATGTCTACACCCATAGAGACCAACCTACATAAATTGAAGGAGGCTGCAGCTAGTTCAGACTTGGTGGATCCTAGAATGTATAGACAATTGATTGGGTCCTTGATGTATCTAGTTAACACCAGACCAGATATCTGTTATGCTATGTGTGCACTTAGTCAGTTCATGTGTGAACCAACATAGATACATCTTGTTGCAGCTAAACATATCCTGAGATACTTGTGTGGCACAGTTGGGTATGGGTTGAGATTTTCTTCAGATGCGGACATGGAGCTGCATGGTTATATTGATTCTGATTGGGCAAGGTGTGTCACGGATCGGAAGAGCACCTCTGGATGTTGCTTCAGTTTGGGATCTGCTATGATTTCCTGGTGCAGCAGGAAGCAGTCATCTATAGCATTGAGTACAACAAAGGCAGAATATATTGCAACTTGTATGGCAGCTCGGGAAGCAGTGTGGCTTCGTAAGCTCCTTGCAAGATTGTTTGGACAATCAATGGAGCCTACTATCATTCTTTGTGATAACCAGAGTTGTGTGAAGCTTCCTGTCAATCCTGTGTTTCATGACATAACCAAGCATTTTGAGATCAAATAGCACTATATCAAAGATATGGTATTGAGGAAGGCTATACAGTTGAGGTATATCAGCACTGATGAGTAGACGGCAGACATTCTCACCAAGCCTCTCTCCAGAATAAAGTTTGTGTACTTTCGAGATAAGCTTGGTATGGTGGAGAATCTAGCCTTAACTAAGAAAGAGCCGCAGTATCAGTGATCCTCTGTAATGAGTTCTTATCAGTGAGAGAAGTTCGAGGTGAAATCCCTTGATTAACAAGTTCTTCTCTGTGAGAGAAGTTTGAGGTGAAATCCCTTTAATAAACGAGTTCTTCTCAGTGAGAGAAGTTCGAGGTGAAATCCCTTGATTAATGAGTTCTTCTTGGTAAGAGAAGTTCGAGGTGAAATCCCTTGATTGCACCCTCTGAGAGAGTCATGGTGGATGTCATGTGTGTGACTCCATGACAACATCAAGTGAGAGAGTCTGTGATGATTTTCTTGTACTTGTGTTTTCACCCTCTGGGAGAGCCATGGTGAAAGTCATGTTGAGGTGACAACATCACGTAAGTGATGAACACTTGTACTGTAATGTCCCCTTCTCATCAGTGATTAGCCTTGTAGTTCATCAGTCTATTCCGGAACCCGTAGACTGGAATGAGGTGAAATTAGGTTTTCTTGGCTTGGAGTTTGTGGCTTTCATGTTATTTACTATTTATAGTAAATATTAGTCTTTTGCAGTTGCAGTTGTCAATTCTCAATCCTTCTCAGCTGGAGCAGTTGTTATTCTGGCTTGGTCTTCAGAAAGCTTCATTTGGAGAAAAATATTTAATTAAAGGCATTTTGTTTTAATTCTCTGTTGACCCCCCCCCCTTGGCCTAAGGTGATAACTTAAGTTGTTTTTAAAGTGGGGCCATGGAGGGTACGCCTTCATTAAAAGATTATTTATTCTTTATTGAATTTCTTTCAGCTTAATTTTGGACGCCACCTTTTTGAGGATTAATATTTATGAAAGTTGGAAAAGAATTCAAAAGGTGTCTCTTGGCGTTTCTTATGGGATGTGAAGAGTTTTTTCAGTGTTCTATAAAATGAAGTCTTTTCTCCAGCTTTTGGTATCAACTGTTTATCATACTGTTATGCTGTCAAAATGACAATGGACATTTTGCTGTTGCTTCGAGGATGCTACCTCCTAGCCCTTTCATCCAATTTCGTGTTTGCAATATAACACCTAGTTGGCTACATTGCTGCTTCTCAACATCAGACTAGCAGATTGAGCATCAAGATTGAAGAATTTCTGGAGTAATTTCACAGTTTTGGTTTTCTGTTTCACCTACAGCTCAAGCTGATTTTTGTTCATATCTTTTGGAGTGATTTTAATTTTGTTTTGGGTACTTTGGCAAATCATTTGTTGACTCAAGGCGCCACCTTCCACAAAAAAATTGGAATTTAATTCCAAACTTCTGATTTTATCTTGCAAAGTCGAATTTCCAAGGAGGCCGTACCATTTGGATAAGCATTGGAATTCGAGCCAAATAATTTGGAGTCTTTGGTGGCTGTTTCTGGATTGCATCTTGGGCGCTAAACCTCTAGGGAGCATTTGCAACTTATTTCTCGTCATTCGGAGGTAAATTGACCAACTTATGAGCATTTCATGAATTCACAGTTTGCTGGTTGAATTTCCAGAATTCTGATTTTTATATCAGACTGTTACAGTTTCCAGTTTTTGGTCTTATACTTCAGTATTTGAGTGTTATATCATTGTAAAAGTTCATACTTCATGTCTAAGGTTCATTTCCTATCATTGTAATTTGTAATCTGCAGAGTATAATTTGTAAAGGTTGAGATTAAGCATTACTAATCCAACCAATTTTCAGTTCTGCAATTACTTATTATTTTATCATTAAATTACCCCTGGAAGGTTTACCGCCAGTGTGGATAATCTGTTTTGTAACTCTCTTATACCCACTTTCTTAGTGGAGAATCCCCACGGCTCTGTGGATGCCCGCCGCAGCGGATGAATTGTTCTTAATTGTAATTTTTCCCCCCACTGTTTGGTGGTAGTGTGGAAATGTTCTTTATGGCTGGTTATCCGCCTATCAGTTTATAATTTCAAATTTCAACACTCCGTCATATGTTAGCACCTCGCCCTCAGTGGGATCTTGAGTGCACATTCTTGACGTTGAGTAGTTTTCATTTCAAGTTCAGATTTCAGTTTGATGCTAACGCTAATCCAGTTAACTATTGCTGGTTATGTTGTGTAATTCCTTCGAAAAAATTGGTTAGCATATTTCATGTACATACCATACATGGTTGTAGCCATTATGGTTGATATCATGTTGAGGTGATATCTAATATCACGATGTGGTGATATTCTTCTTTTCTACTTATGGTTGTAGCCATAGTGGTAGACATCATGATGAGGTGATATGTCTTGTGCAGCTGGAAGTATCCTCCCCAGCTGAGAGGGAGTGTTGATGCTATCATACAGCGTCGGGTGTTTCCTTCTAGCTGTTCTCCTTTACATGATGATAAATTAAATTATAGCCAATGGCTATTTAATTTATAGACAACGATTCACTTAATGAAGAGGCACGATTTGTATTAACAATATTTAATTATTGAGGTGCAAATTCATGAAGAGGCTCGATCTCAAGTGAAGCCAACTTCATTATTGAAGAGATACGATTTCTTATGTAGCCGACTTCTTATTTGGCGCAATCTTCTATGAAGAGGTATCTCTTATTACTTGGTGGAGGCCGACTTGATGATACTTGAAGAGGCGTGTCTTCTCTCCTTGCATTGTATTTATATTCGATGGTTCTTTCATTGTTGATCATCCATTACATACATTCCATTCATATCAAGTGCGAGTTAGGGAGAAGTTCTTCAAGTGTAGATCGAGTTATTGAGTGAATGCTGAGTTTATTATTTATAGATTGCAGCTTATTGTTTCTGTAGTTGCATCAGATTGTGGTGCTCATTATAGGCCTTCATATTTGCCTCTATTGTAAAGGAGACTTCATTGTTGATTCAATATATAATTGATATATTATTGCTGGGTTTTTCTCCCTCAAGAGGAGGGTTTTCCCAGGGTATCTGCTGTGTTATTGTGTCTGATTTGAATTAATTTTTCTGTGCATTAAATCTGATCATGAATTTAACACCAGCAACTCAAAAATGATCAACAACTACTAGAAACTCCATGTCAATGTGCTCAATCTTCCCTCAAGAAGTTAAGAACAGCCTTATCTTAGCTAGTTGCTATCTTTCAAGCATGAAACTAAGCCAATACTAGAGGGTATGCATTCCTCGAAGCAACTCACTCACCATTTCAGCAGCATAATAGTATAGTCGACATGAGATCTTCAAAATGAAGAACAAACATCTCCTTATATAGATTTTGAGAAGAGTCTCTAGATGCTTCTAGAAGATGCGCCCACTCCAAGAGAATCTAGGTTTTGACTTGACTTTTCCATTCAACCTTCAATATGGCGTCCATCTTCAAAAGATATAAAATTCTGATTAAATAAAATACTCCTCCCTCAAGTTGGCTTCCCCTTCACAAAGTTATATTTTCAACCTTTGAAATATTTTTAATCACCTCCTGATGAGGCGTCCACCCTTCCAGTCCCCTTTTCAAAACAACTCAAAGTTATAACATTATGCCAAGGGGGGTTATAAAATGAAAATATAACATTATTAATTTAAAATAATTTATCTCTCTCAAAAATTGCACCATGAAGCCAAAATCAACATTTCCCACTGAACCAACTGAAGAGGAAAGCTCACTGTGCCAATGCCAATAGGACCACTGCCAAAAATAGAATTTACTAAAAATAGCAAATTCAAAAAGTTGCTCAGATCATCATGCATGCAATACCATTGCAAACCTCTCTAAAAACCCAGAAAGAATCCGCAGTCCAAACTCCAAACTCCAAGTGATAACCTCCTAGAAAATAGGAAACCCTAATTTCTGCTTCCGAGTAGCCTACGGGTCTCCGGAATAGGCTAATGGCCAACTGCAATGATCATTGCTGAGAAGGGGACATTACAGTCTCACTCAAATCACACTGAGTTCTTTGCCTTCTGATTTGCTCCATGCGCTACACCTCGTGACATATCCTAATTACTCCTGTGTATACTATCATAAGAAAACACATACAATTTGATTACAATACTATTTGCACATAATGTACTTTACAATTTATTGATCAATATTTGTCTGTCACCTCAATGTATGCAATATTAGGGGTATATACAGGTGCTTGTCCTTTGGCACTGCCTAAATTATTCATAGCATTATATAATTACAATTATAGCACAGACTTGCTTGTAGTGAACAACAACTTGCATGTATCTCAAAATACATCATATCCTTAAATACAAATTATGCATGATTATCTCCTTATCCCTACTTATGCTTGTGCATGATACTTAGTCATGCACTCTCTATCCATAGCCAAATGCTAATCTAAGTGCTATGATATCACACGCTGCGATCAGGTACTGATAATCTGGAAAGGTTACTGTTATCCATCCATTGATCTTACTTTTTATTTGTAAGATTTGATGTTGGGTGATCCTCACATTGCAAAAAGGGAAGCCATAGGAACTGCTGCCTTCTTGTAATCTTTTGGACGAACTTAGACATTAGTTTCTGCTTGAGATTAATTAGATTAGCTCTCTTTGCCTTGTGCTATGCAACCTTAATTTTATAAATATTTGTAGACTCATTGTGTTTATATCCTTTTGATGGTTTCTCTTTACATTCAAAGCATAAACCATTTGAGTACAAACCAACAATAATACTTATATCTACAGTTCTTTTTCTGCATTGTTGGAAGGTTAAATTATGAGGAGGATTAGCTTTTGTTCTGAAACTAGGATTTATCTTTAAGATCAGAAGCTGGCCAGATTGGGTTGTTCGAGGGTGGCTATGAGCAATTTTGCGAAAAAGCTTTTGCTTGTCATACAACTTCTATGCTCCCAGGCTTTGTTGCTTTCACATTACCTCTGTTGGAATTCTTTTATTTTGTGCAATGCAATGTAATTAGTGATATGAATATAAAAATATATATATATTTTCTACAATTTATGAGTTAAAATCTCTATTTTATTTGCTCTCTATATCTCTATGCTATAGAAATGACCTTAAGTTTAAAAAAAAAGTAGCTTTTTTCTCTTTTTCTACAATTTTCTACATTTTTTTTCAAATCCAATTTTTTCAAAAAGTCCTGAACTTTTGGTTTGCCGATTTTTTCCCCAAATGATTTTTGCTACAATGGCTGTAGTGGCAACATCTAGGTGATGGAGAGGCTGTAGGAAGATGGTGGAGTGACAGCGCAAGTGGTAGCCGGTACTGGGCTAGCTAGGTTGGCTTGGGCTTGACAGGGTTGGCTTCATCGAGTCCCTAAAGGCCTGTGGCATGATAAAAAGGGCTGCGAGGGGCTTGTATAGGTCACTCGGCCTTCAAATGGGCAATGGTTCCAATACAAAGCGCTTTGTGGATCCCATAATAATTTTTTAAAATAATTTTTTGGATTTAAATAAAAGAGACCTATGTAGTATATTATGGTTGTATGGCCTACTTGGACAATTTTTTGCCTCAAATGCATTTGACTTGAATTTTGAAGATTTTATTATTGTTCCATAAGTTTTGGTGCCTTTCGGATGCAATGGCATGATTTGTTTGGCCCCAAAATGCCTAGAAATCCAACTTCATGACTGTGGCCATGTTCAAGCCCTCTAGTGCAAAATGATTGCCTGTTCTCCTATTTGGGCAAAATAAAAGCCAAACCTGACTTTGTTGAGCCTCTCAAACACAATGAAACAACCAAGAATGTTGCCCAGATTACTGAAAAGTTGCAAACACCTAGAAGATAGAAAACCAAGAAAAAACTCCAGAGATGTCAGGTTTTCTTGTCAAGCTTTTATGATTTTCCAAATCATCTGAAGCTGCAAAAGAAGAGTGTGAGGTTTTCAGGAAATATGCACACAAAGTGATTAGTCCCCCCAAATCTCACAAATTGAAAAGCAAATGATCTATCCTAACACCAAAGCTGTGATATTTTGTCAGAATTTGTGAAACAGAGATTAATCCAAAACTGAGTGCAAAGAATAGATACAATAAAATTGTTAATATATATGATCATAAAATCAAAGTAACATCCAAGAAGACAAGAGATGCAAAAGATGCTTGAGACAATACTCTTAAGAAACAAAATAGCATAAAGAAAGCTTATAATAGAATAAATATATAACAAGCAAGGGGAGTGGATAGTGATACATATATGGGAAAGAGGGGAGGCAAAACCGACCAATGAGAAAAGTAACTCCAACTATCAAAAATAGGACTCATGGAAAATGCCATCGACCCTTATAATGATTCACTCTCTACATGTAAGCAAGTTAAACTAAATGTGTAGGAAAACACATGTTATCCAACTAAGGAATATAAAAGATCTACATTTACAAGTTTTGGGAATTTGCACTGTGTGATGGGTACCGTGCCTTGAGTACCCCTGCATTTGAATGGCAGTGTAACCTACTTATAGATAAATAGTTGAACCCTATGTGGTACCATCCAAGTGTTTGACTATGGATATGTTGATCAAGTGACATGTTTTTCTTAAAAGGAAAACTGTTATGTATCCTTATTAAAATCCTGTATGAGAAAAAGATAAAGTTTTGATTATGGAATTCTAAGATGTATGCTACTTTTGAAAGCCAATTCTCTAATCTCTTAATGTTTGCAATATTTGATTTCAGACTATTTTATTTTATTCTGGGAGAATTAGGCCATTTTTCTCATTTTGATTATGTTTCTTTGTATAAAGATGCCCGAGACAGTTGAGGAGCTTGAAGCTGCAATGCAAGATTATGTTGCACAGGCAAATGCTGTAATGTTTCTTAATCCTAATGTTCTTGAAGAGTATGAGCGTCGATGTGAACAGGTACCTTAGCTTATAATTTGTACTTGAATTTTTGATCTTTCTAAAGCGGTGACCTGATAAATTTTGTTAAGATATATCATTCTACAACAGCACTGATTTTGATGAAATTCTGCAGATTAGCAACCTGAAGTTTAAGGTAGAAGAGGGTAGACTGGCACTCAACAAGGTTTTGGCAGAAGTAAATAGTCTGAAGGTGACTACTTAATTGAACAACACATTTGTGTGCTATTTGTTTCAATTGTCACTTTTTAAAAATCAACCAAGATTCATGGTTTCTTAAGATTAATATTTAATGGATTATCAACTAACCAAATGCTAAGATCAAGAGGATGGTTGTTGAAAGGAAACTTGGCTTCCAACATTGAGAAGTCATGTCACGAGGATTAATGAAACTTTTGGTCGCAATTTCCAAGAGATGGCTGTGGCTGGAGAAGTCACACTTGGTATGTATATTAGATGGATTAAATTTGTTAATAAATTCTGTGTTCGGAAATGGTATATATGATGTCTCAATATATGTTTTTCAGATGAGCATGGTATGGATTTCGACAAGTATGGTATTCTAATAAAAGTAAAGTTCAGGTATCATATTTTTTAATTTGTGCAATGTGACAATGTATTATTGTTTTTACAAGGTATTATGTTTGTTGATTATCTCATTTTTAGAATTCTTCGTTGATCAAGCAGTTTTTTATCTCAAATCGGAAATGATGATCCTCTAATGATTATCTATAAGCTGTCATGCTATGTTAGAAGTATTGTAATCATTTATGAATTATGTCCTATTTCTGTTGAAATGCATTTCAGGAACATCTTTGTCCTTTCTGCTTGTGTTAAAAATATAACATTGGCATAAGATTGTTAATGCTTTTACCTTCTTATTGTTGAATTCTAAAAGTACATAATGTTTTTATCTAATTTTTCGCTTCATGTTTGTATGTGTAGTCTTGTGCACTCGCTGAATTTTGTTTTGGAGTGTTCTTTTTGGAATAAGATTTTAATTTACTAAACTTTTAAGGTAAGTACCATCAAATGTGGTAAGTCATATAGTTTATTAAAGAATCAGAGAGGTATAATTAAATATTAGAGCAATGCCTTGAGGGACTCACAAGTAATTTTTCAACAATGAAACTTAGTGGAAAAGAGACAACTTTGTTTTAGGTTCTACTTGGTAAGATTGGGCTCCCTGGTTTTCTTTCAATGAGATTGGCCAACAGGCAAGAGTCGCAAAAACATAAGCTTTGCCAATTTTGATCCATGTGTTATCCATTCAACATCATCCAAGAGTTTTATCTTCAAAAGTGAACGAAAAATGTCTACTCTTGCATGTATTTGCTTATGGTGATTCTATGTATGCTTATACATCCTTTTGTACCTACTATAATAATCCATATTTTTTGTACCTACTTTTGTCATTTACAGGCATAATGTGAAGATCTATGAAGGATGAAGGTTTCGTGATTTTCCTTGATATAGATACTTTTATTTTGTACTGAGTGTAGGTTTTATACCATTACAGGCAAGCTGGACAATTACAGGTTCTTAGTGCGCATCATCAGTCTGGAGGGGTATGCTTTATGGCGTATTCAAACTTACATTAATGCAACTGCTTTCTATATTTCTGAAGTGCTAATACCTGGTCATCTTTCAACAGGAACGATCAGTATCGACAATATTGTACCTTGTTTCACTACAAGATCTTACACACTGTCCATTTCGTGTGGTGGATGAAATCAATCAAGGTTAGTGTTCTCTGATGGCAAATATCCAAAAAACTCTTGATATTTGCAAAATAAAAGAGCAAAACAATTGCCTTCTCAAATATTCTCCAGCTTATTTTGACTTTTTCAAATTATCTCATACTAGATTGTTCTTATCTAGACTTTCAAAAATTGATTCTTATCAAATTTTCAAAATAAAATCTGATAATATATTTTTGTTAATCTGATTTCACGTCTGATTTTATCTTTGTTTTCTTGATTTTCAGAGGTCAATATCAAATCTGATCTTAACTATTCAAAAACTTTATCTGATCTTTTCCTAATTTCTCCAGAACCAAAACTGATCTTGTCTTTAACATTCCTAAGTTAAATTGGACCTTGTGAAAGTTTCTGTTTCTGCTCTGGGACTCTGTTATTATTTCAAGGCTTTTGATTAGGATATGTAAATGTTATTTAGTTCCTGCCTTGACAGAGATATTGAATCACGACTGCTAGATTGTTCACACTGGTTGACAAATACTAATGGAATAAATTGTTGCCCACCTTATTGCATTGATGGAAGTGCCTTGTGGTGTTCATTATGTAAAGGCTTCCTGTACACTAATTTTTTGCGAGTTGATTGTTAAATAATCAGCCTAGTATCCAACGTGCATAGTATTTTCTTTCAATATTCTGATGATATTTGGTTTAATTTTTGCCATATTGGTTCTTCTGTATTCTAGGGATGGATCCCATAAATGAAAGGAACATGTTCCAACAACTAGTTAGGGCTGCGAGTCAACCCAACACACCTCAGTAAGAAGGGATTTCATATTTCTATATACCAACTTGTTTGTTTGTTGAATTAGTTTACTTTGAGGAATAAGGAGGAACCTGATATGTTGAAATGACAATTTCATGGCTTTGATTTTGTAGGTGTTTTTTATTGACACCAAAACTTCTCCCAGATTTAGATTATACAGAAGCTTGCAGCATATTAAATATTATGAATGGACCCTGGATCAGCAAAACATCAAAAGGTATAGGAAAATGCTTTTAATTTGGTAACGATTAGAAGGAATGAGTATTTGTTGCCCGGTCTCCTTTTCTATTTTATGTGCTTCTTATATCTGCTAATAGTACAAGCACAACACTATATTTGTGTAAATTTTCATTGCTAGTCTTGGCTAAACTATATCCTTTCTGGAAGGGTTGTAATAATCATATATCTTTATCTTCATGGCAGTGTGGAGTAGTGGATCAAATTGGGGAACTATAACAGAAAGGCTTTCGCAGCAATCATGATTGCATTCTGTATAAATAAAAGTAGTCGGTGTCTTTGGTCATTTTTTTGCCCATTTACACAGAGAAGACATCATGTCTTGTAATTATTAGGAGAATATTCTCTCTGCTTTTGTCAAGAGTTCAAATTGGATAACTGGAAAATTAATGACTTTGATGTAGGGCAGCTAATCACATGTCTCAACTATATTTATCAAAAGATGTCCAAGTTGCAAGATGTCTTTTGCCAGAATTGTGGCATCAATTGAAGACTTGGTCCAAAGATTAGAAGATGTATTCTGATGGTTACCTGTACATATTGTATATTCTAATAAAGGCATATCAAGGCTTTTTGATAAATTATTGAAACTAATCGTTCGTTCTTGCAAGATATTATGCTTATTTTGAGATATGAGAAACACACTCAATGAAAGGTAAATGAGATATGCTTATTATGCTTATTTTGTAAGATATTATGCTCTATGTTCAATACTTTCCTAGATGTTGAGCATTTTCCAAAATATTATGGCCTTGAGATCATATGATTTTGCTCGTTCCTGAGTAGATATGAAACAATAAAATAGAAAAGAAAATATGCAATGGTAACAAGCCATAACATGTCTTTGAAACAATAATTATGCGTGGTTCAGATGATTCATTACATCTTCACAAAGAATTGCCCATTAAGATTTGTATCTGTAGCATGCTCTTTGATTACACATATTTCGTCTACTCATTGATTTTCTTTGAAACTTAATAAATTTTAATCTCACAACTGCTATGGTTGGCTGCTGCCATGCATGTGTTACACTGTATTTTGTATTTGGAAGAGTGATCAACAATTCTTGCTTGTTGGTATCAACTATAAGGATTCGAGGTATCTACCTTGAAATTAATAGTTTAAATGAGTACCAAACACCAAAGATATAGAGTGTAGTCTTGACATGGCATGTTAAAGTTGGTTTAAGAGTTGAGACCGAAATATAAAACAAGTTGAATGGGCACAATTGACTGTGCATTGATGCATATAACTAAGCCATGGACTTGAGAGCAAAGATAAATGAAAGTGAGGTTGAAGCCAGATGGTGATGGCTTAGAGGAATGCTATGCCATTGAGTTTCACTATATAGTTGTTATAAGAAGGATATGTCGAGAAGGCTTTGGTAACAAATAGGGAATGTAGAGAAAGACAAGTTGGGTGTATGTCATGTTGTAGTGACAAACAAACAAATGTGAATTGTAAAGTACTTGGAAGGGGTGTTTGGATCCAAACATGTGGCGTTCGAAATATTACTCCAAACAAGGGCTTGAAAGGTGTTCTATCAGATTTCTTTGATACGTGGAGCATGAGATGAGACGAAATGAATCCTGAGTACTCCACAGAAGTCAGATAGGAGATTGACAAGATGCTTGGAGATGAGACAACCTTTAGGGAAAATGAACAATTGGTTATTGACCTATAGTCATAGCCCTGAATAAGAAGGAACAAATTCAAATATGTGAGAGCATTCAAAGTTTAGTGGGATGGCAGCTAAGGACCCCTTTCAATAAGGAAGTGGTAGCATATGAGTTGGTTAATGGTTGTGGAGGTTGTAGAATACAAGAAAAATTGATTTCGTGACAAGCCTATGTGTTGTTAGATGGGATCACAAATGAGAAGTTTAGACAAACTTAATGTCTGAGAATAATATTCAAAAAAACACAAGGTGTTGTTAGGGTTGAGCAAATGTGCATGCAATTAAATTAATTTTTTTCCCTAATATATAAGGACAAGGGATAATGCAAGTATGGTGACACCAATAAAGCATACATCTCTCTATAATATTCAACATGAATGGGCAAAGAGTATGATTAAAAAGCTTAGTGAGCTTGTTCAAAGCTCAAATTCCTTTTATGTGCTTGATGACTTCAACATCAACAATAAGATTAGTATAAAGCATGCAAACATGCTTGTATATGTAAAAGGTGGTTAGTTGAGACCACATTTGAAGAAGTGTTGGCTAAAGGTGATCTTGAGGCAAGTAATGATTTCTAGCAAAAAGGAAAGTGCTGCTTTAGTAGCATAGTAAGAAGGCCTATTCTATGGGTTTTTGGACTTAATGTGCTTAGATTGCAAGAATGCTAGAGCACAATAATGTTATAAAACTAGAGTTGAGTGAGATTATAATGATATTAATGACTCATCATGGAAGGGTTAATATTTTTTTATGTACAACCTTCCATTTACCTAAAAAGCATATATGGGTGATGTTTGCAAGTGTAACAAAATTTAAAGGGAGTGCTTATGGGTAGGAAGGGTTCAAGGTATCATATTTGATTATGACGGGAATACTACCTAAAGGTATGTATCCTTCTTGACCATAGGGAGATTCCAAAATTTTAATTGTTGATAAATTCCAAATACACAATTGTTTCATGTTGCGATTACCTCATGGTACAAGGATATTAAGAACATTCTCAAATGGTGGCTTTTGAGGCATAGATATTATTGTACAAGATGGGTCATGACCACATACTTAAAATGGGTGTGATTAAGAATAAATGAAGGAACTTTGGAAAAAGTCCATGGGTTGGTTGGGATTATATGTAGCTATCCACTTACATATAACACTCTTGTAGCTCTAAGTTGGCATATATAGTTTAGAGATGCCAAGGAGTGGATTGCTTTGATACATTCTGGAGACATTCAAACTTATATAATAATACTTTGTTTTGTGCTCAATGGCATAATGATATTCAAACTATGGAGTCCTATGATTCATATATTTGTCTAAGAAAATAGTTTTGTTGGAAATGTTCATTAAGTAGTTGAAGAAAATAGATACATTGCAAATGTTAGTTTGTAGTTTCCATGACAAACGTTTTAACAAAGCAATTAGTATAGAAAAAAAAAAATGTTAAGTACAAACAAAATTCTTGTATGAACAAATTATAACAAGGTTTGAAATATAGGTACATTTGGTGAGTGACTATGGACAACTAGTCAACTCAATAATATAGTACTTTACAAAAGCACTCAAAACATTCCACTCATTGTTTGGTTTGTACCACCTTAGAGCTAACAAAAAAGTGAAAGCAACAAACAAGATCTTGATCTCTATAATTAAAAAATGTGTGAAATCAAAGCAAATGGCAAAGAAGGTTAACTTCCAATATGCTATGGGTTCCACTCAACTTACATAGTTAGAGCAAGACATACCCCAATTCAATTCATGTATAATCAAAAGGTGGCAATTCCAATGAAGTTTCTAGTTTTTTTGAAAATTGTCACAAAGGAAAAACTATACAACAATAATGGCCTAAATATGTGGTTTATCAAGAAGTTAGTAAGATGAGAAATAAATGGAATGTTGAGCAAGGGAGAAGAAAAGGAATGATTTATCATTTAATGCATGTGGGCTTGAAGATTGGATTATTTGTGGTGAAGTTTGTGAGATTAAACAAGGAGAGTTTAGTATGATGTAGTTAGGATCATATTTCATTTTGTGATAATGGAGTGACCATCTTGAAGAATTTTTAAGTCAACTCATTAGAGATGTAGCTAATCGGTTGAAGTTGACATTGTCTAAAGTCAAGGGTGGTGAGAATTCGATTTAAATAGATACTTTAATATGACATATCATGCAATAACTGATGACACTCATTAATATAAGCTCATTGAAGTGCATAAAGATCTCAAAATTTGAAGTTGATTAGTATTCCTTGAGCCATTAATAGAACACACAAATTCACAATTTGGAAAAAAATGGAACAAAGAAATATTTTTTGTTGTTGCAAAATACATTTGTACCATCTGTGCACACTTTGTGATTGGTATTTATTTCTAATATAACACCACAATTCTTATTTCTATGCACTCTCATGCAAACCACATGTTCACATCATACATGCTATAATCCAACACAATCACATGCCATTTTACAATGAAGGACAAGCCTTGATTTACATATGTAAATCCTATTGGTCCGCCACATCAGTAGGCTGGTGCCACTTTCCCTAGGGCATTGCTTGCCATATCAATGTACTAACTATCCTATTTGATAGTTTATTTTGTTTTCCTCTCTCATTGATACATTGAGCATTGTGCAACCATATTTATGCCCTTTTTGGTTCTATCCACTAGATGCTTTATGTGCCTTGGTATTATTTCCTCTAGAATAGAATTGTAAGCCTAAAGTTTCCCCCCACATTAATATGGTTCTTCCTTGGGAAACTTATTCCTTACTATCAAACTTGAGAAATTGGACACTGTAGAGAAGGGGGATTCATTGCTTGCGAGTCTCTTTATTCGCAAGAGAGTCCTAGGCAACAAATTGCCCTAAACTACCTTAGACTACCTCAAGGAACAAAGAGAGAGTTTTCAGCCAAAGGACGACAATGCAACATATAGAGTGTAGCATGACATGTTGGTGTCTCAAAGGCATACTGGCATCTCGTATGGACCAGAAACTAAGAATGTCACATAAAACAACAAAGCGACCACTAACAATTTGATTACTAAGAACTTCTACAATGCAGGAAAATAACAGAGTAAAATAAAGTAAACTAAGTAAAACATAGCTTAAATGAAATATAGATGATAAGACTAAGAAAAAGAAAACACTCACAACAAACCAAGCGATGGAGCCTCCAACAAAGAAATATCTTTGATACCTGCACACATAAGATTGAGGAAAATTGTTGGGACTGTTTAGGGGCTTGTCGTAGTCAAACCCTCGTTTTGGTGTTCCCACCTCCACCGACAACTAGATAGATAGATAGATAGACAGATAGACAATAAAGCAAATAGCCAAGATAATGGGCACAATGATAAAGTGCATAGACAAGGGATGTGAGGAATCCCAAGATGCTCAAAGACATAAGACAAGTAGATAGATATCACTTGCAAGGCTTGGGAAAGCCAGAGAGAGAGCTATGAGAGCCAAGAGAGTTGCAAAGTGTTGCCAAGAGAGCTTGAGAATGTTGCATAAAGTTGTAGAGTTGTGCATGCTTAAAAGAGTGAGAAAAGAGAAAAAATGTCTAAGAAAGGAGAAGAGAGATCAAGATAGAACCCAAGAAGACCAAATGGATTGAAAATACTACTTTTAAAGAGAGAATATGAGGGAAAAGAAGGTTCCCAAGCCATTACCACCGACGAAGCTAAGTGACAAGTGATAAGGCACCCAAAAGACAGTCGTTTGAACATCAAAATGTTGTGGGATGCTAGCGTGGTGAACAAACGTTTGCACGTGCTAGTGTCCCAACACATCACTCTACAAAACGACAGGAATGAGAAAAGCACAAAGTTTGACACAAAGCTGACGCGCAAGGGTAGCTACTAGAAAGGGGTCTTGAGCATCCTAAGAGGGGAAAAGGCTGATGCAAGGGCTAAAATGAGCCTACACAAATGCTAAGGGAGTGTACACTAAAGTGGATACAAAAATGTATGTGAAATTACAAGGGGTGCAATTTTACGACATTACATTTTGCCCCCACTTTAGCGGGCATATGAATCTACACTAATATGCACGCTAAAGGAAATCTACTAAACATTAATAGCATCATGATACCAAAAGGATACTGTAGAGGAAGCAGACAACTCTTTAAATGAAGGAAGCATGACCCCAAGTTGAAGTCTTACAAAACAAATGCATTAGAAAAGGAAGATCTGCACATGACAACAAGGTTATTACATAAAAAGCCATTACATCATGGGGTTAGAACATATACATGAATAACAGATACACAAAGGCACATAACAAACTAAATGATTTGAGTCAGCAAAGTGAAAGAGACCTTGATGTAGAAGGTTGTCTCAGTAGTATGTGTCATAGCCAAATTAAGAAATAACATAGAAGAATTCTTAAACGGAGAGAAGAATATGAGGATTGATTGCTTCAAAAGAAGAATGCATACAAAAGATGGGGAAGCAATAAATGTTGGAGAGAGAAAGAAGTCTATACTCAGGATTAAGAAGATGTAGGTCTTCAATCCAGTATATACAATTGAGAAGAGAGATGGCCTTACAGGTTCTCAGTCTTGCAAAGTTTGACATGTGTTCTATAGGTTCTTGATCCTATAGAAAGAGGGAGCTTCACAAGTTCTCGATCCTGTGAAAGCCTAACATGAAAGATCTCTATAGGTTCTCGATCCTACAGAGTTTGATGTGAAAGATCCTTACAGGTTCTCGATCCTATAAGACAAGCTTGACGAGGTGCTCAATCCTGCTAGGCAAGCTCGATGCAAAGGAGCTCTATAGGTTCTCAGTCCTGCAGAGCAAGACTAATCAGATAATCCTATGGTTTCTGCAAACTACATTGCAGGATAGTCATAGAAAAGATAGGTCTTGTCAGGCTGCCCCCAAGCTAGATGCGAAGATATAAGATAGGTCTAGTCGGGTTGCCCCCAAGCTAGACACAACAACATCAAGTATCAAATATTGCAAGACACTTGAGAATTATTTTGAGAAGGCTTTCAAAGAGGGTTCCTTCACCAGGGAACCCTACAAGACACCAAGGGGCCCATTCAAAGGAACACTCCAATTGAAAGACACAGAGAAGAGAGGAGGTCCTTAAGAAGGACGCACATCTCTAGAACAAGTTATCACTAACCCCACCATACGGGGGAGGAGAACCATGCAAGATACTATTGTTTCACTACCACATAAAGAGTATGGTTGCACACAATAGTGTATGACCATGAATGAGAATGAGCAAGTAAAGCTACAACTGCCACATAACAAGAAACAACACAGTAGAAGGGAGATGTAAGAACCTTATGAGAAGATGCTTAGAATGGACACGATAGAGGTAGACCTTTATATCACTTGTCATGCGAAGAAAAGATAGGTGCATCAATAGATGGAAAAGTGATGATACCAGAATCAAGAAGTTATTGTATTTTATCCTTCAATGCCTTGCATTCACTAGTGGAATGGCCAAATGCTTGATGGTATGCACAAAAAGAATGTTTTGCTTTATCATGCTTGTGAAATTTCTTATGTGTAGGAGTAAGAGTAATTAAGTGGGCTTTGAGAAGCCTCAAAAAAATATGCTCTTGTTCAAACAAAGAATGAGGAGCAACAAGCAACCCTTTCTCTTGTGGAGAAAATTTTGACTGCTCACAAGAAGAAGAAATGAAGACAACAAATGGAGGATGAATCACTTCAAGAGAAGGAGGTTGAGTGGAAATCATGTCAACATTCAACCATGGTTTCCGTTTAGATTGTTCATTTGAGAAACCAAGCCCCAAATTACACTTATGAGGTGTACATTCTATAGAGACCTGAAAGCCTTGTTCGTTACGCCTACAACCTTTACGCCCATAACCATATTTGGAGACAAGTTTAAAGCTATGGCCATAACGTGTTTGCAAATCTTGAGGAGGACGATCTACATAGAGAGAATAATTCCAATAATGGGGATCATAGTCTTCTATGGGATCGCCATCATCCTTCTTGATAGGATTTCCAACATTAGCCTCTTTAATAGAGGTGCGATCATCTTCCTCAGAAGAGGGAGGATGAATGTTGAGGACATTACAATTGTTGTTCACATTGTCCCACAATGCAGAATGATAACCTTCTTCGATAGCGGGTTTGAATGATATTATTGGGATGTCTAAGTGGATCAGGTCAAATTTATATTCCCCAATGAAGGATGATGTAAATTCTAAGGAACCCCACTCATCACCAAGACATACATTCTCTTGAGAAGAGGTAGGAGTAGACTCAAGACCTCTTCCTTCAGAAGGATCTTCTTCAGGGACATATGCCTTAAGAGTATCCTTTGCAACATGTATTGCTCAAGTAGATGTCAACACATCCAAAGATAATGAAGGAATGAAATTTGTAAGGGTAGGTTCAACTGAAGCCTGACCAACAACTACCATCTCATATAAGTGTACAACATCAGGGCCAACCCTGATTGAGACTACTTGATTGTTATGAATGAACTTAATAGATTTATGCATGGTAGACGAGATTGCATAGCGTGAATCCATGGCCTATTGTGGAGAATATTATACGGTAATTTTCTTGGAATAACATATACTAGGGTGGGTATGATAACGGGTCCAAGCTTCAAAGGTAGCACTATTGTACCTAGAGCTTGTTGCCTAACATCGAACCCACAAATGACAAGAGAAGAAGCTGCATGAGAAGATGAATCAATTTTGATTTTAGGTAAGAGATCAATGTTGCATACGTTGAGCATCGAACCACCATCCATGAGAGTACGTCTAATGCCAATGTTACTAATGTTAACTATGATCATTAGAGGGTCCTCTTGCTTTTGTACTTCTGGGGCAGGAGTTCTTATGGATAGAATGTAATATTCATAAAATTTGCATAAATATGAGCTATAAACACATTAACGCCCATCAGTTTAGAAGGAAAGATGATCTTTTGCAAGGCTTCATGAAGCATACCTTGATAAACTAGATCAGACTGAACCAAGTCCCATTGTGAGATCTTTTCCAGAGTAACACAGAGTTGCTCGACAAGATCGTAATCACCAAGTGCTTTTGTAGACACTTTGAAAGCCCTGATTGATACTATGTATCTGATTCTGATTAACTAACACCATTTCTTCCTAAATTACTTTAGACTAACCAATTAATTAAATAATCAACATTATTTAGTTAAAATCAATAAATTCAGCTATTAATCAAATAATTAAATTTATTGGATTAATTCACCTTTCTCCTAACTAATGTTCATCATATTTAATTAAAGCAAGTCATTTAATTAAATCCCCCTAAATCCTATCATTTGATTAAATCAATCAAATCAAATATCACAATCCCCTAACCCATTCCAATTAATTAATTCTAAATTAATTAATCCTAAATCACTTTCTAATCATTATTAATAAATCCTCTAGCTTTTAACTCCTTAAGAGTTAAATCAACGCATGGTCAACTAACCAGGTTGCACATGAAATTCATTTCTTTTAATTAACTAATTCCTCTATTTATCCTCACAAAGGCATATTCCAAAGAATATTTCTCCCAATCACCTCCTCATTCAATCTCCCTCCAAATGTTTCAAAAACCTATCACATCGTCAATAACTTCTCTTACATATTCAATAACTCCTCTTACATCCTCTCACATTTCCAAACACATTCAATAAATTCATTTTACAACCTTTCAAATCTTCAACCATTCTCATTTATTCCTCTTACATCCCCCTTTCCTAACACATTTCACAAAATTCTTTCCACCTTCCTCCAATGGAATTGTGGCAAGTGTCACATTCTCATTGACTCCCATTTTATCTCACATTCACCAATTTCTCTCATTCCTCAACCCTTGAGTTCTATAAATAGAAGCATTCTCTTCACAAAATGGATCCACAATTTCATGTATTTTTACTATAGGAATTTCACTTCATAGCAATCACCATTTTCATCATTTTAGCTAAGTTATTATTACTATTTGGAGTCAATCTCACACTTTGGATCATCAATATCATCAAATCTTATTAAGCGGATTGGGAAAGGGACTCTTTCCACATCAAAGGAGCACCAGTCGCCCTATGGGATGAAGGTTTAGCTATTTCAATTAGATTTCATGTTATCTTTAGTTAATTTTTTCTTATTTTCATGTTTTCTCTTTGATTTGGCTAATAATTTCATAGAGAATACTAGATTTGGCTTTCTAACATGTTTAAAAAGTGTTTGTTGATCTTGTGTTAGTTTGTTGCAGGTTTAGTGTTCACATTTTGGTGCTAGAAGGAGGGCTAACCATGTTATTTTGACCAATTTTACTTGAGAATTTCATTTTTAGTAGATACACTAGGGGAGAGACATTGCGTTTGACAAATACAATGTCACCTTTGCATACAACATCGCGTTTGTTTGCTTGTAGAGTACCACCTTTACGTACAACACCGCATTTGCCACCTCATGCCGCCTTTGCTCATTGTTGTCGTGTCACATTTGCTACAGTGTCGCTTCCATCTATTATGTCTTGTATCTAATTTCTTCTTCTGATAGAGCGTCGCTTTTGATTTTGCGCCGCATATGCACTCTTTGTCCTCTGCAGAGCATCACCTTTTCTTTTCAACAAAGCATTGCCTTCATTTTTAGCATCGTGTTTGCTAGTTGCAAAGTGTCGCATTCGTTATCCACCATCGCCTTTGCAAGAAAGAAAGAAAAATTGATTTGGAGACCTAAATTCTTTTTTAATGCTCTTTGTAATAGCTTAGGCTTTCCAATTCTGCTTTTCATTTATGTTTTAGGACCAACTAAAGTTACTTTTGGGCTTAAAATTAACAAACAACACAAGCTTTGTCAAAGTTGGATTAAAATTGTACATTAGGAACTTACTAGACTTTGATTTTGGGCTAAAATTGAACAAGACAAACTCACATTTAGCTTGGTGCTCTAAAAAGAATTCATCTTTACTTTGGGTTAGAAAGAACTTGTTCCTTCAATTGTTTTGTGATTTTTTGCAATTTGTGTCATTCAAATGCATATGCACTTCTCTCATGCCTTCTGGAAATCTTGAGAATCAAAAGCATTCTAGTGACATTGGTTGTCTAAAATTACCCACACATTTCAAATTTGGATCTAAAATTGAACAATCATACGAGTGTGAAGGAAAGGCATTGTGTGTGTTCCATCCTAGTGCTTTAGGAGGTTGAACTACAAATGTACTTCTTCACTTTTTTTAATCTTTAGAGGGCTTGCCTCCCTGCTTTGAAAGGAGGGAGTGACCCAAGCAATAACGAGCTAACGCCAAGCTCTTTTGAACCGCTATATAAATTTGTGATTGTAAGGAAAGTTTACAATTAATGGGAAGTGATACATGATAGCTCTCCCCCAATATCTTTATGATGCGTAAAGCCCTGGTTCTAAGGGTTGGGAGAACTCTTGACGAAGTTTATCATTGTACCCCCTGAACCAGATGTCCTTACTACAACCCTTTATTTAGAGGCCAAAATCCTTAATACTTGTTGGTACAAGAACGGTTGCTCTGAAGCTGCCCCACATTTGTACTATTCAAAGTAGAAACATAATAAATCCTTTAAGTTCTCCAAATCTTTAGGATTTTGAGATTTGGTGGTCTCGAGAAGTGTGTGTCATGGAGGGGAGCCAGTGCCACCAAATCTCTAACTGTTCACTTTGTCTCAATTTTTGGAGAAATCCGAGTGGGGACTCAATAAAGTATAGCCATTTCTATCCTAGAATTGTACAATTTGTGAGTCATTCAAATACATTGCTTGGATCTCAAACTTTGAAACAAACATTCAACAAGTCATCAAAATTTCAAACCCTTTGGAAAAACAAATATCCCTGAAGAGTCCAAATATCGCTGCTTGTCTAGAGATTTTATCCTTAGAGGCTTCTAAATATTTGGGCCCATATCTCAATTTGTTCTATCCAAAGTCAACCAAGGAAAAATATGACTTTGATTCTTTTATTTTCACATAATGGACCTTGTGGAATGAAAAGGAGTTGAGACATAGACATTCAGTTTGAAAGTTAAGCAAGAAGTGTTGATGTGGTAAAAAGAATCCATCTAATCAATATAAAGGACAATTGGACCCCACATATGTGTTTGATCTCATGATTTCCCGCAAATTCAAAATCCCAAAACCAAGGTCCATTAATCGTCATAAGCGTCTTAGTCCAAAGGCTCTTAAGAAGCATCTTTTAGCACTTTACGAAACTAGAGATAGATTGGTATATGAATTTTACAAATGTGCTTCAAAGGACAATCCAAACTTATATTCATTGTATTATTTTCAAAATCTGGGTCTTTTCCAACGTTTTGAATTTCTCACATAGAGTTGAAAGTTTTAGAGGTATAGCATGTTCTTCAATACCTTGGTGTTGTAAACAAAGTTTCTCTAGGTTCATCTAGGATCAAACCAACCCTTTCATTTTTCACATCATCAATCAAATTCCATCTCACAAACAACTTTTAGAACCTTGAAAAAATCATTCATGCTAGACTTATGGTAAATCCTTCAGTCAAAATCAAAATCACCTTGTTTGGCTAGGTGTGTGTGGATGAATCCTTCTTCACACATTTAGTTAAATTATCACCCCCTTTAGACAAGTTTACCCCACGATAACATCTAACATCTTGGGATCTACAAGTCCATTATCCAAATCAAATCAAACAAAATTCAAATTAAAATCCAAAATCCTAAAGTCTAGTATTCCTCCAAAGTTCTCAAAAGTTGAAATCATCCACATCATTCACCCTTCATTTGACACATCACCATCATTTGATCCTTAACATCCTAGATTTACTTTTTGACCCTAAAGTTTAGACCAACCTAAGGAGTTAGAGGTTTACCTCCCATATTCCTAAAAGTTGATCCCAATTTTATGGTCCAAACAAGATCACAACACAAGAAGATCATGGAGAAAAACAAAGAAACATCCACTTCAAGTGATTTGAGCCAAATTGCATCAAAATTCAAGCTTATGGAATCTACCAACCCTTCACTTAACCCCCCTCAACAACCACAAAATATTCAATAGGGAGGTTGTCAAGTGGAGGATGTCACCAACAATTTCCAAGGAATGACCCAAGATGAAATAATCGAACTAGTCCAAAATCCCAAAACACACAATATTGTCAACACGGTCATAAGACTCAATCCCACACAATACATGTTGTCATTAGCAAAGGAAGGGGCTAAAATCCCTTTTCATTTTTATGTGAGCACTATTATTGAACAACCTCTTGGCAACATGCCACCCGCATCATTCACACCTTCATTCCCAAGCATTATCCAACCCATCATACAACCCACATCATCTCATGTTCCAATTCAACCCATGATCACCAAGGAAAGTTCATTACTCCAAGCCCTTCAAGGGCATCCAATTTTCAACACTCAAAATATAGAGGCTAACACAATCTTGGGTATGCCTAACACCATCCCACAATATCCAAAACATCCATATGTGCCACTCATCTTCCATGATACAAACAATCACTCCACCTTTTCTGTAACACCAACATACCCTCTTAATACACAAGTCTCTCTCCGCATGATATCACAAGGACAAGTGGATTTATTTGGACAAGTGGGAACTTTTAATGCATCATCCTCACTTTTGCAAGGGAACACACCACCAATCTTCTCATCATTCCCTCTTTTGACATCAACATCCACACCAATTCAAGGTTTAGGGAAACCCCCTTTATCCAACATACCAATCCAAAACCAATCAAATCAAATCAACACGTCGAACATACCAAACCTCCGAACATGCCATCGATATTGCAACACCAAGTGGCATCAATCCAAACATCTCAACCAATCATCATATCATCTACAACACCTCAAACATCCAAAAACATGGTCTCCCAAGGACCTAGCACATGAACCATACCATCTACTACACAACCCCTTGTCATCACTCAAACACATGAACAACCACCCCAACAATCTCTCATCACACCATCTCACACCATCCCACAAAATCCACCACCTCCACCACCAAATCCAAACATAGAAAATCAATATAGCATCACATTGCAAGTAGCCTAGCAAGCATACCAAAAGGCACTTCAACAATTCCAAGCTCAACAAACTGCACAAGATGCACAACAATCCGCACAACAAGCACAAAAGGAAACACAACAAGCTCAAGCACAACAAGTTTCCCAAGCACAAGTGCAAGCCTTGTTGCAACAACAACAAGCCACACAAGCTACACAAGCTGAACAAGCCACACAACAAGCTCAAGCACAAGCGCAAGCTCAAGCTCAAGCACAAGCCATGTTACAACAAGTTTATCAGTAAGCCTTGCAATAGTACCAAGCACAACAACAAGCATCCCAACAACAAGCCCAACAACAAGCATTGTTGGCTTAGCAACAACAATAGTAGCAAGACCAACAACTAGTATTGTTGGCACAACAACTACAAACATACAAACAAGCGTTGTTCGCAAAACAAAACTTACAACAACCTCTCACAAACACGCAACAAAATTCTTTGAACACAAAAGCCACCCCATCCTTCGTCCAACCAAACGTACCATCTCAAAACACTTACATTCCACCACCTAATCCACAAAACGACCTTTCCATGCAAGTCAAATTTCTTTCACAACAGATACAAGACATCCAATCTAGAAAGGTTAAAAAATAACAGGGGAATTTGTGTCCCTATCTGTTTGATAGAAGTATTGCAATGGTTCCATTTCCACCAAGCTTCAAAATACCAAAATTCGATAAATACAAAGGGAACGAAAATCCTAAAGATCACATTAGGGAATTCCATGTACATTGTATGAGGTTGCATATGACGATTCTTATCTAATGTGACTCTTCCCTCGAAGCTTTGCTAGTCCAGCAATGGAATGGTTCTCCCGACTCCCTCTATCACTAAAAATTTCCAAGAAATCATGGATTTTTTCATCCAAAATTACTCATTTAATTTGGGCATAGAAGTGAGCCTGGAAGAATTATCTGGCCTAAAACAAGCCAAAGGGGAAACATTTGCAGCTTTCTTGTAATGATGGCGATCCAAGGCCAGCAAGAGTAAATGGCTATGTTGGAAGAACAACAAATCAGAACTATCATCTCCAACCTTGAAGGACCTTGCCCTTTCATTTGTAAATGCAATGCATAACAACGTATGACCAATTGATCCCCAAAGTGCTCAACATTGAAAGAGCCCTTATAGCATAAAGGCGCACACCCACATACCAAGACAATTGACCATCAACAAGTTACAATGATAAACCTCACATGTGGGCCAAGAACAAGAATGTTAATAATGATGGTGTCATTGATGCCAAAATTATTATTAGTGCCCCAAGGTAGACTACACAATAACAAATGTACCACCAACTATAAATCAATACCCAAAACAACCCACAAATCAACCCATCATCACAACAACAACCCAACAATCAAACTGTCAACAACATAAATGCTCAAGGGGGACCACCCCAAAGAACAAATATCCCCCTAAACAAAAAATATACACCACTTGGTGAACCAATCAAATTTTTCATGCAACAACTGGTACAAGAAAATCCATCAAAATCCCAGTCTACGAAAATTATCAAGAGCCTCAAGTTAAACCACCATGGTATAATGAGAAGCACCTTTGCGACTTTCACAAAATAAAGGGACACACTACAACAAGTTGTATGAGACTCAAGAATCTAATCAAAGATCTCATTGATGATAAGACCATAACCATTAAACAACCAGCTAAGAATCAAGACCTTAAGATATACACGAATTTGATGTCAAATTATAATAAAGGAAACAACAATGGTAAAGGAAAGAGTTACAACAATGTGAACCATATCTATGACCATGTTGTTGCATCCTTGGATGAATGGGTAACAATTTTCAATATCAAAGGACCTAAAGCCAAGTGTGGAGTCACCACACAAGGCAGCTGAATCTCCATCCCAGGATCTTCACCACCACCCAAAGCACCCGCCACCAATCCGAAATCAATCCCTAATGGTTACAATTTCCTAGATCAATTGAAAAAGACCCCTACCCAAATCTCCATCATGGAGTTGCTAAAAATGTCACCCACACAGGGAAATCCTAGAAAAGGAATTAGCTGCATCTTCCATCCCCACAGATCTTGATGCAGACATGTTCTGAGCTATGATCATACATATCACTACATCACATCTCCTCACATTCCTTGAGAATGATCTCCCAACCCAACCATCTCATAACTGTGCACTCCATCTTGAAGTCCTAGTGCACAAGAATAAAGTCAAACGGGTCTTGGTGGATGGGGGTGCGGGTTTGAATATTTGTACTATACAGTTAATGAAGAATCTAGGATTCTTAGAAGATGTCATCATAAAAGGAAAAGGTATCACTATTAGGGCTTATGAGGATCAAGAAAGGGTGTCTCAAGGCACCATTCAACTCCCTATCCAAGTAGGGCCAACAATCATGGAGACCACTTGCTAGGTCCTAGACCTTGAACTCCCATACAATATCCTCCTAGGGTGCCTATGGATCCATGGGATGCAAGATGTTGCATCCACATTCCATCAATGTGTCAAATTCCCTTAACAAAACCAAGAAGTCACAATCCATGGTGATCCCGAACCGTTCTATTATTGCAAAAATCTGGAGGCCAAGTATTACAAGATCCCTCAAGTCTGGAAAAATGATGAGGGACTCACATCCTCTTATGTTGACCCATCCACCTTAGCCTTCACTTCTAAGACAAAGACACCTTCCATTCAGAGCATCCCAGATGTTAAGGTTGTAATCCAAGATAATGGGTTTGGAGACTTATATAAAATGAAAATTGTGATAGGAGAGTTACCTCAATCTCCTAGATCTCATGGGAAACCAAAGCTAATCGACACAACATCTCGGACCTTCAAAGCATAACCTACCACCTTCAAAAAGTGGGGAGACCTAAGCAAGGAGGTGGTATATGAAAAAGATGTATCAAGCCTACTATATCAAGATGAAAGACCCATACCTAATCTTCCCAGGGAAGATGATAACAAAGGGCTCCAACTAATGTTTAACTAGGGTTATAATAAAAATGAGAAGCTCGGGAAAAATGAAAATGGCCTCTTAGAACCTATCATTCTTGAGAAGTTCCTAAAGAATATTGGCCTTGGATGTACAACTATGAAGATAACCATTCTTGACAAGGGACCCTTGTTAAAAAAGTCAAAGCTCCTCCTCAATTACCAATATCCACTGGTCTATCCCTAGGTAACTATACATTCAATATAACCAACATGTATAATGAGGATCCCATCTTTGACCTGCCCATGTTATTTGACGACTCCTCCCATTTTATGATCACCACCATGTCCTTCAAGTTGAGTAACCAAACCACTGAACTAAAGCTTGTTTACCCCCAACTGATTGATTGTGACCAACGAGGACTGCCAATCTTAGACACATTTAAAAATGATGAGGCTCTCAGAATTCATGGGACTAAGGAGTAATCTACCATATGGAGGCCACAAAGCATGATTTGATATTGAGCTAGATACACATGCATACTATGGAGAAACGATTGAATCTCTTAGTCGCAAAATAGAAAATCTAAGAGTAACATCTAGGTTTCTAAGTGAAAACCACACTGTGGCACTTTTTGACCCAAAACTAGTAAAAAGAAAGGATGTATCCAATGGTGAAAACCTCTCTAAGGTGCCAAAAGATGAGGTATTCAATCTTCCTCTTAGTGCCATCCATCAAGAAAAATCAGTAGTACTGGCAGAAAAATGTAATCCAGTCAATCTAGGAACTAAAGAAACACCACACATCACTTTCTATGCAAAGTCACTTTTGACCGAAGAACAAGAAAAGCTAGTGCAATTTTTGAAAGAAAGAAAAGTAAATTTTGCATGGACCTATGTTGACATGCTAGGCCTAGATCCAGAGGTAGTCGTCCATCATCTAGCTATCTATCCAAGGGAAAAAATAGTGAGACAAAAATTGAGAAAGATGCATCCACAAATCACATTATTGGTCAAAATTGGACTATAGAAA
This sequence comes from Sequoia sempervirens, assembly GCA_007258455.2. Taxonomy (NCBI): domain Eukaryota; kingdom Viridiplantae; phylum Streptophyta; class Pinopsida; order Cupressales; family Cupressaceae; genus Sequoia; species Sequoia sempervirens. Next base: position 111,210,627 of record VDFB02000363.1, on the reverse strand, counting down.
CTCCTTGAAGTTGGCTTCATACGACCCATTGACTATCCTGAATGGGTTTCCAACCTTGTACCTATTTCTAAGCCCATTGGGGGCATCTGTATTTGCACCAAATTTAGGGACCTAAACAAAGCATGCCCTAAGGATGATTTTCCTCTTCCTAACATAGACATGATTGTAGATCTAATGGCAGGGTATGAGATGTTATCATTGATGGATAGGTTTTCAGGGTACAATCATATTATGATAGAAAAGGATGATCAACATAAAATGACCTTTACTTGTCCATGGGGCACTTACTATTGGAACATGATGCCATTCAAGTTAAAGAACACAAGAGCTACATACTAAAGGGCCATGAATTTTATTTTCCATGACATGATCCACAAATCTATAGAGGACTATGTGGATGACATACTAGCTAAATCAAGAAAGCATCAAGATCACATAGTAACACTGGGCCCTATCTTAGATCGACTAGAAGAATATAAGGTAAGACTCAATCCTAAGAAGTGTGTCTTTAGTGTGCAATCAGGGAAATTCCTAGGGTATATTGTATAAATGAGGGGAGTCAAGATAGACCCTACAAAATTCAAAGCAACCTCAACATGGAAGCACCGCGAACATTGAAACAATTAAGGGGCTTGCAGGGAAGGCTTCAATCAATCCAGAGGTTCATAACACAATTAGCAGATAAAGCAATCCCATATTCTCATCTACTCCACAAGGGGGTAGCATACAAATGGGATGGGAAATGTGATCAAGCATTCAATCAAATCAAAGAATACTTGTTGACATCACCAGTCCTCATGCCACCAATCCAGAACAAACCACTCATCCTCTACATATCAGCTACAATGCCAACCTTTGGTGCTCTCCTAGCTCAGCATGATGAAACATGAAAAGAGAGCCATTTACTATATCAGCAGGACCATGGTGGGACACAAGCTAAATTACACATTCATTGAAAAAGCTTGTCTAGCAGTAGTGTTTTCCTTGAAAAAATTCAAGAACTCATCAGATAAAGCTCATCAGGGAAAATGGCTAAGTGGGTCATGATCCTAATAGAATATGACATTGAATATGTGGAATGAAAAGCCATCAAGGGATAGGTAATTGTGGATCAATTGGCAGAGGCATCTATATATTCAGAGAACCCACTAGTATCAAAATTTCCAGATGAGTCCATTTTTAACCTTAGTGCAACAGATCATTAGAAGGTATATTTTGATGGATCGTACACACAACATGGGTTAGGATCAGGAGTCTTCTTCATCACACCACAAGGGGATTGTATTCTGAAGTCATACAGGCTATCTTTACCTTGCACCAATAACATTGGAAAGTATGAGGCTCTTATCATAGGACTTCAAATTGTGGTACAATAGAAAATCATGGCACTTAAGGTTTATGGAGACTCACAACTGATTATCAACCAGGTCAATGATGAATATCAAACCAAGGATGAAAAACTTACCCCCTACAAGAAACTGGTAGAGGATCTCAAGGAATTCTTCATCGACATAACATTTGAGCAAATATCAAGGGTAAACAACAGAGTAGCTGACGCTATGGCTACAATCAGATCATTGTTGGATATCCCACACAATGCCCCTAAACATGAATTCTTGGTAGAGCACGTTAAAAAGATGTTGGACAACTAAGAGGGGGGGGGGTAAATCTGTTGTCACATAATTCAAACTCAAAACTTCAACACATATTCATTCCATAATAATATTATCTATCATTAAGTATGAGCATGAAACATAGATAACAAAAAGTAATTTAACACAATAAACACCATATTTTTACGTGGAAAACCCAAGAAGGGAAAAAACACGGTGAGGATCAACTCAAAGTATAAAGTAGTTCCAAACTAAAAAATAAAAGGCTCACTGCCTTGAAAGGACTCACTCTCCAAATACAAAAGTTCACTGCTTACAAGAGAGGCTCACTGCCTACAAAAGGGTTAAAAAAACAAAATTGGGCTTTACAGCCAAGATGAACTAAGAATAGTGCACCTAACAAGTGTTGATGCATTTTCAGTGATGCTCAATAGACTGATTCAACACACTTCATCCTTTTCGCTCACTTCCAAGGACTTTATTGATTTTACATATACATACTTCTATTCGTCTGTTTCTATCTCACTTCTTCATGCTAAAAACTATCTAGCATATTCATTTATATACCCAATCTTTTTCGCAAGCATCAATTAGGTTGACCTGATTGGATGCATTTCATATTTACCAAAAATACCAACCGTCATCTTTGATCATTCACAAAATATTTCAAGAAGATAATTCAAACTTCTAGCACACTTCATTATGTTAGCAAGGACCTAAAATAGGTCACACATATATCTGCATAGCAAAAATTAATTCACCACATCATAATTACCCCAAGAAGTCAGCCAGGAATAGGTTTCAAAGAAAAAAGAAAAAACATTGTGTATGAGCACTAGATATGTGATATCTTGAGAGTACGTGCTCCTGATGCCTACAAACCATTTCCTAAAATCGCAAGCATCAACAACTAACTACTTGAAAATGTGGAAAAAAATACCAGAGAGTGTAGCTTGAATACCGGTTTAGATACCGGACCAAAATACTGGATCAAGCACTGCCTTAACCTTGTAGTCACAACATGGTGAGATCAATGACAACACAAAATGTAGAGATAGTCAATCTTCTTCATTTTTCCAACAATCTCCCCCTTTGTCATTGATGGCAACATGTAAACAAATCTCCTTCAAACTCTTCCCATACTCTACTTCCATACTCTAATTCTCTCCCCCTTTGACATCAATGGAAAAGGGCAGCCAAAAAATGGTATAAACAAAGGTTTAAGCATGGTGACAAAAAAAAAAAAACTTCCAGCCATCCAAAACTTTCAGACATCAAATCAATTGACTTCTTTTTCTTCCTCTTCTTCTCCTCAGCAAAACCAACATAAATTTAATACTCAGGATTCAAGTAAAAATGACACTCTTCACTTGAAACACTTTCTTGTACCTTTCCTCAAGAACTGGACACAATTTCTTCTAGGTAAAAGTAGTTGAATCCATTCTTGTGCAAATGCTTTCCAATAAACCCAATAGAGTAAAAGACGGTGACCAATATGGAATTTTTCTCTCAACATCTTCTGTGTCAGTAAGTATTCTGGAAAGATGTTCTAACTAGACTTCAGCAATCTCCTTAAGAAACCAAAAGGTTTTCACTACATCATCTCTTTGTCTTTGTACAACAATCAGTTCAGCCTCTAGTTCACCAACTCTCAATCTTTTCTTTCCTTCTTTGTTTTCAAAGATGTCAAAATTCTTTCCAATATTGTTCACTTCAGTTTCAATTGCTTCAATTTTACTTCTAAAATTATGTACTGCAACAGGCCACCAGAGGCAATACTTGTAAATATCAAATATTTCTTTAATGAATTTCTTTGTTTCCACGATCAGTTCAGATAATCTTCCTTTAGCTTTATCACACCTCTTTTCTACCAAAGCTTCAAACTTGCATCCTTCCAGACCTTCAAGCAACATTCTTCAACAATTTCAACTAGATTTTTTGGCAAGGAATCAGAAACAACTGATGTTCCAATACCTTTCTGAAGTAGATATTCTACCAAAGCGTCATCAATCTTAAGTCTGTCAATAGGAGATGCCACACTGCATAATTCACCAATCTTCTTCATCTTCCCCTTAACAATCATAAACTGGATGTCATCAAAGGATACTTTCTCTTTTTCTTCTGAAATGTCAATGATATCTCTAGTTATAAATTTCTTCCTCTTCGATTCTAGAGGGGATTCATCAATGAAAATCTCCAATTCCCTTTTTCCAGAGGAGGATCCTACTTCAAACCAACTCAAAGTAGATATACCAAAGAAAAGATTTTTTTTCAAGGATGTGAAATAGGATTTACACATACTTGCACTATCTGCCAATGCTTCCAGATATCTATAGACCTGTTTTCCAATAGGAATCCTGGATTCCCATACCACATTATCCTTTCTCAGTAGGGAACACAAGAAGTAAAACACCAAGTACACTAGCAGGGATCCGAAACGAAAGGGAGAACCCTCAATTATTGACATATGAACATTTTCAGAAAGATTCTCAAGAAACAAACTACACAAATCAAATGTCTTGTTCTCCTTAATCATCATATGTGCGATATAAACAACAATGGCCAATGTGGAACCTTCACAATTTCTAAAATAGATCTTGAAAGAAATATCATATGCAACATACCTTACAGCCAAATCCTCAAGAGTATTTATCAATAGAGCTCGTGGGTCTTTGCTAATGCCAATCAATTCCTCCACATCTTTGTACTTTACAATTTTCTTTCCAGGAATATCCCCAATACTGCATAAGCCAGTAATTTCCTCAATTGCTTCCTTTGTAACCAAGTAGGGTTTGTCCAATACAATACTTTTTTCCTTGAAACAATTCAATAAGAACAAAATAGACTCCTTTTTGACAACCCACAAAATTTCACCCCACAAATCCATACCTAAGGTTTTGATGTTTTTCAATTCGTTTTCATTAAGCCCTAGCTCCATTTCTTTCATCTTTCTGTGATCAAATTCATCTAATTCAACACCTTTCAGCTTCAGAGGGATGACATCACTCGATTCTCTGTCCATCTCTACGCTTTCTTTAATTCCTTAATCAAAACTTCTTCGTTTTTCCTTCTTCCCCTTTTTGCAAACAAAGAAACGAATTACAAATTACCCGAGTCAATTTCTTCGAAATCCCTTTAGAATTGCTTCACACTTGCTTCAAGAACACTCCAAAGCACCTTCCAAGTTCTCCAAATGCATAATTAACCGAGAAGCTTCACAAATTTTTAACTTAAACACCATCGGGTTTTCCCTAAATGCATCAAATGCTGCAAACATCAAAAAGCTGCTAAAACATTCTTCTCAACACAGAAAACCCTAATTCGGTCCGCAAATTATTATATGTTTTCTTTCGATTCTTTTTCCACAACCTCTGATTCTCCAATATTCACATCTCATCCTTATGCGAGCCTCTGACACACCATTTATCTAGGGGTTTTTGTAATTTTCTGATAATGCTCCCCCTAAGACCATGCTCGTTCTAATTCCCAGAGGATTCATCTGTACCATATGAGGGTATAGGCGCATCAATAGCTTAAGTTTTTCTTCTTCTTTCTTCTTCCATATCTTATTCATCTCTTTCTTCATTTCTTCTTTGTCTACCTTCTTTATCGGATCATTCTTCTCTACCGGAGCAGACTTCTTTACTTTCCTACTTCTGCAAACTTTTGAAACATGTCCTAGTTTATTACAATTATAATAGATGACATTTTTTAGTTTACTCTGTCCTTCATTTCCTCTTGATCTACATTGATTCACTCTATGTCCAAATTTGTTATAGGTATAACAATAGCCATTAAAGAATTGATTCATTCCACCTTCAATAAATTTGTTCCTCATTACCCGACATATCATTCTCACCTGAGATCTGCATTTAGTAGCCTTATGTCCAACCTTCTTACATTCAAAGCATTGTCTGGTGAAGGGACCAAAAAACTGATTATTCCTTTTTTTTCATTTTGTTGCTTTGTGACCATATTTATTACAGAAGAAATAGATACCATTAAAAGAGGGATATCTTTGTGCATTAGGCTATCTCACAGGCGGTCTCCTTATAAAATTTCTTGAATTTCTCTTATGCTTTCCTTTGTCCTGAATTCTTTGATTGTCCTTAGAACTTTCACCTGCATCGTTTCCCAAACTGGCTTTGTCTTTACTTTATTTTTGTCCAACAATCAATTCACCAAGCTTATTAGAACTTGATTTGAAATTACTCTCATAGAGCTTCACTTTTTCTAGTTCAATCCTCAAGTTTACCACCTCTTGTTCAAGTTTAGATCATTCATTAGATTTGTTTTGCACCATTGTATTCAAGAATTCTTCAATTCTCTTCTTCTCTTCTACTATTACTTTCAATCTGATTATCTCTTGTCTCAACTGCTCACTCAATTCTCTATGCCTTTCCTTGAATTTATTTAATTATTCTTTCAACTTCTGGACACATTCATTAGCTTCATCTAGATTCTCCTTTAGATCTATGTTCTCAGTTTCAACTCTGTCAATATCCTTAAGTGCAGTCTAGAGTTCTTTATCATCCATCTAATCAGCCATTAGGATCCTCCTTAAGCAGTTAATCTCTACACCAAGGAACCAAAGCTCTAATTCCAATTGTTAAAAACATGTGGGACAACTGAGAGGGGGAGTGAATTAGTTGTCACAAAATTCAAACTCAAAACTTCAACACATATTCATTCCATAATCATATTATCTGTCATGAAGTATGAGCATGAAACATAGATAACAAAAAGTAATTTAACACAGTAAACACTAGATTTTTAAGTGGAAAACCCAAGAAGGGAAAAACCACGGCGAGGATCAACTCACAGTATAAAGTAGTTCCAAACTGAAAAATAAAAGGCTCACTTCCCTGAAAGGACTCATTGCCCAAATACAAAAGCTCACTGGTTACAAGAGATGCTCATTGCCTACAAAAGGGATTACAAAACAAAATTGGGCTTTACAACCAAGATGAACTGAGAATAGTGCACCTAACAAGTGTTGATGTAGTTTTGGTGATGCTCAATAGACTGATTCAACACACTTCATCATTTTCACTCACTTCCAACTACTTTATTGATTTCGTATATACATACTTCTATTCATCTGTTTCTATCTCACTTCTTCACGCTAAAAATGGTCCAACATATTCATTTATATACTTGATCTTTTTCACAACCATCAATTACGTTGACTTGATTGGATGCATTTCATATTTACCAAAAATACCAACCGTTGGCTTCAATCATTCACAAAATATTTTAAGAAGATAATTCAAACTTCTAGCATGCTTCATTATGTTGGCAAGGACCTAAAATAGGTCACACATATATCCACATAGAAAAAAATAATTCACCACATCATAATTACCCCAAGAAGTTGGCCAGGAATAGGCTTCAAAGCAAAAAGAAAAAAACATTTTGTATGAGCACTAGATACGTGAGATCTTGAGAGTACATGCTCCTGCTGCCTACAAACCATTTCCCAAAATCACAAGCATCAACAACTAACTGCTTGAAAATGTGGACTAAAATACTGGAGAGTGTAGCTTGAATATCGGTTCAAATACTGGACCAAAATACCTGATCAAGCACTGCCTTAACCTTGCAGTCACAACATGGTGATATCAATGAAAACACAAAACTGTAGAGATAGTCGATCTTCTTCATTTTTACAATAGAGCAGCTTCGCATACCAGCTTTTGAGGTACCAGAATCTAAGTTTTGTGTGCAAAATCATTGGTCCCAGTGATCCTTGGTACCACGACATTTTCATCTACCTGAAAATAGGAGTCGTCCTTGCCGACATCACCCCAAACCTTAAGTGAACCTTTATCAAAAAGTCATCCTGTTTTGTCATCTTAGGTTATACCCTTTACTATAGGAGTATCGAAGGAAACCTTTTGTGATGTCTTAACCCTGAGGAAGCTTTGACTACTTTAACTGAGGTACACTATGGTATTTGTGGTTTGCATTCTAGTGGTATGACCTTGGCTAAGAAATTGTTGAGGACTGGGTACTACTAGCCTACAATAGAAAAGGAAGCTCATGATCATGTCTGAAAGTGTTTTCAATGTCAATAGCATGGAGACCTCATCCATGCACTAGCTCAAGAGCTCCAACCGATTATAACACCTTGGCCCTTTCCACAATGGGGGCTTGATCTCATTGGCAAAATCACACCCACCTCATCTAATGGACACAAGTTCATTATCATTGCCACAAAGTACTTCACAAAGTGGGTAGAGGCCATCCCCATAACCTATATCATAGGGAAGTAGATATCCAAATTCATCTTGAACTACCTCATTTGTCACTACGATGTCCCATAAGCCCTTATCTCAGATAATGGAACACCCTTCAAAAATTAGGATGTTCATGAGCTATGCCAAAAATTCAATATCCAACATCTCTTGTCTACTCCATACTACCCCTAAGGTAACAGCCAAGCTGAGGCTTCTAATAAAACCATCCTAAAAATCCTCAAGAAAACAGTCAATGAAGCTAGTCATGACTGGCACCTATAGCTAAATATCGCCTTATGGGCCTATCAAATGAGTATCCACACACCTATAGGTGCAACACCTTCTCTCTAGTCTATAGATCATAAGCCATCCTTCCCATTGAGATCAATCTCCCATCCTTAAGAATATCATTGTAGAATCTCATTATTGATGAAGAATATCAGTGTCACGGTTGAATGAGCTAGAACTACTGGATGAGTGACGCATGGATGCTCTAAACCATCTACAAGTGTACCAAAACCATCTCAAAAGGATCTATAATAAGAAGATCAAGAGTCAGTCATTTCAAGTCAGAGAGCTCGTGTTGAAAGAAAATCAAAAGAATGTATGAAATCTAGATAGTAAGGGTAAGTTTGAACCCAACTAGTTGGGATCCTTCATCATCACGACACGTTACAAATCAGGAGAGTATCAATTATCCACACTTGAAGGTGAGCCTCTGTAGGATCCCATCAATATCTCCCATCTCAAAAAAAATTATGCCTAAGCTTGCAAGGTAAATCAAAAATCCAAAAAAATCAAAAAATATTAAAAATCCAAAATAAATTAGAAAAAGGATTGAAAATAGTAAATAAAAAAATCATCCTCTAGTGAAAACCACTTCGATGGCGCTTTGGGCAAGTACCTTGGTGAAAACTTGGAAATCATGTGCCTTGGGTAAATAAGCACTTTCCATCCACCATGGATCCTTTGGCTTGTTTTGCATCACCTACCATCGCTTTCCATCACATTCACCCATCACACTCCATTCATCCTTCCATTTTGAATCTTCCTCTGCATCATAGCTTGATCCTGTGTTGGTATCATGTTCCATCCTAGAACTACTTGGCACATTCCTAAGGTCATTTTCTCCTTCCTATATTGGAGTAGTCTATCGCATCACACTAGGGGCATGTCCTTATACCTATATTAGATCAGATTCATGTATATTCTTGCAATCTTCCTTAAAATCAAAAAATATTCCTAAAATTAAAAAAATCCAAAAACCTCCAAAACATGTCAAAAATCCAAAAATAGGTCAAAAACTAAAAAAGTTGAAAAATAGAGTCATCATCTTGAACTATGTTGTCTTTGAGCTTGAACGTTGGAAAGGATAATCTTTGATTGGCCCCTAAGACATTAGGTCATTCCTTTAGGTGTTCGTCATAATAAATTGACAATCCACACATGTTCATATCTCATGAATAAATGAGTCTGTGTCAGTCAAACTATGTGGTCTCTGTGTATAACGTAGGCAAAGCTAATATTTGATCATCCCCCAAGGCCCCTAAGATAGGTCCTTAGGTTAGGTTCTTAGTCAAAATCTCAGAAAAACACCAAAACATTGGAAAATTTGAAAATCAAAACATTTGTAAAACATCTCAAAAATCCAAAAAATAGCCTCAAAACATTTCAAAATACTAAAAACATTCAAAAAAACCAATAAATATCGAGTGACAATAAATTAGTCGTCACCTTCAACCTTTGGCAAAACAATAGGAAACAAGTATAGAAAATTGAAAGTGAAAATTCAAATGTCAGGGTCCTAAGTCTAGGTTAGTAGGTAAACAGGTTAGTCAACTCTTGGTGTCAATAGCCTATCATCTCGTTAGTCTCAAATCATCTGATCATCATATCCTAGGATGCATCCTTCCTACAATGGACATCAACATTAGACATCACTGTAGTTTAGTCTTGGCTAGAGGTATGAAGAAGATTAGCTTGTTTGTTTACTTGATCTTTTCTTTTGATTTATCTTATTGTGCCCATTCTGATGACCTCTTGATGATGTCTAATAAAAATAGTTTATAGAGAAAGGAATGGGACATTGATCATTATCTTTTGTCTACCCTGCTTGGTGGATATTCTTGTAATATAACCTTGGTCATGCTAATCTTGTTCGGTGTGTAGGGAGGATGTTTTTGATATCTTGTTGACTATTACATTTGGAGGTTTTTCCTTTTTATGTTTTGGTCCGAGATATTTGAAATGTCTGAAATACACTCTAACAAGGTTTTGCATACCATGTGTGAACAATGATACTCCTATTGTCAAGTCAAATTCCATCTCACTAGGTACAACGCCATCTTGGTTTTCTATAACTTGATGCATCGTGCCTCAGTGTGTTATCAAACATAAAGAAAATAATGCTCTTTACATACCCAATCCCTGATAAGAAATGCATCATCACCACTCATCATCATATCTAATAAAGTCTCAATGACTCATGGACTTGTTGGACTTCTACATCATCTCAAACTCAAGGGTTGATCCCTCTTTCTTCTATCTTCTCCACAAACTAACATGGTATCATGACATTCAAAATAAAAATCCATTTACATCCATCCTACATCCACAAACCATTAGCATATTTCATATCATACATAATAGAAAGCATAATCCATCATTGCATTCTCATTTAAGGTGTTTAGCATAATATAGATTGGTTATTCTAAGCATCTCATAACATCACATTTACATTATCATCCATCACATGACCACATAAGCATTATTAAAATCATCACATTTTGCATAATGCATACATACATCTTGCATTATCATATCACACATAGAAAAGGATATTGAAAAAGAAGTTAAACATATCATTGCATTGCATCCATCACATATGATCACATAATATAGATTTGCATCCATCACATAAAATTGCATCCATATAGATCAATTATACATTACATATGCATTCATATCATACATCAAAGATATCATTTCACATCACATCATAAAGCATCATAGCATAATCATTAAATGCATCCATCCATAACATATGCATCCATAACAAGTAAAATAAAATAACATCACATCATAAATCGCATTGAAGTCATCTCATGTATATATATATATATAAAGTCGAATGTCATGATACAATCAAAATCAGATATATAATGCCATCATCAGAATATACAAGAGGCTAATCAAAACTCAGCCAATGAATGTATACACATCATAAATCAGGTTGTACATAAAAAAAAGTGTCTAAGGAACTAATGGTTCCCTGAGCTTCCCTCGCTCTAGCGGTTGCTATGGTTGCTGCCTCGGCTTTGATGATGGGATCCTGATGGTCTACCTGAAGCCCCTAGTCGAGACCTACTTAGAGCAACCTAGCTAATATGGGAGAAATCTGGCTCCCGATTCTCCTATGGGAAGGCTTTGTAGCAAAGCAATCTATAGTATGATGCCTACTACATAGCTCGCCTATACATTTCTGTTGGGACTATAGCTTGTCCCTATGTCTGTTACGTTGAAGCCTCTAGCTGCTCCCTCCATCTTGTCTCCTATGCAAGCTAAGATTTGCATCCTGCCTTTGTTGGCACTCCTACGCTACCTCCTGACTTGCTTGACCTCTCTCCTAGATCAGGGTCTAGATCTGGGCCTGTGCTTGGTGCAATTTCCTTGTCAATACCTTTACCTGCACCTACAACACTGATATCTGTCCATCCCTAGCATCGACACTTGGTGGGGGCTGTTGTGGTGCCCTCTGTTGCACTGGTGGTACTAGAGGTGGCACTTGTCTATCAATCTCGTCCTATCTTCCATCCTTGACCCATCCATCTTCTCCATCATGGGGTTGTTGAGGTGGCTACTATGGCACCTATCCTATTTGGGGTCCTCTAACCCATCCTCTTCCTATCATTGGCACAACTGGTAAAGTCAGTATGAGGGGAGCATGAGCCTAAAAGTATGCATTGTAGTCCTGTGTAGTGATCGCATCTATGGGACCATCAAAGTATACCCACAACATCATCACCAACTGCATTAAATCATCAACAACTTGTTGAGGCTGGATACGCTACCCCCATGCTATCTCTCATGATGTCCATACAAAAATGGCCCTCTGTGCATCATTCAGTGCATCATGTAGCTCCCCAAACTGATGAGAAACCCTATCCAGAAGATATCGCTCAATCATATGGTGCTCCTTCCCCTGCATATATCTAGTCTGGTAGAAGTAGAACAACTAATCATCATCATCATGTCATCTATGGAAATGGAGTTAGAGTCTCCATTAGAATACCGTCATCTCATCGATAACCTGCCTCAAGTGTGGGATGCCTGTAATACTTGTGTAGTGGAGGGTGGTCATGCCTCCATATCAGTAGATCACTGGATCATCATGATTTTTATGCATATCTGAAATGGTGGGACTCAAGATGGATATGTGCTCATACACCCAAACATGAAGAAGTGTAACCCTAGCCCCAATGCTGTGGGCCCCACAATACACAACCTGGTTCATATGATGATACAACTGGCCCCCAGGCATAGATAGTTATCTCCTCCATCATCCCAGACCAAACAATCCCCCATCTAATGGTACAACCTCTGGCTCACCTATCAGAAACAAGGACTCCCGAGATTAGTGCATCGACAAAAAGGGTCAAATTTGGGGCAATCCCCTCATATCGAGCAAGGTCAATCTGACCACTTTCCATCTCGTACTCATCGATGTCGAACAACTACAATATCGCATTGCCACTAGCCTCAACATTGTATATAATGCGCTCGCCGTGTATGGGGATCTGCAAGATTTTCCATACGTACTTTAGGGTTACCATGGCCTCGCTAGTCAGTAGATGGAATGATGAAGTCTCACTCCACCATCTCTCCACCAGTGTTTTCATCATTGCTAGGTGTGTCCTAACCCTGGGCATCTATGCCACATGTCCAAATCCAATCGAACCAAGGAAAATTAGTGCATCATCTATCAAATTACTTGCTTGGTGCAGTATTCGGTGTCTGTGCTCCTTCAAGTTTAGCACTTGAAGGACCTCCTGCATCGAAAACACCCACGACGTCAAATTTAATCAACTTGGCATGTTTTCAAAAATTAAAAAAATTCTTCAAAAGCAAAGGTGAGCTGGTATTTCCAAGAGCGACGCTCTGTAATTTCAAAAAAGCAACGCTATAATTGAAAGCGATGCTATATCTCAAAGGTGAGTCAGTATTCCTGGGCGACGCCAAACTCTTTTGGGTCCGTGCGATGCAATCTTGCAAAGGCATGTCGGTATTTTCTGCGTGACCCTAGGACCCTCTAGTGCCACACAATGCTATATTGCAAATGTAGGTTGGCATTGACAAAAGTGGCGTCGACAGTAACAAATGTGACACCCTATAGAGTCACTATTGGCTGACCTAAATGGACCCTAATAAATGCATCAAAAATGTGAAAAACAAGAAATTTTTTGAAAGGCATATCGAGGGTCCTACTTTTTGAGGCCTCTGGAACTCTCGGACCTGCTCCATCCGATGTTTGGGAAACACATGAGCCGCCATTCCATTGGCACCTCAGAGTAAAATCGCCAAAATTCTAGAAGGTTAGGTGTGAAAATGATTTGAAAATGACCCCTTCAACCCTATTTATGCATTTTTCTTAGGGTTTTGGGTGGTATTTTTTAGGGTTTTTGAGCTTGTTAATCCGATTTTTTACCAAACGAAGCACGTTTTGACCCGTTTTCATCATCGTGAGCCTATTTTCGCATCCCGTTGGCTATTTTTTGTGCATAGATCCTTGTTGAACCTTTTCACCAACTCGACCCAAATTTTACAATTTTTTCCTGATCTCTCGAGGGGGTAGTGTAGTAGTGTAATTTCTTCTGCTAGGGCAACAATGGGGCATCCAAAAAAAGAAATTCAAGAAATTTTTGAATTTTGATCTTGGTAGTGTTATTCTTTAAACCAACATAGTAGGTACCTTGCTTGAAAGAGGGGAAAAATCTAGACACTTAAAAAGTCCTGATTGATACTATGTATCTAATTCTGATTAACTGACACCATTTCTTCCTTAATCACTTCAGACTAACAAATTAATTAAATAATTAACATTATTTAGTTAAAATCAATAAATTCAGCTATTAATCAAATAATTAAATTTATTGGATTAATTCACCTTTCTCCTAACTAATGTTCATCATATTTAATTAAAGCAAGTCATTTAATTAAATCTCCCTAAATCCTCTCATTTGATTAAATCAATCAAATCAAATATCACAATCCCCTAACCCATTCCAATTAATTAATCCTAAATCACTTTCTAATCATTATTAATAAATCCTCCAACTTTTAACTCCTCAAGAGTTAAATCAACCCATGGTCAACTGACTAGGTTGCACATGAAATTCATTTCTTTTAATTAACTAATTCCTCTATTTATCCTCACAAAGGCATATTCCAAAGAATATTCCTTCCAACCGGCTCCTCATTCAATCTCCTCCAAAGGTTTCAAAAACCTATCACATCTTCAATAACTTCTCTTACATATTCAATAACTCCTCTTACATCCTCTCACATCTCCAACCACATTCAATAAATTCTTCTTACAACATTTCAAGTCCTCAACCATTCTCATTTATTCCTCTTACATCCCCCTTTCCTCAACACATTTCCAAAATGTGCTCCACCTTCCTCCAATAGAATTGTGACAAGTGTCACATTCTCATTAGCTCTCATTTTGGGTAAATGCAAGAAGATGAGTCCACGAAACGTGGAAGTTTTTTCCTTAGGCAAAAAAATGAAATCGACTTGCAAAAAATGGGATCCCGAGCCTAAATTTAAAAAACGGGATCTCATTTTTTTCAAAAATTTGAAAATGGGATCCCATTTTGAATTTTTCAAAACAAAAAAATGGAAAGTGTTTTTGAAAAATTTCCATTTTTAGAAAGTTTTCAAAACGGGATCTCGTTTTGAAAACTTTTCGTTTTTGGTAATTTTCAAAACAGGATCCTGTTTTACAAAACGGGATCTCGTTTCATAGAACCATAAAAAATGTTTTTTTATGAAATGAGATCCTGTTTTTTAAATTATGAATTTTTGGGCGGGTTTTTGGCTTGTTTTTTGGTTCGGGAAATGGCTTGGGGACCCAAACCTAAGCTTTGGAGCTGGTTTGACCTGCAACTTGAAGGTCCTATTAATGTCACAGGAAAATAGTGACTTTGGACATATGTCTGAAGACCTATTTTAAAGATTTTTTTACGAAATTAAAACCCATTATAGATGAGACATTGGAGATTCCAAATATGTAATTTTTTTAATAATTTGATTAATTTTTCTATTTTTCAATTAATTTCTAATAAAACTAGTCCATAAACTTAAATTATCAGGTTTTTTAAGTATTTTAATAACTTTTGATCAACATAACATTTTGACGAACGGATTGCATGAGAACAAAATTCAGACAATTCTTTTCAATTTTAAAAAAATAAAATAAAATAATGATAAGTTTAGGTCATCTTATGCGTGTCGTACACGACGATTTTTCAAAACAACAAATATGCCTAATAAAAATTTAACCAAAAAAAAAAATTACAAAAAAATATTGAAAACAAGCTTCAGTGAGTCACAAATCTTTTCCCAAAAGGATTTAGAAAAATATGATAATTTAGGTCAAAATATGGATGTCGTACACGTGCATGGTATGGTATAAAAAAGTGACTTTTAAACAGTGGTTTTTAGAAACACCTATTGAAACTCAATTTGTACAATCTAAGTATTGAAATAAATTACATATTTGGAAACTAGACTCCGAGTACTACATTTTATGATTAGCACATTTTTGAAGATTCCATCTCTAGGTGCTTCAAATTTTAAGGTCAAATGTGTCAAATTCTAAAAATCAGGGAAAACACTTGCACTTTTTGGCCAAAAAGTGGGCTCAACTTCTTGCCAGCACCCTTTTATCCCACATTCACCAATTTCTCTCATTCCTCAACCCTTGAGTTCTATAAATAGAAGCATTCTCTTCACAATATGGATCCACAACTTCATGCATTCTTACTATAGGAATTTCACTTCATAGCAATCACCATTTTCATCATTTTAGCTAAGTTATTATCACTATTTGGAGTCAATCTCACACTTTGGATCATTAACATCATCAAAGCTTATCAAAGGGATTGAGAAAGGGATTCTTTCATCATCAAAGGGGCACCATTCCCCCTATGGGATGAAGGTTTAGCTATTTCAATTAGATTTCATGTTATCTTTAGTTAATTTGCTCTTATTTTCATGTTTCTCTTTGATTTGGCTAAGAATTTCATAGGGAATACTAGATTTGGATTTCTAACGTGTTTAACAAGTGTTTGTTGATCTTGTGTTAGCTTGTTGCAGGTTTGGTGTTCACAACTTTAATCATGGATTTAAGTGCTCAAGGAAGACTTGGTTGAGGTGGTAAAGAAGTAGGTTGATTAACATTTAATTTATTATTTCTAGTATTATAAGTATGGGCTACTGCTCTAGAAGAGGGAACCTTAAAAAGATCAGGAGAGTAACTATTAAATGGAACACCATTAATGGAAAAAAATATTTTAGGAGAAGGACTAACTAGAGTTAGATAAATGACCGGTCTCTTAGGCCTTTGGGGGGCGGTGAGACATAGATGATATTTATGGATTCCTTATGTAACTTATAGAGGAATCATTCAAAGAAATATGCTCATCTATCCTTGGAGGATATGATGTGATAGGGGATTCAATATTCACTCATGCAACATCTCTAGAAGAGAGTGCATTGGAATGAAGACAAGATTCATCATTCACAAATGCAATGTCTCTAGAAGAGAGTGCATTGGAATGAAGACAAGATTCATCATTCATGAATGCAATGTCTCTAGAAGAGAGTGAATCAAAATGAAGAGAAGGTAGAGTAATGTTAAGAAAATCATCAATTATTTCATCCTCTTGCGCCAAAATATCCTAACAAGTAGAAGGAATTTTAGGAGAGGGGTCAACAAAGAATAATAAGAAAGGAGAAAATAACTTGCTTTTTATTCTTGTAAGAGAACTTGTTGAAGCTTCTTAACAAAGTTGGAAATAAACAAAAGGAAAATAGATAGAAAGTTTATTTTGAAATAGAGATATAAACAAGTCGACTAAAGGCCAGCGTATATCACTATTGATGACATGGAATGGGGTTTGGGGCAACACCCCAATTATTTTTCTGGAAAGGAAAATTTTAGATTTTTTCTCTTTTTTTTATATAGGAGTGTTCACATCGGGTTCACCAAAATGTAGAGAATGGGGATTTATTGCTCATGAGTCTCTTTATTCTCAAGAGAGTCCCAAGGAATGGATTTCCCTAAACTACCTTAGACTACCTCAAGGAATAGAGCGAGATTTTTAGAATTAGAATGAGTAAGTCACAAAGGTCTTCTAGATAAATTGATGAGTTTTCGGCCAAATGATAACAACAAAACATATAGACTGTGGCATGAAACACTAGCATCCTAGAGATGAGTTTCCATCTCATACATACTAGAAACTAGGAATTTCATAGAAAACATCACAGCGACCACTAACAATCTAATTACTACTTCTAGAATGTGATAAAATAACAAAGAGTAAAATAAAATAAGTAGAATGTAGCTTAAATAAAATATAGATGATAAGACTAAGGAAAAAAAATGCTCACAACAACCCAATCAATGGATCCTCCAACAAAGCAATAACTTCAATACCTGCACACATAAGATTAAGGAAAATTGTTGGGGTTGTTTAGGGGCTTGCCACAGTCAAACCCCCGTTTTGGTGTTCCCACCTCCATAGACAACTAGATAGATTGATAGATAGATAGACAAGAAAGAAAATAGCCAAGATAATGGGCACAATAATAAAGTGCATAAACAAGGGATATGAGGAATCCTAAGATGCTCAAAGACACAAGACAAGAAGATAGATATCACCTGCAAGGATTTGGGAAGCCAGAGAGAGAGAAGAGAGTTGCAAATAGTGTTGCCAAGAGAGCTTGAGAGTGATCTAGAGAAAGTTGTAGAGAGCCGTGCAATCTTAAAAGATTGAGAAAAGAGAGAAAGAATGTCCAAGAAAGAAGAAGAGATTTCAAGATAGAACCCAAGAAGACCAAATGGATTGAAAAGATCACTTTTAAAGAGATAATAAGAGGGAAAATAAGGCTCTCAAGGTGTTACAAGGTGTCCCAGGCTGTTACCATCGACAAAGCTAAGTGACAAGTGATAAGGCACCTCGAAGATGGTTGTTTGAACATCAAAATTTCATGGGACATCCACACAGTGTACTAGTTTCTAGACACATCACACTACAAAATGAGAAGAACGAGAAAAGCACAAGGTTTGATGTAAAGCTGATGTGCAAGGGTAGTTGTTGAAAAGGGGTCTTGAGCATCCTGAGAGGGGAAAAGGTTGATGCAAGGGCTAAAATGAGCCTACACAAATGCTAAGGGAGTGGACACTAAAGTGGATACAAAAATGTATGTAAAATTGCAATGGGTGCAATTTTGTGACATTACATACACTAATATTCTATCCAAGAAAGTTGACCATGTTTTGATAGATGTAATCAATTTCTCATTGAGTGGTTCAAGTGCATTGTATAGGGGCTTAAGGTACCTAATATAATTTCCTATGTTTTATTCTTGTTTATGAAATACAATAATGGAAAACTTATGCATGATGCCATTTTCTTCTAATTAGTTCAATATGGGTCTAGCTAAGTGTTTGCATTTTCAATGTTGGTTCTTAGGATGAAAATCATTGCTTCAAATACTTCTTTGACATTGTGGGATTTGAAAGTTAAATAAAGTTGGTGTCTTTTGTCTCTTGCAACATCCTTGAC
Organism: Sequoia sempervirens; assembly: GCA_007258455.2. Lineage (NCBI taxonomy): Eukaryota > Viridiplantae > Streptophyta > Pinopsida > Cupressales > Cupressaceae > Sequoia > Sequoia sempervirens. Next base: position 111,191,919 of record VDFB02000363.1, on the reverse strand, counting down.
ATAAGCCTTTTCCAACTTTTCTTTCTCTTTGAAAAGACACACCTTGATCAACTTCTTTAGAGTTACTAGCTTTGCTATAATTTTGATGAGTATGCCACTCCCCTTCAAAATTATAACATAAAAATCCACTAGATGCTTATACAATTCATCTAGTTTAGAATACATCTCCTTTAATTGTTTGTATGTGTCAAATTTCGGTGGTTCAATAGGAGTAGAAACCAAATTTTATAATATTCCTAAATGCGTGCTTTAAGGTCTAGGCATGTGTTGTTTTGTCTGTGAGACCTCAAACTATCTATCTAGATCAACACCAATTATCTTGTCATTGTTGCAAGAGTTGTTGGTCCTTTTATTGCTCTTTGAAATTTATTTTTTCTTTGATTGTTGTCAAGGAGCTAGGTGACATGCTTCTATCCCATTTGGAATCTTCCATATTATGAGTGTTACACTGCATTGTGTTATTACCTATTTATTGTTACTTTGTTGAGTTAAAATGCTTAAATATATGATTGTGTTTTGTGTAAATATATATATCTTGATGGAAAATATGATGAATGAATGTGCAGTTCAATATGAATTTTTTCAATGAGCTTTGATAATGAAATGATATATGATGCATGTAAATGTAATGATATCAACTAACTACTGTTGTGATTCACTAAGCTAGATGCAAGAACATAATCGAGCCTTTAGAAGAGAGGGGGAGTATCACTCAGGAGAGGAACTTGGTTTGGTAACCCTTAATGTCTCGCATCCTAGTTTGGTAAAGTTGAATAAAGATAGTTTGGGAAATGGTAAGCAACCTTTAATCATTGTTTGGGAATGTTTTTTATTGGTTTATGGTTTTTTATCTTTGATTGTCCCTGATTGAGAATATGTTGTTGAGTCTTTATGTTAAGTGAAAGTTTTTCTTCATGTCTTTATATTTATATATTAATCGATGAGTATATACATAGAATGTATATATGTACATGTTTATGATAACTCATACATGTGAGTATATATTTGTATGCGTACATAGGTAGAGGTATCTACACATACTCATGAACAAATATACCATATGCATAAGAATATCAATTGGACATATATACATACCAATCGATGAATATGTAAATAATACATATATATAAATATACATATACATATATATATATACATATACATACATACATACATACATACATACACACACACACACACACACACACACATATATATATAAGGGTATGTTAATGTATATACCTATACATACATATATATATATATAATCGTGAATATATTTAAATGCCAAAGAATGATTTTATGTATATATATATATGCTAATATATATGTATATTATAATGATAACATTATAATATATATATATATATATATATAGATATATATATATTATATAATATTGAATGCATTTTGAAATATTTACAAAGAAAACATAGCACATATGTAGCACGAGCCTTTTAAAGGTAATCGGCTTAAATATAAGCCAACATTATGTTATCACTGAGCAACACATATAAAGCACATGAATGAGTTTAAAACCAATGCATAAGATAAGAATAAAGTAACTGCATAAGTTAATATTGCATACTATAATATGCAAAGTGAATAATAGTTTTTGAAGTTTATACAACACATGAGCAGTGCTATATTGAAACATTTCAATATGTTTAAGTTACTAATAATACAAACCCACATGCCAACATGCTGATTTGTAATTAGGAAGTGCCATGATAAGAAGAATCTAGTAAATAGAAGTCTAATCCAACACTTAGTTGAATATAATTAGGTAGAATTTGGCAAAGCCCAAGCTGGATGAAGCCCATGAAGGTAGTTGACTTGCATAACAATTAGGAAACCTGTAGATATGCATTATTGTGTTTTGACTCAATAAAGGAGTCATTATTGTCACTTGAAAAGGGTGAATCATCCATTTTAAGAAGCTGGAAGTGAGAGGATTTTTTATGTGCTACAAATTATGGGTTTAAAGTAGCCACATTTCATTTTAAATGGCTAAGTTGATGCATTTAGAGGAGGAATTAGTCTTACTGTTGAGTGGTGGCAGAAAGGAGACAAAAGGTGGTAGATTTAGTAGCTTTTTTATAGCTTTGAGTTGCTCAAATTTAAGTATAAATAGAGGCAACTTGTCTACCTTTTTTACACATTCATTCAAATTTCTTCATTCACATTTTTGTTGTAGTTTTTTGTGCAAGTGTGTTTTTGAGAGATTTAGTGAGAAATAGAGTTTGTTTTGTGGATTCACATTTTTTGAGAGTTTTGTGAGAGGCTATAATTGAAGATAGGTTGAACTTAGAAGGACCAACAAGCGTGACAGTGGAAGTTGAGCTTGGGAGGCAATATTTTCATTTGGAGCTATAATTCTAGGCATGCTATTTTTTATTACTCTATTTCTTCTTATGTTGAAATAATATTTGTCTATGAATGCCATTGTTTGTGGAATGGATGATTTAAATGCATGTTAAGCTTGCTCAAATGAAATTAGTTTATTTTTTATTTTGGATAAGCTTGCATGATTCTTTTTTTGGCATATACATATATACTCTATATTGGAAATTTTTGTGGTTATGTTGTTAATAGAACTATACTTAGTTTTTCAAGACTATATGTATGTTGCATGAATTGTGAAATATGAGTTGTGTTATTTTCTTGAAGTACGTTAATGGAAATGTTAGTTTGAACATGGGTGGTTAACTTGGTTGTTCCTGGGGTTAGGTTAATCCATGGGAAAGGGAGTAACCTAGTTGGTCACTTAGTATGTGTGCATGTATAGTTATCTTGGTTATTCCTAGGGTTAGAATAATCCATGGGAAAGGGAGTAACCTAGTTATTCAGTTTGCTATGTCATCACCTTTTACATTGAATGTATGTTATGATTGAAAGAGTATGAATGGTCAAATAACAAATCGAGCTAAGGGTGGGTGATAATACAACCTACACTCAAAGTACTGGGTGTTGAATTCTTTCACTCAAATAGTGTAGGTAGCAACTATTTACACTGTCCATTCACTATGATCTAGGTTTGTATAATAGGCATGGACTACCATACATGTAGGATGTAGCCAATGCATGGTAGCTCTATATATGTAGGACACAACACCATGCTCAAGAAGGATAGTATTATGAGGTTACCGAACCAATCTCTTTGTCGAAGGGTAGGGCCATCTTACCAGTTAGGTAGATGTGCGGGGGACCATAGTAAGTCCATGGTTGGTAGAAAATCACTTGAGTGATGCTCTCCTTCATACAATTGGTGGCCAGGACTTGAGGATGTAAGCACTAGTTTTAGGGACACTTAGAATGTATGCACCAGTAATGGGGACATCTTGGAGGTATGCACCAATATTGGGGACATTTGGATCATTATACTTCAGTTTGTATGTCTATATCATTAAGCTCATGGAAGCTATGTATATAATCATGTTTCTCTATCTCTATTGGGAAATTGTAAATTTAAAATTTTATCATGAAATTATATAATACGGAATCATTACTTGGAAACTTTTAATTTTTCTTTGTAATGCATTGAGAAAGTTTGAAATAAGATTGTTTCAAATGTGCATATTTCTAGATTGAAATAGAAAAGAAAAATTGTATTGCTTATTATTGGCATCATAAACTATTCACTTGTGGGTTAAACATAGTAAAAATCAATGGGTAGAATACTGAGTATGTTACACCTACTATTAGATCTACTAGGTTCAACTATTGAACCTATGTGCTCAATATGCTTTCATCCAACATTATATGAATCTAATGTTTGGAATTCTTGTGCTAGGATGGTGCATCTCAAGATGACTACAAGGAAGTCAGTAATCAATAATGAGTGCTACATGAAGGCTAAGAAAGAAAGGGAATCCATTTTTTGAACCATAAAGGGGACCAATTATGTCAATAAAAATTTGGCTAAGTGACATTGAGACTTTTATTCATGCCATATCTCACATTAGTCAAGAAAGAAAGAGGATGTGTGAGGCTGCTAACTTTGTACCTCCTATCTCTCCTGCCATGTTGGATTCTTTACCACTTTCCAAGGATATTCCCTCAGAATGGAGTGTTAGTCCTGACATGATCTTTAGGGACCCCCATGTACTTCCAATGTTGAAATTTATTGTAATAGCATCTAGTGGTGAATCAAAGGGATATGTCCCTTGAAACTATGTATTTGAGAATTACTCTGAAGGGTATGTACCTTTCAACAATGTATGTGAACAAAAATCGAAGGGGTATACCCCACTTAACTATGTATTAGAGAGTGAATCTGAGGGATACCCTCTCGTAGACTATTTGAATAGTCATTCCATGTAAATTCAAGGATATTGAATTCCTTTTGATCTTAGTTAAAAATTTGTTATGGAAAAACTTGTGTATGAGTTCTTTTAAAATTTATTATGTATGAATGCTTGTTTTTGGAAATGTTTTAAAATGATAAGTAAACTTTCTTAGGATCTTATTAAAGATGAAACCTCCAGGTGGAATTTTTTCTTGTGAAAAATGGTAAGAACAAGAACCAACCTTGGTGGAAGTCAAGAAGTATAAAAAGGTGTAGAAAATTCAAAGGCTACGTTGATCACATTTTGGCCATGATGAACGAGACAAGAGAAATAATTGGGAACCTCAAGCAAGAGGTATGAGGAATGGAAAGGCAAGAACAAGAAGTTCCTAATGGAGAAGGAGAAAATTCCCATGATCATACTCAGTCAAGTGAACATTAGGATGATGAATCATAGTCTAGATCAAAGGGAAGCAAAATGAAACGACTTACAAGTGAGCTATCTCAAGATATGAGAAATATCACCCCTCCAAAGTTTGAAGGAAGCACCAATGGGGATGCGGTTGAGGCATGACTCATAGAAATGGAAAAATATTTTGAAATTAGGAATTACTCTAAGATAACCAAAGCCATTTGGGGAGCTTTTCAGCTGGTTGGAGAAGCATCCAATTGGTGGATGAACAAAAATATGGAGCTTGGGTTAATTTTCTTAAGTCTTAGTTGGAGTGAATTCATGGAAATTTTCTAAAAGTAGTGGCTACCTCAACTTTTCTATGATTAGAAGCTTTATGACTTTCAAAACTTGAGGCAAGGAGATTCCTCGATAAATGAAAATTGGGAGAAATTTACTCATCTCCTAAGGTATGTGCCCATGTACCAAAAGGACGAGTGGTTTCACATGAGGAAGTTCATCATGGTCCTCAATGACCAAATTGAAGGAGAGGTAGATTTACATGGTCTTGCTACAATGGATTTAGTTTACGAGAAAGCCATTAAGTAAGAGAAAAGGCTTAAATCTATCTTGAATTATCATGAAAATAATTAGAAGAAGTTTAATTGGTCGCAAGCTAATCAGGCTTCGAAGAAGCCTAGTGATGGGCAGGATTTTGAAAGGGAAGGGGACAAGGGATTCTGCAATAATTAGAATGAATCAAGAAGGGACCGTAAGGGGAGCAACAAAAACAACAACAACAATGTTGGTAGGAATGAAAGCATTTCTAGACAACCGACAAGCAGAGTACCAGATTACTCCAGTGGAAATCTTGGGACTTTGTTTGGTACACCCATCTTAATTCTAATTGATACTGATGCTACAATTTTTTTTGTTTCTCCTAGTATAATGAATAAAATATATAGAAAAGTTGGCTATATGGAAAAGTCTTGGATTGTTGAATATGGAAACAAACAAGAGCTAAGATGGAGCAATGTTTATTTGAAGCAAGGGTTGAATGTCCAAGTTTCTATGGAAGTGAATTTGTATGTAGCCCCCTAGGTTCATAGAATGTCATTTTAGGGATGAATTGGTTGTGGAAGAATAGAGCCAAATTAGATTGTCATCCAAAAATAGTAGAATTTTTAGATGATCTTGGAATCTGGGTGTTCTTGCAAGGAACACTTGGAGAATTTAAGTAGTGAAAAATCACCTCCATACAAATCCATAGAGCGAAGAAGAAAGGATGTCAACTCTTCGATATGAAAAGGGAAAAACTTGAGGAATGCAATGAGTTCATTTCTCAAGATGATGTAGTGTACTATGGACCTCGAGACCTCTAAGAAGCTGAAGATGGCAAGGTGGTGGAATCAAGAAAATTAGATATGAAGAAATATCCTATCCTAAGGAACTTTGTGGATTTATTTCCAGATGAATTACCCGGATTACCTCCCAAAAGAGTGTTTGATTTCTACTTCAACATTGTTACATGGTCGGAGCCTATATCAAAAGTTCCATATAGAATGATCATGATAGAATTAATGGAGCTAAAAGCTCAATTGGAGGAATTATTGTCTAGGGGACTAATTAGACCTAGTGTTTCACCCTGGAGAGCACCAATGATCTCCGTGAAGAAGAAAGATGGTACATTGCACTTGTGAAATGATTATCACTTTCTTAATAAGGAAATGATAAAGAATAATTATCCATTACCACATATCAAGATCTCTTTGATTAGATGTGAGAAGAGGTGGTGTTTCCAAAAAATGATCTACCATCAAGTTATCATCAAATAAGGATCAGGGATGAAGAATTTTCAAAGAAACTTTTAGGAGTAGGTATGGTCATTATGAGTTCACAGTCCTACCTTTTGGACTAACGAATACACCTATTACATACATGAACTTGATGAATAATGTATTCAGGAACTGCTTGGATAAGTTTGTGTTGTTCTTCTTGGATGATATTCTTATCTACTCCAAGAACGAAGAGGAACATCTCCAACATCTAGAGATTGTTATCCAACATTTAAGAGAACATAAGTTGTATGGAAAATTCTCTAAGTGTACCTTCTTTCAGAAGAAAGTGCAGTATTTGGGTCATGTGATTTCAACTAATGGGATTGCAGGCGATCCAACAAAAACAAAAGCTCTTCTTGAATGGAAAGTGTCTAAGAATGTGCTTGAATTTCGAAGCTTTATGGGTCTAGCTAGTTATTATCGAAAGTTTGTAGGAAATTTTTCTAGAATAGATTTTCCTATTACTTCATTGTAGAGAAAAGGGAAGAAGTTTGAATGGTTGAAGAAATGTCATGTGGAATTTGACCAACTCAAGGAGAAATTGACTACAATTCCAATATTGAAAGTACGAGATCCAGATGGTGATTTTATTGTCATCACAAATGATTTAGGGGAAGGTTTGGGTAGAGTGTTGATTCTTCACATGATTATTCTTATGAGAAAAATTATGCTTCACATGATTTAGAATTAGCACCAGTTGTCCATGCATTACAAATGTGGAGACACTGTATGTTGGGGAAACCTTTTGAATTGAAGACCGATCATCACGGTTTGAAGTATTTGTTTACTCAACTGAATCTGAATGCACAACAAAGAAGATGGTTGGAATTGATATTTGATTATGAATTTAATATCAATTATATCAAGGGGAAGGAGAATCAAGTTGCAGATGATCTATGTTGTAGGAGGCATATCTCCTCACTGATATCAATTCGAACTGACTTCAAGTGTCAAGTGTTGCAAAAATCCAAGGGTGACAAATATTATTAACAATTCAAGAAAGTACTCTCAGATAATCCACAAGACCCAAGGTATGAATGATTTAAATTTGAATCTAATGGTTTATTAAGGTTTAAAGGAAGAATCTATGTACTTGACTCTGTGGAATTAAGGAATTTAGTGTGGAAAGAAGTTCATACTGCACCGTATTTCAGACATCTTGGAGTGACTAAGATGTTGGCTAATGTAAAGCCATTGTATTTCTAGGAAGGAATGTAAAGGGATGCTGCAAGATTTGTAGCAAGTTGTCTGTTAGAGGGTGAAGGTAGAACATCATCAGCCCATAGGTCTTTTGTATCCTCATGAAGTTCCAAAAAGGAAATGGCAAGTCATTAGCATGGATTTTATGCAAGGTCTTCCAATGTCAAGGAATAAGCATAATACCATTCTAGTAGTGATGGATAAGCTTGCGAAGGTGGTTCACTTTATTCTAGGGAACCTAATGGACAGAGCTCCTATTATAGCTCAAAAATTTATTCAAGAGGTATTTAGGTTATTATATGGAATTACTAAGAATATTATTTCTGACAGTGATGCTTGTGTGGCATTTAGATTTTGGAAAACCTTATCTTCTTCACTTGGGACACAATTGAACATAAGTTCAACATATCATCCAAAAATTGATGGTAAAATTGAAAGGGCGAACCAAGTGTTAGAGGATTTACTAAGAATGTATCACATGGATCAACAATACAAGTGGGAGGATTACCTACCTTTGGTAGAATTTCTGTATAAAAACTCTTATCATTCTAAAATCAAGATGGCTCTATTTGAAGCATTGTATGGTAGGAAGTGTCCAACTCCTATAAGATGAGATAAGCTAGAGAATAGGATAAGCCTTGGGCCAGAAATACTATAAAAAATGGAGGAGCAAGTTGGTATAATTAAGTAGAGGCTAGCCTAAGCTAATGATAGGTAGAAGAGTTATGTAGATTCCAAGCAGGTACCAGACATTTCTTAGTAGGGGAGAAAGTTTTGTTGAGAGTTAAACCTCACAAGAGTTCTATAAATTTTTGAAAGTCATTGTAACACCCTACCATGAAACCCCAAAGGACAACACAACTATCTAACATTTATGACATTTTTAAAAAAAAGTGAATCAACACATAAAGATCACACTAACAACTAATATAGAATGTAATCCACATGTACATTTGCATCGACTATGTCCTTTAGGGTATCATGGATGCATTATAAACTAATCCCATACGATGATAAGCTAACTACAAGTGTCCATTTTAAGACCAATGCATAAGGTAAATTAGCATCATACATACATCCATAATATCAAATACACTTCCATCAATGATCACATAATAATACCAAAGTATACATCCATCACTTTTATTACATAAAAATACAACGTTCTATGATTACATAATTACATCAATACTTTCCAACATATGATGGGAATGATACATCAAAACATGGTATGGACCAATTGAAATGATTACATGATATAACATCAATGCTCCCGCAAGATCTGGTGCAAGATATGGAACACAACAATAGGTACAACTCCATGCTCACAAACATCAATTGGGAACCCAATAGAGTGCATAGCATGTTCCACCCGACCATGTGGAACCCTAAGGTCCACCCCCCATGCTAGGAGATGACAATAAGGACCCAGTACACAAACAATCAAGCAAACATAGGCTAACATGACTCCAACATACAAAAGTAACAAAAAAAACATAAAAAAACAATCGCTTCCAGAGGTATAAGAACAACAAGGGGAAAACAAACAAGGTATGCAAGGTTGTTGTAGGGAGGAGTGTCATCACATAGTTTACTATGGGTTACCCTAGCGTAACCTTCCTAGGCTACTGGACCCCCATCCTAGGTTACCTTGGACCACCTCTACCAGCCACTGAACCCCCATAAAAACTATGCAGGATCAACATACCTTCCAAGAGAGCAAGTACCTTCCAAGAGAACAAGGAAATTTATCTTGCCATTCTAGGCCTTCCCACTCATCTCAAGCCTAAACAAGCACTTGAGCCATGAGTGAGGCTTTATCTTGATTAATGTGAACTACCCAAACCCCTAATTTATTTTAAATTATCACTAATTAAGAAAATCTCATGAGTTACCCTAGACCAGCCACTTTGTGTGCCAAACCCCCATTGAGAGCCACTCCCCTTACTAGCAACAAAAAGACTCAACAGTCCACTAACTGGGTAAGCCAACTTGCACAACATATAAAGACACATGAATTATCACATAAATCGAGGCATAAACCAACTCGCACAAAGTATCCACAGATAACAATTCCATAGTGCAAGGCCAAAACCCACATAATAATAAATCCAATATAGAATCAAGTGTTCACAAAGAACCAACATAAAAATCCAAGATTCATAAAGAAAAAATTTTCCCCAACCTTTGGAAGTACCTCAATAACCATTTGACACCAGAAAGCTCACTCCAACAACCAAAAATCAACTCAAAATAAAAATGAACCACAATAATCAATAGTAAAAATACCCAACCGACATCCAAGGGAGACCTCAATTTTCTCCTCACATGACACCCAACCTAACAACCTACAATTTGGACAATAAAAAACTTAATACAAAATCAATCACAAAACGAAATCAAACATTTAATTCAATGCAAATGTTCACTCAAAACTACATCCATGAAGAACACTAAGCTAACCCACAACTTCACTCACATATGACAATCAATTTTGAAATAAAACAATAGCCACTGTATCACATATAATATCCATGAAGGCATTATTTCCACTTAGCAAATTTATTAATCACGACGTATCACTTAACATCATCCAATAGCATACACGATCGTCAACATTCCAAATAATTGAGGATAACACAATATTGTGAAGTTGAAGGTACAATCCAATAATCTATGCCATAAGACATTAATAACATCATCTAACCTTCTATCATTTACTCAATCAAGTTTAATTGTCCTATAACTTGTCTAGCAACAATTATTAGTAAAGATTTCAATAAGTATATTTTCCCCTATATTAATGGTATTCATTAGTTCTTCTCTGCTAAAAGAATCTCTAAAATGAATTTAACATTCATAAACTTGAATACTTCTTCAAATGGAGTCATTTCAAATTATCCTAACTAGATAGAGTAAATGCATGATAACTTATTAGGATTTTGAACTGAAGATCAATTGATAACAATATAATAGCATTAAAATGATACCCATGTACTACTACTAGATTTATAATTATATATTCACTTAATTAAAAACACTGTTTCTTTACCTATGACCAATTAAATATTCCTTCAGGAAACAACTATTCCATTACGTAACCCCTATTTCATCTAACAATTATACTAAATACATAAATAGATACCTACGCTAACCTACATACATGCATACATATATACATACACACACATATTATTAAAGATTCCATAATAAATTTCACATGAAAGAGAATTACTTAACACTAGAATATTTACCTATAAATCATTCATTTAGCTAAATAAAAATTACTATATAATATTCTCATCCTATTGCATTAAAGAACCAATTTTAACACACTAATCTCTTTTCCTAAAATTTTCCCACCATACATTTATTAAGAGCAAACAACAATACTTTTATTGCTTACTAAATATAACATTTATTTTATTTCCTAAACTTTATCGTACATCAAACATCAACTATTCTAGAGCCTTGACGTCAATTACAAACACACTAACAACGCATCTTATTAACTACTAAATGCACAGTATATACAGCGACAATGTTCTTGTGGAGTTTATTGATGATGCTAAATGAAATAATCTGAGAAATAGGTTGGCACACAAAGACATCGTATAACATAATTCTAAGATGCTTGCAAATCGAATCAAGCCCACCAAAATCAATACCATACACGGAATTAAATTTATTCTAAACAGAATAAAAACAAATCACACTATCATAAATCAGACTCTTTTATTAAACTATTTCCATTGACTCTTTTATTAAAGGTCGCCTACAACAGTTGATAGGAAGAACATCGACCCACACAACAAATCAAATGCCAAACAGGGGTAGACATCATCAACTAAGGCATTTGAGAAGGCTTTCGAATGAATGTGGAAGTTATTTGCAACTTTCATGAATGGAAGTAGGAGAAATAATGATATAAATAAAATTGAGGGCAGAAGAAACGATGGAAGCTTATGAAGAAACTTGATAACTCATAATACTTTAAGTCAGTCTCGTATATAAAAATTACATTAGACATTCAATAGATAGGATGGTTGTCGTTAAAAAAAAAGGTAATAATATATATTAAAGCCTTACTTAAAAAAATAAACAACCTCTAGAAGCTAATGCCGACCGAGGTTCAAGAGACCATTGCAGACTTTAACAGAGAAAACCCTTCAAGAGGATTAATGCCTGATCTTTATTAAATTGACACAACAAACATGGTTGCTCAAAAAGACTTAAGTATAATAGAAAAACATCCAACTACGGGGATAAATATGAAACACACTTCTCATTACTACAAAGTATTTGTGAAAATTCTAACAAGGGTAAGAACAAAATGTTTACCCGAAATCTTGTACTGAATTGCAGATATCTGAGACAGTATGTAATACCCCTCCTCTTACTGTTTGGATTTATTAATTTCTATGCTTTAACTTGATACGTTAATACTATGATGATACTATTATGGTTTGATTTGGTTGGTTTGAAGTTTGATGATGTTATTCCTTTAGTGGACATGATCATTTGATATTACATTATTAGTATGATTTATGATACTCTGTGTATTGATTGGATTATTGTTTATTCAAATAGTTGTTCATTAATGTTTTATATGTCGATATGATGATTCTATGGTGATCATGCTATTTGAATTTAGTATTATTTTATAATGCAATGGTTTAATAATTAGTTATGAGGAAGTAGTTAAGTAATCATGTTATCTTATGATCAATTTGGTTAGAAATGTTAGTTCGTCATTGATATTGTAATTGTTAGAATAGATCAGGGGAGAGGACAGTGTAGCATCACTCGTTCACGAGTGCCCTGCTACACTGCAATTCCTTCTCACGATAGGATGTTTGATTATATATATATACATGTGCTACTTGACGTTTATTTAGATGCAGGATTGCAAGAATAAGTTTCGTTTCCACCTGCTTCGGCAGGACAGGGCGAGCAATAAATTAACCCAATGGGTAAAATGTTGAAAAAGGGAGTAGGTTTGGAAGTGTCCCCGTCCCAAGTCCGTCGTCCTGTTGTAAGTTGTTGTGTCATGACTGAAGTGTTGTCCTTGTGGTTATGCATTTTGATTGTTGAGTATTTATTTATAGTTAGTGTTCGAGTAATTAATCTTATTTGATAAGATAATTAATTAAAGTTGTCTTGTTGTTTTGATTTAATTGCGAGTTAGAAAAATATTAAATTTAAATATATTGTAAATTAAAAAGTATTTAATTAATTATAATGCAAGAAATTAAATTAAATTAATATTGTTGAGAATAATTAGATATTATCTTTTTATTAATATTAAATTAGAAAATCTTGTGTGGAAAAGATCTTGTGTAAATAATTAATTTTTAATTAAAATTTTTAGATAAGTGTGAGCTTTTAAAAGCTGGAAAAAGGATCAATGAGAAAGGAGGATTTTTGAGAAAAGAAAGCAGAAGAGCTTTGTTGAATCTTTATTTTGATTTATTATTTTTAGGAGGAGATTATTCACACACAGAAGTTTTGCTCTGTTGTTTTGGATTTGGAAAAAGAAAAATAGTTTTGGTTTTTGGTGTTTTCTGGTAAAAATCATTGTGGTTTTAGAAAGAAAGAGAGATTCAGAAGAATATTGAAGGCCAAAGATCGAGAAAAGAGTTGAAGGCAGAAAGTCGAGAAGAGGATTCAAAAAGGATTCTTCATCAAACAAAGGATTTCAGGTTCCTTTCAAGTTCATTATTTCTTTTCTGATTTATTCTTCTATAATAAATTTTGACTGCCATGTTGAAAGATTAATTTCTCCTTGTGTTTTAAAAAGAGTTTCCTGTGATTGGGATTTGTCTGTTATAAATGTTTGTATTTCTCTGTAGTGAAAACCTTGTTTTAAATTCTTCAGTATAATTTAATTATGAAATCTTTGAAAAGAAAATTCTTTTATTAGTTAAAATGTGTATGTTCAAATTTATTCTAGATTTGTGAAAGAAAAATCAATTTGATATTTTGTTGGAATTACTTTGAAAAGAAAATTTTATTTTATTATCATTTGAATTTGGATACAGTTGGCTACCCAGATCTATGTAAGAAAACAATTTATTTATTTTATTTATTTTTGAATCTTCTGATGGATATATTATATAAATTTATATACTCTATTCTTTTTAAAATAAGATAAATTAAATATATAGAAATTATATATATATATATATCATTGTATTGGTCAAATTTACGAAATGATTTTTATTATAAAACAAATTTGTTTAAACAAATTCGTGCTTTGGATTTCATTTTTATTGAAAATGAAATTTAAATAAAAATAAAATTAATTGAATATATAACTCTGTATTTTAATGGCTTTTATTTTGAATTTATTTTAAATTTTTCCGTATGTGGAATAGTTGTGAAAATAAGGTTAAAGAATATAAATTTAATTTTAAAATAATAAAAGAAAAAAAAATTATTAAATTTTGTGGGGGTGGGGGTCGGCCGAGGCCGTACCACCCACGGCCCCACCGTGGTTGGCTGCAGCCACCACAGGCTGTGGGGGCTGCGGCCACCACAGGGTGGTACACAGTACCACCCCCTGTGGGGCTGCGGCCTCCCATGCAATGGTACCAAAGAAAAGAAAAGAGATTTAGTTATTTAATTTTTTTTTTATGTTTTTTTTTATTAAGTGATTTTAATTTGGATTTTGGTTTATAAAATAATTTTTATAATTCAAATTTTATTTTATTCATATTCGGTTTATAATATAATTATAATGATATATATATTATTTAACATATATATAAATTAATTGTTAAATTTTATAATATGTTTGTGATAAAATGATTCTTTTACAAAAAAATTTACTCTTAGATATATTTATATATTAATTTTGAGATGCTTTGAACAAAAATTTAATAGGATAATTTTTACTAGATATAGTGATATAGTTTAATTGAAGAAATTGGAAATAAGTTATGTGATTTTAATTAAATGGAATAGTTAAAATTAAAAGATATGATGTTATAGTGTAATGGTGCGAGTTTGAATTTAACGATGTGTTTTGTTTTGAAACGAATAATCTCGAACTGTTGATTTATTGTTTGATGAAATTATTGAGTTTTGAAAATATTTCTATATGGAGTTGTTTTTAAGTAATTGTTTTCTTGACGTTATTCGTAAGTCTATTATGGTATTCTCTTCATTGTTTTATTGTGTTGTATGGGAAAACCCTAGGTTTACCTTACCTTTCGTAAGAGTTTAAGTTATTGTTAAGGGCTTCCAGAGATAGAATGATTTTCTATCATGTTTCTTTTATTCTCCATGTCGGGCAAATGGGGTTAAAGGTCTATATAAGTCTTCCAGAGAAGTTCTCTAGAGTGGGATGTTTGTGTAGAGGTTCAATTTGTGAATCACCTTGGGAATGGTGTAGAGTTGTACTATGATGTTGTACCCAGTTTCCACGAACGAGGATTTGTGCCTCCTGAGAAAGAGGAGAGGGTAATGAGATTTGTACCTCCTTTGGAAGGAGTGTGTTTTCGTATTTGGGTTCCTCCAGTGTTCGGAGTGAGTTTCTTGGTTTTGTTTCCTCCTTGGACTAGAGAGGTTATGTTAACTAGTTACCTATTGTGGTATTGTACCTTGTGTGTTGTCGATAGGAGAGTGGCTCTTTGTGGGGGTCCGACACACAAAGGGGCGCTAGGGTAACTCACCTAGAGTTTAACTAAGTGATAATCTAAAAGAATTAATGGGGATCTTTCACACTAATAAAGATAAAGAATGTCTCTCTCGTGAAGCAAGTGAATGATAAGGCTCGAGATGAGATGTGACACATAGTTTTGCGTGAGGGTCCGGCGGCTGGAAGAGGCAAGCCAGGGTAACCCAGGATGGGGGTCCGGTAGTCTAGGAAGGTTGAGCCAGGGTAACTCATGGCAATTTATGCATGACACTCTTCCTATGTCAACAGTCAGTCAGTTATTGTATGATGTACTTGATCACTGTTCTATGGAAGCATTGTAACCTCATATTAAGTGATATTGTGTCTGTAGTGGTTAAATAATTTATTGATTTGTTGTTGGTTATTGTTGGAAGTAGTCTTTGATTTTATGTCTTGAGTTTCATTGATGTTGTGATTATGACTTGTTGTTATGTTCTGAAGTGGTTTGTTGTTGTGCCATTTGGATTTGTCATTGTGAGTTTTCTAAGTGGTCTTTGATGTTAAGTTGTATGTCGGGAGTTAGTATTGTGTTACTGTTAGGCGTGCTTGGTCGGGGATCCTTCCTTGTCTACTCCCAGCATGGGGGTGGTTGGGTGGAATGTGCTTCGCACCCCATTGGGTTCCGTTTCTGTTGCAGATGTATCTTTGTTGTAGGGTTTTTGGCGGATGCTGTTGATCCAGTGTTCTTATGTTCCAGATAGATGTATATACTTCGGATGTAATTCATTGTTGTTGTATTGTCTTCCACGTGTGTTGGGATGACCTTGTTGTAAATTGTATATGTGGTTATTGAGATGTATGTTCAGACAGTTGTATTTTACTATCATTTAGATGTAATGTATATTTAGCTATTGTTTTTATTTAGGAACGATCATTTGTAATAGTTGTGCTAAGTTGTGTTACTCCTGTGGTAATATAAATGCTTCATATCTTTATAGTATCTTTCGTTGTCATATGTACTTATGTTATGAATATGGTTATTGTTTAATAGATATTTTAAATGATGAAATGGGAATGAATAGATTTATGTAACTGTTTAACTATTGTTTAATCTGTTGTCTTGTTTGTGGGTTAGAATAGTAATGTCACCTCGTGTACCCCAATGGAATTAGTCATGTAACTTAAGACATTGTTATATTGGAATACTTAAATACAATCTTATATTCTTTAAAAAAAAAAAAAATTGTTCCGTTGTTATTAGTTCCTTTGGGGTTCGCATGACGGGGCATTACAGCTTGGTATCAGAGCCCAAGTTTAAACACTGGGCGCTCTGGGATAATGTGGACCCATTAAGTTGATAGTTGCGTAGGTAATACTCCAGGCATTATGAGCCATGGTGTTGACTGAGGTTCTTTGTTTGTTAGTTTATGTTTTCTTTTTTTTGGTTGATTTGATTTGGTTACCCAGAAGTTGTTACGTGGTGTAGGTCCAATGGTGCAGGTAACTAGTGGAAGGGATAGGACCGTCGGTGTAGTGTACAATGCACCGATATCCTTCCTACTGGAAGAATGCATTATGGACAATTGTGTTGTGTGTGAATTTTTTGTGTTGTGTGTGGTGGATGACAACCAGCTTTGTTGTTATGTCCACCCTTGTATGTCTTCTTGTGCTTTACCTCATTGTGCAAGCGATTGCCTGATTGACCCTATGTGGGTTTGGAGTTGTTTTTGCGTGTTATATGGTATGGAATTATGGAATATGGTAATAGGAAATGAATGAATATGTGGTTAGTTATAGAGATTTGTGGCGTGTTCTCTGTGTGGTTGCTGTGTGCTTACTCTTATCTATTTAATGGCTTCCTGCAGTAAGCCATATCCTTGGGGGGGAGGATGTAATACCCCCATGCTACTGAAACTTTTTGCTACTATTTGTTACTCTTGTGTGTGAGCTTGATACTAGTTGTAATGGTGATTAGTTCACCATCTTGGTGTGTGAGGATGCCCCCTGTATTAGGGAATCTTATTTTATTTTGTTTACCGGCTTCCAGGAGTAAGCCGATTTTATGGGAGGGAGGATGTAATACCCCTCCTCTTACTGTTTGGATTTATTAATTTCTATGCTTTAACTTGATACGTTGATACTATGATGATACTATTATGGTTTGATTTGGTTGGTTTGAAGTTTGATGATGTTATTCCTTTAGTGGACATGGTCATTTGATATGACATTATTAGTATGATTTATGATACTCTGTGTATTGATTGGATTATTGTTTATTCAAATAGTTGTTCATTAATGTTTTATATGTTGATATGATGATTCTATGGTGATCATGTTATTTGAATTCAATATTATTGTATAATGCAATGGTTTAATAATTAGTTATGAGGAAGTAGTTAAGTAATCATGTTATCTTATGATCAATTTGGTTAGAAATGTTAGTTCATCATTGATATTGTAATTGTTAGAATAGATTAGGTGAGAGGACAGTGTAGCATCACTTGTTCACGAGTGCCCTGCTACACTGCAATTCCTTCTCACGATAGGATGTTTGATTATATATATATGTGCTACTTGACGTTTATTTAGATGCAGGATTGCAGGAATAAGTCTCGTTTCCACTTGCTTCGGCAAGACATGGCGAGCAATAAATTAACCCAATAGGTAAAATGTTGAAAAAGGGAGTAGGTTTGGAAGTGTCCCCGTCCCAAGTCCGTCGTCCTGTTGTAAGTTGTTGTGTCATGACTGAAGTGTTGTCCTTGTGGTTATGCATTTTGATTGTTGAGTATTTATTTATGGTTAGTGTTCGAGTAATTAATCTTATTTGATAAGATAATTAATTAAAGTTTTCTTGTTGTTTTGATTTAATTTCGGGTTAGAAAAATATTAAATTTAAATATATTGTAAATTAAAAAGTATTTAATTAATTATAGTGCAAGAAATTAAATTAAATTAATATTGTTGAGAATAATTAGATATTATCTTAAATTATTAATATTAAATTAGAAAATCTTGTGTGGAAAAGATCTTGTGTAAATAATTAATTTTTAATTAAAAATTTTAGATAAGTGTGAGCTTTTAAAAGCTGGAAAAAGGATTAATGAGAAAGGAGGATTTTTGAGAAAAGAAAGCGAAAGAGCTTTATTGAATCTTTATTTTGATTTATTATTTTTAGGAGGAGATTATTCACACACATAAGTTTTGCTCTGTTGTTTTGGATCTGGAAAAAGAAAAATAGTTTTGGTTTTTGGTGTTTTCTGGTAAAAATCATTGTGGTTTTGGAAAGAAAGAGAGATTCAGAAGAACATTGAAGGCCGAAGATCGAGAAAAGAGTTGAAGGTAGAAAGTCGAGAAGAGGATTCAAAAAGGATTCTTCATCAAACGAAGGATTTCAGGTTCCTTTCAAGTTCATTATTTCTTTTTTGATTTATTCTTCTATAATAAATTTTGACTGCCATGTTGAAAGATTAATTTCTCCTTGTGTTTTAAAAAGAGTTTCCTGTGATTGGGATTTGTCTGTTATAAATGTTTGTATTTCTCTATAGTGAAAACCTTGTTTTAAATTCTTTAGTATAATTTAATTATGAAATCTTTGAAAAGAAAATTCTTTTATTAGTTAAAATGTGTATGTTCAAATTTATTCTAGATTTGTGAAAGAAAAATCAATTTGATATTTTGTTGGAATTACTTTGAAAAGAAAATTTTATTTTATTATCATTTGAATTTGGATACAGTTGGATACCCAGATCTATGTAAGAAAACAATTTATTTATTTTATTTATTTTTGAATCTTCTGATGGATATATTATATAAATTTATATACTCTGTTCTTTTTAAAATAAGATAAATTAAATATATAGAAATTATATATATATCATTGTATTGGTCAAATTTACGAAATGATTTTTATTATAAAACAAATTTGTTTAAACAAATTCGTGCTTTGGATTTCATTTTTATTGAAAACGAAATTTAAATAAAAATAAAATTAATTGAACATATAACTCTGTATTTTAATGGCTTTTATTTCAAATTTATTTCGAATTTTTCCGTATGTGGAATAGTTGTGAAAATAAGGTTAAAGAATATAAATTTAATTTTAAAATAATAAAAGAAATTTTTTTTATTAAATTTTGTGGGGGTGGGGGTCGGCCGAGGCCGTACCACCCACGGCCCCATCGTGGTTGGCTGCGGCCACCACAGGCTGTGGGGGCAGCGGCCTCCCAGGCAATGGTACCAAAGAAAAGAAAAGAGATTTAGTTATTTAATTTTTATTTTTATGTTTTTTTTTATTAAGTGATTTTAATTCGGATTTTGGTTTATAAAATAATTTTTATAATTTGATTTTTATTTTATTCATATTTGGTTTATAATATAATTATAATGATATATATATATTATTTAATATATATATATAAATTAATTGTTAAATTTTATAATATGTTTGTGATAAAATGATTCTTTTACAAAAAAATTTACTCTTAGATATATTTATATATTAATTTTGAGATGCTTTGAACAAAAATTTAATAGGATAATTTTTACTAGATATAGTGATATAGTTTAATTGAGGAAATTGGAAATAAGTTATGTGATTTTAATTAAATGGAATAGTTAAAATTAAAAGATATGATGTTATAGTGTAATGGTGCGAGTTTGAATTTAACGATGTGTTTTGTTTTGAAACGAATAATCTCGAACTGTTGATTTATTGTTTGATGAAATTATTGAGTTTTGGAAATATTTCTATATGGAGTTGTTTTTAAGTAATTGTTTTCTTGAGGTTATTCGTAAGTCTATTGTGGTATTCTCTTCATTGTTTTATTGTGTCGTATGGGAAAACCCTAGGTTTACCTTACCTTTCGTAAGAGTTTAAGTTATTGTTAAGGGCTTCCAGAGATGGAATGCTTTTCTATCATGTTTCTTTTATTCTCCATGTCGGGCAAATGGGGTTAAGGGTCTATGTAAGTCTTCCAGAGAAGTTCTCTAGAGTGGGATGTTTGTGTAGAGGTTCAATTTGTGAATCGCCTTGGGAATGGTGTAGAGTTGTACTATGATGTTGTACCCGATTTCCATGAATGAGGATTTGTGCCTCCTGAGAAATAGGAGAGGGTAATGAGATTTGTACCTCCTTTGGAAGGAGTGTGTTTTCGTATTTGGGTTCCTCCAGTGTTCGGAGTGAGTTTCTTGGTTTTGTTTCCTCCTTGGACTAGAGAGGTTATGTTGTCTAGTTACCTATTGTGGTATTGTACTTTGTGTGTTGTCGATAGGAGAGTGGCTCTTTGTGGGGTCCGACACACAAAGGGGCACCAGGGTAACTCACCTTTGAGTTTAACTAAGTGATAATCTAAAAGAATTAATGGGGATCTTTCACACTAATAAAGATAAAAAATGTCTCTCTCGTGAAGCAAGTGAATGATAAGGCTCGAGATGAGATGGGACGCATAGTTTTGCGTGAGGGTCCGGCGGCCGGTAGAGGCAAGCCAGGGTAACCCAGGATGGGGGTCCGGTAGCCTAGGAAGGTTGAGCCAGGGTAACTCATGGCAATTTATGCATGACACTCTTCCTATGTCAATAGTCAGTTAGTTATTGTACGATGTACTTGATCACTGTTCTCTGGAAGCATTGTAACCTCATATTAAGTGATATTGTGTCTGTAGTGGTTAAATGATTTATTGATTTATCGTTGGTTATTTTTGGAAGTAGTCTTTGATTTTATGTCTTGAGTTTCATTGATGTTGTGATTATGACTTGTTGTTATGTTCTGAAGTGGTTTGTTGTTGTTCCCTTTGGATTTGTCATTGTGAGTTTTCTAAGTGGTCTTTGATGTTAAGTTGCCTGTCGGGAGTTAGTATTGTGTTATTGTTAGGCGTGCTTGGTCGGGGATCCTTCCTTGTCTACTCCCAGCACGGGGGTGGTTGGGTGGAACGTGCTTCGCACCCCATTGGGTGCCCTTTCTATTGCAGATGTATCTTTGTTGCAGGGTTTTTGGCGGATGCTATTGATCTAGTGTTCTTATGTTCCAGATAGATGTATATACTTCGGATGTAATTCATTGTTGTTGTATTGTCTTCCACATGTGTTGGGATGACATTGTTGTAAATTGTATATGTGGTTATTGAGATGTATGTTCAGACAGTTGTATTTTACTATCATTTGGATGTAATGTATATTTAACTATTGTTTTTATTTAGGAACGATCATTTGTAATAGTTGTGCTAAGTTGTGTTACTCCTGTGGTAATATAAATGCTTCATATCTTTATAGTATCTTTCGTTGTCATATGTACTTATGTTATGAATATGTTTATTGTTTAATAGATATTTTAAATGATGAAATGGGAATGAATAGATTTATGTATCTGTTTAACTATTGTTTAATTTGTTGTCTTGTTTGTGGGTTAGAATAGTAATGTCACCTCGTGTACCCCAATGGAATTAGTCGTGTAACTTAATACATTGTTATATTGGAATACTTAAATACAATCTTATATTC
The DNA here is from genome assembly GCA_007258455.2 of Sequoia sempervirens. NCBI lineage: Eukaryota > Viridiplantae > Streptophyta > Pinopsida > Cupressales > Cupressaceae > Sequoia > Sequoia sempervirens. Next base: position 111,170,086 of record VDFB02000363.1, on the reverse strand, counting down.
TTTAAAAAAAAAAAAATTGTTCCGTTGTTATTAGTTCCGTTGGGGTTCGCACGGCGGGGCGTTACACAGTAGCCAAATCCTTCAACTTGAAACTCCAACTTCACCAAAATCCTCAACCAATTTTTCCCCAAATTCAATATTTCCTGCTCAAAACCATAGAAACATAGCTCTTCTACCCAAGGATTTCTTTAGACCAGGTTCTATTCGAAAACTAAAAATCAAAAGTCAAAAACTTCTCCAAAATGATAATTAAGAAAAACAAGAAAATGATTCGATTTTTCCAACACAAAAGACTCCTCTTTTTCCATTTTTGAACTTGCTTTTTAAAATTGGTTCTTTAATGCAATAGGATGAGAATATTATATAGTATTTTTCATTTAGCTAAATGAATGATTTATAGGTAAATCTTCTAGTGTTAAGTAATTCCCTTTCATGTGAAATTTATTATGGAATCTTTAATAATATATATATATATATATATATATATATATATATATATATATATATATGTATGTATGTATGTATGTATGTAGGTTAGCGTAGGTGTCTATTTATGTATTTAGTATAATTGTTAGATGAAATAGGGGTTACATAATGGAATAGTTGTTTTCTGAGGGAATATTTAATTGGTCATAGGTAAAGAAACGATATTTTTAATTAAGTGAATATATAATTATAAATCTAGTAGTAATACATTAAATGGGTATCGTTTTAATGCTATTATATTGTTATCAATTGATCTTGAGTTTGAAATCCTAATAAGTTATCACACATTTACTCTATCTAGTTAGGATAATTTGAAATGGCTTCGTTTGAAGAAGTATTCAAGTTTATGAATGTTAAATTCATTTTAGAGATTCTTTTAGTAGAGAAGATAATGAATACTATTAATCTAGGGGTAAATATACTTATTGAAATCTTTACTAATAATTGTTGCTAGACAAGTTATAGGATGATTTAATTTGATTGAGTAAATGATAGAAGGTTAGATGATGTTATTAATGTCTTATGGCATAGATTATCGGATTGTACCTTCAACTTCATAATATTGTGTTATCCTTAATTGTTTAGAATGTTGATGATCTTGTATGCTACTGGATGATGTTAAGTGATATGTCGTGATTAATAGATTTTATAAGTGGAAATAATGCCTTCATGGATATTATATGTGACACAGTGGCTATTGTTTTATTCCAGAATTGATTGTCATATGTGAGTGAAGTTGTGGGTTAGCTTAGTGTTCTTCATGGATGTAGTTTTGAGTGAACATTTGTGTTGAATTAAATGTTTGATTTTGTTTTGTGATTGATTTTGTATTCAGTTGTTTATTGGAAAAATCGTAGGTTGTTAGGTTGGGTGTCATGTGAGGAGAAAACTGAGGTCTCCCTTGGGATGCTGATTGGTTGTTTTTACTATTGATTATTGTGGTTGATTTTGATATTGAGTTGATTTTTGGTTATTGGAGCGAGCTTTCTGGTGTCAAATGGTTATTGAGGGACTTCTAGAGGTTGGGGAAATTTTTTTCTTTATGATTGGCTTTTTATGTTGGTTCTTTGTGAACACTTGATTCTATATTGGATTTATGATTATGTGGGTTTTGTCTTTGCACTGTGGAATTGTTATCTGTGGAGACTTTGTGTGAGTTGGTACATTCCTTGATTTATGTGATAATTCATGTGGATTTATATGTTGTGCAAGTTGGCTTACCCAGTTAGTGGATTGCTGAGTCTTTTTGTTGCTAGTAAGGGGAGTGGCTCTCAATGAGGGTCCGACACACAAAGTGGAAGGTCTAGGGTAACTCATGAGAGTTTCTTAATCAGTGATAATCTAAAATAAATTAAGGGGTTGGGTAGTTCACATTAATCAAGATAACACCTCACTCATGGCTCAAGTACTTGTTTAGGCTTGAGGTGAGTGGGAAGGCCTGGAATGGATAGATAAACTGACTTGTTCTCTTGGAAGGTACTTGCTCTCTTGGAAGGTATGTTGATCCCACATAGTTTGTATGAGGGTCCGGTGGCTGGTAGAGGTGGTCTAGGGTAACCCAGGATGGGGGTCCGGTAGCCTAGGAAGGTTATGCTAGGGTAACCCATAGAAAACTATGTGATGACACTCCTCCCTACAACAACCTTGTATGCCTTGTTTGTTTTCCCCTTGTTCTTGTACCTCTGGAAGTGGTTGTTTCTTTATGCTTTGTTTTTTACTTTTGTATGTTGGAGTCATGTTAGCCTATGTTTGCTTGACTTTTGTGTAGTAGTTCCTTATTGCCATCTCCTAGCACATGGGTGGACCTTAGGGTTCCACATGGTCAGGTGGAACATGCTATGCACTCCATTGGGTTCCCAATTGATGTTCATGAGCATGGAGTTGTACCTATTGTTGTGTTCCAGATCTTGCACCAGATTCTTGTGGAAACATGGATGCTATGTATTGTAATCATTTCAGTTGTATCTTATGATCTATAATTAATGTATCATTCCCATTGTTATAAGGGAAGTTTGATGTAAACTTGTAAATAGTGTAATGAACTACCCCATGTTTGGGAAGTTGTATATGTGTGATTCATTGGTTCATATTATATGGTCTTTAGTGGTGTTGTATATGTGTAAATATATATATATATATAATGTAATGGATGTAAATGTACTTTTTTGTAGTTATTATGTGATGTGTTCGTAATGCAATCATGATACCCTAAAGGAAGTAGTCGGTGCACATGTGCATGTGGATTACATTCTATGTTATTGTTAATATGATCCATATGTTAATTTCACTTTTTTTTTTTTTAAAAATGTGTCATAAATGTTAGTTAGTTGTGTGGTCCTTTGGGATTTCATGGCCAAGCGTTACAGTCATCCAAACTAGCTCCATATTACATAGGTCCTTTTGAGGTTCTCAAAGAAGGTAACCTTGTTGCATATAGAATTTATTTGCCACCAACTCTTTCTAGAGTGCACAATGTATTTCATGTGTTGTACCTTAAGAAGTACATTCTAGGGGATAACCATGTTATTGATTAGAATGCTAAATAAGTATAGGACCCAAGAGTGGTAACAATCAATCCACTCAAAGTTCTTAGAACATGTAAGCTTCACTTACGTAATAAAGAGGTTTTGTAATGCAAGGTCTAGTGGGATCAGTATGAAAAAGATTTTGCCACTAGGGAGGACTATGCTGAGATGAAGCAAAATTTCCTCATGTTTTGCTAGACTTTGAAAATTCTTGAAAAACAATATTGTTATGTTTTATGTTTTATGGTTTATGTTCATGTTTGATACTTAAAATCATCAGGGACAATGATTCACAAGGGGGGAATATGTTATGCCCCATTGTGTTATTACCTATTTATTGTTACTTTGTTGAGTTAAAATGCTTAAATACATGATTGTGTTTTGTGTAAATATATTTATCTTGATGGAAAATATGATGAATGAATGTGAAATTCAATATGAATGTTTTCAATGCTTTGATAATGCAATGATATATGATACATGTAAATGTAATGATATCAGCTAACTATTGTTGTGATGCACTAAGCTGGATGCAGGAACATAATTGATCCTCTGAAGGAGATGGGGAGTATCACCCAAGAGAGGAAATTGGTTTGGTAACCCTTAATGTGCCTAATGTGCTACCACACACTCACATCCTAGTTTGGTCAAGTTGAGTCAAGTTAGTTTGGGGAATGGTAAGCAACCTTTAGTCATGGTTTGGGAATGTTTTGTATTGGTTTTTTATTTTGGTCTTTGATTGTCCTTGATTGAGAATGTGTGATTGAGACTTTATGTTAGGTGAAAGTTCTTCATGTGTTTATATTTTTATATTCATCAATGAGTATATACATAAAATGTATATATGCATATATGATGTTTACGATAACTCATACATGTGAGAATATAGTGCATGTGTATACATAGGTAGACATATCTATGCATACTCATGAATAGATATACGCATGCATGAGAATATCAATTAGACATATGTGGCATATATATATTATATATACAAACACATTTTGTATATATATATATACCAATCAATGAATATGTAAATATATGTGTATATTTTGGATACTAAAATAATGGTATATGTATATAATATATATGTATAATGGTACAATAATGTATAGGTAGGGTATGTTAACGCATATACCTATACATACATATTAATATACATATTATATATATAATTGTGAATATATTTAAATACCAACGAATGATTTTATGTGTATATATGTATGCTAATATATATATATATATACTATAATGATAACAATATAATATATATATTATTATATATGATATTGAATGCATTTTGAAATGTTTACAAAGTAAATATAGCACATATGTAGTGCGAGCCTTTTAAAGGTAATTGGCTTAAATATAAGCCAACATTATATTATTACTGAGTAGTGCATATAAAGCACATGAATGAGTTTAAAACTAACGTGCAAGATAAGAATAATGTTAGCACATAAGTTAATAGTGTATACTATATGCAAAGTGAATAATAGTTTATGAAGTTTATAAAGCGCATGAGTAGTTCTATACTAAAATGTTTCAATATGTTTAAGTTGTTGATAATACAAACCCACGTGCCAACATGTTGATATGTAAATAGGAAATACCATTATAGGAAGAATAAAATAAATAGAAGTCTAATCCAATGTTCAGCTGAAAATAAGCATGTAGAATTTGTCAAAGCCAAAGCTGGTTGAAGCTCATGAAGGTAGTTGACTTGCATAACAATTAGGAAACTTGTAGATATGCATTGCTATGTTTTGACTCAGTAAAAGAGTCATTGTTGTCACTTGAAAAGGGAGACTCATCCATTTTAAGAAGCTATAAATGAGAGGACTATTTATGTGTTGCAAATTATGAGTTTATGTCAGCCACATTTCATTCTAAATGGCCGAGTTGATGTATTTAGAGGACGAATTAGTCTTACTATTGAGTGGTGGCAGAAAGGAGAGAAAAGGTGGCAGATTTAGTAGCTTGTTTGTAGCATTGAGTTGCTTAGATTTAAGTATAAATAAGGGAAACTTCTCTACCTTTTGTTACACTCATTCATTTTGATTTCTTAATTCATATTCCTGTTGTAGTTTTCTATGCAAGTGTGTATTTGAGAGATTTAGTGAGGAAGAGAGTTTGTTTTATAGATTTGCATTTTTTGAGAGCTTTGTGAGAGGCTAGAATTGAAGATAGGTTGAGCTTAGAAGGAGCAATAAGCACATATGATAGTGGAAGTTGAGCTTCAGAGGAAATATTTTCATTTGGAGCTATACTTCTAGGCATGTTGATTTTTATTACTCTATTTCTTTTTATATGTTGAAATGATATTTATCTATGAATGCCATTGTTTGTGGAAAAGATGATTTAAATGCATGTTAATCTTGCTCAAATGAACTTAGTTTATTTATTATTTTGGATAAGCTTGTATGATTCTTGGTGGAGTTTTTCTTTGGTGAAACCCTTTTGTTTGGCGCATACATATACACTCTATATTGGGATTTTGTGTGGTTATGTTGTTAATAGAACTATACTTAGTTTGTCAAGATTATATGTATGTTGCATGAATTGTGAAGTATGAGTTGTGTTATTGTCTTGAAGTAGTTTAATGGAAATGCCAGTTTAAACATGGGTGGTTAACTTGGTTTTTCTTAGGGTTAGGTTAATCCATGGGAAAGGGAGTAACGTAGTTGGTCACTTTCTATGTGTGCATGTATGGTTATCTTGGTTATTCCTAGGGTTAGAATAATCCATGGGAAAGGGAGTAACCTATTTATTTAGTTTGTTATGTCATTACCTTTTAGATTGATTGTATGTTATGATTGAAAGAGAATGAATGGTCAAATAACAAATCAGGCTAAGGGTGGGTGATCATACGACCTACACTCGAAGTACTTGGTGTTGAATTTTTTGAAAAAATTAATGTAAGTAGCCATTGTTTACACTGTCCATTCACTGTGATCTAGGTTTGCATACTAGGCAGGGAACGTCATACATGTGGGTTGTAGCCAATGTATGTAGCTCTAGATATGTAGGAAACAACACCATGCTCAAGAAGGCTAGTATTATGAGTTTACCAGAACAATCTCTTCATCAAAGGGTAGGGAAATGTTACCAGTTGGGTAGATTTGCGAGGGATTACAGTAAGTCCATGATTGATGAAAAAGTGCTTGAGTGATGATCTCCCTCATATAGTTGGTGGCCAAGATTTGAGGATGTAAGCACCAGTTTTGGGGACACCTAGAATGTATGCACCGATAATGGGGACATCTAGGAGGTATGCACCAACATTGGGGACATCTGGATCATTATATTTTGCTTATATGTCTATATCATTAAGCTCATGGAAGCTATGTATATAATCATGTTTCTCTATCTTTATTGAGAAATTTTAAATGGAAAAAATTATCATGAAATTATATAATATGGAATCATTAATTGGAAATTTGTATTGTTTCTTTGTAATGCAATGAGAAAGTTTGAAATAAGATTGTTTCAAATGTGCATCTTGTTATTGAAATAGAAAAGAAAATTTGTATTGCTTATTGTTGGTATCATAAACTACTCACTTGTGGTTTAAACATAGTAAAAAACAATGGGTAGAACAATGGGCATTTTACAATGATGCATTTGTAACTTTTTTTCTTATTGATCAATTTTTTGAATTAGAAAAATATTAATGATTTAAAATTAGGACATGTTGATTTCAAATAAGAATGTATACTAGTCCACCTATTACCCCATTCACATGCAAAAGTGATAAATAGTTAATTTAAAATGGAAAACATATTTAAACTTTGGATCATTTGGTTGTTAAGGATGACAACTTATAATGGCTATAATATGATGGCAAATGATGGTCTTCTTTACATGAAGAAATCATGGTTTTGATTTAACAATATGTTCATTTTTTCTCTTCCAAAGAAGGGAAGTCTATCAATTTTATTGGCTTCCAATGGTTGATTGACCTTGATGCCATTGATTTATGTCCTTTTCTTCTTCTATCCTAGTTTTTTTGTAGATCAATAGCCACCCAATTGTTTCGTATCGAATTGGTCCTTTTGAACCTTACCAAGATTTCCTACTATTGGTCATTGGGTTGACCATATTTATTTTATGGTCACCAATATTAAATATGTTGTTGGAGCCCGCTTTGATAAATGTGCATAAAAAATGGCTCTTATCCTAGATCTTCTCACATGCATCTTTAGCAAAGATGATGATGAATGGAAGTCAATTCTTCTAGACAATTTTCACCTATGCACATGGATTACCCATCATTTAACTTACATGATTATTTGAGTCTTTAATTCTTTAATTAACCTTTTAGAATAAATGATATTCTCTAGCCACTATATATCTCACAAATAGAAAATTTTAATTGACATGTGATAATTTATAGTGAAAAATTATTGGCCACCTTTTATGATCATATATTTCTAATGCAATTTCATTTGTGGAATGAAAATCACCTTCACTTATTATAGATAAATATTGGTAAGATTCTAGAAGATGGGAAATTTTACATTAACTCCTTTGATCCTATTGAATAGAGAAGCTAAATACATGAACACATGAATGAAGGGAGGATAATTCGATGAGAAACATATAGATAATTTGGGAGGGAAAATGTAGGGAGAATAAGAAAAGAAAACAATTTTCCAAGGTGAATTTGTAGAAAAAGTAAATTGTATATGAGAATAATTATAACAATGAGTACATATGAAGGTTGGGATTCATGGAGAAGAGTATATAGTTTGGAGGTTTGCATGTATGATTCTCTAGATTAATAGAATCTTTGAGGAATTATTTGATTAAGGTTGCAACTTCATATACTTATAACAATGAATGTATGAAGCTCAAAATTCATAGAGCAACTTGTATACAATTGATACAATGTAATGCAATATTATATTGGCGATTGTATGAATCTCTAAATTAATACCATTTGGAGGATTTCAATTCTTGAGGCTTCATATAGTTTAGATTTTATACTCATCTCTACCATGTTGGAATTAGTGTGTATCCTTTTGTTTAATCTAGGTATGCTTAATTTTTTTCCTACTTTGATTTCTATGTGTGACTTTGAAACATAATTTATATAATGAATCAACTAATGAAGGACTAGAAACAAACAAAAGAAGTTAGAGTTGATCTAAATAATGAAGGAATTGGTCACAAGACGATGCACTTAAAAGAGAATTGGACTAAGTTATTTACACCTAAAATGGATGATGCTCCACCCTAAGTGTTAGAGCTTGAAGTTGTCAAAATGGAATTATTTTTTTGTTTGCTAGAGTACCTAAAGAGTTACTTGTTCCAAGATATGAAACTAATACTACGTTCATACAATTAGTCTTGGGAGTGGGTCCACTAAATAATGGGATGCATTTGAAACATAAATTATAAATTAAAAAATTGTGTGTGTTTCAAATATATAATGTATTTTTTAATTTGCATTTTTCTTCACCAACAATTAACTAAACAATCTTCATTTTTGTAAAATTTGAAATCCTAAAATTTAGAACACAAAAAATCATGACTCAACTAAATAAGTAGAGATTTTGAAAGACAACTTATGAATCATAAACAAGACTTGTGAAGGTTGAAATACATATTATAGATAAAATAATATTGTGATTGTTGACATTTTTACTAGGAAGTCACTTTGTTAAAACTAAGATGGAGTTTTAAAGCTTAACATGAAAGCTTGTAATAGAAGTTTTAAGCAAAAGAGAAAATGAAAATTTTGACCAATGTCTTTGGGTGCCAAGTAAAGGAGGATATTTTTAGGTTTGTTTAACCCATGTAGTAAGGAGAGGTTTTAGGGTTTTCAACTTGAATCGTGTTTGTTATACCTTGAGTTTGTCTTACAAATTACTTTTTTTATGTTAAAATGTGTTTTGATATCAATTGATGACTATATGTTATTTGAAATTTTGATGAAATTAAATGCAATGCAATGTGTTTCAATTTTAAAGATTATTATTATTTCAAATCAAGATTATGATGATGTTGTGCTTAATAACAAGATAACTATTTGATTGGATTTCTAAGTGAAATGTAGTATCAGATTCTTACCCTCCAGAGAGAGAGGGAGAGTATCACTGAAGAGAGGAGTATAGACTTTAGAAATAAACTGGTTTATTCCAAATGAGTTGAGCACACACTCACATAGGTCTAAGTATCTAGATCAAGTACTGTAGTTCTATCGTTGAGTCAATTTTTGTATTTTTGTCTAAGTTTGGATCAAGTTGTAAGGTTAGTTTGAGCCATGTCGAGTGTTTGGCCTATTTTATTTTGATAAAAACAAATATAGAGTGTTTCGTAAGTTTCATCTTTGTCTCTTCATTTCACCAACTTTGTATACATAAAGTCTAACTGAGTATTACCTATATATATATATATATATATATATATCATTATATGTAGATTGACATGCTTATAGAAGCATGCAAAAGGTAAATTTAAATTTGTTTATACTGACCAACACTTCATGGGGCTTAAAGCCTCCATCGAAGGCTTGAGTTTAGGAATTTTTAATGGCATTAAAGCCATTGTTATGGTCACAATTGTGGCACAACAGTTCAAAGAGAAAATACAAGCCACTAAGTGGTAGTTATATTATTATTACAATGCATATCAATGAGTTAAGGGAGGCTGCGGGCTATATTCATGCAAGTTTTTAAAACTAGAAAATTCTGCGAATAAAGCATTATGGGAGATGTCATTAAAGAGAGTTGAAAAGTTATTGAATGGGGGAATATTTTAACTAATGGCCAAGCCATTATGGGTTACCAAAACTTAAAAAGCTTTAGTTGGTAATTAATACCAATGACTTAATACCAAAGGGAAACTGTGAGGAAAAAAGGAGAGGAGGGGATATCTTTTGTGATTATTCATTATTGGTTTTTGGAGAGCAACGACAGGTCGGAGAGGAAGAGGACTGAGTATAGTAGAAGTGGATTATTCATTCTTGGTTTTTTAGAGTAGTGACATAGGAGAGGAAAGGAGTGCTGGTTGGAAAATAGAGAAGAGTTTATTGTTGTGATACTTGCATTACGAAAGCCATACATTGACATTTCTTCACAAGTTTTGAGCTTTCAGATTTTATTTGCTGTTACAAGTAGTTCTACTAAGAATACTTGCAAACAAGATGGAGTTTCAAATAGTAAGAAGTAGCGTTTTCTTGGAAAAATCGACAAGGAGCTGTTACTGTGCACTGGAATGTCAAAAAGTGTAGAAGCTTAGAGTGTCACAGGAATGCATTTATACTTTAATTCTTCTTGAATAATTTTTTAATTTAAATATGAAAATTTCTATTATCGAAAGATGAAAGAATAGTTATTTTATTATGATGAATATTATATGTTAAAATAAAGAAAGACTGGTTTGATTTTTATAGATTGAAGCAAGAATTTAATTAATCTTTCTTTTATTTCGAGATGGACAGCAAAATAGAGAGTTAATTTTGTACTGTGTTAATTTAAATTATTTATTTCATTTTCTCTAGAAGAGTATATTTTGAGTTTATTATATTTATATATGTACATATACATTCATATGGGTAAATATATTAAGAATGTGTAAAGAATATTTTATGTTAATTAATTATAAAATTAAAAGATAAGCTTAATACTTACACTATTGAGTTAAGTAAAAGAAATCAACTTTATAATCTGATTTGTTGAAATATTTTCAAACACCTCAACATAGTATTCTTTTGAATAAATGAGCTTGATATTATATACTGTATTTTTACTAGCACTATTATTGTGCTCTTGGGCATAGAATCATGAGGAAAAACATAGAGAAATCTAAACTATTTTAAAAGAAGTTATCTTTTTATTGATGATCAATATTATTTGACTTATTTGACAAGTAGTCAAGAACTTAAGTGTAAGAAAAAGTGTCTTGAGTTGATGAAATTGTTTGCTAACATTGTAAACCATATGTGCATGAAAATATGAGAGTAGGTTACTCTTAAAATTTGAGTGCAAGCACTTGTGAACGAGTGGTAGTAGCCAAGTCCCAAGATGTTACGAGAATGTAACATGGGTGTTCAATGTTAGGAAAAAATTTCTATCTTAGTCATTTACCGACTTCAGTAAGTTATATTATATGATTTATTAACCTTAAGAAAGGTTAGACAACAACTCAAATAGTCAGTCATGTGTTAAACAATAGGTCAAGATGGTTTCCAAGTCGAGATAGAGGTGTGTGAACTTACGACTTCACTTCCTAAGGAAGTGTGTGACATATATTCCAAATCTTTGGTCAAAGTAATACAATAGTCTCTGCTTGCATTAATCGATTCATCGTGTTCTAGATTGCATATCCAATTAGATTGATCATACTTAGTTAGAGATGTCTAAAGTTGCATGGTTGATTGGTTATACTTAGTTAGAGATGTCTAAAGTTGTATGGTCGATTGGTTATGTAGGACACAACACTAGAAGCTTAGATGACATACTTGTGGGTTCCTTAGTTTATACTCTTCGTTAAGGGTAGGGCCACTTCTAGTTGGAAGGTGTGCATGGGACCACCACTCTGTGGTTGGAGGTAAAGCAATCAAGTGATGCTCTCCCTCTTACAGACGACAATGTTGAAGCTTGTGAAATAGAAGCATTTTCTAGATATGGAAGACTTGACCTTATATCATTTAATTGTATTTTGTAAACTTGTATACTTGATAATTATCTCATATATGTTTTGTAATTGAAAAGTTTTATCTTATTTATTAAGTTAAAATTAATATAGTTCAAATTCAAAAGTATTATTTGTTCATGATTTGATCATGTGCAATAAATGATGTATGAAAATAAATTTTTTTTGCTATCCTATTTTTAAGCTTATGTTTATTTTTAATTCTATGTTAAAAACTTGAGTATTTCATTTGTAACTTATGAGTGAGTTTGTTATAGTGGAAGTCTTTTGTAGAGACTTTATTTTTCTACCCATGTTGCAAGGCAAAGAAAAGACCAAGCTCAATGGATAAAGCATGTTGAAGGATTCTATATAGGTATAGTACCACATTATAAAGTTTTAGCTGAAGTTTGGCCATGTTGCAAGGCTATTCAAGTTTTTCCTAGAGTCCATTCGTATTCTACCCACGTTGCAAGATACAGGTCTCTATCCTCATATCATGCCAGGAATGCCTTAATTTGCTTGAGGTTTTAAACTCTTTAGAGATATTTAGGTATATGAGAAATCTAGGTTTTGTAGGCAATGTTTAAACCATAGAAAAATAAATGTGCAAGTATCAAATACATATATCTTGATGTATGGTTAAAACCATCCCAAAAGAGAAGAATAGAGGTTTAGGTTTGGGGAAATATTGAGAGACCTCCCAATAGCTCATAATAGATGATAGAGGAAAACTTATAGTTTTATAGAGAATAAAAGCACATACATAGTGTAGAGAGGATGAATAGATAAAAAAGGAGTCTTATTGGCATATGAATGGTAAAATATGAGTGAAATACAAGTCTATGGTGATAGATTTTATAATATAGTCACATGCCCTAGAAACCTATGTATGAAAAATACAAATTTTAGATAATAGGGGTGAAGACTAGTTTGACAGTTGCTCCATTGCAATCTACTTTCATATTTGAAATAAAGCTAGTTTCATTTGTGAAGGAAAAATACTCTTTGGACATGAAGACATTTGAATAATACAACTTGCTAGCTTTAATTGAAGGATTTTAAGCAAGTAATATCCTTATGTACAGAGGTCCTAAAAGTTGAATCTAAAAATTTCAAAGCTCTATGTAGAAAGGCTCCCCATGAGTTCAAAGTTTTGCATGCTTTGAGGATTTGGAAAAAAAGAAAGAAATGAAAAAAGAGTAGAAACACCATTTTAAAGAATAAAGAAAATGTTTTAGGATTTCTAAAAAAAATTGGTGATAGGTATGACAAGAAATAGTATAATTTGGTTGATTATTCAAATGGAAGTCATGATAAGGGTATTACTTCCAGCGTCAGTTGCATAGATGATAGCTTTGAAGTAGAAGGGAAAGAGAAGAAGGATATTAGTTATTCATCTCAATAAAATGTAGAGAAATATTTATCAAATAATTTTCAACCGAGGATAAACCCTTTTGCAATATCAGTAGAGGAGAGATAGTTTATGTTAGCATTATTTGAATCATTGGAAATTCATTCAATATCAAGTGTGAGTCTATTTGACATGTCATGTTATATTCAAGCATTATCAGATGCAAGTTCTTTAAAAAAAGTGAAGGAATGACTCTGAAGGCCTTTGATAATATTCAAATTGATTGTCATTGTTCAACATGTTTTTCTCTAAGAAGTTGCTAGGGAGTTAGGCATATCTTAAGAATGAAGAATCATATTAAGAAAAATGTTTTAATTCAATTGATCCATTAAAAATTAAAAAAAAAAATACTGCAATGAATCATCAATGAGAAGTTTTTTTCAAATAAAATTTTAAAGGGCTACCATAGTAGTCCTAAGAAGGACATGTGAACAAAGGGAAGAGTATCCTCTTTAGGGAATTGAGTAATGATCACACTATACGGTCCCATGAAAAGGAAAGAGTACATAAATAGATATTGATGGAGCTCTAAGAAAATAACTACACAAGTAATCTCAAAATTCCATTCTGGAAGTACTTACCATAAAAGTTTTGAGATTCTCTAAATTCATCAAATGAACTATGGATTATGCAGTAACATGTCAAGAAATGCTCTATTGAAAACTGTGCAAGGGTATAATGTATTCTTTGGTGATGGGTATTTAGGAGGATTGTTTCCCAGGGAGCATGTTAAACATCGTCTGGGTTTTGGTGAAATTTATGAGGCAATTAGGCTTGCACTGCAATATAGAAATGACAACATCCTCTTGAAGGCTTTAAGGAAGAAATGCAGGCGTATTTGTGTGACCATGGATTTTGATATCAAGGAAAAGTATTATGCAATTTCTTTCCTTCGCAAGCACATTCCCCATCCTCCCTGAAATTCCTATTCTGCCAAAGTGGAAGTTGGTGCTCTATCGTCTGCGCCAGTTGCTGAGAAAGTGGAGCTGCTGCCAGGTCGAAATGCTGATGAATCTTCTGTTGGTGGGTAACATGCTATCATAGCAAGGGCTCGCATTGTTCAAGCGGAGCTGAAAGACAAGGAGCCATTAATTGGTTTCGAATTTTTTGCACATGAATTGCATCTGCAGGAAGTCCTTGAAGGCCAGGATGAGAATTCAGTGCAGGGTGATGATCGTATGGAAGAGTAGCAGTTTAGTTTCTTCAACTCCAGTTTAATTCAGAATGTTTACTTTTTTTGAAGGAGGCTATCAGTTTTTTTCTTACTAGTAATGTTTATAGATGGTCGTAGTTGTTCTATGGAAGGAGGGTTTTTTTCTTTACAACAATAATCTATGGGAATGAATGTTGGTATCTTCAAGTTTTTGATATTTTGTATCATCTGCAGCTAGTAGAAGAAATACTGTTTAGATAGCAGATAATTTGCAAACTTTTCTGGCAATCTTTGTCTATTTTCTTCATACATAGATTTAATATTTTATTATATAATATATAATATATAGGCTTTCATGCCTTTTAATTAAAAAAAAAACAAGTCAAGAAGCCTATAAGGATTTTGCATATGCTTATACAAGCTCCCAATAGTGGTAAGATGTTGGAATTTTTTTTGTGAAAGAAATTCTCATAAACCTCAATCTTCCCAAACCTGGCATGTTATTGGGGTGCTATATTAGGCACATAAGCTACACAAACAAGCAAAGAACCTATGCAAGAAAAGAAAGAGGGAAAAAAGCAGTGCATGTTAAATGAATAATGATAAATGATAGTGGCAGGCTATTGTATGTGACTAAGGATACAAGATGAATTGTTCAAGGTAACTCATCATGATGAAAATGTTAGCCAATTCATAGAAGTACTCATGAGAGTAAAAAAATTGGTAGGGGTTTCATGGTGGATGATAATGCTTTTTATAGTTTGACAGTCCTTATAAGATTGCTACATATGATTGATGTTGAAAGTCACTAGAGCAAACTTATAGAGGGGAATGAAAATTTTATTAAAATAACTGTGCATAAAGTGAAGTTTTAGGAGTCATACTAATCCCATTGAAGCTGAGAGAAAGACCCATGCACTAAGCACAATGATAGTTACTACAAGAGAAAAATTTTAAATAGTGATAAAGGAAGGATTTCATAGAGTTTCTACAGTCATGCAAAAGGCGATAAATAGTGGTTTTAAAATTTTATGTCAAGTTTCAAGTGTTAAGTGATGTTGACAATATGTTGAAAGGTAAATGAAAAAAATGGGCGTTTACTCTACTTATTCAAGAGACCTGTGTATTTAAAAAACCTTTTACATACTGAGCAACATATGATAGTCACATTTCCCTAAACCCAAAGGTCTATGAATGGAAAAGGGGGCCTTGTATTTCATTGTTGTTTTTCTAAACAAAAGGGAAAGGTTTTTGTTGATGATGCATAGTCCAAAGAACAAAATAGCCTCAAAGACAATGATAATATCTTATATTTCATGATAGAGATTAGATGGTGGTGGCGGGTTTGAGGTAAGAAGAAAGGTCATAAAGATATCATATACAATCCACACATAAATATAAGATTCAAAATAAATAAAAAAACTTATGTCACAATCATCCTCCATCAAGAAGGAAATAATCTTGTAAGGGATTGTGAATTAAATAAAAGGACAATGCTAGAAAGAGCATGATACCTTACAATGCATAAAAGTATAGTCTATGAAGAATATACACTATGTGATAGTGAGAGGTTTAATTTCCTAGAGTTGAGAAGGTTGTGTTAGTATTTCAAAACCATAGATGACAATATACCATTAAACATATATCAATTATCAAGGGTAGTGCAATGATTACAAAAGAAGGTAGAGTTTAGTCAAAGGAAAAGGATAGAAGTGTAGGACCTAGAAGAGTCATTGTCAACAAAAGAGAGTAGTATGTGAAGCACATTTTGTAGGCTTGTACACATGTGGCAATCCAATAAAGAGGACACAAACATGTGGTGGATAAAGTTAACTACAAGGGAATTATTATAGTAGGGGCACACTTCAAATCATCAAGAGGAACGGTCTAGAGATGGATATCATTCAAGATTCAAGGAATTTTGGGTATTACAAACACCTTCTATGAGCTATAGATTGTGATGTAGACTATTTGAGGAGTTATATTGGTAAATGTATATGTATGTTGAAATGAAAATAATGGTTTTGAATGTTAACATGAGCAATTAAGTTGTGACAAAATCCAAAAAGGGAAACTTAGAAGGTGATGTGGTAGTTATGAAACGAGGTTTACTTAGTAAAAACTAAGTAATGAATGGTAGTTAGTGAGCATCCCATGAAAGTACAACAATCTAAAGAGTAAAGTCATATGAAGAAGGCATACATTGTTATTTTTGTTAGTCATAAACCCTGTTGGTGATTTTTTCAGCAGAACCGAACAATCCTCTAAGAAGTAGCCAACTCCTATGATGAAGAACTACTAGGTTAGTGGCCAACACAATGAGCATAGGACTTTAAGTTTTGTACTCCTTCACTTTAGGCTCTGTGAAACCTAGGAGGGTAATCCCAATTATGTTTTCATCCAATATAATCAATTAGTAACCCATTTATACACAGATTGATTCCTATTTATGGCAAAAAAAATCAATTTCACTAAATATTTGGTGGATTTTTAAGATTAAGATTAGCTATCTGCTAGGAATTGGGGATAATTCCACTTCTACTACCCTTGGAAAGATTTTTTTTAATTGAATATTGTCTTCTCATAAGTCTAGAGCCAAGAACACTATTTGTTCATCCTATGCAATATTTTCTGACAAAATGACTAGTGTCTCATCAATTGGAGCAATGAACTCAAGTATACAAGGGGATTAGTAATTTACAAATTACTCACTTAAGGAAGAAACAAACTATCTTCGTATTGCTTTGCATTTATGAAAACTTACTGTGCAAAAAAATTTACTTCTTTGAAATCCTAAGCCATTCCTTATAAATTTTATAACCCTATTCAAGAATTTTAATTAATTCTTTGAATTAAAGCTAAAAATAGAGTAATACATTCAAATGAAATATTTGAAGACAAATGATAACACCATTAGTATTTCTCATTCATAACTTCATAGGGAACATACATAGGAGAGTATCAACTTCTAGACTGATATTTGTTTCGATATCAGTAATTTCTATAAAACTCATTTAAGATCATTACATACATGACTTCTTATCCAAGACAAACTACTGGCCTATTTCAGTATTCTATTCTAAGTGCCTTTTCTGAACTTAGCTTTCACCTAGAACCCTATTAAGACTTCAAAATACGTCCTCTGTAATAAGCCTCAAAATCCCTTTTATAGAATAAGGGAGCAACAAGCATCAAGCTTAATTACATTTACATTTCATTTCAGTTGTACCATAATTTGAGATATTCTTAGTTTGTTAAATGCAATCATCTAAGGAAAATGGAAGAGTAAGAGACCAAATTCCATATTCCTTGAATGAAGACACACCAGCTCCTTGAAAGGCAGAGTTTCTTGTAACTATGTTGAATCCTCATCTTTTTTGACCAAAGAAGATTCTCCAATAGCAGCCCCAACACAAACTTGTATATTGTCTAGAAACAACATACATGCCACCAAGGTTAACTAGTCTGGCACTTCTCCTACACACCAGCCTGAAAACATTCCAACTCAACACATGAAACAAGAAATCACATGAGTGCTAAATAGGATAATCCTAACATAAAGGGAATGGTTTCATCAAAAACAAAAATAGGGTGCAATCATCACTTTGAGTCATCGACCTCAGAGGATACTTGCCCACGTTTTGCTCGTGGTGGGACTGGAGAAACTGTCACCACCTCCTTGTCAAAATTTTCTGATAGTACCAGGGAGAGGGTATACTAATCACCCTCTGGATCAGTGCCACCCTCACTAGCTGAAGGGTTATTATAAACCTCACATGGATAATTGTATTCCCTTAGATAGGCCTTACAGTGCTCATTCTTTCTCCTTGCCTTCTTTTTATAGTTCACCGTCCTCTTCTCTCTGTGTTTGACTAATTCTTCTGAAATTGTCTGCTCTTGCGGACGATAATTTTCCTTGGTACTACTATACTCCTTGAATTTCCTAAATCCTATTCTTCCTTTTGGTGTATCAAGAGCTCCACGTATTCTACTTTCATTCTCAAGACCTTCCTCAGACTCAAATAAATTCAGCTTCTCAAACTCCCCAATCATCATGTCAGACCTACTTTCCTAGAATGTCTACACCCTTCTCAGGAGAATTCAATTCCCACACACTTCTTTATTAGCCCTTAACCCTCGTTCATTGCAAAATGAATTATGACAAAGAAGATCAATCAAGCAAGTTGCATTAAATAGGAAATTTGAAGCATGCAGGATTAATGACTTGAAAAATCCTCACATGAGCGAGTTGATAACTTACAACTCAATATTGAATCTAAGCCGTTGCTTTTAAAGCACTTAAAACTTCATCCATGGTGATATGAGCCTTTTTTTTTATGTCCTTAGCAACTTTCTCATAGAAAACAATGATGCCAACTTGAGTGTTGTGATTTGTCAATTAGCATGTATCGCCAACCTAACCCATCCTTTCATTATTATTGGTGAGGTACATAAGACTAGTTTTTTCTTAGAGGGAAAATTTCTCTATACACTTCATTGCTGATCCTCCCAAATTTTAGGGTGCAATTAGAGATGGAATTTATCCATGTGATGATCTTAGTCCATTGGATCATCTTGCTTTAAAACCTTATCAATGGTTCCTCAGTCCTCTCACTGCTTTCCTTTTTGCTTTATGCTAAATCCCCAGGATCTTGCAACGTTGCTCATTTCATTGATGGTCATTATTTTTTATTGATTGACTTCATCCTTGCCTGACTCCATCAGTGATGTAAACATCCCTATGGTAATCTTTAGCCCCCAGTTCTGTGGCCTGACCTTTGGTCACATTCATCCCTTCATCGCGCATCGCTAATTCAAACCTTGCATCGAGGCTTCTATTTGCGACGAGAGATTTTGTGATAGCACCATATTTGGACATGTACGACTTGTATAAAAAAAATGGCACAAAAGACATCACTCATAGGATCATATCACATTAGTGAAAGAGAAATCCTTTAGAGGACATCCATCTCTTATCGCTAATTCAAAACTCAAGTTCTAAAACAAATCCACGATGAGCGATGAAGTTATTACATAAGGTCTTTGTTCATCGTTAATTCTCCTCATATATTTTGTGAGTAATTAGAAATGAGAAGATTTACAACATTTGTAAGGTCCATCGCGTATCACTAATGTGAGACTTTACATTCAAAACATATCCGCAATCACACAATATACATGAAATCACATCACATCCCTCATTGTTGTTCCAAGTTTATCTTTTTTTGGCCATCCACGATGGGCAATAAGAACATAAGACCGGGGCATCACTCATCGCTATTAAAAATTTGAAGGCTTAAAAGCCATTAGTGATTAGCAATATTAAAGGAAAACATCAGTCCATCGCTCATCGCTAATTCAAGGTGTAAACCTATGAATAAATTAGCGATGAGCGATACAACTATGAGGGCCATCGGGACTTATGTTGGAATTAATAAGCATGTGTTCATCAGTTGTTCTAAAAGAGGGGACTTCTCTAGGACGAGATGAGAATAATAGACTCAAGGTTGTCCAAATGATGTAACACAAAGAATGCAAAGATCAAAAGGTCCTTACTCAACCTTATAAAATATAAAGGTCCAAACCTAGGCTTGAAGAACCAATTACCAGGTGACAATGAATGACCCGAAATGCATTAAAATAACTGGCCATGGGAAATAAGGAGTCAATGGCTAGATAGAACCCTATAAGTGCTTGTAGATAAAAACCCTTTATCTAGATGCAATAAGGGTTTAAGATGGAACAATGAAAATTTTGAGGGTTCCATCATACCCCTTAAAGATCTCATGAAGAATAACAAATAATGAAAGAATGTAATTCCATCTATAGTCTAATCATGACTAGGAATCAAGAGAATCAAAAGGCTAGTGACAAAGATGATTTTTAGCATGATAGAGGTTTAATGAAAGATTAAGGAGCTTTTAAGTAGCTGGATGTTACAAGTAACTAAGAATTGTAATGGCTAATGATGTGAAGAGAGAGAGAGAGACTCTTAATGAGTGTCACATGTGGTGTAATCTAGTCCTTAAGGATCTCCTATGCCCTCTTAGGGTTCCTAACCACCTTTAAGGCACCTACCACATGTACTATAAGATAGGGATGTGAATAATTGAAGTTTGAGGATGCAATGAATAGTTGAACGTATATAGACATTAGTTTAGAGCAATTAAGGGAATATTGAGGGCATATAGGAGTCGTTGAAGATATATAGGGAGTGGTTTGACTACTCATCCTTCTTCCTAAATATCTTGAGGCATTTTAAATCAAGAAAAGTCAAAGAAATCAATGCTTGGGCCTTTACTCAACACCATCATGGAGTAGTTTCTAAGGAACTAAATTAGATGAAAAGTTATTTAGGCACCCAAGGAGTGGTTATACCCAATCAATGTATGCCATTTGTTCAAAAAAAATGTACCAAAATATTAGGAAAGTGTTGAAACAACATAAAAAGGAATACCTGGGAAAGATTTTAGGGGAGTTCTTGCATTTTGGAAAATATTGTAACTTGGAAAAAGTTCCTTCTTCTCACACTTTGTCTTGTAACTTAGAAAATTCAATCCTAAGATTGAAAATTATATTGTAATACTTCACTTTTTCAAAGCATTTTCAATCAAGTATCAAGTCATTTTCACATTGTGTAACATTGAAAGCATCTCTATCAATAAAAAGGAATGTGTTCACCATCATTGTGTTGGTTATGTTGTGTGTTAATTGGTTTTATGCATTTTTCTTGTGTTTTTATATCAAAACCTCTAAATTATGCCTATTTGAAACACCTGAAAAACTTTTAGCTTCTTTATATGTTGGTTACTAGTTATAAAAACACTTATTTAGCTGATGTTGTGACAATAGACTCATTTTCCTTCTAAAACAACAAAGATAGGTCATATTTTAGCAAAATAACTCAAAACATAAGGTAGAACAACAAGGTTGTGTAACAAAAAAAAGTCAAATTTTCTTGAGTATTGTATGCAAATGAGTTTGAACAATTATTATTTAACATTTTGGTGCATTACCATGATAGTTAGATTCATTTTATGCCATCTTCCTACCTCTTTTCATCTGTAGCAAGATTAACATAGGTTAGAATAGGTGAGTACAAATGGAACTAACCCTCTTTGGAGATTGATGCAAGAACATCCATGGTGTACTGGCAATCCCGTGTCACCAAAAATATTTTATTTTGGTGTGTTTTATTTCAATAAGGGCTTAGGTGATAGAAAATAATAATTTTCATTTGCAACATTGTAAATTTCCCTTTTGTGAAAATGTAATGTAATTTTTGATGGGAAAATACCCCCGATAACTTAGTAAATGTAATTTGTAAAAGGTTAGGTCTTTGGGCATCCCACTTTTGGAGGAGGTCAAAAGGGGTCATATTTGAATGTACATGTGTCATATTTTGTCATAAAGTGGGCTTCTGAAGGAATATTGCATGTTGCTTGCATGTCTTTGCATGCAACTATCATTATGACAGGTTGTAAGGAATTTGTAAGAGGTGTAAGTTGTCATAGCATCTCTAATTGGATTGGTCAAGAGCTTAGGCACCCAAGAGAGGTAGACATGCATTGTGTCACATGTATTATGGCAGATTTTCAAATTCCTAAAGTTGGGCGTACCTTTCTCAAGGTGGTTTCAGGAGCTTGTTTTGTGAAACCATGGTTTGTTTCCTCTTTGGTCATTCTCTATTTATTGACGCCTTATCATTTGGAGAAGGGGGCTTGGAGAAGTGAAGTTTGCATACCCAAATGCTACTAGAATTGCACCAGATTGTTGAAGACAATTTTTTTGTAGGTGTTGCATGTAGGATTGAAGAGGATCCCATGAGCTTCAATATTTTGTAATCTTTTGCATGTTTGAATATAATATAACTTGCAGATTTCTCTTCCATTTTATGCTCATTATATGTATTTGCAGCCTTCATATGTTATGTTTTGTGAGGTTTTGTAATCAGATTTGAAAGGAAGAGTCTCCCTTTTCATTAGTGGTATCAGAGCAAGTTGCCTTGAGTCTGTAAATAGAGCGCTGAAGAGAGGTGGTTTGCAACAAGACCTGTGAGTTGTGGGTGAAGATTAAAATGCCTCCAAGAATTTCCAATCATTGTAGAGGTAGAGGCAGAGGTGCTGGAGGAAGAGACCCTCCTAGAGATGAAATTAGAGCCCTTAGAAGGAAACTAAAAACCTTGCAAGAAGAGATATGTAGAAGAGAAGTGCATAGAGAAAGAGATGATAGTGGAGATGAAACTAAAGAGGAAGAAGAAGAGGAAGAACATGATCAAATTGATCCTAGAGAAATAAGATTGTTGAGAGCAATATCAAACATTGGAAAGAAGCCAAAAGTAGAGGTTTCAACTTTCAATGGAACCCTAAATCTTGTGGAGTTGATAGACTGGATTAATGACGTGGAGGAGTTTTTTGAATTTGAAGAGATTGAAGACCCTCACAGAGTGAGGTTTGCAAAAACAAAGTTAAAGGGTCATGCAAGCATTTGGTGGAAAGAAGTTCAGCTTGAAAGAGGAAGACAAGGGAAAGACAAAATCTCCAAATGGGATGAGAATGGTGGAAAAAATGAAAAGACAATTCATCCCAATAGATTATGAGTTGGAGTTGCTAAAAAAGATGCAGAGTTTGAGACAAGGAACTAGAACTATGAAAGAGTACAAAAAAAGAATTTCATAAGGTCCTGATTCGAACAGGAGATTCTGAAGCAAATAAGGAGAAGGTGGCTCATTACATTAATGGGCTGAAACGTAGCATACAAGAGGAGTTGGCATTGGTGATAATGACCACCATTGAGGATGCATACCAATTTTCATTGAAAGTTGAAGAAATACTAAGAAAAAAAGTTGAGAGCAAACAAAGAGGAAGAGGTCGTGGTGGAAGAACCAAAGGAAGATGTTATGATGGGAATCATAAAAATCATAAATTTGAAGACCAAGGCAGCAAAAAAAATCAGAAATTATAAAATTATCACCCTCCCAAAGATCAAAATCCAAGACATAGAGGAAGATCAGGTAGAGGATTCAGAAGAGGTGGTTTTCATGTAACCTATTTTCGATGTGGTGAAGAGAGGCATAGAGCTTATGACCGCACTAACAATCAAGAAAAAACTAATAGAAGACCTGAAAATTAGAATAGAGAAGCAAATATCAATGAGGATGCACACTCATCACATTCTGAAGAATCAGAAGGAGGTGAAGTCCTGATGACAAGAAGAGCATTGTTGAATGAAGAAGATGAACCAGTTCAAAGAAAGAGATTATTCAAGACAAGATGCAAATGCGAAGGGAAATCTTGTAATTTCATCATAGATAGTGGAAGCATAGATAACTTGGTATCCAAAGAAATGGTGAGAAAATTGAACGTAGAAATAAGGAAGCACTCAAAATACTACCGAATATCTTGGGTACAAAATCAGAAGCTTTTGATAAGTGAATAATGTTTGGTAAAATTTAAAATAGGAGGTTATTTTGATGAAATATTGTGTGATATAATTCCAATGGATGCATGTCATATTTTGTTAGGGAGGCCTTGGCAGTATGATAGGAAGGCAATGCATGATGGTTGTGCCAATACATATACCATAGTTAAGGATGGTGTGAAACATAAATTGAAACCTTTGAAAGAAGATTTGGTTCAAGTTTGTGGTAATGCAAGAGTTTGTTTAGTTGATGCAAGAAATTTTTTAGATGGTATGAGGCATGAGAAATTTTTTTTTTCTTTGATTTCTAAAACTAACAATGAAAGTGTGGAAGATGTTCCTGTGGAGGTTGCAAATTTGTTACAAGAATTTCTAGAAATTGTTTCAGACAATGCACCTGAGGGGCTGCCTGTAATGCCCAAAATTTCACACTAAAATAAAGTTAAGGACAAAACACAATTTTCAAATTTCGACCACAAACACTAACATAATTCCCAAAGACTGCTTCCAACACATGTACTTCATGAAATCCTAGCAAAAATTAGACCAATAATTTATAAGGACCTCGGCTATCAACACCATTGAGTTGAAAAACATGGTCGAGTTTCAAATGGAGATATGGAATCCACATCACCAAGGTAGGTTGGATTAGATACTAACTCATCAATAAATACAGACTTAATTCAAGTCGCAAGTTATGCAATTAAAATATTTATCAATATTACCTTTAAATATTTAATAAGAGGACAAGCCTAGGGGGCAGACCTAATTCCTCGGGGGCTCGTCTCTGGCGGCCTTGCCTACGTATATAATTTGCAGAGGAATCGTAGTTCAACAACTTGAGTTGCTCCAACTCATTTGACTCACCCTCACAGGATATATCCACTCGGTTTCAATAGAAAATTTAAATCAATCACAATCATAACACATCAACACTAATATATGCTAAAATTGATTCTCTACCTAGTAGTATCATGTGACCAAAACCAAAAACATACTCTAAGAGTGGGTATGCAACCCTTTCTAGGGTCCATTACCCTAGACAGTCGCACGGTCGGCTGCCACCCACTTAGGTGAAGCCAGGGATTCGAAAACTTGTTAAAGATATCCTAGGGGAATCTGGAGAATAGAAATAAATACTTTTATTGGCACAAACAATTCCACAAGGTAGCATACTAGTACCTGAATCCCTAGTGTCATTGATACCACACAAATTTTACCCCAAAGGCTTTAAACAAAAAGAATGAACTTAGTTGCAATTACATTAATCATGATTATTCAATCAATTTGAATGTTCATTTCATCACTCTTGTAATCTAAATATCATTTTTAAACTTTCAAACAGTTATATTACATCATTTAGAACATGAATAAAATATAAAGTTGTAACGCCTAAGCACAGTTCCAAAAACCAACATACTTAGTCAACCCTAACACCACAAATTAAGCCACATTACTAGGGTTTCACAATGATTAGACAAATCACCACCATAACCTCTCTACCCCTCTTTTTATATTACCTAGCCTTTAACATAACTATCACTTTAAAGGCAATTTAAAAGATACAACTCTTAATCCATACCTTGGTGTCCATCTCCCTTTTATTTTTTTAATTAAGACATCTAGTTCTAGTGGACTTGAAAAGGAAGAGTACTTGCATTACTCAATAACAAAATAGATATAAGGAAATAAATTGATTTGTAGGACCTTCATTTTATGAAGAATACATATATGTGTATATATGTTTATAATTTTATTTATTGTCCTCATTATTTATTTATCTCTTACATAATATGTTTATTTATTTAATTATTTGCTAATTCATTTTTATTTATATTTAAATAATATAATTAATACTCTATAATTAATGACTATATTTACTCATATATTTAATTTATTATCTAAAGAAAGAAAAAGTAATTAAAGAAATAAGTAGAAGCTTCCTTCTCTCCCTTTTGAAATACTAATTTTCCTTAATACTTATTCCTTTCTTCTTCTTTTTCATTTTAATCTAATATATTCCCCCCTTCCAAAAAGGAATAGGATCACTTTTGTCTTTTCTTTTTAAAATGATTAAATGGTCATAGCATTAGGTGCCTTATTTATAAGGAGGCTTTTTTTCTTATTTTTTTAATTTATTAGAGGCTTTTTAGAGAGGAGGTTACGTGGAGGTTTTTATGGGATCTCCTAAAGTCTATCCCATAATAACAGGCTACAAAATAGTTTTAGACCTTATCCTTAGCATGCATACCCGTAAAACACGATATATTTTAAAATCTTAACAATGACTTTCTTTGAAGTTAGCGGCTACTTAACTTTTCTTCTATGTTTCCTCTTATTCAGTTATTGCCTTGCCCTAATATTGCATAAGCATAGAAAGGCGTGAGAATTATTTGACAGAAAGACTCAAAGAAATGTGGTCGCAATGGGCTGCATCAATTACAGGATATGCACAAAATGGATTTTATTGTTGCGACTTCAGAATTTTCAAGCAAATGCAATCAGTAGGTGTAAAGCCAAATTCCTCAACTGATGCCATCTTTCTTCCTGCCTAATCAAGGAGACTCTAGTCATGATACTACACAAGTGTTGAAATGACATGAATGCAAAATGCGGAACCTTGGACAAGGAATGCAGTCCGAATGATAGAATGCTTCAAGGAGATGTCGCCTCTTGGAATTATACAGAAGTAGCTGCCTACATATATGAGCATTGATGTATGCATTTTAGGCTTTCGATTAGATTTTGATTGGCTTAACAGTGAAAATAACTGAACCCAACCACAATTTAGAGTAAGAATTAGCTGGGAATGTTTTGAAAGTGTAAGATTGAGAAAGCTCGATGTCAGTAAACCAAAGCCCATCCCATCGTGGGCATGCACTCCATGTCCAAATTCTTGGATTCTACCTTTCCTTACCTTACAAACTTCATTTCAGATATTTAATAAAACCCGTTTGATTGCTTTAAAATTGGTATGTGTTAATAGTTATTTTATTTTATTTTTGGAATTTAAAATTGTCTTCTCAATTTGGTTTGACACACTCTTCCTAATGCTTTGAGTTAAGAAAAAGTTCATATCGACTGCACACATTGATATGACAAAAGTAAATACAATAGAAAGTGGTGAAGTTGGTGCTACAAGACATTGTTTTAACCAGTAGAAAGGATAATTTATTGATATTAAACAAAACAAGGAGATAATTTCAAACAGTCACAGTCCAGCGCACCTCCACATTAAGAACACACAGTTTCATATATGAGGATAGCCGCAAATGGGCGGAGAGTGGGAAATGACTTACTTCAAGGTTCAGCACAAGTTGAGTCTGTCTTCAATCATTCGATGAAGACCAAGATCCCCTCCAAGTGAATTGGCTTCCATCCTTTTCTATCGACCATCAATCATGCTCCTCCATTCTATTTCTTCCTATCGCTTCCCTAGATTTTCTCCCCTCTCAAACTTTTCCAGAATATCTACTCCCGGTCTCCCAGCCAAGAAATCCTGTTTAGTGACTTTCCCTTCTCAGCAAGATTAATAGCTTGATCTACACGTCCCCCAAAACTATGACATTGGTACCCACCAAATAAGTATGAACAGAAGAGAATACAGGGTTTTCTTTTTCAACACCTTGACCGTCCCATCAGCCATAATGCTTACATACCCAAATACACTATGTGCTTGCATGGAGGTTCTTGTAGCCATTATAATCCTCACAGTATTACTGATCCAACAGTTCGAGCAAAGGACCCAATAAAAGCTCTGATCTCCCCTTGTAGACTCTTCAATATATATGGAGATAACATTCAGCTTAGAAGTCTCCTCACTGTGTGCTATCTGCAAAATAGATCGGAGCCATTTTTTTTTAATGGAATAAGTAAGGTTACAAATACATAAGGCTGCACAGAAGCATAGATCAGAGCCTTCATTCCAGCTTGCTTGTTTTTTTTTTTCTTTTTCTTTTTCAATCAGCCTTACTGCGTGCCCAACTAGGTGATTCACTCCCAGCTAAAACTCCATCTTCCTCATCATTGGGCTACAAGGAAGCCATGACAAAAGCAAGGTGCTAAGGCAGCCTTGGCAGCATAATGCCCATCATCTCATCATTGCCATCTCAGTCGTTGGAAAGATTTTCCCTTAATTATTTATCTTTTCTCCCTGCGTAGTACCACAAATGCCCACAGTTGTATAAATTAATGCCTATTCAATTCAATCCCCCCCTCCAGTGTCCAAAGGTTGCCATTTTATTAACTATTATCGCTCCCCTACCACAATTGACTACCATTATTTAAATGGGTACATCTGCCCCATTAATTGTATTGGATTTCCTTGTACTGTTACGGATCCAACAGCTCAGAAGAAGACAAAATAAAAGCTGTGATCTCTCCCATCATCACAGACACATTAAGTAATACCTGTTCCTTATGAATCAAGCAAGATGAACTAAATAGATCAACCATTAAATGAATCAAGTTGTGAAGAGACCCTTTATAATGTTTCTTTAACAGGAAACATTAAGAAGCAAGCTGGCTTTCTTGAGTTTAGGTGGCGCTTTATACAAGAAAATCTGGATTTACCCCATTGGGTGATTCGTGGCTTAAATGCCCTCTTCCTCACACTTGTGAGTTAGGTAAGAATGCAAGTAAATCAATGGAAGAATAATATATTTCATTTTAACTTCCATCCACCCACTGCTTCACTACACTTCTTTAGGTACGTTGTAATTATATTTGTGTAGACATGATACTCTAGATTTACGTCATTATTTATTGCTGCAATTGCTATAGCAGTAATTACTACAAGAATAACCTTGAATGTTGAACTCTAATGTTGATATCAGTATTAAAGGTGATAAGACCCAATATGTTAATTTTAACATCAAGAATATCATCACTAATAAAACACCTTGTCAGGCCAATGCCAAGAGATTCATGAAAATTATAACATAATTAATATACTACTACTTGAGTAATATTGAGATTTATAAAAGATAGTATAACCTCTTAAAAGAGATTTTAGTTGCCCATAATAATGTTATGGGAATGATTAAAGGAAAGATATAGTTAACATCAATAATGGAAATTTGTGAGTAAATCTTAAATCTTGTTAGTTACTTAAGGATAATAGTTTTATTATTGATTATAGAGGCTGATAATAATATTGATATCTTGATAATAAAAGTTCATTGACATAATTATGTATAAAGTGGTAATATTGTTGTTACCACTAAATGAGAACTAGTAATAAAAATATTATTTTGAGTTTAAATATAAATTCTATTATTGAGGTGGAACAAGGATCCTAGTAGGATTTTAATATCGATCATACTATAATTACCATTATTTACAACATTGATATTTTTATTAATAAGTAATGGTAATTAATATAGTGTTAACATTAATGTCAAAGAAAACATTAATATTAATAGTATCAATGTTTAGTAGTAATCTGAATGTTAGGTATTCATGACATAGGTGGAGTTGGGATTGATTTTCCTAATGGTGAAGATTATCTTGCTACCAAATTTATTTATGCCCACTAGACAATATTGGAATAATATTCATCTATGTTATTTTATTTTATTTTATTTTTATAGAGAGGAATGCTAGTATGAACCTTACCAATGATGATACCATTATAACAGTGCTATGGAGTGTGGGGCCTCACACTGCCACCCATGAGGAAGATAAGTCATCAAATTGATCTTATACCAGGAGAAATTTTTCCTAACAAATCATCCCATAGAATGTCTCCAACCGAGAGTGAAGAGTTGAACAAGCAAGTTCAAGAACTGTTGTGGAAAGGCTTGATTCGAAAGAGCCTAAGCCCATGTTCAATGCCTATAGTTTTGGCACCAAAGAAAGGAGGAGATTGGAGGATGTGCACGAACTCAAGGGAAATCAATAAGATCACCATGAAATATAGATTTCCATTACCCAAAATGGATGATATCATGGATTGTTCGAGTGGAGCAGAATACTTCACTAAGATTGACTTGAAGAGTGGTTACCATCAACTACAAATCCGAGAAGGTGATGAGTGGAAAACAACTTTCAAGACCAAGGAAGGTTTGTATGGATGGTTGGTCATGCCATTTGGACTAACCAATGATCCTAGTACATTTATGAGGTTGATGAATGAAGTTCTAAAAGAGTTTTTGGGAAGATTTGTTATTGTTTATCTAGATGATATATTGATCTTTTGTAAGACACTAGAGGAGCATTTGTTGCATATCATATTTGTTTTTGAAAATTTGAAGGAAGAAAAGTTGCTCATTAACTTGAAAAAGTGCATCTTTATGAAGAGGGAATTGGTATATTTGGGTTTCGTTGTTTGAGGATAAGGTCTCAAAATAGACCCAAAAAAGGTGAAAGCTATTTTAGAATGGCCTACACCAAGAAGTGCTACCGAGGTGAGATCATTTGATGATTTGGAAAGCTTTTACATAAAATTTATTAGAGGTTTTAGTAGTATTTGTGCACCACTAACTGAGACCATGAGAGGAGATAAAAGAGATTCAGATGATCTACAGGAGTAGCAAGAAGCTTCAATTTGTTGAAGGAAAAACTGACTAAGTAACCTTGTTTTAGCACTTCCCAAGTTGATTGTGATGCAAGTGGTAATGCTATTTGAGTTGTCCTAAGTCAAGAAGGTAAACCCATTGCTTATTTTAGTGAGAAATTAAATGATGCAAAAATAAAATATTCAATGTATGATCAGAAATTTTATGCCATTGTACAAGCATTGAAAAAGTGGAGACACTATCTTTTACCTAAGGAGTTTGTTTTATTTATTGATCATCAAGAACTTCAGTATTTGAGTAGTCAAGGGAAGCTAAATAAAATGTATATGAAATGGGTAGAGTTCTTGAAAATTTATAATTTTGTTTTGAAACATAGGAGTGGTAAGTCTAACAAGGTTGCAGATGCTTTGAGTAGAAGACATGGTTTGTTGATTGAAATGTAGGTTGAGGTTGTTGGATTCAATGAGTTGAAGGAGTTGTATGAAGAGGATCTAGATTTTGGAGAGGCTTGGAAGGATTGAAAAGAGCCTATTTCTGGTGATAGGACCAAGTGGTTGTATTATTTAATCCAAGATGGTATTTTTTTCAAAGGTAATAAGTTGTGTATTCCTAGAAGTTCAATGAGAGTAAATTTGATAAAGGAAAAACATAGTGGAGGACTTGTAGGGAATTTAGGTTTTTATAAAACCATAGCACTTGTTGGAGAGAAATATTATTGGCCTTAGTTGCAGCAAGATATCAGAAAATTTGTGCAAGGTTGTAGGATTTTTTAGGTAGCAAAAGGAACTAGTCAAAACACAAGTTTATATCAGCCACTACCAGTACCTGAGAGGCCATGGGAAGAGATTAGTATGGATTTTTTTTTGGGTTTTTGAAGGAACCAAAGGGGACATGATTCAATATTTTTTGTAGTAGATATATTTTCAAAGATGGCTCATTTTATTCCATGTAAGAAGACTAACGATGTTGTGAATGTTGTAAAATTGTTTTTCAAGGAAATAGTGAGATTGTGTGGTCTTCTAAAGAGCACTGTTTCAGATATAGCTACAAAGTTTGTGGGATACTTTTGGAAGACCTTATAGAAGAAGATGAAGACTGATTTGAAGTTTTTTTCAGCCTACCATACACAAATAGATGGTCAAGCAGAGGTGGTAAACAAAATCTTGGGTAACTTGCTAAGATTCCTAGCTGGAGATAAGCCAAAAGGGTGGGATTTGATTCTACCTCAAGCAAAATTTGCATATAATAGCTTAGTGAATAGAAGTACTGGTAAGTCTCCATTCCAAATTGTTTATGGCAGCAGCCCAAGAGTTGTTTCAGATCTGAAAAATATTGATAATGTTGACAAGAAGAGTGCAGAAGCAGAGGAATTTGCTGAACACATAAAGAACATACATGAAGAGGTACGAAATCACATCAACAAAATGAACTTTTAGTACAAGTCCAAGGCTGATTTGAAGAGGAGACATAAGGAGTTTCAAGTTGGTGATGAGGTAATGGTACACTTGAGAAAATAAATATTTTCAATTGGTACCTATAACAAGTTAAAAATGAAGAAGTTTGGGCCTTGCCAAATTGTGAGTAGGCATGATTCAGGTAATGCATATGAAGTAGAGCTGCCTAGTGGACTTAATATTTCACTTATATTTAATATTTTTGATCTAAAAAAGTTTCATGAAGCTGAAAGTGATGAAGGTACCATGGGTGAAACAATTCATTAACCAACACCTACTTTAGAAGAGGGGAAAATAGAGGCAATTTTGGACAGCAGGGTGAGTAGGAGTATAAGGCACAAACAATACTTTGAGTACTTGGTCAAATGGTTTGGAAGGCTGTTGAGGACTCATCTTGGTTGTCAAAATCTGAAGTTGAATGTCTTGGTTACCCTCTTGAGAAGTGACAGGGTCACTTTTCTTCTACCTTGGGTGTCTGATGCAGGAGCATCCATGGTGTACTGACAATCCTGTGTCACCAAAAATATTTTATTTCTCTTTGTTTGATTACAATAAGGGCTTAGATGATAGAAAATATAATGTAAATTTCCCTTGTGTAAAAATGTAATGTAACTTTTGATGGGAAAATACCCCCTAGTAACTCGGTAAATGTAATTTGTAAAAGGTTAGGTCTTTGGGCATTCTACTTTGGAGGAGGTCAAAAGGGGTCATATTTACATGTACATGTGTCATATTTTGTCATAAAGTGGGCTGCCAAAGGAATATTGCATGTTGCTTGCATGTATTTGCATGCAACAACCATTATGACAGGCTATAAGGAATCTGTAAGAGGTTTAAGTTGTCATAGCATCTCTAATTGGATTGGTCAAGAGCTTAGGAACCCAAGAGAGGTTTATATGCATTGTGCCACATGTATTATGGAAGATTTTCAAATTCCTAAGGTTGGGTGTACCTTTCTCAAGGTGGTTTTAGGAGATTTTTTTTTGAAACCAGGGTTTGTTTCCTCTTTGGTCATTCTCTATTTATTGATGCCTTATCATTTGGAGAAGGGGGATTGGAGAAGGGGGCTTGGAGAAGTGAAGTTTGCATACCCAGATGCTGCCAGAATTGCACTAGATTGTTGAAGAAAATTTTGTTGCAGGTGTTGCATGTAGGATTGAAGGGGAGCCCATGAGCTTCAATATTTTGTAATCTTTTGCATGTTTGAATATAATATAACTTGCAGATTTCTCTTCCATTTTCTGCTCATTATATGTATTTGCAGCCTTCATATGTTATTTTTTGCGAGGTTTTGTAATCAGATTTGAAAGGGAGAGTCTCCCTTTTCATCAGAGATTGATATCCATCATTTGAAACCACACTCATGGAGATCATCCCATGTTTCATGAGGTGGTTGAGTTATTTTATTAGATCAAAAAGGGTGCACACTTCCATGACAATAGTTTTTGGCATGACTAGAGGGATTGATTGAACTATAAATAAATAAATAAACCTATACTTTCTCATTTTGATATGGTTACCAACAATTTACAAGATTTTTTCAAGTGCCTTGAACATATATAGTGACTCTTTTTGGAACACGTTTTCTATTACACCAAAAGATCGACTTGTTAATGCTTGATACAAACACCAGAGATAAAAAAATCCACAAGAGGCGATTAGTCCATGTATTGAATCTATAGGGAGATGTTGGTGATTAGTCCAACAATATCACCCTAAACATCACCTGAGGGGATTCAAACTCGTGACCATGACTTTTATACCATTTGTTGGAACATGTTTGTCATTGCGCCAAAAGATTGACTTGTTGACGCCCAACACAAATAGATCCATGGGAGGCAGTTAGTCCATCTCTCAAATATGAAGGAAGACACTGACGATTAGTCCAACAACTCTAACATATGGTTTTGAAGAAAATAGTGTATAAATAGCATATGAGAAGAGTGAAAACTCAAGGTAAGTTCAATTCCTTTTAAATACTTGTGGTTCTCTCCACCTAGGAGAAAAGGGAGAACATTGAAAATGAGACCAAATTTCACAAGAGTCCATTCTACACCACCCTAAAGAAGGTATCTTCTCACACTCCAAGGAATTAGACACTTTTGATGCCTATGACTATGATAAATCAAGTTTTTGTGCCATTTGATGGGGGTAGCACATTGAACTTGACACAACATGAGGATATTCCAATTGTAGCCCTCAAGAGTATACCATTCTTCACAAGAGAAGATCAAACCACACCCATTGAGCACATAAAGGATGTGAAAAATCTATGTGTTGTACATCATATCATTGCTAAAAATGTTGCTATTAGATTACTAGCATCTTCCTTCAAAGGCAAGGCATTGCAGTAATTTAGAGGATTGAGGTTGAATTCAATAAACACTTGGGATCAACTTGGAGACCATGTTTGCAAGAAATTTGAAGACAAATAAGACCATTTTCTTTGGTAGAGTAGCTAGCTAGTATCAAGAGAGCTCCTCATGAGTACATGATAGATTTCAACTTTTGTTTTCAAAGGACTTGGGATAGAATCCCATGACTGGTGAGACCCTTATCTCAATATTCTCTTCTATATTTATGAGGGATTTTAATAGTGATATCTCTGTAATGATTGAATCTATGGGTGAAAACACACTCCCTGATGCATATGAGATAGCTATAAGGGTTGAAAATAGCCTCATCCAAGCTAGAAATATTTCCCAAAGACCTCCAATTCCTATTTTCTCCAAAATTCAGCCAAATATGCCTATGCAAATCCCTCTACTATCTTCTCCTACTCAAGAAAAATTTGTCCCATCCCAATCTCTTGAGTTGCAAGAGATAAAGGGCCTTCTTCAAACATTTGGGAATGAGTTGGTAAACCTTAAAAAGTAACAATTTCAAAATTATAATGTTACCAATCCCGAAATCAAGCACACGACCAACCAAATCAAGCAAATATGCTACCATACCATGAAAATAATCAAGGGTCCAAAGGAAAGCCCTTAACCTAAGGCCCTTTCAAGAATACACCCCAAATGTGGCAAGAACATCTAGAGAGCTAGTACTTGTCCAAAACAACTTTGCTCAAGATTATGAATGGTGTTTCCCTTACAATCAACCTCATAACTAGTCTACTTGTTCAAATGGGGTGATTAACCAAACCTTTATGGTGAAAAATGTACCTAGCTTGCAACTAAATGCAACTTATGAAACACCCATACAACATCAAGAACCTCCACAAAGTGACACTACACTTCTAAATTGGCAAGTAGAGGAGTTTTGTAGGGTTAACCATGACCATTCCTCTATAACATCCAACAAAAGAGGGTTGTTGAAATGGGGCAACCAATAAATAAGGAGCCTTATCAAGATCCTAAAGTGAACCGAGATGTTTCTAGCCCATATACATCTCATGTAGCACAAGTACTACAAAGAAACCATCAAGAGACCACCAAAGAACAACTTGGGAATGAATCCCAACCAACACACTTGCAAGGAGATATTGTTGTTACAAAGGCTCATCAAAAGTTAAATATAGTCCCTTTTAACATACTTGAACACATAAAGAAATCTAATGTTAGTATTTCTATGTGGGGCTCTTTGTCTATCCCAAGGAAAAATGAATTTTTACAAGCTACCCTCTCAAATATAAGTGTTTCAAATTAACATCTAGGTAAACAAGATAAGGTTGTACTTACCAAAACACCCCAAAACAATAGTGGGAATACAAATAAAGAAATTAAGCCACCATATTTTTTTGTTTCCTTGATCATAGGAGATAACCTTGTTCATAATTGTATGATTGATTTAGGGGCTAGTAGTTCTATTATGCCCAAAAAAATTGCAAATAAGTTGGGTATGGAATACCAATCTCTTCCAAAAGGGGTAGTTAAACTTGATGAGATATCTATCAATACTGTAGGGGTTATTAAGAATCTAAACCTTACCTTGCATGCATGTCCTAACTCTTCCATTCCACAAGATATCTATGCAATTGACCTGCCACCTTACTTTGCTTTATGTCTTTCAAAAGACTTCACTGCTAAAATAGGTGGATATCTATCTTCAAATTGGTCACATATATTGTTTAAAACAAGATATGGAACCAAAGTGACCATAAAATTTGAATCCATAGCAAAGAATCACATAGAATCATATGTACCTTGTGTTGCTAATGCTAACTATACTATTTTTGACCATGATGAACACATTGTTGCTTAAGAGCCAAGAACCCAAATTGAGAGTATTACATACATTATATTGGATGAATGGGAAGCTAATTTTTTTTGAAGTTGACCCAAACATGAATCTGGAAGTAGGCCCATGTGTTTAGATGATTCATAAACAAGATCCCACCATTCCTATCCTTCAAAAGGAGGATGGGCAATAACATGAAAAAAAACAAAATAAGGTTTGGAAGATGTTTTTGATGGTTCAAGAAGTAGAAATGGAGTTGGTGGGGGTGCTATGCTTGTATCCACACAAGGTGAAAAGTACTACTCAGCTTTTTGTTTTTCTTTTAGTTGTACTAGCAACAGAACTAAATATGAAGCTCTTATACATGGTTTGGAGTGGGCAAGAAAAAGAAAAATAAGCTACCTACAAGTGTTTGGTGACAGTGAATTGATTGTAAAATAGGTAAGGGGTTTTCATGTGACTAAAAATGATTTGTTCAAGTATTATAAACATAGGATATGCAATATTATAGAAGAATTTGATGCTTTTAATTTGTTTTCCATGCCTAGAAATTAGAATAAACATGTTGATAGGTTGGTTTCCATAGGTACACAATTTGATGTTCCAAATGAGATTAAAATGGATAGGGTGCAAGATTATGTTAAGGTGGTATTAAGGCCATCTATTCCTAATAATAATGTCTATTGGCAAGTCTTTGACAGTGATGAAAATGTGCTTATTTTTTTTCTTGAAGAAGCCGAGTTCTTAGCTTGAAACCAAGAAAACTTACAACAATAGTATGGTGATCAGATCATACAACTAAGAAAAAATAGTTACCAAAGGGTTTGGTATTTTTGAAGTCCATTTTCATTTTTAGATTGAAAAGGGAAAAACCAACATGCATGTCAAGCAAGACCACTATGAGGAAGTGAAAATATTCAAAGGTAAGCTTCTTAAGATTGGTAAGCTTTGTTCTAAAGATGATAAAGAATATTTTTTTCTTTGTCAAGAGTTCCATGAAATTTTTTCTTTGGTTTTTTTTATTTAAAATAATTTGACCCCAAAATTTCCGAACATACCATTGAGCTTGAACCAAATGCAAAATCAATAATGAGCCACTCATGAAAAGAGAATTGAATAATTTGATTGAAGGTAGTATCATTTTCCAAATCAAACACATCTCTTGGGTTTCCAACCTTGTTCCTATTAGGAAGAAAATTTGGAAAATAAGACTTTGTGTTGACTTCAAGGACTTGAACATGGCCTCACTCAAAGACTATTAACTGTTGCCCTCTATGGATCAAATTTTGTAATTTGTAGGTTCTGAGAGGTTTTCCTTACTTGATGATTATTCTAGGTATAACCAAGTGTCAGTGAAGTAAGAAGACTGGTATAATACAACCTTCACCACCAAGTGGGAAACAATGGCATGCAAGAAATTTCCTTTGGTTTGTCCAATGTTGGTGCAACTTTTCAAAGGGAAATGGACATGGCTTTCCAAGGGTTAATTAACAAAATGGTGCTTATTTATCTTGATGATATTACTATTTTTTTCCAAGGATGCTAATGAACACATTTTTCAATTGAGGAAAGTGTTTGATAGGTGTAAGAAGTATGGTATGTCCCTTAAACCCAAAAGTGCATCTTTTCTATCCATGAAGGTAAATTCCTTGGACATATAGTTTTAAAACATGGAGTTACCATTGATCTTAAAGGAGTAAGTTTTGTTCTTTCTTTGCCTTTGCCTAGTCACAAAGGGATTGGAAAGATTCCTTGTAAGGATAAATTTTGCAAGGAAGTTTATATTTGATGTGGAAAATATTTTGAAGCCTCTAGCTACCATGTTGAAGAGAAATGTGAGTTTCAACTGGTCAAGAGAAGGAAATGATACTTTTGAGGCCATTAAAGAAGCCATATCAATAGCATCTACATTGGTAAATAATAACCTTTCCAAAAGTTTCATTATTTATACTTTTGGTAGCATGGATACCATCTCTACAATGTTGATACAGCAAAATGATGATTGTTTGGAGTAGCCAATAAATTTTTTAGTCAAGGCCTAGAAGGTTATGAGAAAAGGTACACATTTTTTTAGAAACATGTACTTGATGTGATTATAAGTCTTAAGAAGTTTAGACATTTTTTTCAAATAACAAGATTCAATTGATGGTTTCTCACCCAAGTGTTAAATATTTTTTGTTGAGTAAAGATTTAAGTGAAAAGAGGGTTGGGTGGATCACCAAAGTGATGGAGTATGATGTGGAAATCAAGGTCACAAAGCTGGTAAGAGGTAAAGGACTATGTGAACAACTAGCTTTTGGGTTAGGAAATGATAAATAAACTCAAGAAGAATTTTTCCTCATGACTAATAATGAACCACAAACTACTACTACACCAATAAGTACTAGTTAGACACATAGGATGGTCCATTATCTTAAAACATGTGAGTGTCCCAAAGAGATAAATGGTGCTAAAAGGAGGTATTTCAGATTTCAACAAATATTTTATGTCCTTTTGAATGGTGATTCATTTAGAAAATATTATAATGGTGTCCTTTGAGATGTGTATAATTTGATCAAGTTGACAAAATCTTGCATGAGTTTCATGATGGACTAGCTCGTGGTCATTTTGCAACAAGGATAAAGTCCTTGAAAGTCATGAGGGTTGGTTATTATTTCCTCATCTCTTTAAGGATGCACATGCATGGGTAAGAAAGTGCAAAAAATGTGATATTTTTGTAGGAAAGCAAAAGTTAGCAGTCTTATCCTTGCATCCAACGTCAGTAGATGGGTGATCCCACAATATTGGTTTACAATTTTTGGTGAAACTAGACATTGAACTAATTTTTTTAAACTAAATCTTCACTTTCGGGAACCTATAGTGGCTAAACTATGAGAAATTTGAAGATGATGTTAAATAGTGATTTGTGACATTTTTTCTATAGATTATAAATATATTTTTTTCAAATTTTTTGGAATCAAATTGCACTTCTTTTTCCATCTCCTTCGAAAACTAGTTTTTAACAGTAAATGCCATTTTTAAAGAGTGACGTTACTGGCTAACACAATTTTTTTTTTCTATGAAGGATAAAATTATAATTTTTTTGAATTTAAATTCATAACTATGATATCTAGTGCATGGAATTGGTTTCATAGCATTTCATTGAATTATTTTTTCTTAATTAAGTTTCAAAGTCAAACCAGTTACAATTTAGACATGATTTACTGGCTAAAACATAACTTTTTTTGTATGTGTCAAAATTCTTTTTTTTTGTTGGATCAGGGACATCAATATCTAGTGCACTGATATTTTTCAATTTTTTTTTGATAATTTTCTATTTTCCATGTGCAGAACAAAGAGCTTGCTTTTCGGTGAAAAACCTACATTCAAAAGAAATAAAAATAAATATAATAATTAAATTAAATTTATTTAAAATTATACTTTTTGGGAAGCTTGTAATAAAGACTACATACTTACAAAAAATAAATTTTAAATTAATTCATTTGATCCCCCAAAAGGTGAATCAAAAGTTGTTTTTTATTAACATTTTGATAGGTGTAAATGAGACTCCATTATAGGTATGGTTTAAAACTAGTAGGGTTCTATCCAAGGGGGTTTGATATAAGGTAGTTTGATCAAATCCTGTTCAATTGGAATCCTTGAAATGAAACTTTTCAAGTCTTAAATCATTATATTTTCTAAAAATATGCGATTTCAACAAAAAATAGGTTCTCCCAGAAAGTGTAAACCACTATTGTGGGATCACCCAAATCAACCTTTATTGAAGTGGTATTGAATTCATTGGAATCATTAATCCACCATCTAGTTTTGGACACAAATGGGTGTTAATATCTATAGACTATTTCACCAAATGGATGAAAGCTATAACATTAAAAGAGGAAAATGAAAGTGCAGTTCTCAAGTTTTATGAGGACTTGGTCACAAGGTTTGGTGTTCCTAATTCAATCATCTCAGATAATGCTTTGGATTTTGTAGGAATAAGAGTGATTTATTGGTCTATAAAATATTGCATTCATTTGATTACTTCATCTAACTACTATCTAAAAGACAATGGGCAAGTTTAGTCCACTAACAAAAAATTGATCAAGACCATTAGAAGGACCATTGAAGATAACCAAAGAACTTGGCATAGCAGATTGAAATCAAATTTATGGGTTGATTGGATTACTCCTAAAAGGTCCACTAGAAAATCTCCTTTTATGCTTGTGTATGGAAGGGAAGAAAAGTTACCTATTTCAATTGAGTTACCAGATTTGAGCCTCAAAAAAGAGTTGGAAATGTTGGAAGAAGGACCCATGGAAGTTAGGCCTGCTAAGTTGATGGAGCTGGAAGAAACTAGGAAGTAAGCAATGCAACACCTAAAAATGTACCAAATGAAAATGAAGAATACCTTTGATAAAGAGGCAACACCTAGAGTGTTCAAAGAAGGGGATGTAGTCATGAAATGGGATAAGCTTAAGAGAAGACCTAAAAAACACAAAATTTGATGCAAGGTGGAGTGGACCTTACATCATTTCTAGGTGCAAACAACATAATTCCTTTCAGCTATCTAAGATGGATGGAGAAGAGATACCAATCCCAGTCAATAAGATTCACCTCAAAATTTATTTTTGAGGTATGATTAGTCCTTTGTATATATTAAGTTAGTTTTATTTCTTGCTAATAAGTGGTGTTACACATAGTTTTAGGTATTTTCCCTCTAAGTGTATGATGCACAATTTTATTTTCCATTAGGTTATGACAAGTTTTTGTTGTGTTTAAGTGTTTAGTTGGCAATTTCAAGGTCTTATCAACTAGTTTCCATGAGGTCTGGTTTTGAGTTAGATACAAGCCTCCCTAATTCTTGTGCCCAATGGATGGTAGAATGAGAATAAAAAAATCCTCATAGGTCACAAAAGATGTTGAAATTTTTTCTAGGAAGTCATTTTTTTAAAACTAAGATGGATTTTTAAAGGTTGATATGAAATATTGTAACAAAAATTTTAAGCAAAAGAGAAAATGAAAATTTTGACCAATGTCTTTGGGCACCAAGTAGAGGAGGATATTTTCAGTTTTGTTTAGCCCACATAGTAAGGAGAGGTTTTATGGTTTTCAACTTGAATGGTGTTGAAGGAGTCTTCTACAAAGACTTTATTTTTCTACCCATGTTGCAAGACAACACAAAGACCAAGCTCAATGGATAAATCATGTTGAAGAAGTCTATGTAGGCATAGTACCATGTTATAAAGTTTTAATTGAAGTTTGGCCATGTTGCAAGCATATTGGATTTTTTCTAAGATTCCATCCATATTCTACCTACATTACAAGCTACACCTTGATCCTCATATCATTCCAAGTATGCCTTACATTGCTTGAGGTTTTAAACTCTTTAGAGATATTTGGGTATATGAGAAACCTAGGTTTGATAGGTTATTTTTAAACTATAGAAAAAAATGTGCAAGTATCAAATGTATATCTTGATGTATGGTTAAAACCATCCTAAAAGAGAGTAATAGAGGTGTAGGTTTGTGAAAATATTTAAAGACATCCTATTAGCTCATAATAGATGATAGATGACAACTATATAGTTTTGTAGAGAAGAAAACCATAGACCTGTATAAAGAGGATGAATAGATCAAAAAGGGAGTCTTATATGGCATAGGAATGATAAAATATGAGTGAAAGACAAGTATATGGTGATATATTTTAGAATACAATCACATGCCCTAGAAACCTATGAATGAAAAATACAAATTTTAGATAAAATAGGTGAAGACTAGTCTAACAGTTGCTCCATCACAATCTACTTTCATATTTGAAATAGTATTGTTTTCATTTGTGAAGGAAAAAGAATCTTGGGACATGAAGAGATCTGAATAATATAACTTGTAAGCTTAAATTTAAGGATTTTCAATAAGTAATATCCTTATGTATAGAGGTCCTAGAAGTTGAATCTCGAAATTTTAAAGCTCGATACAAAAAGGATCCTCATGAGTTCAAAGTTTTGCATGCTTTGATGATTTGGAAACAAACATACAAATGAAGGAGTAGAAATACAACTTTAAATAAGAAATAAAAAAATTTAAGATGTCTAGAAAAATATGGTGATAGGTATGATGAGAAATAGTAAAATTTGGTTGATTATTCAAATGGAAGTCATGATAAGGGTATTACTTCCAATGTAAATTGCATAGATGATATATTTAAATTAGAGGCAAAAGAGAAGAATGATATTATTTATTCATCTCAAGGAAATGCTAAGAAATATTTATCAAATAATTTTTAATCAAGGATAAACCCTTTTGGAATCTCAGTAGAGGAGAGACAATTTAAGCCACTGTCATTTGAATAATTAGAAAGTCATTCAATACCAAGTGTGAGTTTGTTTGACAGGTCATGTTTATTTGAGCATTATCAAATGTAAGTTTTTCAAAAAATTGAAGGAATGAATTTGAAGGCCTTTGATAACATTCAAATTGACCTTGTCATTGTTCAACATGTTTTTCTCTAAGAAGCTACTATGGAGTGAGGCAGATCTTAAAAAGTCAGTTGAAGAATCATATTAAGAAAATATAGTTTACAATTCAATTGATTTATGTAAGTTTTAAAAAAAAGAGAATAGTGCAATGAATCATCAGTGAGAGAAATGAAAGGTCTGTTGAATAGAAGTTTAAATGGTTATCATAGCAGTCCTAATAAGGAAATGTGAACAAAGGGAAAAGTATCCTCTTTAGGGGATTGATTAATGATCATACTATATAGTCCCATGAAAAGGACATAGAAAATAAATAGATGTTGATGGAGCTCTGAGAAAATAACTGCACAAGTAATCTCAAAATTCATTTCTAGAAGTAGCTACCATAGAGGTTTTGAGATTATATAAATTCATCAAATGAACTATGGATTGTGCAATAACATGTCAAGGATAATGATAGAGACCTATAATTGGAAGCTTGGAAAGATTTTGCATATGTTTATAGAAGCCTAGAACAATGGTAAGATGTTGGAATTTGTTTGTAGAATGAAAATTATCATAAACCTCAATCTTCCCAAACCTAGCATGCTATTGGGGTGCTATATAAGGCAAATAAGCTACACAAACAAGCATGCAATATTTACAAGAAAAGGAAGAGGGTAGAAAAAGTGCATGTTAAATGGAAAATGATAAATTATAGTGGTAGGTTATTGTCAGTGACTAAGGATACAAAGATGAATCGTTCAAGGTAACTCATCATGATGATAGTGTTAGCTAATTCATGGAAGTACTCATGAGAGACATAGTTTTTCATAGTTTGATGATCCTTATAAGCTAGTTACATATGATTTATGTTGATAGTCACCAAAGAAACCTCACAAAGGGGAATGGAAATGTTAGTAAAATAGCTATGCATAAAATGAAGTTTGAGGAGTCATTATAATCCCATTGAAGCTAAGATCAAGACCCATACAATGAGCACAATGGCAGTTATCTCAAGAGAATAGTTTCAAATAGTGATAAAGGTATACTTTCATAGAGTTTCTACAGTCATGCAAAAGGGGATAGGGAGTGGTTTTAAAATTTTATGTCAATTTTCAAGTGTTAAGTGATGTCAACAATATGTTGAAAGGTAAATGGAAAAAAAGGGGTGTTTAGTTTCCCTATTCAAGAGACATGTGTATTCGAAAAACCTTTTATAGACTGAGAAAAAAATGACAGTCATACTTCCACAAAACCAAAGGTCTGTGAATAGAAAATGAGGCCTTGTATTTCATTGTTGTTTTCCTAAATAAAAGGGTAAGGTTTTTGTTGATGATGCATAATCAAAAGACCAAAATAGCCTCAAAGAAAGTGAGAAAATCTTAGATTTCATGATCAAAAGCAGGTGGTGGTGGTAGGTCCAAGGTAAGAAGTAAGGTCCTAAAGATATCATATGCAAGCCATACATAAATATAGGAGTCAAAATAAGTAAAAAAATTATGTCACTATCATCCTCCATCAAGAAGGCAGTAATTTTGTAAGGGACTATAAATTAAATAGGACAGTGCTAGAAAGAGCATGATATTTGACATTGTATACAAGGATAGTCCATAGTTGAGAAGGTTGTGTTAGTATTTCAAAACCATATATGAAAAAATACCATGAAATAGATATCAATTATCAAGGGTAGTGCAATGACTACAAAAGAAGGTTGAGTTTCAATCAAAGGAAAAGGATAGAAGTTCAGGACCTAGAAGAACCAATATCACTAGAAAAAAGTAGTATGTGAAAGACAGTCTATAGGCTTGTGTACATGTGACAATCACTAAAGAGGATAGACATAGGTGGTGGATAAAGTTAACTACAAGGGAATTATCATAGTAGGGGAACACTTCAAAGCATCAAGAGACATAGTCTAGAGATGAAATCATCCAATATACAAGGAAGGTTGGTTATTACAAACACCTTCTATGAGCTAGAGATTGTTATGTAGACCGTTTGAGGAGTTATTTTGGTAAACCTATGTATGATGAAAAGAAAAAAATGGTTTTGGATGTTAAAATGATCAATTAAGTTGTGAAAAAGTGCATAAAGGGAAACTTAGAAGGTGATGGGGTAATTATAAAACAAGGTTTACTTAGTAGCAACTGAGTAATGCATGATAGTTAGTGAGCTACCCATGAAAGTACAATGGTCTAAAGAGTAAAGTCATACGGAGAAGGCATACATTATTCTTTATGTTAGTCATAAACCCCTAAAATATCTCATGAAGAATAAAAAATAATGGAAGAATCTAATTCCATTTATAGTATAATCATGACTAGCAATCAATAGAAGCAAAAGGCTAGTGATAGAGATAATTTTTAACATGAAAAAGGTTTAATGGATGATTAAAGTAGCTTTGAAGTAGCTAGATGTTA
This sequence comes from Sequoia sempervirens, assembly GCA_007258455.2. NCBI lineage: Eukaryota > Viridiplantae > Streptophyta > Pinopsida > Cupressales > Cupressaceae > Sequoia > Sequoia sempervirens. Next base: position 111,125,435 of record VDFB02000363.1, on the reverse strand, counting down.
CAAGTAACTAAGAATTGAAATGGATGAAGATGTGAAGAGAGAGAGACTCTTAATGAGTTTCACATGTAGCATAATCTATGTCCTTAAGGATCTAATATGCCTTCTTAGGGTTTCTAACTACCTTCAAGGCACCTACCACATGTATTATAAGCTAGGGAAGTGAATAATGGTAGTTTGAGGCTGTAATAGATAGTTGCATGTATATAAACATTCATTTGGAGCAATTAAGGGTAGATTAAGGGCATATAGGAGTAGTTGAAGATATATAGGGAGTGGTTTGACAACTCATCCTCCTTCCTAAATATCTTGAGACATCTTCAATCAAAAGAAGTCAAAGAAATCAATGTTTGGGCCTTTATTCAATGAAATCATGGAGTAGTTTCTAAGGAGCTAAATTAGATGAAAATTTATTTGGGTGCCCATGGAGAGGTTATATCTAGTCAACATATATAATTTATTCCAAAATAACTATACCAAAATATTAGGAAACTATTGAGACAACATAAAATGGCACACTTGAGAAATATTTTAGGGGAGTTCTTGCATTTTAGAAAATATTGTAACTTGGAAAAAGTTCTTTCTGCTCACACTTTTTCTTGTAACTTAGAAAATTCAATCTTGAGATTGAAAATATTATAGTACTTCACTTTTTCAAAGAATTTTCAATCAAGAATCAAGTCATTTTTAGGCTGTGTAATATTGGAAGCATATTTATCAATGAAAGGGCATGATTTCACCATCATTGTGCTAGTTATGCTATGTGTTAATTAGTTTTATACATTTTTCCTATGATTTTATATCAAAACCTCTAAATTATGAATATTTAAAACATCCGTAAGACATGTAGATTCTTCTTTATATGTTGGTTACTAGTTAGAAACACTTATTTAGTTGACACAGTTGTGAAAATAGACTCATTTTCCTTCTAAAACAACAGTGATGGGTCATTTTTTAGAAAAATAACTTAGAACATAAGGTAGATGAGTAAGGTTGTGTGACACAAAAAAATTATGTTTTCTTGAGTTTTGTATGCAAAGAGTTTAAACACTTAGTCTTCAATATTTTGGTGCATCACCCTCATAGTTAGATTTATTTTATGCCATCTTCCTACCTCTTTTATTTGTAGCAACATTAATGTAGGTTAGAATATGTGAGTACCAAGGGAACCAACCCTCTTTGGAGGTTGATCTTCATCATCTGAGCCCACACTCAGGGAGATCATCCCATGTTTCATGATGTGGATGAGTGATTTTATCAGCTTAGCAAGGGTGCACACTTCTATGACAATATTGATAAACATTTTTAGTATTAATGTCTATACCTTCCACATTTATTTCTATAAAATAAATTATTATTTAAGTAAAGCATGGAATTTTTTTCTATACTCCTCAACATTTCATTACATATAAGATGTCAACCTCCAAAAGAGATTATCATCTAAAAGGTATTTACTTAAATGAAAAGAAAGTAAAAGAACAAAAAAAATCTTATTTTAAAAATATTTAATATCAAATCCACATCAAAGGAGCTAGAGTAGAGAAAATTTCAAGCTAATGGTAAACCAACTTTCTCAAAATGAGGTAAATATTTATTTTTCTTAATAATTAAAAATCCTACATATCTTCAAAAAATCGAAAACTCTTTGCATGAAATGCAAGTTTTTATTGATTTAAATTCTTCATATAAAGTGAACAAAAAATTTTATCACAAGAAAATATATTATGAGATAGAGAGGGGGATATTCAATTTAATATATGATGGTTGGTAATAAAGAATAAGGATATCTCCAGTGGGAGCCATGAGTTTTTAAGCACATGCTCTATAAATAGGATGAAATACATAGCCATCATATCCTCATGCCATCAAATATGATACAAAATATGAGTGAAGCCCTTTTGTTTCACTTCTCCAAAATTAGTTCCCTTGTTTTGATTAGATTCAATCACGAAAGGGCCCATACTTGAAACAAAAAAAACCATAGAGGCAAGAAGTACAAGTCTCACAAGAAGTGAGAATGGAAAACCCAAAAAAAAATACCAACAAAGCTTTTAATTGGAGCAAAGAATTGGGAAGAAGCAAAAAACAAGGGTCCCAAACCTAAACAAGAGAATTATCCCTCAAAACACTAGGATGAGTAAGGGAAGGGGTAGAAGAAGGAACTTTTCATCTATGACAACAACATTCCAAGCAATATAATCATCCAAATTACCACTAGATGGGGACACAAGATGATGCATTACCATGGAATGGATCTCAATGCACAAAAGAGGATAAGATGGAATACAAGGTGAAAAGTTCTCCTCAATCATAGTAGAGGTTTGGAACTGAGAAAAAGAAATTAGCAGAGTAGGAGGTGAACATGGAGAAGGAGGAACCTCATCCTCAACCACAATAGAGGTTTGGAGCTGAGCATAAGCAATTGGTAGAGAAAGAGAAGAAAACAAAGGAGGAACCTTAGAAAAGATCTCAGTACAAGGCCCAAGAGCTTGAATTGTCAAATGATCCCCATAAGCATTTTTACACCAAGTAGTAGAACCTTTGCGACACAAGAGAGAGACATCTAACCATGTGACCAATAGTAAAGAAATGGAAACAACAAAAAGGGAGGCCCTCATAATCAAGTGGTTGGTTCCAAGGCCTATCCCAAACCATAAAAACCACATCCCCATGAAGAGACATGGATATATAAATATGCACCATAATAAGAGGAAAGGTAGAGTGCCCCATGTAAGAAATTGAATCATCAAATTTTAGGAAATGACCAATAGAGTTGCTAATGGCCTCATAAAAAGAATCCTCACAAAAATGGAGTGGAATATTCGTAAGCCTAACCCACACTAAACACACATTGAGTTGTTTGGTAAGGGGTTGAAGGAGGTTTCTAGGGCTTGAAAGAGAGAGAGTTCTCACCCTAAGCCTAAAGATGACCCAACACCAAAAACCTATCCTCAATAAAGACAAATAAAGCAATAAAAAATACCTTAGCACAAGGGAAGAGCTCAATCTTACAAGCCATGAGGGGCCTCCAAGAGTCTAATACCTAGTTGTATAGGTTGGGAAGAGAAGGCCAGAGGTTGGAGAAGTAGCACACCAAACCTCTATTATGGTAGAAACCTTGTTTTCAATCACATATGTGTCATAAACCACTATGTTGCAAGCATGAGTAGATTGGTGTTGTCATTGATGTCAACAAGCTTGTGTTGTCATTGATGTCAACTATATGAGAAGGAGTTTGTTGCAAGGATGTGCAATTGGTATTGAGTCAGTGTTGATGCTTTGATTGGTTTCATTATGTTGTCATTAGTAAGCTACTAGTGTCAACCTCTAGTGTTGCTTTAATAAGCTTCTATTTATGGATATATGGTTGAGTTGCTATGTTGAAATCGGCTTTGTGGTAATGAGGACGTACTAAAGATGTTGATAATGTGTTTCTAGTGCTTGGTTTCCAAGTTCTTCTGAGAAAATTGAATAAAAAGAGGAAACTATGTGTTGCAATGTGTTTTGTGTTGTAGAATAGTGTTCTGGTTTTGGTCCATAGTTCTTCTAAGTTGAAGATTTTCTTCTAAGGCTCAGATTTGTTGATTAGAGGTGTTCATAGGTATTTCATCTAGAATTTGGTGTGCTAGATCATTGTGAAAAGGAAGGTGTGTTCACCAATGATTGTATATTGCAGAGGTGTTTGGGAGAAATGTTCTTGCTCCTCATTTCTCTGCAGAGTGGTTTCAGGTCTTGTAGATCTGGATGAGTGTTGATAGTGGTTGTATCTTTATTTAGAGGAAGTTGTTCATAGTTTGGTGCTTTAGAAGTTAGTTTCTTGGGTTGTAGTGTATGGAAGAGTTGTTTGAGTGTATTGGGTGTGTACATTCTTCAAGTGAATGTTGTTGTGAAGGAATTTATTGGTTTCCAAGGTGTTTGTAGAATATTCTAGATGGTGTTCAAGTGTTATTTAATGTTCATGAGTCGTCTTTGGATTTGAGGAAGCATGTACTTAAGTGTTAATGGTGTTAACATAGTTTTGATTGACCTTGGCTGTTTACACTACTTGTGAAGTTTCTTTGATATTTATGGAAGTATGGCGTGGCATGCATGAGTGGATTTAGGTCAGGTAGTTAAGGTGTGTTGTGGTTCACCTTCATTCCTTTCCACTGTGGGAATGTTTTGGTGTTGACCTAATTTGAATTTGCAAGGTTGAGGTGCATAGACAACCATGGGGAATGTTTCCAAGGTTAAAGATGATATAAATATGAGTTGAGTTATTGAGGGATGTTAAGATAGATGAGTATGATACAAGTGATGTGAATTATAGAGTTTTAGGGCACAAATTTGAGAAGTGCAATACGAGATTTCATGTGTTAGATTACTGAATGTAATGAGTAGAAGGTTTCTACAATTATTTAGAAAAACTACAAAGGTGGTGGTGATACTGTGGTGGATTTTTTTGTTTCTTTGAGATGGATTTCTCATTATAACACTCTTCTTTATCTTATTTTCTATTTTGGCAGTGAGCCTTTGGCAATAAGCCTTTCTTTATTTAGGCAATGAGCCCTATTGTATTAGGTGTTGATATTACTTTATATTGTGAGTTAATCCTCACCATGCTTTTTCCCATCTTGCATTTTGCACATAAATTTGGTGTTTCTTTGTGCATGGTATTGATGTGTTTTAGTTTTTATTATTTTCTTTCATGATAAATCATTTGAACAAATTAAGCGTTAATTGGATTAGTGGGGATCTGAATGTTTTGTGAGGGTTTTGAAGTTTTAAGGTACAAATGATTCACCCCCCTCTCAGTTGTCTTATGAATTCAAAAATTAGTATTAGAGCAAGGTTCCTTGGAAGAAAGCTTAACCACTTGAGATAGACTTGGGATGGCGCATAAGAAAGATGTTCCTATCTTTGATGCATCAGATTATGCATTCTAGAAGACAAGGATGGAAGGTTTTTTGGTTTCTCTTGGATTTGAAATTTGGAGGTTTGTTGAAAGAGGATATTATACACCTACAAATGGTCTGAGCATTGATATTGAAATCAAGGCCCATGAAAACAATGGTAAATCAAGATATGCTCTCTTAAGTGGTCTTGCTAATTTTGAATTGGTGAAAGTTATGAATTTGAAAACTACTAGAGAAATTTGGGTGAAGTTAGAAATCATTTATGAGGGAGATGATAAGGTCAAGTAAGCTAAGATGTAGAATTTGAAGATCATGTTTGAGACCCTGCAAAAGTTTGAAGATTAAAATATCACAAGCTACTTGCAGAAAGTGGATGAAATTTTCAATAGCATTAGAGGTCTTGGTGGAGAACTAAAAGAAGAAAAAGTGGTAAAGAAGGTACTTAGAACTCTTCCTAAAGCTTATAGTCATAAAAATTATGCTATTTAAGAATTACCAAATTTGAATCAATATACTAGAGATCAATTGTATGGTTCTTTAGCTGCTTTTGAAATGAGAGAAGTTGGTACAAGTAGTGCAAAAGTTGAGATAACTTTTAAGGCTGGAAAATCAAAGAAGACTGTGGAATCAGATCAAGAGGATCTTGATGATATTAAAGCTAACTTTGTGAGAAGAATGAAAAAGGGTACTAGAAAATAAAGTGGTAAGTTTCCTTTGAAATGTTTTAGTTGTGGAAAGATAGGTCACTATGCTTCTAGATGTCCAAATAGAGCTTTGAATAACAAAAGTAAGGAGAACAAAGGTAAGATGATTAATAAAATCTATTATGTTAGATAAGATGCAAGTATATCTGATGATGAATTTGATTATGGAGATGATTATGATGGTGAATTCTTGTTCATGGGTTATTGTGAATGCTTGTTAATTTTCTCCATAGGTTATTGTGAATTCTTTATGATGAGGTGGATTGTAGATTGTAGGTAAATATTTAAGAGGGGTTTGGTATGTTGATTCTTCATGCATGTTTATTATATTATCCTTAGGAATGTTTGAATGAAGGGTAGGTAAAGTAGTGTGTAAGAATCTATCGATGATCTCTTTTGCTTGCTCCAAGATATCCTCTTTGGGAGGAGATACATTAGTAGGGGAGGAATTATGAGCTTCATCTTTTGTTGGAGGAATGTTACTGAAAGAACAAAATGACACATCAAAAGAGGAATTCAAAGAAGAAATTAATTTAACAAAACAATTAGATATTTTGAAAGTAAAAATCCAAGCTTGTAAGGTTCAAAATGAAGAGAAATAGATTAAAGTGGAAAAATTGAAACAAATTTTAGAAATAGAAGATAAATCTACACAGAGATCATAGAGATAGTACTATGATTGAAATTTGAACAAAATTTAGCTAGGAAAGGGTGGTGGTGCCCTAGACAAGAGATACAATATTTTAATAAATTTAAAATATAGAAATCAACTATCATGTCTAAGGATTTGAGGTTGCATAGGTTTAGGTCTAGAAGCAAATTTTTTTTTGGAAATGTACGAAAACCTATTTTTTTTATGTGAATCACACACATGCATAAAATTTTATGTTGTCGAAACATTGTAATATGTTCAAATGATGATTTCTAGAATTTAAAATGTTGTGACTAGTTGAGTTTTTCTTGCAAATATTGAAAGATAACACTTTTTAAGATTTTGAAATGAAAAATAATATATAAATCTATGTTTTTTGAATGTTTTTCACTAAAATGTGCATGCACTTTTGAAAAATGAAAATGAAAAATTACACTTAGATTTCATGATGAAATTTACGATTTCATAAGGTTTTACAAATGTAAAAAGCATCAGGTTCACCAAAATGTGATGTGGAAAAATGGATCTAGGGTCTAAATCACACATTTCCTAACATTACATTAGAGATGAACCAAAATTGAATTACATAAGAAAAGTTGGATATTATCCTCAATGGAAGAGCCAAAATGGTAGATCAGGGATTTGGTCCTCTTTCATGTTTGTGAGGTTGATTTAATTGATTTGATTATGTAATGTACAACTAGATCAATTATGCAATTACAAAAAATTGATGTGATTTTAGAAAAGTACATAATTGCAACATAGAAATCGATGACAAAAAAGCAGATCATAGACTTTGTAACTTGACATGAAAATTGGGACTAAAGTTATTTGGTCTAGGGTGGTGGCACCCTAGATTGAAGATCATTTATTTCCATAATTTGTGAATAAATATTAGTAGATCATATTTTGTAGGTTCTTCCCTCCTAGATTCAACTTCAGAAGTTCATTTATTGGTGAATAATTCATCTTGACCTAATTTTTGAAGAGGTTTGAATGCTTGATCTTGTTATTAGGTCTTCAATATTCTTCCAAATCTACTTCAGATTTGTCACCTACAAAAAAGAGAGGGGATAATGGGTTGTACTATATAGGGTTTTTCCTAGGTCAAACCTCATTTTAGTGTTTCCACCTCCATAATGTCTATGATGATGTAAAGAGTGTCTACCCTCGATTGAGTAGAGGAAAATGGGTTAAAAAAAGTGATAAATGAAAAGTGTTATAAATTACCACTCAGATCTGATCTCTTTGATGGAATGAAGTCATGATACACATCTCATGCAAGGAAAATTTTTATTTTTGATAGGAATTCATGCAAGTGGTAGTACTCACAAAACAAATAAACACAAAACATGAACAATCTTACTCATAAACTTAATGCATTGCCAATATGACTCTTGACTAATAAAAAATATTGTAGTAATTTTACTATTGACTACCTTTTTAGGATGATTTCTTGCTTATAATTTCATTAGATTGCCTTAGATATTGAAATGGTGAAAATAATTATATTTATATACATTTCTTTATTTTTCACAAAATTAATTGTGAAAACTCAAACAATGAATTTGAATTTATAAACATAAAACTGACAACAATAACATATTCAAAATTAGGCCAAAATAGGCTAGTCAAGGGCAATGGCACCTGTTAGCCAGAAAATAGGAAAGTGAAGACATCATTGGGAAAAACATACCACATCTTGTTGAAAAACACTTGGGGAGCATAATATTGTAAAGATATAATCTAGATTAGGGGTAGCATAGATGGGTCATGTCCCATCTCGTAGATATATGTATAAGGAAATTTATGAATGACAATGTGTAGGTGTATGCATAAGGAGAAATATATGTATAAAGGAATAAGAGATAAATGTATGGAAGAACTATATATGGAATAACATATGTATAAATATTAGATAAGAGATTATAAACAAGAGTATAGGAGAAGATATAACATTGTACTAGTTTTTATCTAATTAATGTATATCATAATTTTATCTATATAATGCTACATTTCATTATGTGAATATATAAGTAGTTAATCCTATGTATGATTATATTGGTGTTTACCTTTATATGATTGAGTTTGAGGTATAAACTACAACACTTAGAAAGTACTTGGGGCTCAAAAATTTGGCTTGTGTTTCCCTAGATTTATTGCTAACATTGGTTCCATTTTCGAGACCCTAGTTAGGTGATATAAAGGACAATAACACCCAAAATTCTAAAAAAAATTAAATCATATTTAACAAAAGAAAAGAAAATCAATGAGGATATAAAAAATTGTAGAACTATCCTCTTGGTGCTTACCCTATGAGAGGGGGTTAGACACCAAAGGGATGGGAATGGAAAGGGAGAGATTCTGAAAGGGATCTCCAAAGATATGTAACTTATAAAGAAAAATACCAAATACCTACCATGGGAAAAAATAAAATGATTTTTGAAACCCCAAAATAATCACACCCATAGAAAAAGGAGATAAGACAACCAAAATAAAGATTAGAGAACAAATCGAATTGGTAAGAAAAGTAAACATGGATAGCACAAATGAAGACGAGAGAATACACCAACAAAGGATTGAAAGAGAAGAAAGACACTACAAAAGGATGTAAATTGCAAAAAAGATGAGAAGTGTGCACTGAAGAGGGTGTTGTTGAGTGCAACAAAGGGGGTGCTACCAAGGAAAAAGGAAAAGAGAATAAAGAAGAGGAATGGGAAACTCTAGAAAGATCATAAATTTGTTGGAAAAAATTAGGACAACTCATAACCAGTATTAAAAATAATGTAAAAAATTATGGGGAATTTAGAAGATTGTTATCAACACCTTGTAACAATAAAAAAACTCCATTACTACCACAACCTTCTAAAAGTTTGATAATCAGGATAGACCTATCAAACCTCACCATCAACCTAGATGATAGATTTATGAAATTTTTGAAAACTCTAGAGAAGACTCCATCAATTCAAGAAGAATATTTAGAAGAATTGGTCAATAGAAGCATAAGGAATTAAAAGAAGAAGAAATAAGAAAAAGTGGAGAAAATAAATTTAATTTGGGTAAAGATTTAGGTTTAAAAACAAATAAAATGACAATAAAAAATAAGAAAATGAAAAGATATTTTGAAGAGTCACAACCCCCAACTAGGATCCATCCCCTTAGCCATATAAGAGTCAAAGAATTTTAACATAAAAGATACCGCAAGACAAGGAAACAAGAAAATAAAGAGGGAAAGAAGTAGCGTGGGAAGAAATAATTATAAAAGAATATTTTGATATAGAATTAGCAAGAGACAAAGGTAGAGAACAAAGACCTTATACTATTAGAAGGATAAAGAAAGAGAAGGAAGAAAAACCTAGTCTGCAAATCTAGAAAGTTGGAATTGGAGAAAGAAAAGATAAGATGGAATCTGCAATCAAGATCCCAATATTTGGAAAATATACAACAAAAGCCACAAAATATATATTTTTACTAGAACCCCTATGGGAAAGGAATGATGTAGATGAAGATAAGCCAAAATTACTTGACTTTGTATTATCACTCAGAAAAGAAGTATTATATAGGTATAAGAAGACCTATCCTAAACATGGAAAAGGTTGGAACAAGATAAAACAAGATTTCCTAGCTAATTTTGACACTCTGAACATTCCAACAAAGAGTGTAAGTAAAATGAGATATCTAGTACTGAGGGAAGAAGAATAATTAAAATGATATGATAGATGATTCAAATAAGTTTATCACAAGATAGAAGAACCATTGATAGAGAGACATAAGATAGAAGGGTTTATTTATAGACTTTAAAAAGACATAAGAGCAGCTTTGGATGAAAGAATATTCAATACTTATACAAATATAATCACCATGGAATACCACATTGAATTCCAAACCTAGCATATACCTCATAGGGATGATATGAAGGAGAATATTGAGAAGTTACAACTTGTGGTAGAACAACTAATACTATAGAATTCAATCTTAGCAAGAGGAGAAACAAAAAAATAAAATAAATATAGTGCACATATTGCTCAAGAGAAGGTCACCTATGGAATTCCTACCCTAAGGCTCAAGGAGAGAGAATCGTCGCTGCACATGTAGAATTAAAGATAGTTTCAGCTAAAATAAACTTAGTATATTGTGGGACTTACCAAGAGTGCCAGGATAGTCACCTCACTAAGGATTGTCTTGCCAACCAATTCTAGATTTAGAACACCAATAATCATCCTAACCCTAGATTCCCTATGAATCAAAACTATGATGTAGACATAGACAAGAATATGTCATATGTCAAAGGATTGGTGAAAGGGCCTCTCTACGATGTAGGATATAGACACCCACCATGGAGGGATAATAGAAGTGCATATACATTACAAAATAACCCACCACAAGACTATATAGGAGATAATAGGAAATCCAACTATAGAGGAGGAAGAGGAAATGGTAGAAAAAACCACCAGAGGAGTGATGCAACATGTTAAAACTATGGAAAAATACATCATTATGCCACAAAATGTTGGTTAAAAAAGAGGAGAAAATGTCCCTTTTGCAGAGATGGTTCCCATGATATATTTAGATGTGACAAGGCACAACAATATTATCAAAATACAAAATATTCTAGAATTGATGACCTATAAGACAATAAAGGAGCTAGAGTGATTATGAGAGTACCAAAAGGAATCAAAATATAACAAATAATAGATAACTAGTGGTCCTCAAACACATCAAATGAAGATGATTTTAGAGAAGAACAACTACTACAAATAAGAAAAAAGAAGAATTCCAAAACAAAGAAAAATAAAGCTATAGTACTAACTAGAAAGGGAACAAATATTGGAAAGCATAGAAGGAAGATTTAATAAATTACTAAATAAACAAAACTAAAAGAAGAAGAGTATGACCACTTCTGACCATGTAAGAAACAACATGATAAAATAGTGGAAAAAACAAAGAAACAAATTATACATCAACAAAGAGATGAAATAGCATGCTTTTAAGAAGAAGAGGTAATGATGTTGAAGATTTGAGCCTCATTAGCTCAACAAAAATATCTTTTAGTAAAATTAAAACAATTAGGAAAGTATTGGAATAAACAAAAACAAGTACACGTACAATAGATTATAAAAGACCATAATTAAAAAAACGGTCCTCTACAAATTATCACAAATATGAATAGCAATAAAGTTAAACATATAATGATATATCTAGGTGTGGATCTTAATATCATTTTGGAAACTACTTGGGAGAGGCTAGGTAGACCTAATCTCATTAGAAAACCCATGAAAATTAGTCTAATTGATGGTTCTGGCATGAAAACATTAGGAATATGAAAAAATGTGGAGGTAAACATAAAAGGGGTTAAAAAAATTGTTGATTTTGAAGTTGTGGAGATGAAGGAGCCTTTCAAGACCTTTAGAGCATTTCTTGGATTGTAATGGTTTGTAAATTCCAATGGGATAGTAGACTCTAGAAAGGAAGAAATCTCTTTAGTGGATGATAATAAAATAGTACACATTCTCCTAGGAGAAAGATAAGACATAACATATATAGAGGAAATTGCATAAGATAGAGAAAAGATGATCCGAGGAACCTCTACTCTATCTCAAGATTACCCACCATAGAAGAGGAGGAAGATCCCAATAGCTCTGAAGAAATTGTATTAGACATTAACAATGATAGTACTTATAGTGATGATGTTTTAGAGGCTTGGATACAAGGAGAACATGAACTAACATACCATAAGGTATATGAATTCTAGAGAGCATTTATGGTACACAAAAACCCTTTCACACCTTCAAAAATGACCACAAATACAAGAAACATATCATAAATATCTCAAAGTATCATACAAATGCCAATTTGACAGGTTTCCAACTTTTTCAAACAAAAATAAACAAAATATTCGAGACACCACAAACCAATAACCTCTTCAACAAAGCAAGGTTATCTAAAATATGAGGTCAGCAAAACAATTCAACATCAGAAGATCAATCAGAATATGATACTTGCAACTAAGTCAAAGTATTCACACCTAAATGGTTGGCTTGATTTTGAACATCAATTTCCTTAACCTAACCCTAAACACATAAAACGAGGGATCAAGAAAAAGTATTTTATAACCACATTAATATAACTTAAATAAAGTAAACATATAAATGTACCATACTCCTCCCATCCACTACAAAATAAAAAAAAAACCCATTGAAAAAATAGAGTTGTAGAAAAGATAATGGGTAGAAAAATGTAAGAAGATTGAAAAATATCTCGACCATTTATGACACTCACCTTACAAAAAAGTTATAAATAACCCATCCAATGCCTCACATCTATTCACTAAGCATTCTATTTTTATAAGCTCTTGCACTCCTACCACTCCACACTAACCCTACGCTATTTCCTACTTGCTGCAAAACTTCAACAACTACAATGGTCACAATTATTCTCATAGATTTCTCACAAAAGCCACTACCAAAATATAAACGATTCCCATACAAGGAAATGTAGACAGACCCAACAAGGGAATTCTCAAAAGTTCTTGTGGAGGTTATATACATAAAGGACATTTGAAAATACATCCACACACCCCTCATGGAGATCAGCCACACCAAATTCAAAGTTTTGAGGCTTAGTTTCCTATAGCAAGGCACACATAAATATCTCCCATAATACAAGAATAAAGAAAAGAAATGACTAGACATGTGGAGATAATTCTGAGACTTCACCAAACAAGAAGATTGGGTCCAGATAATCTTAAGAAAATTTCATGATGATTATCTCTATCTTGACCAACCATACTAGATTACAAAAGGTTCCATTTGAGTGGTGATAGTTCTATGGGCTCAAGGGAAATCCAGTCGAAGAAGGCCATCAATAATGCTTAGGTCACTTGGATTACCAAAGAAACTTATAATGGTTGGAGCTTGGATATTACCAAAATCACTAACCCTACACTCAAATATGCCACCATAGGCATAGCTTACAATGTTTACTATACTAATCAATAGGATTCAACCATGACCACCTCCATCCACACAACACATCAAATGGTTATAGAAGGAAAAGATATAGATCTCTATGAGGTATTGTGGTAGGAGCTCATAGATAACATACACCTCACCAAGCAGTCCCATTATCAATTCAAGTGTGAGACTCTGTTAATTTGTCTAACCTTCTATTTCATGAAGCAATTACCAAGTTTTTTGGGGAAAATGTGGGTGTATAGGAGTGAATTTACACCCATCTTGCAAATTCCCCTTTTACACCCTCTAATTTAGAAAAATAAAACTCGATTAAGAAATTTTACATCATATATCTGTAATGCATCCACTTGGTGCTTATCTCTTATGTCAGTGGGGGAATTTTTGTCAGGGATGCACGCATGGCACGCAGATGTCTGCATGACATGTTGTCATTCCTGATAGATTCCTACCTCTAGAATCCATAGAGATGTTATGTTATCCATTAGCAATGAAGTGTAATGCCTTTGCGCCTTCCAATTGACCCAAGAACGACTCTTTCCCTCTCATTCCATCTTCAAATGGCTATTTATCACATCCATTCTATCCTCTTGACAATTCTAGGTGATCACACATGCTGGCTGGATTTTTTCTTCACAACTCTTGAGCTCCAAAACATCTTCTCTACATCTTGTTGTGATTTTTCCACCATTGGAATTGCAACTTGGTGTCCTGAGGGATTGCTTATTCATTGTTGCAGTAGCATAGACCTTACCAAGCTTGCATCCTCCTTTATGTGCTTGAGGGCACCTCGATTGAGAAGGTAATATTTTTTCTTGATTTACGTAGCATAGTGCCATTGCTATTGTTCGGTTTCTTTCAATTATTCTCTTTATCATATTTTCTATCTCATGGCTTTCCTAGCTGTCTATGGAGGTGGAAACACCAAAGTGTTGGTTTGATTAAGGAAAACCCCTATACAACCCCAACATTTTTCCTCTCTTGGTTGTGTGTAGGTACACGTACATGTGGAGCTTGCCGACGAACTAGACTTGAAGTGAGTTGGCCTTTATCACCTTGCTTTCTATCATATTCTACATTACTTTTTTAGTTACTTTGCTTATTTTTCTTATTATCATATCAGTTAGAATTTTAGACTCCAACCACTAAGTAGTTAGTAGGTTTTTGCAACTTTTACTGTGCCCTTGTACTTTTGGGCCATACAGATGCCAGCACCCCAAAAAGACGTCAACGCGTTGCATTGTCATCCTTGACCTATGTTGTTTTCCTCAGGTAGAGAGTTGTCTAAGGTATAGTTCAGGTTCTAAAAACCTACTCACTTATCCCCATCAAATCTCTTAGGTTAGTAGAGTAGAAGCACTTGAGATTGCTCTTCATTCTCTATCATTGACCTAAAACACTTGCCTAGCTTGAGGTAGATTAGGGCAGCCCTCCACTCTCAGCTCTCTATGACCTGGAGCCTTGGTGTGGTTGGTCCCCCTCTTCTAAAATGGGATTCAACCTAGCCAATGGCAGACCAAATACAAGACCAGGTTAAACCTTTCTAGGATGCCACCTCATTTATCACAACCTACTAGGGGTTCTTCAAATCACTCTAACATAAGCTCTAGGCTAAGGAATGCCTTTACAGTGAAGTGCTATTCTAGTATATCAATGATATAGTCTTCTTATTTATGGAAGCCATTGTGCTTAGAACTTCATGGATATCATAGCGTCCATATGAAATATCTAATGTTGAGGTCCAAAACTATGCCTCTACTCCCCTCAACCATTCAAAAGACTTGCAAGCTAAGAAGTTTACAACTTACAAAGAGTACATGGATAACCTAGCTAAGAAGAAGGAGGAACATTTTGACAAGAATAAAGAGAATTTTCATGAGAAATTGGGTGTACCCAAGCAAGAACTAGAGGATCAAAGCACTCCCCATAGGTCTGAAAGACTCCACTTGAGAACTCCACCAGTAGGAACTTCCCAAGGTGAGACTAGTAGGCCAAGTAAATGAAGGCTTACAATCACTCCTCCCAAGAGGGAACAATTAGAAAAGGAAGCTATAAAATCCCTCCTACAAATGAGTTTAGAGAAGAAGCTAGAGAGAAGAAAGGAAAAGGAAAAGAGAGAAGTCTCTTTGCAAGTGGTGGACATAGAGAAAGAGTAGCAACAAATCTCAGAGGACACATCCATTCTAAAGACTAAAAATATCCATGAAGTCTCCCCACTCGTGGATGAGGGCGGAAGACATAGCATTCTATTCTGGAATGAGGTAATGGACATGACCTTAAATAAGTATCCAAACATGGTAGGCCCAAACCAAAAAACTATAGAAAGAGAGATTATTAGGTATATGATAGCATCCAATACCACTTTAGAAGATTTGATTGATCATTTTTCAGACCAATTGACTACCTTATTAAAAAGAAGGGAGAAAGTAGAAAAAGAACGGTTGAAAGACCCAGTCATTGGAGAAGTGGCTGCCACACTGACCCCTCTACAAAAGCTAAAGATAGCAGTGATTAAAAATAAAGATATTTGGTCTAAAAAAAGACTAGATAAACTTATGATAGAAAAACTAGAAATCACCCAAACAGTGCAGTAGAAAATAAAATAAGCAACAAAAAGAGCATATCAACAATTACAAAAGGAAGAGAAAAATATAAAAATAGTTTCTCCAGAACAAGAACATTCTTCTCCCCCTCTATAATTTGATACACCTTCATCCTCTACCACATCCTCTATGTAGTCCATCAAGGACTTCCCGGAAAAACAAAATCATATCCAAATAATAGCCTCTTTGCAACTACTCCAACTACCATTGGTAGTCTCACATGTAGATCTCGGAAGCCTATCCCCTTTGCATAAATTCAATTTGGTTGATATCTTACAAAAAACTACAAGGGAAGAAATTTAGAATCATCATGTGGACAGCTCTAACTAGTTAGAGGAGTTATTCAAGGAGATATAAGGAAAATTTCCTGACATCCAAGGAGACCCATCCTAGCCCTTGGCAACACAATTGAAACTTTTTGGTAGAAGGGATAAACAAGGATAACCAAATTCAGAAGAAAACATTAAGGAACCAAATCCAAGTAGAAATTTAGAAAGCAAGGATAGATGAGGAAAGAAAAAAGTGTGCTACAACACACTCTGCTTTGGAATAACAAATCTAGACTTTAAAGAACACATAAGGATATTTGAATGTCCCATATCAATTTTTTTACAATGGCCAATAGTAACAACAACTAAGGCCTAGATGGATCAGCTGGAGGTAAAAATTATCCAAAATGTGACAACTTATGATGCATTATAGGACACAAATGGACAATCTAGGGTGTAGATTGAGGCATTACATGCACAATTTCAACACCTCCAAGATCAACGAGACTAGGTCCGAATAAGATTTCACTAACTCTAGGATTTTGTCAGTTTGAGGTTGGCCCATATCATTAGAGTCCTCCAGGAAGCCCAATACTTGACCCAAAAGATACAAATTCCACAAAAACTTTTAGAGGTAGAGAAAATCTTACTATAAATCCAAGTGCAGAAACAACAACTACATCTGGCAAAAGCCCAATGGAATACCATGTTTGTTAGAATAAAGGAGATCTATAAGGATATACTTTTAGCACACTAGCATTGACTTGAGGACAAGTCAACATTTTGAAAGGGGGATGATGTTATCTGAAAAGTAGGATAGTGAAGACATCGCCAAAAAAGAATACCACATCTTGTTGCAAAACACTTGAAAAGTATAATATTGTAAAGATATCATCTAGACTAGGGTTAGCATATGTAGGTCACGTACCATCTCGTAGATATATGTGTAAGGAAACCTATTAATGACATTGTGTAGGTGTATGCATAAGGATAAATATCTGTTCAAAGGGATAAGAGATAAGTGTATGGAATAATTGTATATGGAATAACATATTATAAAGATTAGATAAGAGATAAATAAGAGTATAGGAGAAGATATAACATTGTAATATTTTTGATCTGATTAATACAATGGATACCACAATTCTATCTATATAATGTTATATGTCATTCTATGAATATATAAGTAGTTAATCCTAGTTTGATTCTATTGTTGTTTAACTTTATGCGACTGAGTTCAGGGTATAAACTGCAACACTTAGAAAGTACTTGGGGCTTAGAACTTTAGTCTTTTTTTTCCCAAATTTCTTGCTAACAACACCCTAGAACAAACATATTTTGGGGATTTTATTATCATTAAATAAATACATAATATTAATTCCCAGTTATATCTTGATTTTCCAAAAAAAAAAAAATGGGAAAGTTATGAGCATAACTAGGTCCAAGCACATATGGGGGAGCTAAACCTAGTGTGAAATTGTCAAGGTCAACAATTTATGATGCTATGATCATATATACTAATCTAGTCACTTTTTTATGTTTAAAGTTCATCTTGGTCTCAATCCCATGCTATTTTGGGGCTTGAACTACTTTGTATAGTCTATTTCAATTTCTTATCTATTTTTAAATTATTAAAAAATGCAAAGGTTTAAGTGGTTGGAAGACTTGAAAGGGGTAAGTGCACAAATATGGGGGGCCAAAAAGGGGTCTTAAGTGGCCACTTTTTCTAAAATTAGGAAATAATAACCTTGGATGAGAATTTGAAGATAGTTACACTCAAAACTTTAAGATGCAACAAAAATAAGAGTTGTAGTGCTTTGAATATACTTTTTAAACTACTATTTTTTTTAAATGGTAGAGATTAAGGGGTTCAAAAAGGAGGGCCACAAAAATTGGTCCTATTTTTTCAAAAAATATAACATAGCATTTGGTGTGGACCCCCTCAAATGTTAACTTTTTTTAGTATTTTAAAAATCACTTCAGTGAGAAATTAACTAATACCATGTAGTTTATCTTTCATTTTTCTACTAATTTTTAATGAATATATGATTTTTTACTAATTTTCAAAGTGCACACATCGTGAAAAACATAAGTTTGAGAGTGCTCCCCCTAAATTTTTTGAAAACTAATTGAATTTTTTTTTTAATATGTGTAAAATGGAGTCTAGTTCCTAAAAAATATAATTTATTTGAAATTTCAATGAGTGATTAAAAAATAAAGTAAAAAATACCAAACATTAGTTTTTGATAAAAAATGGATACACCAACCAAAAAAATTAAAGATGAAATCCTTAACATAATCAAAATGTGAAAATAATTACATGCTTAGATAGCTAAGAGAGAGCTTAACATTACCTAGGTGTTTTTTTACTTGACATTGAAACATGTGCAAACTTGATGGGGAGCATGCTCGAGATTATGTGATTTTTTTTTGAATCTAGAAAAAAACGTCTTTTGGTGTTGGAAAGTCTATCCAAGAAAAAGGCTTGGAAATTTCTAAATTAGATAAAAATGTGAGTGTGTTATAATGCGCTTGTGTTATTTGAATGCATTCACAAAACACGAGTGTATTATAAAATGACCGTGTTATGTGAATACTTTCACAAAAAACAAGTGTGTTATAATATGCTCACATTATGTGAATGCTTTCACAAAACGAGAGTGCGTTATAATGCGCTCACATTTTGTTCTACATTGAAAAAAAAATATTACTATTTATTTTCACGATGTTTGAGAGTGGTTTTAGATCTCTAGGAGTTATAATGCAAATTTTAGTTTTTAGAAGATCTTATAATTGTTTAGACTTAGTCAAATTTTAGTAATTAGGAGGTCAAATTTCAATAATCAGCAAGTTGTATCATTTCTCTCTCTCTCTCTCTCACTTAATATTTATCCCTTACAATCTAGATCTGTCTCACTATCTCCATCTCTTTATCTGACTCTCTCCCTTGAACTCAAGAACTACTTCTATACCTATCCATCCTTCTCTCTCTCTCTCTCTCCTCTATTTTTCTCTCCTCCCCTCTCTAATTCTCTCTATCTCATTTCTCTCTCTCTCTCTCTCTCTCTCTCCATCCCTCTGTCCTCTCCTTCTCTATCTCCCTCCCTCCCTCTATGCATATCTTACCTCCTCTCTCTCTCTCTCTCTCTCTCTCTCTCCTTCTACCTCTCTCTCTTGCTCGCTCTCTCCTTCCATCTCTCTCTCTCTCTCTCTCTCTCTCTATTTGTTTATCTATCTATCTATGTGTCTATCTATCTATTTGTCTATTTTTCTATCTGTCTATTTGTCTATCTATCTAGCTATCTATCTATCTCTATCTTTGTCTCTATCTCTATCTTTGTCTCTGTCTTTGTCTTTGTCTCTATCTATCTTTATCTTTGTCTTTGTTTTCTATCTCTATCTCTGTCTCTATCTTTGTCTCCATCTCTATCTCTATCTCTATCTTTGTCTACCTGTCTTTTTGCCTACCTGTTTGTTTGTTTATCTGTTTGTCTATCTATTCGTTGCTATGTCTATCTATCTATCTATCTCTATGTCTTTGTCTCTATCTTTGTCTCTATATTTGTCTCTATCTTTGTCTCTATATCTGTCTCTATCTCTGTCTTTGTCTCTAAATCTTTTTTTTTCTTTGTCTTTGTCTCTGTCTTTGTCTCTTTATCTCTATCTCTATTTGTATGTCTATCTATTTTTCTTTTTTAGTCTATCTATATGTATGTCTATCTATCTATTTGTCTATTTGTTTATATGTCTGTTTGTTTGTCTCTCTCTCTCCCTCCATCCCTCTCTACTTATCTCTATCTCCCCTTCCCCTTTCTCTAACTACCTCTCTCTCTCTCTCTCCACACCTCTCCCTCCCTCTCTACTCTCTATCTCCCAATACCTCTCTCTACACCTCTCCATCTCACCTCTCTCCCTCCCTCCCTCATTTCCTCTCTACTTCTCTCTACATCTCCTCTCTCTCCACCTCTCCTTCCCTCTCTAATTATCTTTATATCTCCTCTCCCTCTCTCTACCTACCTCTCCCTCTATCACTCTCACTATTTCTTTCTATCTTACCTCTCTCTCCCTCCCTACATCTCCATCCTCCCCTCCCCTCTCTACTTATCTATATCTTCCCTCTCCCTCTCTCTACCTACCTCTCCCTCCATCACTCCCTACCACACTCTCTATTTCTCTCTATCTCACCTCTCTCTCACCTCCCACTTGATCCCTCCAAACCTCTCCCTTCCTCTCTCCTTCCCTCTCTACTCTCTATTTCCCTAATCCCTCTCTCTACCTGCCTCTCCATCTATCACTCCCTACCACTCTCTCTCTAAACCTCTCTATCTCACCTCTCTCCCTCCCTTCCTCATTCCCTCTCTACTTTTCTTTATCTCCCCTCTCCCTCTCTCTATCTACCTCTCCTTCCACCACACTCTCTATCTCACATAATACTCCATCTTACCTATATCTCCTCCTACCTATTCCTCTCTACTCTCTATAGCATATCCACTCCCTCTACCTATCTCTCTCTCCTCCTCCCTCCCTCCCCATCTTTCTCTCTCACTCTCTCTCTATCTCACCATTATCTCTCTCTCTCTCCCTCTCCTCTCTATCTCATTCTCTCTCTATTTTTGTCTCATTTTTTGTCTCCCCATCCCTATTTACCTTTCCCTTCCTTCCCTCTCTCCCACCTCCCTCCTTCCCTCTATCTCTATCTCTCTCTATCTACACTTCTCTCTATCTCACCTATCCCTCTCTACCTACCTCTCCCTCCATCACGCCCTACCACTCTCTCTCTCTCTCTATTTCTCTCTATATCACCTTTA
Organism: Sequoia sempervirens; assembly: GCA_007258455.2. Classification (NCBI taxonomy): domain Eukaryota; kingdom Viridiplantae; phylum Streptophyta; class Pinopsida; order Cupressales; family Cupressaceae; genus Sequoia; species Sequoia sempervirens. The sequence goes on along the minus strand of VDFB02000363.1, from coordinate 111,104,536 downwards.
TCTCGCCTCCCTTTCTCTCCCTTCATACCTCTCCCTCCCTCCCTCCCTCCTTCCCTATCTACTATCTATCTCTCCTCTATCTCCACCTCTCCTCTCCCTCTTTCTACCTACCTCTCCCTCCATCACTCTCTCTTTGTGCCTCTCTATCTCTATCTCACTTGTGTTTCTCTCTCTACCTCTTTCCCTCTCTACTCTCTATCTATCTATCTACTTCTCTCTATATCACTTATCCCTCTATACCTACCTCTCCCTCCATCACTCCCTACCACTCTCTCTTTATTGCTCTCTATCTCAACTCTCTCTACCTCCATACCTCTCCCTCCATCTCTCCTTCACTATCCACTCTTTATCTCTCCTCTCTCTCTCTCTTTACCTCTCCTTCCCTTTTTACTTACCTCTATCTTCCCCCTCTCTCTCTCACCTCCCATTTTTCCTTCCCTTTCTCCCTCCCTCTCCTTCAATCTATACTCTCTATCTCTCATCTCCCTCTCTCTCCCCCTATGAGGGTTGAGGGTTGACGGTATAGGGTATAGGGATTAGGGTTTGGGATATTAGTTATATGATTGAGGTTATAGGGTATAGGGATGAGCGTTTAAGGTGTAGGGTATGGGGTTTAAGGTATAGGGTTGAGCATTCAAGGTTTAGGGTATAAGGTTGAGGGTATATGGTATAGGGATGAGGATTGAGGGTGTAGGGTTTGTGGTTTAAGGTATAGGGATTAGGATTGAGGGATAGTGTTTAGGGTTGAGGGTATAGGATCAAGTGTGTAGGGAATAGGGAATAGGGTTTAGGGTTGATGGTATCAATTTTAGGGTATAAGCTATATGGTTTAAGTATAGGGTTGACGGTATAAGTTTGAGGGTATAGGGTTAAGTGTATAAGGTATTGGGATTAGGTTTTAGGATATTGGGTATAGAGTTTAGGGTACAGGATTGAGGGTATAATGTATAAGGTTTAAGTATAGGGTTGGGATAATGTTTAGGGTTTAGGGTATAGGTGTGAGGGTATATGGTTAAGTGTGTAAGGTATAGAGATTAGGGTTTGGGAGATTGACATATGGGGAGAGAGAGGGAGAAGTAGAGGGAATGAGGGAGAGAGAGAGGTGATAGAGAAAGAAGTAGAAAGGGAAGGAGGAAG
>VDFB02000363.1:111077416-111103379 GCA_007258455.2 Sequoia sempervirens | reverse complement strand
GAGAGAGAGAGAGAGAGAGAGAGAGAGAGAGAGAGATAAGTAGAGAGGGAAGGAGGGATGAAGGGAGAGAGATGTGAGATAGAGAGAATTAGAGATAGGGGGAATGAGAAAGGTGGAAATATTTAGAGAGAGAGGGATAGGTTAGATAGAGTGAAGTAGAGAGGAAAAGTGGGTGGGAAGAAGAGAGAGAGAGAGAGAACATGGTAGAGAGGGATAGGTTAGATAGAGTGAAGTAGAGAGGAAAAGTGGGTGAGAGAGAGAGAGGTGAGATAAAGAGAAGTAGAGAGGGAAGGAGAGAGTGTGAGAGAGGTCTAGAGCATAAGGGATAAACAATGAGTGAGATAGAGAGAGAGAAAGATGATACAACTTACTGATTACTAAAATTTGATCTCCTAATTATTGAAATTTGACATGCTAAGTATTGAAATTTGACATGATAAGTATTGAAATTTAACTAATTCTAAAAATTTATAAGATCTTGCAATAACTATAATTTTCATTATAACTTCTAGATATTTGAAACCACTCTCAAACATCTTGAAACTATCTTGAAAAATTATAAGATCTTCCAAAAAATAGAATTTGCATTATAACTCCTGTAGATTCAAAACCACTCTCAAACATCTTGAAAATATATACATGAAATATAGCTTAAAGTATAAGAAAGTAAATGCCCATATGTAAATGTCAAATTCTAACTTAAGTGTTCATTTCACGTATATAGTTTCACTAAAAGTTAAGGAGAAGAAAGAGAAAAAAGAGAAAAAAAAAAATTCAATGAAAAAAATGCGAGTGCATTATAATGTGCTCACATTTTTTGAAATTCAAACCATAATGTGAGCACATTATATCACACTCATGTTTTGGCTTGGTAATGTTTGAGCCTAGGCTCAGTCACTACCAACCCATAATGTGAGCACATTTTGTTATAACATTCTCATTTTTAAAAAATTTTGGGACCAAAAAGTGGAGTGGCCACTTTTTGGCTCCCCATCTTTGTGCACTTACCCAAAGAGCCACTTAATCAAAGTTTGTTCACTTTTTCATGTTTTAGAATTCTAAATTTTAAGTGCACTTCCTAATGTTATGGGATTTATATACCCAAAATACTCTTTGAAGTTAAATTTAGTTATCTTTCTCATTTCCATGTATTTCTATAAGTCATGTTTTCTTGGAAACTTTAAGTCATGTCCACATGACATCTTCAAAGCAGGACAATACACATTTGGACCCAAGCTCCCCACTAGAAAATGATTAATTAGAGAATTAAAGTTTGTGAATATCAAGTGTTAAGAAATATGTTTACCTCCAAATCTTGAGCCCACTTATATTTCATAATCTACCTAATATTTTATGTTTGTATTTTAAATTATAAATAGAGCTATAGAATTGAGAAGCTAAGTAAATTTAGATTCAGATATTTTAAGTTTGTAGGTTGATATTAGAATAAAGCATTTGTGAAATAGTCAAAATAGAAAGTGATCCATGGTTATAGATTTCAAAGTTCTAGTAAGATAGAATATACTCACCTTGTGTTGAGGGATACATTCATTTCACATTTAGAGTGGTCTATGGATCTAAACCTCCTTATGAATCATGCTTTATCAATTTTTTTAAGTCTAGAATAATTTTTTTAAATTTATTAGTAAAATGATAGTTTTTATTAATATTTTATAGTTTTGATTGCCAACTAAATTACTTTCATAAATAAGATCAACTTGTTGACTTACACAATTTGAAATAAATACATTAGTGATCTACTTGATCAATTAAAGTGTAATTTGTCTACACAAATTATGTTTTTTTTTCTCTAGATGAGAATTTTATGATTTCTTTCAAAACAATAAAAAAATGAAAAATTATAAATTTAGAAATAGAACTTGATAAATGACATGATAGATGACAACAAAATAATACTAAAATCTAGAATAATAATTTGGTAGTGACTATAATGTTAGAATTGTAAAAAATACAATCCACAGGATCAAACAATGAACAAAGATACCTTCCATGCAAGAGTTCTACAAAAAATATTTTCTATATTCATCAACAAGAAAAAGATACAAAATGAACCTCAAGAATCTTCAAGGAATACAAGAGTCCTCAAAGATTGAGAGTTCAAGAGAAGAAGAGAAATATCCAAGTGATAATACAATGAGGGTTGAGTGTTATATATGAGCAAGCTTAAATGGTAAAGGGATTAGATCATGACAAGTGTCAACATCATGTGTGATGAGAAAGAATGATCTAATCATAGATCACTTCAGTTAACATAGAAAAGAACTTAGTTAACTAAATAAAGAACTCCTAAGTTTAGCTTAAGTGCATGAGAATAAATTATACTAATAATCAATTAAAGATTAATTAATTATTAGCTAATGAATGATTAGTCTAACACCCCCCTTAAGATAAAATTAGGGAGTAGCTAAAAAACATAAAAAGAGTGCATGATGGGTCCTATAAAACAAAGCTTGGTGAGGTACCCATTTACAAACAAAAAATATCTCAAAATGGAGAAAAGGAGAAAACCATAGTGGAAAAATATCCTCTCCAAAAGAGAGAAAGGAAAATGAAGGACTGAAGAAGCATCCAAATTAAGGTGTGAAGGACTGAGGAGCCTCCAACCAAAACAATGTCCCAAAAAATAGGAACATGTAGAACATCGCTAAAGCACGAAGAATTTGTAGACTGATATTGAAAGATGGATGATATGGTGTTGAAATGAAGAACCTCCAGAAATAGGAATGCAAGAGTGTCCATATGGTAAATGATCCATCTCACTGAAATGCATGTAACCAATAATTTAGGTATGCTACATCTAAAAGTATATAGGAACATGAACTACATATGTAGATCACTCAACCACAAAATTGAGGAAGCATTAGCGCTAACAGTAGAAATTCCCCCCCCCCCACAATGCTAAAAAGGGAGAGCCATGATAGGTACATTGAAACTATGTGAAAACCAATAAGTGCATGTAGGAGAGACAACCTAAAAATAAAAGGGTGTGCAAACTAAGGAACACACACATGAGGCAAGAATCACAGGGATTCACTGATGTCGTGGAAGGGACACTCACTTGACAAAGGTATGATGGAAAACCAAAGGCAAACATCAATGCCCCCGTGACACTTTATATCATAGTGTGAATACAAAAGGCACAATAGGATGTGAAAAATCCCCAAAAATTATACACCAGAATGACACTTTATCTTAGTGCATCTACAAAAGAGTGTGCATGAAAAATATTTCTACAATGCCCAAATAGGATAGAATTATGGAAATACATATAAAACAAAAAAAATTAATAAAATTTACCTAGAGAGTAATCTAGAAAAAGTGCATGGATGGTTCGGTGAAGAGCTCTAAAAGATGGTTCCAACATCGCTAGAATAACAAAAAATGAAGAAACTAGTCAAAATTTATGAGCTTGGGACTGAAAAAAAAAACCTCTGACTTCAATAGGTTGTAGAATGCACCAATAAAAAAATCAAGTGATGAGACACACACCACTAGAAATTTGGTGGAACCAAATTTTTGATGATATCATGTTTAGTGATAATAGATTTCCACAATCCATGAAGATTATTACAAGTTTGTAGGCTAGATTGTGTTAGAATTTTCTAATTCTCTCATTAATTGCGTTGAATCCTTTACCCATTCTCCACCCAAATCTTGTCTCATTGGCCATCCTATCCTTTCCCTTCCTCCTATCTCTTCTAACCTCTCCTCTTCCCCTACATGCCATCTATCCTCCTTGTCCAATTCGCCCTCTATTCATTCCTCCCCATTGGCTGCCATCCCTGTCTCCCACACTCTTCCTTCTTTGCGCTTGTTGTCCCTCTCTTCTGCTACGTCCCCCCCATTTCATCAGATCCCATGAACTCTCCTCGAGGATCCTCCCCTTATCCTTGTTGTCTTGTCCAACCTAGAAATTCCTTCGATCTTGTTCAACCTTCTAATCCTGCCTTTGCCTCCCCAATTCGTGATTGGGAGAGCAAGTTGGTAGTCAACCTTTCTAGTGTTTCCCTTGACCCCCTTGCCTGTAAGATTTTTTCTAAAGGGACTAACTCTTCCTTTTTTCCCTATGCCATACCTCATGTTAATTTCCTTATTGAAATAAAAAATGCCATTTTCTCTCTCCCTTCAGACATTGCCGATGAGGCTAGGCAAGACTGTGTGTTTCCCTTAGGCATGCTAAACCCCCTAAATGCAACACCCCTAAGCTTGAGCGTTTATCACTCCATTCTTTATTAAGCAATAAAGACCTCATCATTTCTAAAGCTGACAAAGGTAATGCCAACTTCATTATCACCAAGCATGACTATGTCTCAAAAATGTTGATTCTCCTTTTTGAATCCAATAGCTACAAAATCCTCCCTCTTAACCCTTGCTCCAAAATTCTCAAAAAAGTCAAACACCTTGTGTCTTGTTCCTCCTTTGATGAACCTACCAAGAAGTGTATCATTCCCCATGAGGAAGTTACCCTTGTATCTATGGTGTTCCTAAAATTCATAAAGTTGGAATCCCCTTGAGACCTATTGTTGACACTATGGGGTACCCAACATACCCTCTAGCTTCCTTTCTTTCAAATTTTCTTGCCCCCTTGTTGGAAATTCAGACTCTTTCATCAAAAATTCCAACCATTTTATCCAATTCATCAAGGACCAAAGCTTAGGCAGTAATGATATCTTTGTAAGCTTTGAATGTGGTCTCTGTTTTCACTAAAGTGCCCATTTGTGATAACTTAGAAATTGTGAGATGAAAGTCAAATGATGAGATAGCTACCTTGGTCGAACTCTGCTTAAGATCCACTTTTTTCTCCTTTCAAAATGTTATCTATGAGTAGGTTGATGGTGTGGCTATGGGTTCCCCCTCTCTCCCGACATCACCAACTTATTCATGGAGCATTTTGAAGCCATGGCTCTTCATTCCTTCCCTCTCAAACCGAGATGGTGGAAACGATACATGGATAACACTAATGTATGTTGGCCACATGACTTAGATAAGTTGGAAGAATTCCACAATCATCTCAATAGCCTTTCCCCCTACATTTCCTTCACCAAGGAAATTGAATCCAGCAACCAACTCCCCTTTCTTGGCATTCTTCTTCTTAAAAAACCTGATGGATCCATAGGCCACAAAGTTTACCGTAAGGCTACCCATACCGATCTCTACCTTCAATCCTCTTCTCATCACCATCCTAGCCAAAAATTTGGTCTTCTTAAAACCCTTACTTAGAGAGCCTACCGGATTTGTGATGATGAAAACTTAATACAAGAGTTGACCCATCTTTGTTGAGTCTTCAAATTAAATGGTTACACCAACAAGTAGATCTCTAGGGATTTCAACCAAGCCAAATCAAGTTTCATCTCTAAGTCCAACCCTCACCATCCCACCCCCCCTGCTTTCTATTTCTCTTCCTTTCATTGATAGTATCAACCAAAAAATCTCTAAGATCCTTCTCAAAAAAGGCCTTTGTTGTGCCTTTAAACCCCATTCAACCTTGAGAAAGTGTATCCCATCCCTCAAAGAATCCAAGGACGTCTTCCTTGACTCTGGTGTCTATAATATTGTTTGTTTGTGTGGAATTTATTACATCAATGAAACTAGTCGCTCCTTTAGCACCAGAATCAAAGAGTGTAGTGCTGACATTAGGCATGGGCGTACTTCCAAATCAGCCCTAGCCAACCACTCTTCTTCCACTATGCATCACATTTGCCTTGAAAATAGCCAAATATTATCCAAAGAAGATAATTTCTTCAAGAGAAAGCTAAAATAAGCCATTGAAATCATCCATCATCCTGTGAACCTCAATCGTGATGAGGGATGGAGCCTTAGTTTATCTTGGCAGTTGTTGCTTTCCAGTCTGAGAACTCCTCACCATCCTTCCCACCACTAGTTGTTTCCTCTCCCCTCCCCTCCCCACTATTGGTTTTCTCTCTTCTTTCTCCACCCTTGTTTGTCCTTCCCTTGATCCCCTCTTTCTTGCTTGGTTCCTTCCTTCCATCCCCTCCTCTTTCTCTTCCTTCCCTTCCCTTCTCTTCGTCCCTCCCTTTCCTGCCTCCTATGTTTGGGCTCTTTCTTTTCCTTGCTCCTTTGGTTCCTACTTGTTTTTTCTTCATGGTTCTTGCTCCTCTTCTGTTCTTTAGGTTTCTTATTTCCTTCCCTTTATTTCATTGCATCCTCTTTCTCGTTCTTTCCTTTCTTCTCCTGAACGCTTCTTGATTTCTTAGTTTATTTATCCCCCCTTTTTCTTTCTTGGTTGTGTTCTTTTATTTCCTTGTTTTACTCCACTTCCTGTTTTCTTATTTCCTTCCTTGCCTTATTTATCTTTTTGGTTTCGTATTTTTCTTTTTTGTCTTTTCGTCATTCTTTGGTTTATTTTCTTTTTCTTCCTTTTTACTAATTTATTTATCTTGTTTTGAATTTTCTCCTTTTTGTTTTCTTATTTCATCTCTTTATTTTCATATTCGTTTTCTTGTATTTGGTTTCAATTTTATCATATATATATTCCCCCTTTTTTCTTGTTCTTTAGTTCTTTATTTCTTGTTGCTCCCCTTGTTTTGTTTTCCAATTTCTTTGGTGAAGTTGACCCTCCCCTTCTCTTTGACTCTTGTGCCATTCCCTTCCCCTCCCCCTCCTCTCCCCCCTTTTTATTTATTCTTGGTCTGCAACTTTCATTTCATCCTTATGAGCTCTCTTCTATCTTGATGATGAATCACAAAGTGTGATTTGAAACGTTGATGCAAAAATTCCGACACAATCTAATACAAAAACTTGTTGTAATAAGATATCATGTTTGTCAAAATCCGACATTGTAAACCCAAGATATGGTCAAAATAAAAAAAACTACTCTTGAGGGCCAAAGAAGGGTCAAAAAGGAGCCTTGCACATGCATCCATACCACTGACATCATGTTGACGTCAAAAAATATTATGTGAATATTCCCTCTCTCAAAAAAAGGTTCCCTACGAAAAATTCCATCGAATGATATATTCCTTTTTTGATGGAATATTTTGGCAAATGGGTCGATGGTCAAAAAAGTTATTATTAGCCACTGTCAGCTATGTAGAGGCCACCAGTTGATGAGCAATGGGTTGCCAAAAATTATGGGGCCTGTAGGTATGAAAGTACCTATAGGTATTGTACCCAAGAAAAAATAAGCCACCTTTGTAAAAAGAAAGCCTCCCTAGAAATTATTAATTCGGCTTGCAAGTTTTATATTTAAAAAAAAAAAATTAAAAAAATTGAAATAAAAGAAATTTTAAAAACCAAACGTAAATTGATATTTTAAATTTTTATTTCCAATTTTCATAGGGGTCGTATATCCCTTGAAGCAAAAAAAAAATTCCTCAAAAGCTCCCGATGTCGAAATAGGGAAAATTTATAGTCAACATTTGTGGAATCAGCCTCCTAAATCCATCGACAAGGTCCTTCTCATGCCAAAATGCACCAAAATTGCACCTAGCCTCCAGATCCTGAAAAGAAGCAATCACTTCAAACCCTCATAGATCTGACCTAAGGAGTCCAAATCAAGCCAAACAAATGGAAATTTTGACTTTGTCAACAACTTTAAATCCAATAGTGAGGTCTTTTTCATGCTAAAATGAACCAAAAATTTTCCCACCTCCAAAATTTGCAAAAAAAAGCAAAGGGGATTCTAGATTTGAAGCCTAAGTCAAGAAGGGGTTCGTTGAATCCATGTTATGATACCATGTTAGAATTGTGAAAAACATGAGCCACAAGTTCAAATAGTGAAAAAAGACACCTTCCATGCAAGAGATTTGCAAACAGTATATGCTATATTCATCAACAAGAAAAAGCTACAAAATGAACCCGAGGAATCTTCAAGGAAAACAAGAGTCCTCAAAGGTTGAGAGTTCAATAGAAGAAGATAAATCTTCGAGTGATAATACAATGAGGGTTGAGTGCTATATAGGAGCAACCCTAAATGGTAAAGGGATTAGATCATGACAAGTATCAACATCACATGCGATGAGACAAAATGGTCTAATAATAGCTCACTTTAGTTAACACAGAAAAGAACTTAGTTAACTAAATAAAGAACCCCTAATTTTAGCTTAAGTGCATGAGAATAAATTAGACAGTTAATAAAATCAATTAAATATTAATTAATTATTAGCTAATGCATGATTACTATAGCATATAACATAGATGATAATGCATTTTCCAGATGATAACAAAATTTTATAAATCTAAGTGAATTTTAGTCCTTTGTACTTGGAAATGTACTATTTGTGTAGGGGATGAACAATCTATCAAAATAAGAACACCTTAAACATGATAAAAATGGGATACAATATTAGTAACATAATAAATTGGTAAAATATTATTTTTTACAATATAAAAATTGATATACTAAATTAAAATAAATGGTAGAATATAACAAAGGAGAAAATAATTTCCCCCCCGCTTCTCTCTCCTCTGACTACATTTGAATAGCTTGTGCACATGGTGGATTCTGCATTGGGGGTACCCCAAGGTCCCCCATTTTACCCTCTTGACCCGAGCCTCACCCTATTGCATGTGGGCTTGTGTCCCTCGGGAGCCACTCTTGGCTTGTCTGATTCTAAGGTTCTCATGATTCTGGGTCAGTCTGAGTCACCCATGATTCCGGTTTTGTCTGGTGTGGAAGTGCTAGCGGTCGTGGCCCTTCCAGAGGTTAAAGGTTGGAAGGATGTGTTGACTAATGGTAGTCAGAGTACTAAGGTCCCCTCTTCTCACTCTAAAGAGGAAGTCATTGTCACGGGCACCGAATTTTCTATCTTTAGTTTAGTCAGTGATAGGATTCTTTCCTTAATGGAAAACACAGTAGTGGGTCATTTTCTCTCCTTCTGACCTTCTATGGATATGGTCCGGAGATGGGCTACTGCTAAATGGTACCTCAAAGGAAGTGTGGACATCTGTGCTATGATGGGTGGGATTTTCCTTTTCAAATTCATGGCTTCGGATGACTTGGTCGCAGTCCTCTCTTTTGGGCCTTGGGTGTATGGGAAGCACAGTCTAGCCATATGCTACTGGAAGCTAGGTTTCGACCCTATTGTGGATCTTAATATTTATCAACATCGGTTTGGGTTCATCTGCCTAGTTTTCCTTTGGAATATTGGGATGAATCCATTTTCAAATGCATTGGGGATTCCTTGGGCCAGTTTATTACTTCATATTCTATTACCTGGTCAAAATCTAGGTTGTTTTTGCCCATTTTGTGTTCATATTGGTGTACATAAGATGCTTCCTACCTATGTGAAGCTATGCTCTAAGTTTGGTTCTTGGGTCCAACCATTCTGTTATGAAAATGTTATGGTTTACTATCAGAAGTTTGCTAAACCTGGTCACCTTATCTTTAACTATAAATATTCTTTTAATTGTGTTCCTAACCCTAGTGAATCTACCGCTGAAGACCACTACCCCTTCAAAAAAGACATTCTAAAGATTGTCAACTCCCCGACCAAGTCTGGCTTGCCCATTTTGGATGACCCCCAGGTTATCTCTGGGGGTAATTCTATTTGGGAGGATGTCGTCTGTGTGGACCTAGCTCTAGTTCATGTTGTACCTATTTTGGCCAAGATTTTTTTCAATGGTGGGGATCTGGAGGTCGGTGCTATCTCCCCTCGCTAGGCTCTTGGGGGGGATGTGGATATTGGTGACTCCCTAAAGGTTGTTGGGTCTAACCTTTCTATTGAGCCTAGTGTGACCAAAGGTGTAGAAGGAAAAATTATGGAGGAAGTGGTTACCAAAGTTAAAGATGAGACAATTATTATGTACTTAGTGGGTTTGACCTAGGAGAAAAATTTGGAAGAGGAGTTCTAGTCAACCCCAAAGAAAAAAGGGAAAAAGAAGAAAGCAGATGTGGGTGGCGACTCTAATCCGGGAAGGTCCAACTAGTGACAAACTGAGAAGAGAGAAAAAAAATGAGATAGCCATTGGTAAACAGAGGAAATTGGAAGTGTCCTCAAAGAAGGGTAAAAAATGAAGGTATTGTCCTAGAATGTGTGAGGGCTGAATAGCTCTCATAAATAGCTTGTGCTGAAGAACTATGTTTTAGAACATAAGATTGATGTTTTACTGTTATAGGAAACCAAAATGAAGAAAGAAAATTTTGATAATATTGCTAAGTATATATGGCTAGGTGCCCTTTACTCTTGTAGTGATTTTGAGGGGGCGTTTGGTGGGCTTGTTGTGTTATGGAACCCCTTTAGGATCAATGGTTCTGAATTTCCATTGTCAGAGTAGTGTGGGAGTCTTATTTTCTTACTCAGGTGGCTCTTGGTCGCTTATTAATTTTTATGCCCCTAACCAGAGGAATGCTAGGAATGTCATATGTTAGGATCTCTCTGATTGGGTAAATAATAATAGGGGGTCTTACTAGTTGGTGGCGGGGGACTTCAACTCCCCCTAATATCCTTTGGAGAAAAGTGGTGGTCTAGTGGATTATTCTAACAACATGGCTGATTTGGTGAATTTCCTGAGTACTACTATCCTGATTGACATTAACTTATCGGGTCAATCCTCTACCTAGACCAATAGACGTCTTGGGGAGGGTTTGATTCAAGTTAGATTGGATAGATTCCTTTTCTCCAACAACTAGACAACCTTGCTCAATGCTAATCTCCTTGCCCTACCCAGGACTATTTCTGACCATAACCCTCTACTTCTGGTCATGAATGACCATTCTGCTACTAGACCTTTCCCTTTCTGGTTCAAGATAATGTGGAATTCCCATCCTGATTTTAAGAATAAAATTACTAAATGGTGTAACATTCATGTATGTGGCTCCCCCATGTTTAGGATCTTTTATAAACTTAAGCATATCAAATGCATGGTGAAAGTTTGGAACAAAATAGTTTTTGGGGATGTCTTTCAGAAAAAAAGAGCTTTAGGGGATAAATTGAAGGCCATCCAAAAAAATATGGAAGAAGGGGGTGTCAGCTTTCCAACTTGCAATCAGGAAAGAGAGAGTCAAAGGGAGTGGGAGAAAATTTTAAGGAAAGAGGAAATTTTCTAGAAACATAAACCTAGAGTTCAATGGCTGCAAGAAGGGGATAGAAATACCTCATTTTTTCATGTTTTTTCTCTAAAACACAAGAAAAGGAAACATATAACTAAGTTGCATAATGAGCAGGGGGATGTGGTCAATACGCCTACCCAAATTGGTCTTTTGGTGATGGACTATTTTTAAAAGGCTTATTTAGCCCTTGCTGAGGCTCCCAATCCGGCTTTGGACAATCTGCTATTGGACCCTCTCCCAACCACCATTACCTAGGATGATAACCTTAGCATCCTCAATGTTGTCACTCCTGAGGAAGTCCAAATGGTAACTTTTAGCATGGGGGCCTACAAGGCACCTGGCCCGGATGGTTTCCCCTCAACCTTCTTTCATATTTTCTGGGAGATTGTTGGTGGGGACCTTTTCTTGGACGTTAGATATTTCTTCAAATTAGGTAAGCTTCTCAAACAAATGAACCACACTTTTATTGCCTTAATTCCCAAGGTTTTTGATCTTCAGTCTATGACTGATTTTAGGACCATCAACCTATGCAATACTTTTTTATAAAATCCTCTCTAAAATCTTAGTGAATCATCTTAAACCCCTTCTGGACAAAATTATCAGCCCCACACAAAAAGGCTTTGTTCCTGGTCATCATATTTTGGATGCTACTATAACTACTCATGAATTGCTCCACTCAATGGAAAAATGCAATAATGCTAGTATAACCCTGAAAGTGGATATTTCAAAAGCTTATGATAAGGTGTTATGGGACTTTATCCCTAAAGTCCTAGCTAAGTTTGGGAAAATGTTATAGGAATGTGGAGGAGTCTGAGGAAGTGGAGGAGGAGTTTGTTGAAGGGCCTCACAAACTTTTGGACTTCAACAAAATGCTTAATGAGAACTCGACTTCCTAGTCCTTTGACCCTCTAGATGTGGAGTGCGCTAATATTTTGAAGACTGTGGATAAAGGGGAGGATCTTCGTGCGCTGCAGGAGCAGGTGGAGAAGTTCAAGTTGGTCCACTGTGTTACTAGCACCTTCTCTATTGTGATGAAGGATGAGATGGACAAGAATATTGTTGAAGAAGGCCTCGAATTGGTCGAGGACGATGTTTTCAACCTCGTCTCTAAGAATTGGGAGAATTCCAGTTAGTTTGTTGTTGCTGCATTGTGTTACTATCGGCTATTAGTCTGTTGTGTATATGTTTTTTAGATAGTTTTTTTTGTTTCTTGGACTTGATCTTTTTTGGCTCTTGTGGCTTGTTGTGTAAAGGGTACAACACCTTGTAAATGATGCTTATTGTATAAAAAACAAAGGAGATAATAAATGTGAAACCTTCACATGAGAATATTATCAAAATGTCTATAGATAAAACAAAGAAAATAAGGGTGATTTCTTAGGAGCTTGTCAATATGGTCAAGCCCTATCTTTTTTCTTCAAACCCCCATTGATAATCAAATAGAAAATAGATCAAGAGTTTATTGTCTATGCTCCTATCATAATTAAGTTATGATTAAGGACACCACTTAAAGTAAAATGTGAGATATGATAATAGTAATAGTTGTTCCTATCACTATCTTAGTGTGTATGGAATAAAGAATGGTAGATGGAGTGAAATATCTATATAATTATATTTCTTTTAAAATGAAATCTTTTATTTAAATTTATCATTGATGCTAATAAATTGTATTATAAAGTTTTAATAGTAAAATTTTATATGTTTGTATTCTTAATATATATGATTAAGATAAAATTGGAAAATAATATAGTTTTTTAGTTTTTATTATTTAGTGACATTTAAAAAAAATACAATTTTAATGTTAAATATTATTTGTATAAATGTTTTGAATTTTAAATAACAATATTTTTTAGGAGGCTATGATAGGTTTATGGGTTGTGTTACAGACTCTATGGCTCAAGTTGTAGTGGTTTGGCTAGGGTGGGGACTCACAATGTGCGTATGGTCTTGTCTCATGGTGCTTGGTGGTGGGTAATCTCATGTTGGTTTGTTTAATTTTTTTTTATATACAAGGGTTTGGACCCTTTCAAAGACCAATTTATTTATCTATTAAAAAAACATTTTTAAATAATAAGTAGATTATTTGCTAGTATTTTATTTAAAATAAAAAAATTACATTTTTATATATTTAATATATTGAAGGATTAAAAGAGAATCCAAACATAATCCTAGATGTAGGTGACCGAAAAAGACTATATAAGCTAGTTGTAAACATAAAAAATGGTTTAAAATATAAATATTAGCTAAAATTTAATATTGATTATATGGTAAGATTAAAATAAAACTAATTTATTGATTCATGAAATGAAGGAAATTGTGTATACTATAAAAAATATGGGAGGACAAGTTAAAAATAATATTTTCCCAAAGGATTTGAGTTGGCCACAAGTGAACAAGTGGTGGAATAAATATGAAGAATATTTAAGTCAAATAAACTCAAATTGAACATCATTCAACTTCAACTTGAAGATAAAGTGAACTCAACTTGAATATCAAGTAAGCTAAACTTGATGTGAAGTTCTCATTATTGCTAAATATACCTAAGAAAATAAAAATAATTATTTAAGTAAACATAATATGAAAGGAACAATTAAATAACTAAACCAACACCATCTTGTATGATGTCTCCAACACCAAATATAGAAGGATGATACAACAATATGAAGAATATCCATGTATATCAAATCATGTTCCTTCCCTTATGAAGAATTAAAATGAGTGGTGCATATCAAATGTTTTCCCAATCTAGAAAAGAGGGAATATATAATGTAAGACGGATATCTATAGTAACTGTATTATAGTCTATGCACCCCGCAGAACCTGGTTGGTTTAAACTCAACTTGGATGGTTTTTCAAAAGGGAACCTAGGTCAGGCGAGAGGGGGTGGTCCTAAGGGATCATAGGGGATCATTGACCTTTTCTTACGCTATCAATTTTGGCACCTGGTCTTAAATTTTTTTTGAGGTGGAAACTTCTTATCATGGCATCTAATTGACTAAACAAAAAGGACTAACTAAAGTGATTATTGAAGGAGGCTTTAAAAATGCTATCATGATGTTGAATAGGGAAGCCACTCCCAACTAGTCTCTCTAAGATCTCATTGAGGTCTCTCACAAGGATATGATGAGCTTTAAGTAGAGAAAATTAATGCATATTTTTCATGAAGGAAATATTTTTATAGATTTGATGGAAAATTTGGGGTTTGTTGTCCAAACTATTAAATTTTGGAGTGATATAATCTGCTTCTAGAGCATGTGACATCTTCGATCATTAATGAAGCATAATTTCTTTGTGTATCCCATGTAAGAAACTAATATTAAAAAATCACAAGTGTGTAAGGATTACATGTACCCCCAATTACTTGGAGAGATATGATATCTTCCCACTCCCGGTTCATTTTAGTAAGTTATTATTTCATCTTTCCACTTCGTTGTGTGACAAATTTTTTTGGAATCATCATTTTTTGTTTTTTAGTTGCTACTTTGTCACTACTCCATTATCTACCATGGGTGGTATTCTAGTTTAGGAAGATCGTATGTAATAATTGTGAATATCTAAAGTATGGCCACAAAGTCTTTCCTATTCTTTAGAAGGGTAATCTAGCCTCCTACATTGAGTTTATGAAAGGTGACGGATCATGACACTGCCCTTTTAGTTGATTTTTCTAATTATTGGAAGGACGGATTAGTAGATGTGAGGGGCCTCTTTTTTTTGGTCACTATGGAGATGATATTGGTGGCTATTGGTCTTCCCCTTGAAGGAGCAAACTTCCCCAAAACATTCAAGGGGAATTACCAGAAGGACATGGATAATTTCTTGAAAATGGGCAAGAAGATCAATCATCTACAAAATGGGTTTAACAAAGAGGACCTCCCAAGGGTCTGGAAGAAAATTATACAGGTTCTTATGAGGTATGCTACCCTTGAAGGTTGGTACAAAAGGTTTTACTCTCAACTTTTTCCTATGCTTAATCACTTTAGGCATAATGTGAAAATGAACTTTTCTTTTTGGATACATTCCTTGTTGGAGCAATCTATGAAATTTGTGTTAAATAAAGGCAATTCATTACCTCTCCACCAAGGCTTGATCTATCGGCTCTAGTGTTACAATATAGCCCTCACCTACGTTGTCTCTTTTCTCCCTCATATTACTAATCCCTCTCTCATCTATACGAGAATGATTTCAAACAACTTTGCTAAAAATCATGACCCCTTCCTTGATTTCTAAAATCACCCCCCTCACCCAAAGTAGGAATACCCAATCCAACCCCCTTTCTCCTCAAGAGGAAAATCCATTGCTTCAAAGTCCCTTGCTTCCTCTAGTAAGAAAAAAGTTTCTTTTGAAAAACCTCCTATTATTTTATTTATGATGATGATTCTGGGTCTTCTTGGTCCTCATCCCCAAATGTTACCCCCAAGGACTCATCCTCTATCTCATAAAATCTCTATTACCACCATCCCTCTCCTCAAAACAAGGATTTTCCTACTCAAGATTTGTGTTTCCTTGTTTGACAAATTTAATGATCAGTGCAAACTACAAACATCCAAAATTACATTCTCAAATGGTAGCTTGCACAATTTCTTACAACTAAGAAAAAGATCCAAAATTTGGAGGCTATTATTCTAAAGAAGTTTAGGGATTATCTTGGAGAGGAGGTTGATGTGGAGCATTGGGATATGATAAAAGGTATGGTTGGGACTTTTGATAAATGGGATGAGATAGAAAAGGATTTTGGGAACTTAAAGGAGGCTATCAAATCGACAATGGATTACATGAATTTGAAAAAGGAGATTGCTAGTCTTCAAAGAAATTAGGACAATTTTTTTCTTAATTTGTAGGAAATTATTGATTATAGCAAAGATATTGTTAAGAACATGACAATGACCATTTCAGTTTTTCAATAGGAGTTGAATAACAACCACGATAAGAGAGATAGGGATGAATATCTTGTAGCTTCCCCTTCTGGCTCCAATAATAAAGGTAAATCCAAAGAGAATGCCCTACCTACCACCCTGGAGAAGAACGAATTAACAATCCCAATATTTTTTCCTTCGGGGATGAGTTGGAGTTCCTTACCAAGGAGTGGGAAGTCATAAAAGGCCTCTATTTACTTGATGACCAGTAATTGGTCTCCTCGATTTGATGGTCTTGGTCTAGTATTTTTCGTTCCTTTGTTGATTGCTGGTCCTTTTCTTTTAGTTTTTGTTTCTTTTGTTTTTTATTGTCTCACTCCTTGTGAGACCCCTCTTTATCACCTCTATGGATATTTTGTAAATCTATTCAGGCCCTTACTACTTAATCTTATAAAAAATATGTTATAGTCTCCAAGTAAGTGATGCAAGGTGTGAATATTAGATTAGATGTCTTAGGCCTAACTAAATATGGTGGTAAGTCAAACTATAGTGAAAATTTGGTGCAGGAGCACCCATGAAGATCCATGCCTCTAAGAGGAAAATAGGGTCAATATTTTGGATTTTTGCATTTATTGGTTGTAATAAGGTCCTAAGAGACTATATTTCATGTTTACAATGTGTTAGGGGAAGTCTTAGGTAGTCAAGTTGTCCATTGTGTTCAAATTGTAAAAAGTTGCAAAATTGTTGCCACTATTGAATTTGACACCATTTTCTAACGGACGTTCATCGGTCGTTTGACAACTCTTTGTCGAAAAAGCAACGAAATGACAAAAACATTTTCATTGCTATTTTTTTGTCGCAATTTTGACGATGAATTAAACATCAAAATAACGGTGTAGATTCATCGGTCGTCAGCATCATAAAATGACTCAGATGTTCGTCAAAATATCGATGAAAACTTTGTGTATCCATTGACGAATTACAACCAAAATGCAATTGCAATGACTATTCCGAAGCATTGAAAGAACACTAGAAGTTCGTCGCCAATTTGATGAAATGGGAAAGTATTTACGACGAATCCTTCATCCTATCTAAGCAACTTCTTTGGACCTTTTATGTAATTCATCGATGGCGTTCGTCAAAATTGCGACAAAATGGGCAAGGAGTTACGACAAAGCCTTCATCCCAGCTAAGAAACTTCATCAGACCTTTTCTGTGATTCGTAAGTACACTTCATCAAAATTGTGACAAAATGGACAAGGAGTTATGATGAAGCCTTCGTCGCAGCTATAGCAACTTCGTCAGACCTTTTCGGTGATTCGTCGGTTGTGTTCGTCAAAATTTTGACGAAACAATGCAATTTTTTTTAAAAAAATATTTGTTGAAATGTACCATCGGTGAGAGATCAATCATCGACACAAGATAGAAAACTCACTCCGATAGTCCATGTCTTGCCGATGACTTCCATCGGCAAGATAGATCAATGTCACACCAATCTAACCTCTTCAGGAGTTTTGAACATTGCTGGTTATCAACAAGACATTCTGAGGGTGTCGCCAATTAAACAAGTGTCTAAGAGCAAGTAAACAAATGGAACCTATTAATTTTCTTATTTTGGGGTTCTTTAAATCATAGAATAGATACCATCTTCTTGTGTATAATGTACTTATATTCAGATTTGAATTTGAGACCAATTGTCATTGCACATTCCATTTTACTTGCACAGAGTATTCTATAAGCAATATATTGATAATGCCAAATTATTTATGGTGTTGTACAACTCTACCTATCATCACAGTTCTGTTGTTCCCAGAGAATCTTGCAAATACAAGTTTACAATACCAAGTCAAATAATATGAAAAAGAATTACTTCCATACAAATTAAATGATTATTCTCACAATGGCAATTGTCTAATTACAACAACAATTCCATGAAAGGTTATCCATGCTTCATAAGAGATGACTGATCATACATATAGACTACAAGATGCATAGAAAAAGCATTACACTTGAGAACAACCAAGGGCTAACAAGGGAAGGAGTTAAGAAACGTCTGGATTGAAGAGAAAATGTGTAGGGAAAATGTTGAGCAGTGTCAAGAGAACAAAGCTTGTAGAACATATTCTTGACCTAATCAAGCTCTTGAACAACTTAAACAAAATTAAAATACTAACACATACATGAGACATGTAATGAACTTCCAATATTTGCTATCTTTTTTTTTTTTGTATTGAAAATAGTTTAAGGTCCATTACATATCATGAAAATGCCTATCTGGCATTAGGATCAGTACAACATCAAAGCATTTCCATAACATGAAATATACCGTATCAGTACTTCACACAACAAGAAAGAAACCAAAAAGCACCAGTTTTTTTCAAAACCAACATAGATAATACAAATTGCTGTTAACAACAACACAGGTTGCTACTATTCAAATCAACGTAAACAATACATAGTGTTTGATTACATTCTCCTCATTGCTGACTTCTTCAATATCAAGGTTCGCCATTGTTTCTCCTTGGGGGTCCAACTATTGGGGGCCGCGTTGTCTTTCTGGGCTTCCAACTTCATCAATTTCTCTTTGGAGCTCGTCAAATGTCTGCTGGAATAGCATAGTCTCTTCCAAGCTCAACCTACAGGTGAGTCCACTTCTCAGATCCTCTTTGGTATTGTTAGCAACACCTTCAGTTATTGACTTCAAGAAATTCTCCATTGAGATATCCACAAGAGTTGAAACCTGCAGAGCAACAATGTAGAAAGTGAGTCTCTTGCAAGGCTCAGTAAGTACCCTCGTGATATACTTAAATTTATCATCATTTCTCACCTTCCACAAATTCCACATGATCTCATTAGATAAGAAATACCAAAATAGCTTACAATCAAACTTGAGCTTGAAATTACAAAACAAAATATCATGCCAATTAATTTTACCATTGCTATTCCAGACCTTCAGCTTATGGCAGAATAAGTACCAAATTTCTTGAGCACAAAAACATTCAAAAAGAATATGTTTGATAGTTTCTGGAGTCCTACAGATACTGCAGATTTCAACACTTTCATGGTTAGATTTATAGGGATCTATCTTTTTCATTAATGTAGAGGTAGGTAAAGGAGAAATAATTATAATTGTAACACTATTCAAGTCCAGTAAATTATGTTCATAATTTGTGTTCAATGGACCTTAGTTTTATCATTATATTTCCCATCTAATACCATATTTTAATCCAGGGTTCAACTATCTCAGATCTAAAGAAGTACCTTCAATTAACCATTTAAAGTACTATAAAATAAGGTAAGACTTACTTGAGAAAGATTGGGTACACTTGTAGGATTAAATTTCTCGCAATCATTAAGATTTATTGGCACACAGACACAACCTGCAACATATGAATTAATGGATGACTACAAGTTAGTGAAATGGTCCTTAATATGTGAGTGGTTTGCAAATTTATTGGTAGAAAAGAAGGTTACAAACAGATCTACATGAAAAATTATGAGGAAAATCTACTGTAATCATCAAAATAGATGAAAAGTGCAAAGGAAAGAGCCGAGCTACATCTCTAGAGCCTAAAAAAAACACATGCAAGAAACATAAAAAAAGAACAAACCAGTTTTTGGATGAATACAAAATGGTGCCTTCAGCAAGTGATTCATATGCTTTCCCACCTGACACAAGACATTAGGAAGATTTTAGTCTTCCTCGTGAAATTAACTACTTACAGAATAAACCCAGAAACCAATATTATATACCTCCATGTCTAGCCGAGGGTAGGTATAAGAGAGAAAAAATTCTTCAATGCAATGCCAAAAATATCAATGTGTGTGTAGCTTTGTATTACTCAAAATATCATTTCACTGCCTAAGGAAAAATACCAAAGTGATGTTTTAAATTTCAATCTTCAAATAGGCTCCCTTATTGCTACACATGCATATACAAGCATTATTCGAGCTCTAAACTATTCAAATATTAAGGATTTAATTAGCTATAAGATGGAAAGTTGTTGTTTAGACATAATCCATCATCTTTTACATATCTTTATTCACTCCTAGCGCTTTAGATAAATTTGTGTAAATGAGACAAAAATGTGAATCTTTTATGACAAAGAAAATTTTAAAAGGAGGGGGGAGAGAGCAAAGGGTAGGGGGCAAGAGAATGCTTGAATGTATAGCAAAGTATAACATTTTGATCATTATAACAATGAAACGAATCTCAAGTTTGAAGCATTAATATCATTTACAACATTTATGATCAAGAATGAATGTAAGTAGAGAAACTTTTGCATACTGCAGATGGTACAAAATTTCATGGTTAAGTCAAGCCTCCCATCAACAACAAGATCCAAATATCCATGTATCTATCTCAATCGAGCCTCTAAACCCTTCAGAGTGTCAATTTTTCCACTAACCCGTTATGCACAAAAGTCAAATTTTAGAGTTATGTCACCACTAAAAATAGAAGAAACAGAGCTTTGAAACCAAATCCACACACAACACAATGTGGTATTCATACAAAGCCATACAAACAAACTAAACTCAAAACATTGGAATGGAAACAAGTTCAAATTATGATGAAGAGCATGGATTCAGGGTATAAAGAATCATTTTTCTGCCACCATAGTGAAAAGCTAGCACTTTCTTTCATCTTTGCATATTGGTTTGATGCTTCAAACAATGTATTTCTTATATTGAAAAGTGCATTACCTTATTGAGCTTCTCTTTTTTACGAGAATAGTTTAATATTCTCTACTTAACAGGGCCAACCACGTGACGGTGGAAGCTCATTTGGCCCCTCCCACCCCCTCACATCACTCTCAATTCAACCATACCTAATCATATAACATTAATCATTCATTCATCCATTAATAACATATAACATTCATTCATTAACATATAACATTCATTAATTAACATATTCACATTCATTCATTAACATATAATATTCATTCTTTCAGTTTTTACATATTATCAAAAATATGGTTGTCATGATATGATTACAATCACTTTTTTTTGTTTCTTTTTTAAAGCTAAAAAAATATGAAGTGGAGTATCATTTTCTAAATCATTTGTCCCCCCTTTAGTTGTTCCGCCCTCTTCTTGTGATCTTAATGTATGCCTAGTCATCTGCTCATGACATGGATGTCGCTGCAAGGGGGGGTCTGCTGCAATAACAAAGAAATGTTAAACTGATATGTTTTATTATTATTGTTACAAGTATTTCATTAATTAAAAGAACATTAGAGTGGATCTCTTTACCTGATGGGTCCACATCATGTTCCTAAACTTCTGTTATAGACTCATGCTCAACATGTTGAACACCCTCTAAATCCTGATCTACAGTTGAAACACGAAAGGTTACATTAATTAATACACCATTTGAAATTAAATATGTTTAAAAGAACACGAGAGTGGTCCTCTTTACCTCATGGGGCCACATCATGTTCCTAATCATGCTCAACATGTTGATCACGCTCTACATGCTCTAAAGTTGAAACACGAAAGGTTACATTAATTAATACTCCAATTGCAATTAAATATGTTTAAATGAACTTTAGAGTGGTCCTCTTTACCTGATGGGGCCACATCATGTTCTTGATCTTCTCTAGCTTGATCATGCTCAACATGTTGATCATGCTCTACATGCTCTTAAGTACTGGGATGCACACCATGACCTTCATCTACAGGTTGTGCTCCACCCTCACTAGGCTGCATTCCAATGTCATGTGTAGTATTATCATTGCTTGAATGTTTAAAACAAATAGGCATGTAATTAATTTATGGTGGAAATTAATATTGAATAGATTGCACAAGTATTCAATTTTAAATAAACTTTATTGAGTTTATTTACCTGCATGTCAGATGTAGTGGAAGGTTGTGTTTTCCTAGTCAAGAATTTTAGGCGTTTAGCCATGACTCCATAGCCTTGCTGGAAGGAAATCTTCAGGTCATCTTCTATGGGAACTCTGTTGAATTCAGAGCCCTACATTTTTGCATAATATTATGAATTTTGCTTCTATGGTGTGATAAAACCAAAATTGTTTTCAATTTATTATTTGGATACTATATTTCATTTATTGATACTTACAATTCGTGCGGCTAACTTCATATAACCAACAGAGCCAAGTTTGCGTTGCCCGTGTTTTTCTAGTCTTTCCTTTGTTGCCTTCGATGTGTTGGGAAGCCTATGAAAAGTTTGAAATACATTAGATTATGTAAAAAGAAAGAGTAATCAGTACATTGTTGATAGTATCACATACCTTCCTTGGCCCGGTGGTGTCTTTCCTTTTTTCTTTTCAGCCTTCTCGTTTCCATCTGACACCAGGTCCTTCCACTCCCTCTCTGGAATCATGGGGGGATGCTCGTACTTTTTGTTCTTCTCTAAATCTGACCTATATTGTTCCCTCACATACTTTAGATAGGTACCAGCTTTCTTAATGACCTTGGTTCGGTTGAATGTTTTATCACTGAACAACACAACTAAACGGTTAATGAGCACATCTTTTAAATCTTGATTTTGGGCACTCCACTGTGTACATATGATGGGCCTAAAGAGATCCAATGTAATATCACTTAGATATTTATAAAAAATATCATTTCCTAAAAAATAATCATGGGATCAATAGTCTAAAAAGAGCGATCAATAAGTAAATTTCAATTGGATTATATATAATAATAATTAAAACATTTTAAAGTACCTAGGACCTTCTCTATCTTTATGGGAATGAAATCCTCGGTCACCACAAGTGTGACCGAAAATGTTCCCGTACTAGTAATACGGGAAGATCCAAGAAATGCTGCTAAAACATCACCAGTACTAGTGGTCTCTGCATCCCCAGGTACATGTCTTGATGCATGTTCTGGCATGTGTTCGCTGGCAGAGGGTGCATTAACGGATGCCTGCATGGTATGTGTTTCTGATATTTCAGATGACAATATAGACATAGATGATGGGGTTAGATGATGTGATGTATGCGCAGGAAGATTAGGATGGACACTTGTACCAACCCCTACTCCTCAGGCAGCACTTGCAGTACCCTGATCATGGCTAGGAGCATCATGAGAAGCAAAATAACCCTGTAAAAACAACACATATTTTAGTTCATGACATAAAAGAGTACAAAATATAAAACCATGAATGAACTTATGTTATAATTAAAGACCTCATGATGTAACTTACTTGCAAGTTTTGTGATCTCTCAGTCAATATTTTAACCCTCTCTCTTATCTCATCTGTTGGAGGCACTATGAATATCAACTTAACGATTTCTTCATTGCATTTTTTTGGGATCTTCCTTATCATATCGAGAGGGTTTGTTGAATAAGCGATGTCATCATCACAAATTATTGACTGCACCTCACTATGGATGCTCTCGTCTACTGCTGGTGCCTTTCCCCGATCAGTCGACTATAATAAGAATATTAAAAACATTATCGAAATTAACCCAATAAACTTATGAAAAAACATAATAATAAAAAATTTTGCTCGTATCTAATTTGTACAATTACAATGAGGTAAACTTGTCGGATAGAAGCTCCTGAAGATACATCACGATCTGTGCTCTGGGCCAGAGCCTTTTCTGTATGATCAATGTCTCGTTGTGACAAAAATTAAATATAAAAACATTACTGAAATGAAACCAATAGACTTACAAAAATAAACATAAAGAATAAAATGGTATATTGAGTCATTAATTGGAGGTTAGGTAAAATGGTACATACCACGCACACCCCATAGTAATTGTGTTTGTAACTAAGTGATTCAAATTGTAATCGATTAGCAACTCTTCCCCTACAGTTATTGATTTTATCACACATACGAATACACCTGCTTCACGGCCTCGAATATGAAATTGGGTTGCTTATTTGTTGACCTAGGTCGTGTACTATTTATAAACCCTGCAATATTCCCTCATACTTTTGGCCTTCCGTCAATGTACATAGCCACTCCTTTATTTTGATCCTTATCTTTTAGTTGTATATAATTTGCTGACAGTGCATACCTACGCATACTTCGTGTATATCAAACTAGTTGTATCCAATCTTTGTAACTGTAATAGGGTCCAACATACTCCATCAATTTAGTAACTTTGTTCTCATAACGTACCTTTATGTTGTCCATGTAAAAATAGGCCCAAACCATGTAATGATGATGGTGCTATGTGATATATCCTCTCTGACACAAAAATCAGTGTTTATTGGAGGGTTCTCAAAAATTCATTATTTACGAGATGTTTGTACCCTCAAGGCACTCGACATCACCTATGCTCTCATCATCATAAGAACATGACCCCCCTTCATTAAGAAAAAATTCCATGCGTTTATGGAATTTTCTTCTAATCTTTTGACCTCTAGTTGATCTCCCTCTTTTAGACATACTACATGTCTCTCTTTCCTCTTCTCTTCTTGAATTTCCCTCGCTCGAGGAAGATAGATCTGAAAATACCTATTTGGTGGTACCTAAACTCATAAGGATGTTGGATGAAGTTATTTCATGGTGATGTGATCCCAAGGTGACATTGTGATTAATCTATCATTTCATTGCTAGAATTTCATAGGTTATAAGGTAATCAAGTCTTGATAGATTGCAATTTATTGTTACTACCATCCAAATGTGTCCATCACAAATCAAATCTACTTAACGTTTTAACTCCCAAACTTTGTAACAAGTGTTAAATGTGAATATGGTCCACCAGTTACACAACCAAGGCCTCAAATGTATTCTCTAATTGTAATCAAAGGACTTTTTCTCTTCATTCAAGTAAATAAACTTGAAGGGAAACACCACCAAGTGGTTTATTGGACACCTACATGACTAAAAATAGTAACAAATTTACATTTAATTTTCATATGTCTAAGTGGTTAATGGGGAGGGAGTGTGTACTAGGCTTGGTTAAGTCATCATAATTTTATGCTTTGGCAATAATTTTTTTTAAGTCATCTTAAATCTTCCTATCTCTAATTGCTAGGATACTTTTGGTATGTTTTAAGGTAGGATGATTGATGAAAGAGCCCAAAGAGCCTTTCCCCATGGTATCTAGGTACACATAGCAATGGTCTTCACTTATACGGTTGGACATGATTTAAAGAACTTAGCTAGGAATTATTCATTTAACCTAAGGTTTTCTCATAATTCCATCATTGGAAAAGTATGATCAAATTCTTTGATTATGAAGAATTGGTCTATGTGCCTCTAGTAATCACTATAAATGTTTGTAAGGATAAAATGACTAATTGCATCAGGTAGGAGAGAATCAACTTTGAGTTCTTCAAAGATTATATTCCTCTATTCATATTTTTTAAGGGTTGTGTGTGGAGGAGGTTATCACTACCAAGAAGGGAGGAGACCTTTCTTTGTATTCTTTTATAATTTTAATTATTCTTATTTATTTTACACTTACATTTACAAATACACATACATGTGCATTTACTGTTTTCATTTATTTCTCATGTAGTTTAATAGTTTGATCGATTTCATATTATATGTGTTGAAGACTTTAGAATTTCAATTACATTAATTTATGGATATGGGTATGTGCAGGATCATGATGGGCCAAAAAGTGGTGATATGATGGGTATTTGTAGGGTATGTGGCTGATGACTTTTTTTCTTACCCAAAATTGATGAAATGAAAAGGGTTTTTAAAGAAGATTCTCAGTTTTCCACCAATATAAATTATGTTTTACTTTGAATTTAATAAATAATTATTATTCATTTTCTATTTGAATTACGACTAAAGTCCTGATTGATAGGTTGATTGGAAAATATCTATAACTTTCAAATGGTATCACATTTTTGGAATCCAAAACATGCATCACATTCTTTGCTTCACATACTATAGGATTAAAAAAATAAAAATTGAATTAAATGAAGTTTTGACCAAGTTAAGGTGGTTAGACATACGAGTTTTTTATATTTTTTAAAAGTTGTAATAAAAAATTCATAATTAATTATTTACTTGAAAAAAATTTACAAAAAATATGCATCACATCTGGACATGAGTCCTCTACTTATGTCTAAATTATTATAAAAAAACATTATCATTTTATTGTGGTTAGGGTGGTCAAATAGACACCTACTT
>VDFB02000363.1:111056623-111077316 GCA_007258455.2 Sequoia sempervirens | reverse complement strand
AAAAATTATAAGATCTTCCAAAAAATAGAATTTGCATTATAACTCCTATAGATTCAAAACCACTCTCAAACATCTTGAAACTATATACATGAAATATAGCTTAAAGTATAAGAAAGTAAATTTCCATATGTAAATGTCAAATTATAACTTAAGTGTTCATTTCATGCATATAGTTTCATAAAATTTAAGGAGAAGAAAGAGAAAAAAGAGAAAGAGTTTTTTTCAATGAACACAAAATGCGAGCGCATTATAACGTGCTCACATTTTTTGAAATTCAAACAATAATGTGAGAACATTATATCACACTCATGTTTTGGCTTGGTAATGTTTTAGCCTAGGCTCAATCACTACCAACCCATAATGTGAGCACATTTTGTTATAACATTCTCATTTTTTTGTTATTTTGGGACCAAAAAGTGGAGTGGCCACTTTTTGGCTCCCCATCTTTGTGCACTTACCCAAAGAGCCACTTAATCAAAGTTTGTTCACTTTTTCATGTTTTAGAATTCTAAATTTTAAGTGCACTTCCTAATGTTATGGGATTTACATACCCAAACTACTCTTTGAAGTTAAATTTAGTTATCTTTCTCATTTCCATGTATTTCTATAAGTCATGTTTTCTGGAAACTTTAAGTCATGTCCACATGACATCTTCAAAGTAGGACAATACACATTTGGACCCAAGCTCCCCACTAGAACATGATTAATTAGAGAATTCAAGTTTGTGAATATCAAGTGTTAAGAAATATGTTTACCTCCAAATCTTGAGCCCACTTATATTTCATAATCTACCTAATATTTTATGTTTGTATTTTAAATTATAAATAGAGCTATAGAATTGAGAAGCTAAGTAAATTTAGATTTAGATATTTTAAGTTTGTAGGTTGATATTAGAATAAAGCATTTGTGAAATAGTCAAAATAGAAAGTGATCCATGGTTATAGATTTCAAAGTTCTAGTAAGATAGAATATACTCACCTTGTGTTGAGGGATACATTCATTTCACATTTAGAGTGGTCTATGGATCTAAACCTCCTTATGAATCATGCTTTATCAATTGTTTTAAGTCTAGAATAATTTTTATAATTTATTAGTAAAATGATAGTTTTTATTAATATTTTATAGTTTTGATCCCCAACTAAATTACTTTCATAAATAAGATCAACTTGTTGACTTACACAATTTGAAATAAATATATTAGTGATCTACTTGATCGATTAAAGTGTAATTTGTCTACAAAAATTATGTGTCTTTTTCTCTAGATGAGAATTTTATGATTTCTTTCAAAACAAGAAAAAAATGAAAAATTATAAATATAGAAACAAAACTTGATAAATGACATGATAGATGACAAAAAAAAAAAACTAAAATCTAGAATACTAATTTGGTAGCGACTATAATGTTAGAATTGTAGAAAATACAATCCACAAGATCAAACAACGAACAAAGATACCTTCCATGCAAGAGTTCTACAAAAAATATTTGCTATATTCATCAACAAGAAAAAGATACAAAATGAACCTCAAGAATCTTCAAGGAAAACAAGAATCCTCAAAGATTGAGAGTTCAAGATAAGAAGAGAAATATCCAAGTGATAATACAATGAGGGTTGAGTGTTATATATGAGCAAGCTTAAATGGTAAAGGGATTAGATCATGACAAGTGTCAACATCATGTGTGATGTGATAGAATGATCTAATCATAGCTCACTTCAGTTGACATAGAAAATAAATTAGTTAACTAAATAAAGAACTCCTAAGTTTAGCTTAAGTGCATGAGAATAAATTATACTAATAATCAATTAAAGATTAATTAATTATTAGCTAATGAATGATTAGTCTAACACCCCCCTTAAGATAAACTTAGGGAGTAGCTAAAAAACATAAAAATAGTGCATGATGGGTCCTATAAAACAAGGCTTGGTGAGGTACCCATGTACAAACAAAAAATATCTCAAAAATGGAGAAAAGGAGAAAACCATAGTGGAAAAATATCCTCTCCAAAAGAGAGAAAGGAAAATGAAGGACTGAAGAAGCCTCCAAATTAAGGTGTGAAGGACTGAGGAGCATCCAACCAAAACAATGTCCCAAAAAAGAGGAACATGTAGAACATCGCTAAAGCACGAAGAATTTGTAGACTGATATTGAAAGATGGATGATATGGTGCTGAAATGAAGAACCTCCAGAAATAGGAATGCAAGAGTGTCCATATGGTAAATGATCCATCTCACTGAAATGCATGTAACCAATAATTTAGGTATGCTACATCTAAAAGTATATAGGAACATGACCTACATATGTAGATCACTCAACCACAAAATTGAGGAAGCATTAGCACTAACAGTAGAAATCCCCCCCCCCACAATGCTAAAAAGGGAGAGCCATGATAGGTACATTGAAACTGTGTGAAAACCAAGAAGTGCATGTAGGAGAGACAACCTAAAAATAAAAGGATGTGCAAACTAAGGAACACACACATGAGGCAAGAATCACAGGGATTCACTGATGTCGTGGAAGGGACACTCACTTGACAAAGGTATGATGGCTAACCAAAGGAAAAAATCAATGCCCCCATGACACTTTATATCATAGTGGAATACAAAAGACACAATAGGATGTGAAAAATCCCCAAAAAGTATACACCAGAATGGCACTTTATCTTAGTGCATCTACAAAAGAGTGTGCATGAAAAATATTTCTACAATGCCCAAATAGGATAGAATTATGGAAATACATATAAAACAACAAAAAATGAGTCATCCCACATAAACGAAAAGTTTCTAGGAGCTAAAATGTCCAAGTACTTCACCAGAGTGTGAAAACAAAAAAAAAATTAATAAAATTTACCTAGAGAGTAATCTAGAAAAAGTGCATGGATGGTTCGGTGAAGAGCTCTAAAAGATGGTTCCAACATCGCTAGAATCATGAAAAATGAAGAAATTGGTCAAAATTTATGAGCTCAGGATTGAAAACAAAACCTCTGACTTCAATAGGTTGTAGAATGCACCAATTAAAAAATCAAGTGATGAGACACACACCACTAGTAATTTGGTGGAACCAGCTTTTTTATGATATCATGTTTAGTGATAATAGATTTCCACAATCCATGAAGATTATTACAAGTTTCTAGGTTAGATTGTGTTAGAATTTTCTAATTCTCTCATTAATTGTGTTGAATCCTTTACCCATTCTCCACCCAAATCTTGTCTCGCTGGCCATCCTATCCTTTCCCTTCCTCCTATCTCTTCTAACCGCTCCTCTTTGCCTTGCATGCCATCTATCCTCTTTGTCCAATTCGCCCTCTATTCATTCCTCCCCATTGGCTGCCATCCATGTCTCCCACACTCTTCCTTCTTTGTGCTTGTTGTCCCTCTCTTCTTATATGTCCCCCCCCCTTTCATCAGATCCCATGAACTCTCCTCGAGGATCCTCCCCTTCTCCTTGTTGTCTTGTCCAACCTAGAAATTCCTTTGATCTTGTTAAACCTTCTAATCCTGCCTTTGCCTCCCTAATTTGTGATTGGGAGAGCAAGTTGGTAGTCAACCTTTCTAGTGTTTCCCTTAACCCCCTTTCCTGTAAGATTTTTCTAAAGGGACTAACTCTTCTTTTTTTCCCTATGCCATCCCTCATGTTAATTTCCTTATTGAAATAAAAAAAATGCCATCTACTCTCTCCCTTCAGACATTGCCGATGAGGCTAGGCAAGACTGTGCGTTGCCCTTAGGCATGCTAAACCCCCTACATGCAACACCCCTAAGCTTGAGTGTTTATTACTCCATTCTTTATTAAGCAATAAAGACCTCATCATTTCTAAAGTTGACAAAGGTAAGGCCAACTTAATTATCACCAAGCATGACTATGTCTCAAAAATGATGATTCTCCTTTCCGAATCCAATAGCTACAAAATCCTCCCTCTTAACCCTTGCTCCAAAATTCTCAAAAAAGTCAAACACCTTGTGTCTTGTTCCTCCTTTGATGAACCTACCAAGAAGCGTATCATTCCCCATGAGGAAGTTACCTCTGTATCTATGGTGTTCCTAAAATTCATAAAGTTGGAATCCCCTTGAGACCTATTGTTGACACTATGGGGTACCCAACATACCCTCTAGCTTCCTTTCTTTCCAATTTTTTACCTCCCCTTGTTGGAAATTCTAACTCTTTCATCAAAAATTCCAACCATTTTATCCAATTCATCAAGGACCAAAGCTTAGGCAATAATGATATCTTGCTAAGCTTTGAATGTGGTCTCTCTTTTCACTAAAGTGCCCATTTGTGATAACTTAGAAATTGTGAGACGAAAGTCAAATGATGAGATAGCTACCTTGGTCGAAATCTGCTTAAGATCCACTTTTTTCTCATTTCAAAATGTTATCTATGAGTAGGTTGACAGTGTGGCTATGGGTTCCCCCTCTCTCCTGACATCACTAACTTATTCATGGAGCATTTTGAAGTCATGGCTCTTCATTCCTTCCATCTCAAACTAAGATGGTGGAAATGATACATGGATAACACTAATGTATGTTGGCTAGATGACTTAGATAAGTTGGAAGAATTCCACAATCATCTCAATAGCCTTCCCCCCTGCATTTCCTTCACCAAGGAAATTGAATCCAACAACCAACTCCTCTTTCTTGGCATTCTTCTTCTTAAAAAACCTGATGGATCCATAGGCCACAAAGTTTACCGTAAGGCTACCCATACTGATCTCTACCTTCACTCCGCTTCTCATCACCATCCTAGCCAAAAATTTGGTCTTCTTAAAACCCTTACTTAGAGAGCCTACCATATTTGTGATGATGAAAACTTAATACAAGAGTTGACCCATCTTTATCGAGTCTTCAAATTAAATGGTTACACCAACAAGTAGATCTCTAGGGATTTCAACCAATCCAAATCAAGTTTCATCTCTAAGTCCAACCCTCACCATCCCACCCTCCCCCTTTCTATTTCTCTTCCTTTCATTGATAGTATCAACCAAAAAAATCTCTAAGATCCTTCTCAAAAAAGGCCTATGTTGTTCCTTTAAACCCCATTCAACCTTGAGAAAGTGTATCCCATCCCTCAAAGACTCCAAGGACATCTTCCTTGACTCTGGTGTCTATAAGATTGTTTGTTTGTGTGGCATTTCTTACATCAATGAAACTAGTCGCTCCTTTAGCACCAGAATCAAAGAGTGTAGTGCTGACATTAGGCATGAGCGTACTTCCAAATCAGCCCTAGCTGACCACTCTTCTTCCACTATCCATCACATTTTCCTTGAAAAGAACCAATTCTTATCCAAAGAAGATAATTTCTTCAAGAGAAAGCTAAAATAAGACATTGAAATCATCCATCATCCTCTGAACCTCAATCGTGATGAGGGATGGAGCCTTAGTTTATCTTGGCGTTCGTTGCTTTCTAGTCTAAGGACTCCTCACCATCCTTCCCACCACTAGTTGTTTCCTCTCCCCTCCCCTCCCCCTATTGGTTTTCTCTCTTCTTTCTCCCACCCTTGTTTGTCCTTCCCTTGATCCCCTCTTTCTTGCTTGGTTCCTTCCTTCCATCCCATCCTCTCTCTCTTCCTTCCCTTCCCTTCTCTTCATCCCCCCTTTCCTGCCTCCTATGTTTGGGCTCTTTCTTTTCCTTGCTCCTTTGGTTCCTACTTGTTTTTTCTTCATGGTTCTTGCTCCTCTTCCATTCTTTAGGTTTCTTCTTTCCTTCCCTTTCTTTCATTGCATCCTCGTTCTTGTTCTTTCCTTTCTTCTCCTGAATGCTTCTTGATTTTTTGGTTTATTTTTCCCCCCCTTTTCTTTCTTGGTTGTGTTATTTTATTTCCTTGTTTTATTCCACTTCCCATTTTCTTATTTCCTTCCTTGCCTTATTTATCATTTTGGTTTCATATCTTTCTTTTTTGTCTTTTCGTCATTCTTTTGTTTATTTTCTTGTTCTTCCTTTTTACTAATTTATTTATCTTGTTTTGAATTTTCTCCTTTTTGTTTTCTTATTTTGTCTCTTTATTTTCATATTCGTTTTCTTGTATTTGGTTTCAATTTTATCATATATATATATTCCCCCCTTTTGTCTTGTTCTTTAGTTCTTTATTTCATGTTTGTTCTTTCCTTATGTCTTTCTTTCTTGTTGCTCCCCTTGTTTTGTTTTCCAATTTCTTTGGTGAAGTTGACCCTCCCCTTCTCTTTGACTCTTGTGCCATTCCCTTCCCCTTCCCCTCCCCCTCCTCTCCCCCCTTTTTATTTATTCTTGGTTTGCAACTTTCATTTCATCCTTATGATCTCTCTTCTATCCTAATGATGAATCACAATGTGTGATTTGAAACGTTGATGCAAAAATTGTGACACAATCTAATCCAAAAACTTGTTGTAATAAGATATCATGTTTGTCAAAATCTGACATTGTACACCCAAGATATGGTCAAAATAAAAAAACTACTCTTGAGGGCCAAAGAAGGGTCAAAAAGGAGCCTTGCACATGCATCCATACCACTGACATCATGTTGACGTCAAAAAATATTATGTGAATATTCCCTCTCTCAAGAAAAGGTTCCCTACAAAAAATTCCATTGAACGATATATTCCTTTTTTGATGGAATATTCTGGCAAATGGGTCGATGGTTGGAAAAGTTATTATTAGCCACTGTCGGTTGTGTAGAGGCCACCAGCTAATGAGCAGTGGGTTGCCAAAAATTATGGGGCCTGTAGGTATGAAAGTACCTACAGGTATTGCGCCCAAGGAAAAATAAGCCGCCTTTGTAAAAAGAAAACCTCCCTAGAAAATATTAATTCGGCTTGCAAGTTTTATATTTTTTTAAAAAAAAAAAAATTGAAATAAAAGAAATTTTAAAAACCAAACGTAAATTGATATTTTTAATTTTTATTTCTAA
This sequence comes from Sequoia sempervirens, assembly GCA_007258455.2. Lineage (NCBI taxonomy): Eukaryota > Viridiplantae > Streptophyta > Pinopsida > Cupressales > Cupressaceae > Sequoia > Sequoia sempervirens. Next base: position 111,070,441 of record VDFB02000363.1, on the reverse strand, counting down.
TTTTCGTAGGGGTCGTATATCCCTTGAAGCAAAAAAAAAAAATCCTCAAAAGCTCCTGATGTCGAAATAGGGAAAATTTATAGTCAAAATTTGTGGAATCAACCTCCTAAATCCATCGGCAAGGTCCTTCTCATGCCAAAATGCACCAAAATTGCACCTAGCCTCCAGATCCTAAAAAGAAGCAATCGCTTCAAACCCTCATAGATCTGACCTAAGGAGTCCAAATCAAGCCAAACAAATGGAAATTTTGATTTTTTTGACAACTTTAAATCCAACAATGAGGTCTTTTTCATGCTAAAATGAACCAAAAAATTTCCCACCTCCAAAATTTGCAAAAAAAGAAAAGGGGATTCTAGATTTGAAGCCTAAGTCAAGAAGGGGTTCGTTGAATCCATTCTTTGATACCATGTTAGAATTGTGAAAAACATGAGCCACAAGTTCAAACAATGAACAAAGACACCTTCCATGCAAGAGATCTATAAATAGTATATGCTATATTCATCAACAAGAAAAAGCTACAAAATGACCTCGAGGAATCTTCAAGGAAAACAAGAGTCCTCAAAGGTTGAGAGTTCGAGAGAAGAGAACTCTTCGAGTGATAATACAATGAGGGTTGAGTGCTATATAGGAGAAACCCTAAATGGTAAAGGGATTAGATCATGACAAGTATCAACATCACATACAATGAGACAAATTGGTCTAATAATAGCTCACTTTAGTTAACATAGAAAAGAACTTAGTTAACTAAATAAAGAACCCCTAATTTTAGCTTAAGTGCATGAGAATAAATTAGACAGTTAATAAGATCAGTTAAATATTAATTAATTATTAGCTAATGCATGATTACTATAGCATATAACATAGATGATAATGCATTTTCCAGATGATAACAAAATTTTATAAATCTAAGTGAATTTTAGTCCTTTGTACTTGGAAATGTACTATTTGTGTAGGGGATGAACAATCTATCAAAATAAGAACACCTTAAACATGATAAAAATGGGAGACAATATTAGTAACAATAAATTGGTAAAAAAATATTTTTAACAATATAAAAATTGATATACTAAATTAAAATAAATGGTAGAATATAACAAAGGAGAAAATAATTTTCCCCCCACTTCTCTCTCCTCCGACTACATTTGAATAGCTTGTGCACATGGTGGATTCTGCATTGGGGGTACCCCAAGGTCCCCCATTTTACCTTTTTGACCCAAGCCTCGCCCTGTCGCATGTGGGATCATGTCCCTCAGGAGCCACTCTTGGCTTGTCCGATTCTAAGGTTCCCATGATTCTAGGTCAGTCTGAGTCACCCATGGTTCCAATTTTGTTTGGCGTGGAAGTGTTGGCGGTCGTGGCCCTTCCAGAGGTTAAAGGTTGGAAGGATGTGTTGACTAATGGTAGTCAGAGTACTAAGGTCCCCTCTTCTCACCCTAAAGAGGAAGTCATTGTCACGAGCACCGAATTTTCTATCTTTAGTTTAGTCAGTGATAGGATTCTTTCCTTAATGGAAAACGTAGTAGTGGGTCATTTTCTCTCCTTTTGACCTTCTATGGATATGGTCTGGAGATGGGCTACTGCTAAATGGTGCCTCCAAGGAAGTGTGGACATCTGTGCTATGACGGGTGGGATTTTTCTTTTCAAATTCACGGCTTTGGATGACTTGGTCGTGGTCCTCTCTTTTGGGCCTTGGGTGTATGGGAAGCACAGTCTAGCCATATGCTACTGGAAGTTGGGTTTTGATCTTGCTATGGATCTTAATATTTATCAACATCAGTTTGGGTTCGTCTGCCTATTTTTCCTTTGGAATATTGGGATGAATCCATTTTCAAATGCATTGGGGATTCCTTGGGCCAGTTTATTACTTCATATTCCATTACCTGGTCCAAATCTAGGTTAGTTTTTTCCCATTTTTGTGTTAATATTAGTGTACATAAGATGCTTCCTACCTCTATGAAGCTATGCTCTAAGTTTGGTACTTGGGTCCAACCATTCTATTTTGAAAATGTTATGGTTTACTATTAGAAGTTTGCTAAACCTGGCCACCTTATCTTTGACTATAAATCTTCTTTTAATTGTGTGCCTAACCCTAGTGAATCTACTAGTGAAGACCACTACCCCTTCAAAAAAGACATTATGAAGATTGTCAACTCCCTGGCCAAGTCTGGCTTTCCCATTTTGGATGATCCCTCGATTATCTCTGGGGGTAATTCTATTGGGGAGGATGTCATCTGTGTGGACTTGGCTCTAGTTCATGTTGTACCTATTTTGGCCTAGATTTTTCTCAATGGTGGGGATCTATAGGTTAGTGCTATCTCCCCTGGCCAGGCTCTTTGGTGGGATGTGGATATTGGTGACTCCCTAAAGGATGTTGGGTCTAACCTTTCTGTTGAGCCTAGTCTAACCAAAGGTGTAGAAGGTGAAATTATGGAGGAAGTGGTTACCAAAGTTAAAGATGAGACAATTATTATGTACTTAGTGGGTTTGACCTAGGAGAAAAATTTGGAAGAGGAAATCTGGTCAACCCCAAAGAAAAAAGGGAAAAAAAAGAAGGCGGATGTGGGTGAAATTATGGAGGAAGTGCTTACCAAAGTTAAATATGAGACAATTATTATGTACTTAGTGGGTTTGACCTAGGAGAAAAATTTGGAAGAGGAAATCTGGTCAACCCCAAAGAAAAAAGGGAAAAAAAAGAAGGCGGATGTGGGTGGTAACTCTAAACTGGGAAGATCCAACTAGCGACACATTGAGAAGAGAGACAAAAAATGAGATAGCCATTGGTAAACAGAGGGCATTGGAAGTGTCCTCAAAGAAGGGTAAAAAATGAAGGTATTGTCTTGGAATATGTGAGGGCTGAATAGCTCTCATAAACAGCTTGTGCTAAAGAACTATGTTTTAGAACATAAGATTGATGTTTTACTGTTATAGGAAACCAAAATGAAGAAAGAAAATTTTGATAATATTGCTAAGTGTATATGGATAGGTTCCCTTTACTCTTGTAGTGATTCTGAGGGGGCATTTGGTGGGCTTGTTGTGTTATGGAGCCCCTTGAGGATCAATGGTTCTGAATTTCCACTATCAGAGTAGTGTGGGAGTCTTATTTTCTTACTCAGGTGCTCTTGGTCGCTTATTAATTTTTATACCCCTAACCGAAGGAATGCTAGGAATGTTGTACGGTAGGATCTCTCTGATTGGGTAAATAATAATAGGGGGTCTCACTGGTTGGTGGCGGGGGACTTCAACTCCCCCTAATATCCTTCAGAGAAAAGTGGTGGTCTAGTGGATTATTCTAACAACATGGCTAATTTGGTGAATTTTCTGAGTACTACTATCCTGATTGACATTGACTTATCGGGTCAATCCTCTACCTAGACCAATAGGCGTCTTGGGGAGGGTTTGATTCAAGCTAGATTGGATAGATTCCTTTTCTCCAACAACTGGACAACCTTGCTCAATGCCAATCTCCTTGCCCTACCCAGGACTATTTCTGACCATAACCCTCTACTTCTGGTCATGAATGACCATTCTACTACTAGACGTTTCCCTTTCTAGTTCAAGATAATGTGGAACTCCCATCTTGATTTTAAGAATAAAATTACTAAATGGTGTAACATTCATATATGTGGCTCCCCCATGTTTAGGATCTTTTATAAACTTAAGCATATCAAATGCATGGTGAAAGGTTGGAGCAAAAGAGTTTTTGGGGATGTCTTTCAGAAAAAAGAGCTTTAGGGAATAAATTGAAGGCCATCCAAAAAAATATGGAAGAAGGGGGTGTCAGCTTGCCAACTTGAAATTAGGAAAGAGAGAGTTGAAGGGAGTGGGAGAAAATTTTAAGGAAAGAGGAAATTTTCTAGAAACATAAATCTAGAGTTCAATGGTTGCAAGAAGGGGATAGAAATACCTCATTTTTTCATGTTTCTGCTCTAAAACACAAGAAAAGGAAACATATAACTAAGTTGCATAATGAGCAGGGGGATGTGGTCAATACGCCTACCCAGATTGGTCTTTTGGTGATGGACTATTTTCAAAAGGCTTATTTAGCCCCTGCTGAGGCTCCCAATCTGGCTTTGGACAATCTGATATTGGACCCTCTCCCAACCACCATTACCCAGGATGATAACCTTAGCATCCTTAGTGTTATCACTCCCGAGGAAGTCCAGATGGTAAATTTTAGCATGGGAGCCTACAAGGCACCTAGCCCGGATGGTTTCCCCTCAACCTTCTTTCATATTTTATGAGAGATTGTTGGTGGGGACCTTGTCTTGACCGTTAGATATTTCTTCAAATTAGGTAAGCTTCTCAAACAAATGAACCACAATTTTATTGCCTTAATTCCCAAGGTTGTTGATCTTCAGTCTATGACTAATTTTAGGCCCATCAACCTATGCAATACTTTTTTATAAAATCCTCTCTAAAATCTTAGTGAATCATCTTAAACCCCTTCTGGACAAAATTATCAGCCCCACACAAAAAGGCTTTGTTCCTGGTCATCATATTTTGGATGCTACTATAACTACTCATGAATTGCTCCACTCAATGGAAAAATGCAATAATGCTAGTATGACCCTGAAAGTGGATATTTCAAAAGCTTATGATAAGGTGCTATGTGACTTTATCCCTAAATTCCTAGCTAAGTTTGGGAAAATGTTATAGGAATGTGGAGGAGTCTGAGGAAGTGGAGGAGGAGTTTGTTGAAGGGCCTCACAACCTTTTGGACTTCAACAAAATGCTTAATGAGAACTTGACTTCCTAGTCCTATGACCCTCTAGATGTGGAGTGCGCTAATATTTTGAAGACTGTGGATAAAGGGGAGGATCTTCGTGCGCTGCAGGAGAAAATGGAGAAGTTCAAGTTGGTCCACTGTGTTACTAGCACCTTCTCTATTGTGATGAAGGATGAGATGGATAAGAAGATTGCTGAAGAAGGCCTCGAATGGGTCGAGGATGATGTTTTCAATCTCCTCTCTAAGAATTGGGAGAATTCCAATTAGTCTGTTGTTGCTGCATGGTGTTACTGTCGGCTATTAGTCTGCTGTGTATATTTTTTTTAGCTAGTTTTTTTGTTTCTTGGACTTGATATTTTTTGGCCCTTGTAGCTCATTATGTAAAGGGTACAACACCTTGTAAATGATGCTTATTGTATTAAAAAAAAAGGAGATAATAAATGTGAAACCTTCACATGAGAAGATTATCAAAATGTCTATAGATAAAACAAAGAAAATAAAGGTGATTTCTTAGGAGCTTGTCAATATGGTCAAGCCCTATCTTTTTTCTTCAAACCCCAATTGATAATCAAATAGAAAATAGATCAAGAGTTTATTGTCTGTGCTCCTATCATAATTAAGTTATGATTAAGGACACCACTTAAAGTAAAATGTGAGATATGATAATAGTAATAGTTGTTCCTACCACTATCTTAGTGTGTATGGAATAAAGAATGGTAGATGGAGTGAAATATCTATATAATTATATTTCTTTTAAAATGAAATATTTTATTTAAATTTATCATTGATGCTAATAAATTGTATTATAAATTTTTAATAGTAAAATTTTATATGTTTGTACTCTCAATATATATGATTAAGATAAAATTGGAAAATAATATAGTTTTTTAGTTTTTATTATTTAGTGACATTTAAGAAAAATACAATTTTAATGTTAAATATTATTTGTATAAATGTTTTTAATTTTAAATAACAATATTTTTTAGGAGGCTATGATAGGTTTATGGGTTGTGTTACAAGCTCTATGGCTCAAGTTGTAGTGGTTTGGCTAGGGTGGGGACTCACAATGTGTGTATGGTCTTGTCTCATGGTGCTTGGTGGTGGGAAATCTCATGTTGGTTTGTTTAATTTTGTTTTTATGTACAAGGGTTTGGACCCTTTCAAAGACCAATTTATTTATCTATTAAAAAAATATTTTTAAATAATAAGTAGATTATTTGCTAGTATTTTATTTAAAATAAAAAAAAATACATTTTTATATATTTAATATATTGAAGGATTAAAAGAGAATCCAAACATAATCCTAGATGTAGGTGACCGAAAAAGACTATATAAGCTAGTTGTAAACATACAAATGGTTTAAAATATAAATATTAGCTAAAATTTAATATTGATTATATGGATAGATTAAAATAAAACTAATTTATTGATTCATGAAATGAAGGAAATTGTGTATACTATAAAAAAATATGGGAGGACAAGTGAAAAATAATATTTTCCAAAAGGTTTTGAGTTGGCCACAAGTGAACAAGTGGTGGAATAAATATGAAGAATATTTAAGTCAAATAAACTAAAATTGAACATCATTCAACTTCAACTTGAAGATAAAGTGAACTCAACTTGAATATCAAGTAAGCTCAACTTGATGTGAAGTTCTCATTATTGCTAAATATCTCTAAGAAAATAAAAATAATTATTTAAGTAAACATAATATGAAAGGAACAATTAAATAACTAAACCAACACCATCTTGTATGATGTCTCCAACACCAAATATAGAAGGATGATACAACAATATGAAGAATATCCATGTATATCAAACCATGTTCCTTCCCTTATGAAGAATTAAAATGAGCGGTGCATATCAAATGTTTTCCCAATCTAGAAAAGAGGGAATATATAATGTAAGACGAATATCTATAGTAACTGTATTATAGTCTATGCACCCCATAGAACCTGGTTGGTTTAAACTCAACTTTTATGGTTTTGCAAAAGGGAACCTAGGTCAGGTGAGAGGGGGTGGTCCTAAGGGATCATAGGGGATCATTGACCTTTTCTTACACTATCAATTTGGGCACCTAGTCTTCAATTTTTTTTTGAGGTGGCAACTTCTTATCATGGCATCTAATTGACTAAACAAAAAGGACTAACTAAAGTGATTATTGAAGGAGGCTTTAAAAATGCTATCATGATGTTGAATGGGGAAGCCACTCCCAACTAGTCTCTCTAAGATCTCATTAAGGTCTCTCACAGGGATATGATGAGCTTTAAGTAGAGAAAATTAATGCATATTTTCCATGAAGGAAATATTTTTATGGATTTGATGGAAAATTTGGGGTCTGTTGTCCAAACTATTAAATTTTGGAGTGATATAATCTACTTCCAGAGCATGTGACATCTTCGATCATTAATGAAGCATATTTTCTTTGTGTTTCCCATGTAAGAAACTAATATTAAAAAATCACAAGTGTGTAAGGATTACGTGTACCCCCAATTACTTAGAGAGATATGATATCTTCCCACTCTCGGTTCATTTTAGTAAGTTATTATTTCATCTTTCCACTTCGTTGTGTGACAATTTTTTTTGGAATCATCATTTTTTGGTTTCTAGTTGCTACTTTGTCACTACTCCATTATCTACCATGGGTGGTATTCTAGTTTAGGAAGATCCTCTGTAATAATTGTGAATATCTAAAGTATGGCCACAAAGTCTTTCCTATTCTTTAGAAGGGTAATCTAGCCTCCTACATTGAGTTGATGAAAGGTGATGAATCATGACACTGTCCTTTTAGTTAATTTTTCTAATTATTGGAAGGATGGATTAGTAGATGTGAGGGGCCTCTTTTTTTTGGTCACTATGGAGATGATCTTGGTGGCTATTGGTCTTCCCCTTGAAGGAGCAAACTTCCCCAAAAAATTCAAGGGGAATTACCAAAAGGACATGGATAATTTCTTGAAAATGGGCAAGAAGATCAACCATCAACAAAATGGGTTTAACAAAGAGGACCTCCCAAGGGTCTGGAAGAAAATTATATAGGTTCTTATGAGGTATGCTACCCTTGAAGGTTGGTAAAAAAGGTTTTAGTACCAACTATTTCCTATGCTTAATCACTTTAAGCATAATGTGAAAATGAACTTTTCTTTCTGGATACATTCCTTGTTGGAGCAATCTATGAAATTTGTGTTAAATAAAGGCAAGTCATTACCTCTCCACCAAGGCTTGATGTATCGGCTCTAGTGGTACAATATAGCCCTCATCCATGTTGTCTCTTTTCTCCCTCATATTACTAATCCCTCTCTCATCTATACGAGAATGATTTCAAACAACTTTGCTAAGAATCATGACCCCTTCCTTGATTTATAAAATCAACCCCCTCACCAAAAGTAGGAATACCCAGTCCAAACCCCCTTTCTCCTCTAAAGGAAAATCCATTGCTTCAAATTCCCTTGCTTCCTCTAGTAAGAAAAAAGTTTCTTTTGAAAAACCTCCTATTATTTTATTTATGATGATGATTATGGGTCTTCTTGGTCCTTATCCTCAAATGTTACCTCCAAGGACTCATCCTCTATCTTGTAAAATCTCTATTACCCCCATCCCTCTCCTCAAAACAAGGATTTTCCTACTCAAGTCTCAGTTGAAGACCCCTAATCCTTTTAGAATCCCCCTTCTTTCAAGATTTGTGTTTCCTTGTGTGACAAATTTAATGATCAGTGCAAACTATAAACATCCAAAATTACATTCTCAAATGGTAGCTTGCACAATTTCTTACAACTAAGAAAAAGATCCAAACTTTGGAGGCTATTATTATGAAGAAGTTTAGGATTATCTTGGAGAGGAGGTTGATGAGGAGCATTGGGATATGATAAAAGGTATGGTTGGGGCTTTTGATAAATGGGATGAGATAGAAAAGGATTTTGGGAACTTAAAGGAGGCTATCGAATCGACAAAGGATTACATGAATTTGAAAAAGGAGATTGCTAGTGTTCAAATAAATTAGGACAAATTTTTTCTTAATTTGTAGGAAATTATTGATTATAGCAAATATATTGTTAAGAACATGACAATGACCATTTCAGTTTTTCAATAGGAGTTGAATAACAACCATGATAAGAGAGAAAGGGATGAATCTCTTGTAGCTTCCCCTTCTAGATCCAATAATAAAGGTAAATCCAAAGAGAATGACCTACCTACCACCCTGGAGAAGAACAAATTAACAATCCCAATATTTTGTCCTTCGGGGATGAGTTGGAGTTCCTTACCAAGGAGTGGGAAGTCATAAAAGGTCTCCATTTACTTGATGACTAGTAATTGGTCTCCTTGATTTGATGGTCTTGGTCTAGTCTTTTTCATTCCTTTGTTGATTGTTGGTCCTTTTATTTTAGTTTTTGTTTCATTTTTTTTTATTGTGTCACTCCTTGTGAGACCCCTCTTTATCACCTCTATGGATATTTTGTAAATCTATTCAGACCCTTACTACTTAATCTTATAAAAAATATGTTATAGTCTCCAAGTAAGTGATGCAAGGTGTGAATATTAGATTAGAAGTCTTAGGCCTAACTAAATATGGTGGTAAGTCAAACTATAATGAAAATTTGGTGCAGGAGCACCCATGAAGATCCATGCCTCCAAGAGGAAAATATGGTCAATATTTTGGTTTTTTGCATTTATTGGTTGTAATAAGGTCCTAAGAGACCATATTTCATGTTACAATGTGTTAGGGGAAGTCTTAGGTAGTCAAGTTGTCCATTGTGTTCAAATTGTAAAAAATTGCAAAATTGTTGCCACTACTGAATTTGACACCATTTTCTAACGGACGTTTGTTGGTCATTCGACAAATCTTTGTAGAAAAAGTGACGAAATGATGAAAACAATTTTGTCGCTGTTTTTTCGTCACAATTCTGACAACAAATCAAATTTTGAAATAATGGCACAGATTCGTCGGTCATCAGCATCATAAAATGACTTGGATGTTCGTCTGAATATCAACGAAAAATTCATGTATCCACTGACGAATTACAACCAAAATGCAATTGCAATGGCTCTTCCAAAGTGTTGAAAGAACACTAGAAGTTCATCTCCATTTCAATGAAATGGGCAAGTATTTATGACGAATCCTTCATCCCATCTAAGCAACTTCATTAGACCTTTTATGTGATTTGTCGGTGGCATTCGTCAAAATTGCGACGAAATGGGCAAGGAGTTACAATGAAGCCTTCGTCACAGCTAAGCAACTTCTTCAGACCTTTTCTATGATTCGTCAATAGAATTCATCAAAATTGCAACGAAATGGACAAGGAGTTATGACAAAGCCTTCTCTGTAGCTATAGCAACTTCGTCGGACCTTTTCAGTGATTCATTAGTTGTGTTCGTCAAAATTTTGATGAAACAATGCAATTTTTTTTTTTAAATATTCATTGAAATGTACCATCGGTGAGAGATCAATTATTGGAAAAGGATAGAAAACTCAGTCCAATAGTCCATGTCTTTCCGATGACTTCCATTAGCAAGATAGATCCAATGTCACACCAATCTGACCTCTTTAGGAGTTTTGAACACTGTTGGTTATCAGCAAGACATTCTGAGGGTCTTGTCGATTAAACAAGTGTCTAAGAGCAAGTAAACAAATGGAACCTATTAATTTTCTTATTTTGGGGTTCTTTAAATCATAGAATAGATACCATCTTCTTGTGTATAATGTACTTATATTCAGACTTGAATTTGAGACCAATTGTCATTGCACATTCCATTTTACTTGCACAGAGTATTCTATAAGCAATATATTGATAATGCCAAATGATTTATGGTGTTTTACAAGTCTACCTATCATCATAGTTCTGATGTTCCCCCGAGAGAATCCTGCAAAGACAAGTTTACAATACCAAGTCAAATAATATGAAAAAGACTTACTTCCATACAAATTAAATGATTATTCTCACAATGGCAATTGTCTAATTACAACAACAATTCCATGAAAGGTTATCCATGCTTCATAAGAGATGATCGATCATACATATAGACTACAAGATGCATAGAAAAAGCATTACACTTGAGAACAACCAAGGGCTAACAAGGGAAGGAGTTAAGAAACGTCTGGATTGAAGAGAAAATGTGTAGGGAAAATGTTGAGCAATGTAGAGAACAGAGCTTGTAGAACATATTCTTGACCTAATCAAGCTCTTGAACAACTTAAACAAAACTAAAATACTAACACATACATGAGACATGTAATGAACTTCCAATATTGCTATCTTTTTTTTTTTTGTATTGAAAATAGTTTAAGGTCCATTACATATCATGAAAATTCCTATCTTACATTAGGATCAGTACAACATCAAATCATTTCCATAACATGAAATATACCGTATCAGTACTTCACAGAACAAGAAAGAAACCAAAAAGCACCAGTTTTTTTTCAAAACCAACATAGATAATACAAATTGTTGTTAACGACACCACAGGTTGCTGCTATTCAAATCAACGTAAACAATACATAGTGTTGATTACATTCTCCTCATTGTTGACTTCTTCAATATCAAGTTTTTCGATTGTTTCTCCTTGGGGGTCCAACTGTTGGGGGCCATGTTGTCTTTCTGGGCTTCTAGCTTCATCAATTTCTCTCTGGAGCTCATCAAATGTCTACTGGAATAGCACTGTCTCTTCCAAGCTCAACCTACATGTGGGTCCACTTCTCAGATCCTCTCTGGTATTGTTAGCAACACCTTTAGTTATTGACTTCAAGAAATTCTCCATTGAGATATCCACAAGAGTTGAAACCTGCAGAGCAACAAAGTAGAAAGTGAGTCTCTTGCAAGGATCAGTAAGTACCCTCTTGATACCCTAAAATTTATTGTCATTTCTCACCTTCCACAAATTCCACATGATCTCATTAGATAAGAAATACCAAAATAGCTTGCAATCAAACTTGAGCTTGAAATTACAAAACAAAATATTATGCCAATTAATTTTACCATTGTTATTCCAGACCTTTAGCTTATGGAAAAATAAGTACCAAATTTCTTGAGCATAAAAACATTCAAAAAGAATATGTTTGATAGTTTACGGAGTCCTACGGATACTACAGATTTCAACACTTTCATGTTTAGATTGATAGGGATCTATCTTTTTCATTAATGTAGAGGTAGGTAAAGGATAAATAATTATAATTGTAACACTATTCATAGTCCAGTAAATTATGTTCATAATTTGTGTTCAATGGACCTCATTTTTATCATTATACTGCCCATCTAATACCATATTTTAATCTAGGGTTCAACTATCTCAGATCTAAAGAAGCTTTCAGTGCCATTTAAGAGTACTATAAAATAAGGTAAGACTTTACTTGAAATATTAGTGTAGGATTATGATTTTCCAGCAATCCTTACAGTTGTGTACCACAGACCTAGCACCATATATGAATTAATGGATGACTACAAGTTAGTGAAATGGTCCTTAATATGTGAGTGGTTTGCAAATTGATTGGTAGAAAATAAGGTTACAAACTGATCTACATGAAAAATAATGAGGACAATCTATTGTAATCATCAAAATAGATTAAAATTGCAAAGGAAAGAGTCGAGCTACATCTCTAGAGCCTAAAATAAACACATGCAAGAAACATAAAAAAAAGAACAAACCAATTTTTGGATGAATACAAAATGGTGCCTTCAGCAAGTGATTCATATGCTTTCACACCTGACACAGGACATTAGGAAGATTTTAGTCTTCCTCTATGAAATTAACTACTTACAAAATAAACCCAGAAACCAATGTTATATACCTCCATGTCTAGCCAAGGGTAGGTATAAGAGAAAAAAATTTCTTCAATGCAATTCCAAAAAATATCAATGTGTGTGTAGCTTTGTATTACTCAAAATATCATTTCACTGCCTAAGGAAAAATACCAAAGTGATGTTTTAAATTTCAATCTTCACATAAGCTCCCTTATTGCTACACATGCATATACAAGCATTATTCGAGCTCTAATCTATTCAAATATTAATGATTTAATTAGCTATAAGATGGAAAGTTATTGTTTAGACATAATCCATCATCTTTTACATATCTTTATTCACTCCTAGCGCTTCAGATAAATTTGTGTAAATGAGACAGAAATGTGAATCTTTTATGAAAAAAAATTATTAAAAGGAGGGGGGAGAGAGCAAAGGGTAGGGGGCAAGAGAATTTCTTGAATTATATATATATACTTGATTATAACATTTTAGTCATTATAACAATGAAACAAATCTTAAGTTTAGACATTAATATCATTTTACAACTTGTTATGATCTAAAGATGAATGTTTAAGTGACTTTTTGCATACCTTTCGATAGGTATAAAATTTCCTTAACAGGTTAGGAATGAGCCTCCCATCAACAACAAGATCAGATATAAGTATCTATCTCAGATTGAGTCTCTAAATCCTTCAAGAAATTTCATCGAATTTTCCACCTAACTTTGGCCAATGCACAAAGTCAAATTTTAGAGTTATGTCACCATTGAAATAGGCGAAACAGGCTTTGAGAGCCAATCCACACACAACATGTATGAGGTATTCATACAGAAACCACCTGAGCTAAATTAGAACATTGGAGATGGAAGCAACTTCAAATTATGATGCAGAGCATGGATTCAGGGTATAAAGAATCATTTTTCTGCCACCATAGTGAAAAGTTAGCACTTTCTTTCATCTTTTCATATTGGCTTGATGCTTCAAATGATGCATTTCTTATATTGAAAAGTGCATTACCTTATTGAGCTTCTCTTTATTTTGAGAATAGTTCAATATTCTCTACTTAACAGGGCCAACCACATGACGGTGGAAGCTCATTTGGCCCTCCCCCCCCCTCACATCACTTTCAATTCAACCATACCCAATCATATAACATTAATCATTCATTCATCCATTAATAACATATAACATTCATTCATTAACATATAACATTCATTAATTAACATATTCACATTCATTCATTAACATATAATATTCATTCTTTCAGTTTTTACATATTATCAAAATATGGTTGTCATGATATGATTACAATCCACTTTTTTTTATTTCTTTTCTAAAAATTTAAAAAAATATAGAAGTGGAG
>VDFB02000363.1:111046456-111056523 GCA_007258455.2 Sequoia sempervirens | reverse complement strand
CTCTCTCTCTCTCTCTCTCTCTCTCCCACCCTCCACCTCCTAATTACTCTTGGGTATATGTGTGCAAAAATCGAATATCTAATTTATAGCACCAAAATATTACATTTTAAAATGTTTTTCAAATTAGATATTAGAAATGAATTGGATATCCAAAACAAATCGGATATCTGATTTATAATACTTTGGCTTAGGCAATTCTATGGAGCAATGTACTAGCAGCCAACCCAAAAAAAATTTAACTCGGGATGGAGGGAGAGATGGAGTGAATGAGAGAGAAAGGGGGAGAGGGAGAGATAGCTCAATAGATAGAGGGGGGAAGAGGGAGTGACATAGATAGTGGGAGATATAGAGAGCGACAGGGAGAGATATATCAATCACCCTCCCTATATCTCTATCTATTCATCCTTATCTCTTTATCTCTCTACCCCTCTCTATCTCTTTGTCTCCCTTTCTATTTGTATGTTTGTCATTATCTCCCTCTCTCTCTATATTTTCTTCCCTATATTTATCTGTCTCCTTAAGTGTGCAATGGGTACATTGAAGAGGTATTAAAGGAGAATTATCATATCTTTAATCAAATGGCATGCTACCTTGAGCATAACTCCCCAAGGACACATGCCATCCTTGGATTGTTGACATGAAACAACCAATCAAAATTTAGTTTCTCTCTCTCATATTAATATATATTACTATTATATTAAATATATATTATATTAATTATATTTTGTATTATATAAAAATATACTTATTATTAATTATTAATTATAATAATTTTATATGTATTTATTAATTTTGTTAAAGAATATAATATATAATTATAATAAGTTGAATAATTATATTATTTATTATGTAAAGTATAGCTAATATATAATTAACAATATTGTAGAATATTAAAACCTATCTAAATGGCACCAAAATTTTGAACTTAATTAACATACTGTAAAACCTAACGAAACCAGGTTGTAGCTCGTTAAATTGGAGAAGTGAAAGGTCAATACCAGCACCGAGGAAGAGTTTGGACTAGTGAAAACAAGGTCAATTCCAGCGCCGAGGAAGAGTTTGGAGTAGTGAAAACAAGGTCAATGCCAGTGCCGAGGAAGAGTTTGGAGTAGTGAAAACATGGTCAATGCTAGTGTCGAGGAAGAGTTTGGAGTTAAAACAAGGTCAATACCAGCGTCGATGAAGAGTTTGGAGGAGTGAAAACAAGGTCAATATCAGCATCGAGGAAGAGTTTGGAGTGAAAACAAGGTCAATACCAACGCTAAGGATGAGGTTGAGGGCACTCAAGGAAAATCGATGACCAAGGGGAAATGAATACTATAAGTTTGGCACCCCCATTCTCTTTAACCTTCAATTTTCATGCCTAGTTTCCAAAGATCTTCTCATACATTGGCACCCCCATTCTCGTAAAATGGTATAAGATAAGACAGAAAAAATAAAATAGCTTAGTCTTTCACATTTTTATCGACCAGCCTCAGGTCTTGGAAAAACTCCCATAATCTACCCACATCTTGGATGAGGTCTAGGATTTCATTGCACATAGCCTTCACCGCATGAGTCTAAAGAAATTGTAGACTTAGCCCAAGTATATGCTAGGCTAAGGTAGATCTAATGAATGGAAATAGAGGCATACAATTCTTCTTTAATACCTCCACCCCAAACATATGTAAGGTGTTGGTTGTTTTTATAGTAACCAGGTTGATCTTCTAATCTACCTATGGAATTTCCAATTCCAATAAAGGGTAGCTCGAAGGACCTAGACCAACTGATGAGGATTTGAAAGACCTCCTACACTTTGGTCTCTGCAAGACCCAGGAGGGTGATCCCTTATTTTGTTTACAACCTCTGCACCATCATCATAAACAACATTAACAACAACAAATAATCTCATTTAATAGCTCAACATAATAGGATAATATTGAATAGAATTAGCTATTTATCAATAATATCAACTATTTGGAGCATGAGATAACTACAACAACAATTCACAGTATAAGATAGTCATTGATTTGCAATTTGTAGCAAGCTCTAGGTAAAGGCAAACAAATATTGAACCATACGAATAAGTACAACTTAGATCAGTGCCATATATCCATTGGAGGAGTCAAATTTATAAGCATCTAAGGGTTTATGACAGATTTAACACATAACATATAAGATCCTTGATAACATTGCTTTACAATCTCATCAATATGTATTCTAACCCAATAATACTTATCAAATCCTTATCAGAACATATCTACAATCCCATTCAAGCATTTTAATTAATTCCTTGAATTAAACCTAAAACAAGAATCATACACACCACAATAGTGAGATGAACGAAACAACCCTTGATCATTTTATTCAAAATTCAGATATGCTTGTACAATGGAGAGACATGAGTTTGAATTAATCATATCAATTCAAATGTCAGTACTGTCATAAAACATCAAATCCCCATGAATTCAAAACCTAATACAGAATGACTCAAAACCTAAATTGCATTTTCCCTAAAACCATCAGACTTTATAATTTTCTCTACAACTTTATCTAGACTCGACCAAAAATATCTAATTTTCTAACCCGTACTTCTGGCCTTGAAATCCTTCTTATAGAAAAAGAAGGAGCAAACAAGTATCGGGCCAGAAATCACACATGTCACCAACCAATTGGACCGCCTTGTGATATTCCAAAAATTTGTTACAACAAAAATGTCCCTAGATAATCTTCTTGTTCATCGTGCCCACTAAGAATGGTTGATGCAGCAACAAAAAACTTCAAGAATTCCACACCTAGACTATCACCAAAAAACAAAACTGGAATCTATTGTAACTGCAACAGTTGATTTTTCAATCGTTAGCAGCCTACTCCTTTTCACTCTTCCTCGGTTAAATATACATTTACCCATTTTTGGTACTCTTCATCAGTTGGCCAATCAAAATTGATCACCTCATTCACCTTGACACTATAAGGTTTGTACTTAACTGCCACCTGATTCACGTCTCTTTCAAAATACTCCAAATATGAGTTGGTGCTAATGATTTTGTCCATACAGTTCACCAACAAATCATAATATGAGTTACCCTATTTTTGAGGGTTTTGTAGTCGAAACATGATATAAAGGGGTTCTTACACCTTTTGTGATTATTGTAGCTTGTGTAAGAGGCCCCATGGATACTATTGTAATTGTAGGATGCATTAATAGGGTGTAGGATGAGAAATAAAGAAGGTATAGCTGTTGTCCTCAATAGTTTTGTGAAGAAAATCACGTGAAATGAGAGGTTCAAGCCTAGGTTTCAACAAAACATGTATGGGAGATCTGATTTTATGATTTTTTATCCATGTGCAGACCTAATGGGTTGTTTTTGAACACTAAATGTAAATGATATACATACACACACACACACACATATATATATGTGTATGTATGTATGTATATATTTATGTATGTATGTATGTATGTATATGTATTTTTAAATGTAAATGTAAATGCAATTACTGGATGCTCTCCTAGAACAATAAATGCAGCATATCATTAAAAAAATTTATATCTATGTATATAAATGTGTATTTCTAAATGCAAGTGTAAATGCAAAGAGCATATGGTTTTGTAGTGTTATAGATACAACATATGGGTATGTGCAGGATCATCATGGAAAAAGCAGGCCCTTAAGTGGCAAAAAATTTAGAAAAATTAGAGTTAGGAAACTTGACATAAAAATTTGAATAAGTTATCTATATTATTTCAAAAATATGTAAGAATAGAATCTGTAGAAAATTTAATGTAGTTTCTAAACTACTAGGTTTATTTTAAGAAAAGAAAAATCTATTTAGTGAAAATTTGAAATTTCAATGCAGTAGTACTTAAATTTCAGGGGAAAAATAAGAAGTAGGTGTCTATTTGACCACCCTAACCACAATAAAATGATAATGTTTTTTTATAATAATTTAGACATAAGTAGAGGACTCATGTCCAGATGTGATGTATATTTTTGTAAAATTTTTTCAAGTAAATAATTAATTATGAATTTTTTATTACAACTTTTAAAAAATATAAAAAACTCGTATGTCTAACCACCTTAACTTGGTCAAAACTTCATTTAATTCAATTTTATTTTTTTAATCCTATAGTATGTGAAGCAAAGAATGTGATGCATGTTTTGGATTCCAAAAAATGTGATACCATTTGAAAGTTATAGATATTTTCCAATCAACCTATCAATAGGACTTTAGTCGTAATTCAAATAGAAAATGAATAATAATTATTTATTAAATTCAAAGTAAAACATAATTTATATTGGTGGAAAACTGAGAATCTTCTTTAAAAACCCTTTTCATTTCATCAATTTTGGGTAAGAAAAAAATCATCACCACATACCCTACAAATACCCATCATATCACCACTTTTTGGCCCATCATGATCCTGCACATACCCATATCCATAAATTAATGTAATTGAAATTCTAAAGTCTTCAACACATATAATATGAAATCTATCAAACTATTAAACTACATGAGAAATAAATGAAAACAGTAAATGCACATGTATGTGTATTTGTAAATGTAAGTGTAAAATAAATAAGAATAATAAAAATTATAAAAGAATACTAGGAAAGGTCTCCTCCCTTCTTGGTAGTGATAACCTCCACACACAACCCTTAAAAAATATGAATAGAGGAATATAATCTTTGAAGAACTCAAAGTTGATTCTCTCCTACCTGATGCAATTAGTCATTTTATCCTTACAAACATTTATAGTGATTACTAGAGGCACATAGACCAATTCTTCATAATCAAAGAATTTGATCATACTTTTCCAATGATGGAATTATGAGAAAACCTTAGGTTAAATGAATAATTCCTAGCTAAGTTCTTTAAATCATGTCCAACCGTATAAGTGAAGACCATTGCTATGTGTACCTAGATACCATGGGGAAAGGCTCTTTGGGCTCTTTCATCAATCATCCTACCTTAAAACATACCAAAAGTATCCTAGCAATTAGAGATAGGAAGATTTAAGATGACTTAAAAAAAATTATTGCCAAAGCATAAAATTATGATGACTTAACCAAGCCTAGTACACACTCCCTCCCCATTAACCACTTAGACATATGAAAATTAAATGTAAATTTGTTACTATTTTTAGTCATGTAGGTGTCCAATAAACCACTTGGTGGTGTTTCCCTTCAAGTTTATTTACTTGAATGAAGAGAAAAAGTCCTTTGATTACAATTAGAGAATACATTTGAGGCCTTGGTTGTGTAACTGGTGGACCATAGTCACATTTAACACTTGTTACAAAGTTTGGGAGTTAAAACGTTAAGTAAATTTGATTTGTGATGGACACATTTGGATGGTAGTAACAATAAATTGCAATCTATCAAGACTTGATTACCTTATAACCTGTGAAATTCTAGCGATGAAATGATAGATTAATCATAATGTCACCTTGGGATCACATCACCATGAAAGAACTTCATCCAACATCCTTATGAGTGCAGGTACCATCAAATAGGTATTTGTCAGATTTGTCTTCTTTGAGCGAGGGAAATTCAGGAAGAGAAGGGGAAAGAGAGACATGTAGTATGTCTAAAAGAGGGAGATCAACAAAAGATTAGAAGAAAATTTCGTAAACGTATAGAATTTTTTCTTGCTGAAGGGGGGTCGTGTTCTTATGATGATGAGAGCATAGAACTGATGTCAAAGGTACAAACATGTACGGAAACAATGGGTACCCAAGGAACTTCCTCCAATAAACACCAATTTTTGTGTCAGCGAGAGGATATATCGCATAACACCATCGTCATTACATGGTTTGGGCCTATTTTGCATGGATGGAATAAAGGTCTGTTACAACAAAGTTACTGAATTGATGGAGTATGTTAAACCTTGTTACAGTTACAAAGATTGGATGCAACTAGTTTGATATACATGAAGTATGCGTAGGTATGCACTGTCAGCAAATTATATACAACTAAAAGATAAGGATCAAAATAAAGGAGTGGCTATGTACATTGACGGAAGGCCAAAAGCATCAGGGAATATTGCAAGGTTTACTCGTAATTTACCGACCTAGGTCCAACAAATAAACAACCCAATTTCATGACCGAGGGCCGTGGGGAAGCTAGTGTGATGCATTATGTACGATAAAATCAATAGCTGCAGGGGAAGAGTTGCTAATCGATTACAATTTGAATCGCTTAGTTACAAACACAGTTACTATGGGGGTGGTTCGTACTATGTACCATTTTACCAAACCTCCAATTAATAACTCCAATATACATTTTATTCTTATGTTTTTTTCGTAAGTCTATTGGTTTCATTTGTTAATGTTTTTTATATTTAATTTTTGTCACAACGAGACATTGATCATACAGAAAAGGCTCTGGCCCAGAGCACAGATCGTGATGTATCTTCAGGAGCTTCTATCCGACAAGTTTACCTCATTGTAATTGTACAAATTAGATACGAGCAAAATTTTTTATTATTATGTTTTTTCATAAGTTTATTGGGTTAATTTCGATAATGTTTTTAATATTCTTATTATAGTCGACTGATCGGGGAAAGGCACCAGCAGTAGACGAGAGCATCCATAGTGAGGTGCAGTCAATAATTTGTGATGATGACATCGCTTATTCAACAAACCCTCTCGATATGATAAGGAAGATCCCAAAAAAATGCAATGAAGAAATCGTTAAGTTGATATTCATAGTGCCTCCAACAGATGAGATAAGAGAGAGGGTTAAAATATTGACTGAGAGATCACAAAACTTGCAAGTAAGTTACATCATGAGGTCTTTAATTATAACATAAGTTCATTCATGGTTTTATATTTTGTACTCTTTTATGTCATGAACTAAAATATGTGTTGTTTTTACAGGGTTATTTTGCTTCTCATGATGCTCCTAGCCATGATCAGGGTACTGCAAGTGCTGCCTGAGGAGTAGGGGTTGGTACAAGTGTCCATCCTAATCTTCCTGCGCATACATCACATCATCTAACCCCATCATCTATGTCTATATTGTCATCTGAAATATCAGAAACACATACCATGCAGGCATCCGTTAATGCACCCTCTGCCAGCGAACACATGCCAGAACATGCATCAAGACATGTACCTGGGGATGCAGAGACCACTAGTACTGGTGATGTTTTAGCAGCATTTCTTGGATCTTCCCGTATTACTAGTACGGGAACATTTTCGGTCACACTTGTGGTGACCGAGGATTTCATTCCCATAAAGATAGAGAAGGTCCTAGGTACTTTAAAATGTTTTAATTATTATTATATATAATCCAATTGAAATTTACTTATTGATCGCTCTTTTTAGACTATTGATCCCATGATTATTTTTTAGGAAATGATATTTTTTATAAATATCTAAGTGATATTACATTGGATCTCTTTAGGCCCATCATATGTACACAGTGGAGTGCCCAAAATCAAGATTTAAAAGATGTGCTCATTAACCGTTTAGTTGTGTTGTTCAGTGATAAAACATTCAACCGAACCAAGGTCATTAAGAAAGCTGGTACCTATCTAAAGTATGTGAGGGAACAATATAGGTCAGATTTAGAGAAGAACAAAAAGTACGAGCATCCCCCCATGATTCCAGAGAGGGAGTGGAAGGACCTGGTGTCAGATGGAAACGAGAAGGCTGAAAAGAAAAAAGGAAAGACACCACCGGGCCAAGGAAGGTATGTGATACTATCAACAATGTACTGATTACTCTTTCTTTTTACATAATCTAATGTATTTCAAACTTTTCATAGGCTTCCCAACACATCGAAGGCAACAAAGGAAAGACTAGAAAAACACGGGCAACGCAAACTTGGCTCTGTTGGTTATATGAAGTTAGCCGCACGAATTGTAAGTATCAATAAATGAAATATAGTATCCAAATAATAAATTGAAAACAATTTTGGTTTTATCACACCATAGAAGCAAAATTCATAATATTATGCAAAAATGTAGGGCTCTGAATTCAACAGAGTTCCCATAGAAGATGACCTGAAGATTTCCTTCCAGCAAGGCTATGGAGTCATGGCTAAACGCCTAAAATTCTTGACTAGGAAAACACAACCTTCCACTACATCTGACATGCAGGTAAATAAACTCAATAAAGTTTATTTAAAATTGAATACTTGTGCAATCTATTCAATATTAATTTCCACCATAAATTAATTACATGCCTATTTGTTTTAAACATTCAAGCAATGATAATACTGCACATGACATTGGAATGCAGCCTATGAGGGTGGAGCACAACTTGTAGATGAAGGTCATGGTGTGCATCCCGATACTTAAGAGCATGTAGAGAGCATGATCAACATGTTGAGCATGATCAAGCTAGAAGATCCAAGAACATGATGTGGCCCCATCGGTGAAGGACCACTCTAAAGTTCATTTAAACATATTTAATTGGTGGATTATTAATTAATGTAACCTTTAAGTGTTTCAACTTTAGAGCATGTAGAGCGTGATCAACGCATTGAGCATGATCAGGCTAGAGAAGATCAAGAACATGATGTGGCCCCATCAGGTAAAGAGGACCACTCTAGTGTTCTTTTAAACATATTTAATTTCAATTGGTGTATTAATTAATGTAACCTTTCATGTTTCAACTGTAGATCAGGATTTAGAGGGTGTTCAACATGTTGAGCATGATTCTATAATAGAAGTTTAGGAGCATGATGTGGACCCATCAGGTAAAGAGAACCAATCTAATGTTATTTTAATTAATGAAATACTTGTAACAATAATAATAAAACATATCAATTTAACATTTCTTTGTTGTGCGGTAGGACAACGACATCCATGTCATGGCTTGAGATGACTAGGCATACATTAAGATCACAAGAAGAAATTTGAATTCTTTAAAGGGGGGACAAATGATTTAGAAAATGATACTCCACTTCATATTTTTTTTAGCTTTAAAAAAGAAACAAAAAAAAAAGTGATTGTAATCATATCATGACAACCATATTTTTGATAATATACCATGAAAAGAATAGAATATATATGTTAATGAATGAATGTGAATATGTTAATTAATGAATGTTATATGTTAATGAATGAATGTTATATGTTATTAATGGATGAATGAATGATTAATGTTATATGATTAGGTATGGTTGAATTGAGAGTGATGTGAGGGGGTGGGAGGGGCCAAATGAGCTTCCACCGTCACGTGGTTGGCCCTGTTAAGTAGAGAATATTAAACTATTCTCGTAAAAAAGAGAAGCTCAATAAGGTAATGCACTTTTCAATATAAGAAATACATTGTTTGAAGCATCAAACCAATATGCAAAGATGAAAGAAAGTGCTAGCTTTTCACTATGGTGGCAGAAAAATGATTCTTTATACCCTGAATCCATGCTCTTCATCATAATTTGAACTTGTTTCCATTCCAATGTTTTGAGTTTAGTTTGTTTGTATGGCTTTGTATGAATACCACATTGTGTTGTGTGTGGATTTGGTTTCAAAGCTTTGTTTCTTCTATTTTTAGTGGTGACATAACTCTAAAATTTGACTTTTATATATGAGGTTAATTGGAAAAATTGGCGGCTCACAGCGAAGGGTTTTAGGAGCTCGATTGAGATAGATACATGGATATTTGGATCTTGTTGTTGATGGGAGGCTTCAACTTAACCATGAAATTTTGTACCATCTGCGGGTATGCAAAAGTTTCTCTACTTACATTCATTCTTGATCATAAATGTTGTAAATGATATTAATGCTTCAAACTTAAGATTCGTTTCATTGTTATAATGATCAAAATGTTATACTTTTCTATACATTCAAGAATTCTCTTGCCCCCTACCCTTTGCTCTCCCCCCCCCCTCTTTTTAAGAATTTTCTTTGTCATAAAAGATTCACATTTCTTTCTCATTTACACAAATTTATCTAAAGCGTTAGGAGTGAATAAAGATATGTAAAAGATGATGGATTATGTCTAAACAACAACTTTCCATCTTATAGCTAATTAAATCCTTAATATTTGAATAGTTTAGAGCTCGAATAATGCTTGTATATGCATGTGTAGCAATAAGGGAGCCTATTTGAAGATTGAAATTTAAAACATC
>VDFB02000363.1:111025814-111038705 GCA_007258455.2 Sequoia sempervirens | reverse complement strand
TTTAAACAATGAGGAAGCATTTCAAGTTGTTATTTTCAAGCCCCTCTCACCATAACCCTATTGGACAGTCACACATCACATAGGAAGGTGAGTTGTTAGGTCACCCACATATTTGATAGGTGGCTATCCAATAAAGATAAAATGAGGAGACTATGTGTATTTATTACACATAACAAAAGAATATCAATGGTTGAATCAATGTCATGATACAAGTAAAAGGACAACACCTTTGCAAGAGCTACAAGAGGCAAAGGGGATTGATATTATTCATTCATGGGTGTATTGGTGAAAGTGAATGCAATAGGTAAAGGTCATTGTCATTGATAAGGACAACCAAAAATGCATGCTACAATGGTCTCATGAAGGACAACAACAAAAACAAAATCTAAAGTTGCACAAGGCTCTATTCAAGGCCTTCACAATCAAACATTAGGCGAACAAGTTGCCAGATAACATTCAATGCATGATGTTTTAAGGAAAGGCATAAAAGGAAAAGACATTCAAGAAACATCAACTAGTTGACACAGATAATATGCCTATTGAAAACATGTCATTACAAGAGGTTTATGTCAGCAATGGAACCCTCATATCATGTGATTGAGATAAATTGCTATACTCATAACCTTTCATGTAGGGGTTTTGTTCATCATGATTGATCCAACATGGATCGTGATTGCATACAAGAAGAAAAAAGTTACAAATGACAATTAAGTAGTTATGATTCATGAAAGGTCTCATTTTGGAAGCCAAGGCCATAGTACAAGTGTATATGAACAACAACTATGAGGTTATGCTACAAGAAAACCATGCAGGTTCATGTAGGACATCAAGCATTACAATGGTACAAGTGCATATGAACAACAATCAACAATCAACAACAAGAAGTGAAGGAAGCAAAGTACAGTTGTGTTTTTACCTTTTCATACCATTGATCATCCATTCCAACAATAGGCTATAATAGTGAAGGCATATACTTGCACATGGGTGTTTTAATGAAGATATTTAGCATAAAAACCATCATAAATCATGGTGCTTCAAGGGAATAGAGCATAGTCATGAATAAAAGAAATACCATTAAAGGCTACAGGTTTGTCTTCATGTTATCTATGAATTTGAAAAAATAAATCTACATAGGGTGACAACATGACTATAGCCATGAAATGGATTGCAGTGAGATAAATAATATAAATGGTTGTTTCCACTATCTCATTTTCTCTTTGGATAGTCATTACTAAGTACTATCATGTGAATAGCAAAGGGATAGGTGTCAATAATATACCTTCATTTGACAAGTCCTAGACTTTTGGTGATCTCATTGACCCAATAAGGAATTGCTTAGAAATCATTTCATATCTTTTTGACAAAATCAAAAGGAGGACTGATGTATCCAATTGTAAGAAGAGAGCAATGTCCAAGGGAGGGGTAGTACCATCATCTTAGGTACCACTGCTGCAAGATGCTAAATGACAATCCTTGTGTTTGTATGCATGGAGGTCCTAAAGCATACTTTGGGTAAGGTGCATTCATGGCGTCTTTTGGTGAACGGTTTCCCAAGCATGAGAAAAGATCCAGTGTTCCATCAGGCTATGTTGGAACAATTATACACTAATCCCTCCCCTAGGGTGTTTCCTCGCATCAAAACCAATCCCTTCTTCCTATCATTTGTTGACAAGGGCAATTAATTAAAATGCTTAAATGCGATTATAGGTGGATATGTTCTGTATAAGGTTTTGATAAGTAGTATTGGGTTAGAATACATATTGATGAGATTGCAATGTAATGTTATTAGGGATCGTATATGTTATGTGTTAAATCTGTCATAAACCCTTGAATACTTATAAATTTTACTTCCACAATGGATATATGGCATTGATCTAAGTTGTATGATTCAATATTTGTTCATCTTTACCTAGAGCTTGCTAAAAATTGCAAATCAATGACCTATTTTATCTTGGGATTGTGTTGTAGTTATCTCATGCTCCAAATAGCTGATAATGTTGATGAATAGCCAATTCTATTTGATATTATCCTATTATGTTGAGCTATTAAATGAGATTATATGTTATTTTTAATGTTGTTTACGATATTGGTGGAGAGGTTGTAAACACATTAAAGGATCTGATGAGCAACATATTGAATAGATTTGGATGTCTAGAAAGGATTGTGTCAGATAATGCAATGCATTTTAGATTTGAGGAATACATAGAGTTTTGTGAGAAGCATGGTATCCAAATTTATTATTCATCACCATACAACCCACAAGGAAATGGACAAGCAAAGTCAAGCAATAAAATCTTGATGAAGATTATTAAAAGAATCCTGGATCAGAATAAAAGGGCTTGGGATTCTAAGCTAAGATTAGCAGTTTGGGAAGATAGGGTAACTGTGAAGAAGGAAATTGGTTGTGCCCCATTTGACTTGGTTTATGGGATAAATGCCAAGTTGCCCCAAAATAACTTAATGGAAATGTATAAGTTTGTCCAGATGTATGATAATGAAATTGATGATGAGATGCAATTGAGAGTGGAAGCTCTTATAGAATTAGATGAAACCAGGAGGGAAGCCCAAAAGAGAAATGAAAAGTTGCAGTTACAAGTAAAGAATCTGTATGAAAAGAGGGAAACTGCAAGGAGTTTCAAAGATGGAGATTTGGTTTTAATGTGGAATGCCAGACTGGAAGATAAAGGGAAACATGGGAAATTTGATGCAATCTGGTTGGGTCCATTTTTGATTAATGGTAAGTGGGGTGAAGATTCGTACTTCCTCCAAGATATGATAGGAGATCTTCTGGAACTGCCAGTTCATGGATAGTTCTTGAAGTTATACTTCACTTGAAGTATTCTTTTCCATGAACAGTAGTTTAGGTTTGTATATTTTGTATATATTTTGTACATAGTTGGGGTTGTTTTGTCCGAACAGTCCCCTTTTGGTCGTCTCTGCATCTTGGTCTGCTCTACCTGAGATTCTAGATTCTTGCTTCATTCCAGTGGAATGAACATCCCCAACTGGAGCCACTGATGGAACTTTAGTATTTTGCTCCTTGTTTTTCACCCATGCCTTGCCTTATGTCTCTGGTCTTTCATGGTGTTTGAGTTTTCTAAGGGTTGGGGTTTTAGCTTTGTCTTCATGTAAAACCCTAATGTTTATTTCACACTTTGGTTGGGTTCTATTTCACTATTACTTTTGATGGGGTTTTAAAACAACTTATGTCATATCGGTCATTTAGGCTGAGTCCCTTTGATTTTAATACTTTATTTCCTCTGCAGGGTTTTATTCCTAAGTCTTGGTTGGCCCCGTGTTTCATCTTTTAAAAAACAACTTATGTCGTTTACCATTGGCCTAGTGATGTCCCCTCTTCCTTTTTAATGAATGTTTTATTTTGTAGAAGGGATTGAATTCATGCTACCATTGATCAAATTTCCTTCAGATATCAACAGTTTCCCACCATCGTGTGATTGGAAGCTGCAAGATTTTTACCGATTAAGATATTGCGAGCGGGCACAATGTGTCCTTCTGGGGGATGAAATTGTACGACCGCTAATCAAATACCATTTGATCTCAGCCATTCCCTGCCATCCCACGATGGCCCCAACACAGTGCTTTGGTCGATAACGATATCACGAGTAGTCGCCATGTGTCTCATCTGATGAAGCCAAAAGAATAAAGGAAATACCATGGAACATTAATCTGGCCTTAAATACATAAAAAGGTAGGTTACTAAAGTGCTCTTAAGATGCACGTGATTCAAATTGACGGATTTGTTATAATCTTGATGGAAAATCTGCTCAAGGGTTAATGATAGGGCTGATGACTGTGTTGGAGGAATGAGATCATTGATGCTCAAGATCTATGGTTTCCCACCATCACGTGATCCAAAGTTGCAAGATTTTTATCGATTGCGATATCGCGGGCAACCGCCACGTGGACTTCCTTCGTAGCATATGGTATGGTGGGCCCCTTATGGCCATGTTGGAAATTGTGTCAACCTATTTTGAAGGTAGCCGTCAATGATTTGATGAAAATGAAGGATCGACAACTCTAATTTAAATCTGCATCAAATATAGTTGGAGCCACTCGTGTAGCACACAAGTGAGCTTTAATGGCAGATGATACATTTACTAGCACAATTTGATCGAAATAAAAACAATTCTCCTACTTTATGTGTGTCACAAAGCATTCAAGTATTTTGCGAAGCAGTTTCAAAGTCGAGAGCAAGGTTGTGAACCTTGACGGCTAAAATTTGGGATTTCTGCGAAAAGAGCCATGAGTTAATTTATGTGTTTCCCGGTCACTCTGTGCTTGAATTAAGGAAAAGATTTGCTATTCTTATCATAGGGCTATTTGATAAATGTTTTAGGACTATAGTTTATTTAAATTGTGAGAAATTGCAATATTTTGTTCTGTAATTTCATATCTTTGGTTAGTCCTAGCTATTTGAAGTGTGAAGTTATAAGAAGCCCTAGTTTGTTTGAGATGGCACCACCCAAGCAACATTCTGGCCAGATTGACTATTTAAAAAGAAACATGTATGATGATTTCCTAGATCAATTTCCCTTGTCAATGAATGATAGAAAGAAGGGATTGGTTCTGATGTGAGGGAAAATCTTGGGGGAGGGGTTAGTATACAATTGTTCCAACATAGCCAATGCTAGGGTTCCTCTCACAGGTCTAGAAATGTTCAGATTGTAGTATGGACAGAGGAATTTGCCTCACCCTTTTTCAAATGAATGGATGTATGATATGTGGAAGCTGGTGGTACCAAATTTTTTCCCTAATGTAGACCTGCTTAGGGAAGTAGTTGCAAGATATGACCCTATCACATGGGTAATTAGGGATAATGATGGAAAGGTTTTGTTAAGCATTAATAGAGATGATATTCAATATATTTTTGACTTGAGTGAACCGAGTGAGGACTTGGTACTATCAACCTTGAGGAAATGAAGCAAGAATATACAAAGTTGAAGTCTCTTTTCAGAGCTAAAATATTGCTTCCACCTCATTTGGCAAGGGCAGGAGGTTCAAGATTTCATATCAGCCCCAATGACCAGGAACCTTTTAGATTAAATTGTTTTGCAAATCATTTCCTGGCCACTTTGTATTCATTGTGTCATATTTTTGGTTTCAGTCTTGGTGCAATGATGCCCATTGCATACATGTTCATGGGGGTGAAAATACAACACCCTAACTTCTCTGTCACATATGAATTTTCTTTTTTCTTGGCTAAGAGGATACATGAGGGGCTATCAAAGCTACAGAAAAATGATATCAAAACTCAATTATTTTGGTATTCTATGTTGATGCATATGTTTTTATTCAAAAATGCTAACTTCTTCTCTAAGAAGATGAAATTAAGGCAATCGGTTGATGGAGAAAGATTGCCAATATAGATATGGGCTGCTGATTTATCTTGTAATAAGGAAAACACTAGTTATGTATAATTTAATAATTGTTTTACTTCTATATTGAGGGCTAGATTGATGGTGAATGTACCTAGGATTCCTAAGGAATTACATGATTTCCTTAGGCCAAAGGGGAGGAAGCCAAAATTTAAAGTTAGCCATAACTAGGGTGACATTATCCCATACCCAGTTAGCACTGTTTTGAGGGTATATGGTTTTCAAGGAGCCCCTCATATACTACCATACAATGTGCCACCAAGATTGGGGTTTGTAGAAGTTATGTGGCAGATAAGTTGCATCCATGAGGAAAACCTCACAGGGAGGGGTAAGGAAACATTTTCCCCTGATTATATAGTGGTATCTGATTTTTCCTTTTCAAAAGGAGGTTGGGTGCACTTTGAGAAATTATTTGAGGATTATCATTTGAGATGTGGTCCACAGTGGCAACATAATCCTGAGGGTTTCTTTTCCCTTTTTAGACAAAGAATAAAGGCTGGCAAGTTTGTGCATGAGTTCAACTTTCCTAAGGACTTGATCAAAAATGAGTTCGACCTAAATAAGCAGGAGTTGAACAAGGAGAAATGGATAGCTTATGATAAGCTATTAGATATTGTGCACAAAATGGATCCGAAATATGATCCAGTATTGGAGTTTAGTCCCCACCATAAGAAAATTGTTTTTTTGATGGAGAACTTCAAAGAGATTATGGGCACTTTGAGAACCAAAAAAGTAAACTTAGAGTTGAGTCTGGGTGTACAAGAACAAGGTGCCAAACCATTTGAAACAAGGCTAGCATACTAGCCTACAGAAAAGTGGCCCATTTACAAGAGAAAAAATGATAGCAGCAGTGATGAGGAAGAAGTGGAAAGAAAGGGGAAGAAAATTATGAAGTTGTCTTCACAACCAGGTCCAAAATTCAAAGTGCCTAGGGAAATTAAGATAATTGATTTAAAGTCATCACCAGAAGATAGTTCTCCATCACCACCATCTGAGCCAAGCCCTAAAAGGAAAAGAACTGATCAACCACATGAGAGTTTGATGAATGAAATTATTGTTACTGATCAGGACATGCAGGTTAGTATGCCTTCCCCTCCTAGTCCAGCTGAATTGGTTTTATCTGATTTAGATATGAAAGGAAAAAGTGTACAAGATGCAAGAATGGAAGCATGTAAAGAGTTTCTAGACGACAATGCATTTGTAAAGACTCCTGTATTCTTGCAATTGGTATGGAGGATGAATTTTGAAGAATATCAAAATAAATGTAAGGAGAGAAGAGAACTAAGACTTGATAGGTCAAACCAGGAGAATGATGAGGAAGTGAAAGCTGAATTAATGGAAGAATTTAAGAACATCACTCCTGGGGAAGGAAAAAAATTGGTGAGTCAGGTTGGTGTATTGATTCTACCTGAATGGGACATTGCAGATGCAGTGACCTTTAATGCTATTATGAAGTCCAAGCATCTCTTGCAAGAATCTGAAGAAGAAGTCAAGGCAACACTTCAAGATTCTGCTTTCAATGAAGAGTATGAAACCTTGGCAATTTGGGCATTGACCCCACAAGGGAGAAAGCCAAATATTACAGACATTAATCCAAATTTCAGAGGGATATTAATAATAAAGAGAGCTTCAGAGACCTCAACCACTGAGGCCACTAGTTTAACTGTGAATATGGCCAAATTGGCCCAAAAGACTACTGAAAGGGAGGAGGCTGAAAAGAAAAGCCTAATGGAGAAGTATAACCTTTTTATTGAAGAATATAGCAAGATGCAATAGAGAAATGTTGAGTTGCAAAATGAGGTGGAAAGGTTTAGGTATAGATAGATTTGGGAGACATCAAGTTCTCTAGGGACTAGTACATTACCTTCCATAGTAGGGTCAGTGCCTCTTACTTCTCCAATTGTTTCCACGCCAGGGTCTCCCAATCAGAATCCTACCTTCACCCCTTCTTTAGAGGAAATTGATGAAGAAAGAGTGCTCTATTGATCCTACAAAGAAGCAGCTCTTGCAAATAATTGATGAGTTACATGAATCTTTGAGGGTAAGTGAGGAGGGATCTCTTTCAAAGCAAAAAGAGTTTGCTACTACTATTTTAAGGCATTTGAATGAAAAGGTTGATAATAAATTGCTATCTATACATTCTTTATATTATTTTCAATTAGATGCAATAAAGAATATTGATAAGGATCAGGAGGTGGGTATGTGCAAGAACATCATGGAAAAATAGGTCCTTAAGTGGCAAAAAACAGAAAAATCAGAGTTAAGCAACTTGATGCAAAATTTTGAATAAGTTATCTATATTATTTCAAAAATATG
Organism: Sequoia sempervirens; assembly: GCA_007258455.2. Taxonomy (NCBI): domain Eukaryota; kingdom Viridiplantae; phylum Streptophyta; class Pinopsida; order Cupressales; family Cupressaceae; genus Sequoia; species Sequoia sempervirens. The sequence continues at coordinate 111,030,993 of VDFB02000363.1, read as the reverse complement.
TAAGAATAGAATCTGTAGCAAATTGAATGTAGTTTCTAAACTAGTAGGTTTATTTAAATATATATATATATATATGGTAAAAATTTGAAATTTGAATGCAGTAGTACTTAAATTTCAGGGAAAAAATAAGAAGTAGGTGTCTGTTTGACCACCCTAACCACAATAAGATGATAATACTTTTTTATAATATTTTAGACATAAGTAGAGGACTCATGTACAAATGTGATGCATATTTTTTTATAATTATTTTCCAAGTAAATAATTAATTATGAATTTTTTATTACAACTTTAAAAAAATATAAAACTCATATGTCTAACCACCTTAACTTGGTCAAAACTTCATGAAATTCAATTTTTGTTTTTTTAATCCTATAGTATGCAAAGCATAGAATGTGATGCATGTTTTAGATTCCAAAAATGTGATACGGTTTGAAAGCTATAGATATTTTTCAATGAGCCTATCAATTAGGACTTTAGTCATAATTCAAATAGAAAATGAATAATAATTATTTATTAAATTCAAAGTAAAGCATAATTTATATTGGTAGAAAGCTGAGAATCTCCTTTTAAAACCTTTTTCATTTCATCAATTTTGGGTAATTTTTTTTTCACTAGCCACATACCCTACAAATACCCATCATATCACCATTTTTTCGCCCATCATGATCCTGCACATACCTAGGTAGTGATACCATTGATTGAAAATTGGATCCCTAGGGTCAGTGATCTAGATGTCATGCATAAGGCCTCAAGGTTTGATACAAACAATAGGCCCCAATCATTAAAGCCTACTCATGTGTTAGTAAAATCATTGCAAGGTTTTTAGACCTTACCAAATGACTTGAGTATGAAGATTAGGGAGTTGGTGAATAATTTCAATGATTGAGGTAACACATTGTTACCTGATATAATTGATGAGCAAGGGAAAATCAGGTCATTCCAGCAGTGGCAGGGTCAGGCAGGTGAGGTCATCAATAATAAAATTAAATTAATTTGTGATGACTCAGATTATGACTTGTTGGTGAGCTGTATGGATAAAATCATTAGTACCAACTCAATTTTGGAATCTTTTGAAAGAGATGCAAATTAGGTAGCAGTAAAATACACACCTTATAATGCCAAGGTGAATGAGGTAATTTATTTTGACTGGCCGACTGATGAAGAATATCAGAGGTGGGTAAACAAATATTTGACTGAGGAGGAATAAAAGAATGAATTACTAACGGGTGGTAAATTAGATGTTGTGGTTACAATGACCTCCAGTTTTTCTTTGATGGCGGTCTCGGCGTGGGTTTCTTGTGGTTTTTTGTTATTGCCTCAATTTTTCTTAGCTGACATGATGAACGGGAATATTCTTCAGGGTGATGGTTGTTGTAACAATTTTTGGAATATCACCAAATGCTTCATTTGGCTAGTGACATGTGTACTTTTTGGCTCGATGCTTGTTTTCTCCTTCATTTTCTATAAGAAGGATTTCAAGGCCAGAAGTATGGGTTAGCAAGTTAGATAATTTTTGGTCAAGTCTAGGTGAAGTTGCAAAGCAAATTGTAAAGTTCGATGGTTTTAGGGAGAAATACAATTTAGGTTCTGAGTTATTCTATAATCGGTTTTGAATTCATGGGGATTTAATGTTGTATAACAGTATTAGCATTTGAGTTGAAATGATAAATTCAAACTCATGTCTCTCCACTGTACATGCATATCCAAATTTTGAATAAGATGACAAAGGGTTGTTTCATTCATCTCACTGTCATGGTGTGTATAATCCTTATTTTAGCTTTAATTCAAAGAATTAATTAAAATACTTAAATGAGATTATAGGCGGATATGTTCTATATAAGGATTTGATAAGTAGTATTGGGTGAGAATGCATACTAATGAAATTGTAATGCAATATTGTCAGGGATCTTATAAGTTATATGTTATTTATTAAATCTATCATAAACCTTTAGATGCTTATGAATTTGACTCCTACAATGGATATATGGCACTGATCGAAGTTGTACTTATTTGTGTAGTTCAATAATTGTTTGTCTTTGCCTAGAGTTTGCTACAAATTGAAAATCAATGACTATATTTTACTATGGATTGTGTTGTAGTTATCTCATGCTCCACATAATTGATATTATTGGTGAACAACCAATTTTATTTGATATTATCCTATTGTGTTGAGCTATTCAATGGGATTATCTGTTATGTGTTAATGTTGTTTATGATATTGGTGTAGAGGTTGTAAACACATTAAGTGATCACCATCCCGAGTCTTGCAGAGCCCAAAGTGTAGGATGCTTTTTAAAGTCCTCATCAGTTGGTCCAGGTCCTTCGAGCTGCCCTTGATTGGAATTGGCAATCCCATAGGTAGATTAAAAGACCAACCTAGTTACAATGTAAAAAACAAACCAACACCCTCTACCTTTAACCCTAAACCCTAAACCATTAACCCTTAAACCCTCTACCCTTTATCTCTCTCCCACTCTAAACTCTAAACTTGTCCTTGTATTCTTTTATAATTTTCATTATTCTTATTTATTTTACACTTACATTTACAAATACACATACATATGCATTTACTGTTTTCATTTATTTTTCATGTAGTTTAATAGTTTGATCGATTTCATATTATATGTGTTGAAGACTTTAGAATTTCAATTACATTAATTTATGGATATGTTGTATCTATAACACTACAAACCATATGCTCTTTGCATTTACACTTGCATTTAGAAATACACATTTATATACATAGATATAGATTTCTCTAATGATATGTTGCATTTATTGTTCTAGGAGAGCATCCAGTAATTTCATTTACATTTACATTTTAAAATACATATACATACATACATACATGTGTATATATATATGTGTGTGTGTGTATATCATTTACATTCTCAAGTGCTTAGAAAACAACCGATTAGTCTTACACATGGATAAAATTCATAAAAATCGACTCCCATACATGTTTCTTTGTTGAAACCTAGTTTGAACCTCTCATTTCACATGTTTTCTTCAAAATCTGAGGATAAGTAGCTACCTTCTTGCTTCTCATCCCACTCCCCATTCATGATCCCACAATTGATAACATTATCGATAAATAGCCTATTACACAAGCTACGATAATCACAAAAAGTGTAAGAGCCCCTTTATATCATGTTTGGACTACAAAACCCTCAAAATAGGGTAATTAGGCTGTATGCAAAGAAATGAAGATTTCTAACTCAAATCAATGCCTTAAGCTCCCTCAAATTAGATTAAAATCAAAGTCGGCTAATATGTCTTCTTCATGACCGAATTTATTTACATTAAAATATGGTCGCATGGATCAGAGGAAAACATAACGTCCCACTAATCCCCTGTCCAACCCCTCAACCATCAACAACCATTAAAATGATCACTTTAGCCTTTTAAAGGCCTTCACACAACCACCTCTACAACTTACTTTTTAATTTTTTATGATCACATGAAACATAAAACACACTAATTTCAAAGTTGTTAACATCACTATTGAAATGTTTTAATTTTTGACCTTTCAAACATTAAAAAGTACATCATTAAATTAATTATGTAATGGAATAAAAATTAAAACATCATGAATTAATTATGTAACCACATAAGTTAAATATAATTGTATAAAAAAATTAATATCAAATAGATAATATGATCGCATAACTCATACATTTCAATGTCATTGATCTTCTTCTTCATCCAACTCTTTGTCTGTATCATGCGATCTAGATTTGACATTGTAAGGATTGGTCATATCATCATCATCATCATCGATATCAGTTTTGATTATGTCATCATCCACATGGATATCATCTTCATGAACATTAACTCCTACATCATCATGATCTAGTTCCTCTTCGACATCTTCGTCAGGGACATCATCAACTAACTGTTGATCCTGATCATCATCTACATCATTTTCTAGTTCTTCGATATCTTCTTCTTCCACCACATTATACTTTACCGACCTTCCTCTTGGATCATGTCTAACAACAAATGACCAAACCGGTTTACCTGGAACCTCTTAGTAAAATACCTGCTCACATTGGCTTGGAAGAACATAGGGCTCATTTCCAGCTTGCTCGATCAACCTTGTATTAACCATGGTAAATCCATTATCATGTTCAATAACAGTTCTCTCAAGATCATTTTCATTCAATCATAGCCTATACCATAGGATGACAAACAAAATTAATCTGAAGGACTTAAAGTCTCACTCAAGTATATCATCCAAAATCCCATAGTATCAATTTTTTGAGACTTTTGGATGTATGTCGCTTCTAGATGAAACATTAGTCACCTGAAAGACTGCAGTTATACTATAATCACAGGTTTTCTTCATTTCATCCAACATTTTGATTTGAAATTTATGAACATTGCACCACATAGCCTTGTGGTGTTTCACCTACAATATGTCAAACATGTAAAAATTATTTCAATATCGTCAGTTGATAAACATATTTATTCTTGGTCAAATGTATGCAAATAAAACAATCTCAACATATATATACATCAATATAATTAAAAATAATTAAATAATATGGGTGATTAATATATTTATACATACCTGTTTATCTCTTAAACCATATGCTAAATCAATTTCCCTTTGTGTAACACTAGAATTTTCATTACGATGAGCTTCTTTAACCAATGAAGCCACACCTTCCCATGTTAATGCGTGACTAGATTATTGACATCGTTCAATCCATACCTTCATCTACTGAAGATTTTTGGCGACGTACAAATATAGTGCATCCCACTCTCGACCAACTGTATCAAAAAAAATTGAAATTCACAAACGACGTATAATTAGTTAAATACCACAGTATACAACCTTAATTTATAATTGATGTATATTGAAGATTAAAAATTAAATAAGTACAATACGTAAAAAACATATGTAAAATGTATTCCAATAAATCTCCATGACCATCTTATAATTACCTCTCACTTTCCTCAATCTACCTTTCCCCATCAGGTACTCCCCTTCAAATTTGTTAATGGAGTTGGGATCCCAAATGCGATCTACATGGATTTTTGCTGCAAACTTTGGAAAATATTCACTAATGTATACCATGGTCTGGTATACCATATATCCCTCCACCATAGAACCCTCAGGATGTGCTCTTTGTCTAACCAAAGCCTTAAAAAATTTCAAGTGTCTTTCAACCAT
>VDFB02000363.1:110976429-111025714 GCA_007258455.2 Sequoia sempervirens | reverse complement strand
AGGTAATTCTTTTGTTGTGATTATAGTTTAAAATAAAAGGATAGGGAAGCATGTTAGCTTATAGAATTCTATTGAGTTTTAATTCAATCTCTTCCTTCCATCAAGACAATGGAAGTTGCATTAAAATTTTGTTTTAATTTTTAATACATATCTTTAGCATAATTTTTATTTAGAATGTCTCTATAGGTTTTTAACTTGGGTATCTTCATCTTCAATGGATCCTCTATTAAATTAATACTGTGCCAGATTATGGTATTGTTTTTTAGTTTCAAGATTCATCGAAGATTGATGCATTAGAAACTATGTTCTAGGTCTTCACCATAGTTGTTAACATAGGTTTCCCTTCTGGTAAGACCTAGAAAGATGTATCCTTGAAACCCTTAGCTTTAATCTATCTTCTATCATGAAACCGTATCTCTTAGATTGCTCTAATCATGATAGTTCTCTATCTCATTTCCTGTCCTTCAATCACACAAACTATGTTTCGACGGATGAGTAAATCCTTTGTTGGTATTTGTGTCCTATTCCTTTCATATCCCGCTCTCTTATGCTAACTATTTTGTTCACGTAAGAAAATTATCTATTCATTCATGGTAGAGTCTCTCATTCGATTCTATTATAATATCTTCCTTAGTCAACTACGCTAAAGTCAATTTCCTTTTGAAAGAATGTAAAACATGATTGTAGATGTCTTCATCCTTGTTTTAGTCTAAAGTCAACTTTATCAATCATTGTCGATCTCTTATTCTTAGGAATTTTAGAGTTCAGTAATATTATCAATCAATCTGCAATGATTCCTTGAGCTATTCAAACCCTTCTAACCAATCTTGTTGTGCTTACCCTAAATTTTTGGCATGTTGTGGGTCACTATTCTTTGAGGCAATTGATCTTCGAGTTTGCATGTTTTGTGGATGTTACCACGTTACCAGGATTAATCAAGTTTCAATCTGTATTTTACTTTGATCTTTTCCAAGTTTCATTCTTTTGCAAGGTCTTTGGTTGGTTTCTTATACTAACAGATTTGATACACACAGTCTCCACTTTTCTTTTCCAATAGTCCCATTCTTCGTCCCTTCATTATTACTGAAATTTGATATAGTGCACCTTGGTATAGTGCGATCCATTTTTCCATATTGTTTTTATTAAGCACCACCAATATTCTCCACAAGAATAACATACATATTTTAATGATGGAAATGGTTCACTCCTCTTAGAACAATTTCTCTTGCAACAATCTTGGAGATGAATTTAGATACAATGTGGTAATCAAATCATACTTGAAGGTTCTTAACAACTCTAATAGATACTCATGGGGGTAGGCTTAACCAAGCAAATGCAAATGCCAACTCCTCACTATGGTGGTAGATAAATAATTCTTTTCATCCTCTTCCACAACTTTAAGTAAATGTCTTGAATCTAGAATATACTCTGTTTCCTTCATCTGCCAAGCCAATTTCTCCTATACTTTGCATAGATCTCCTATGACTTGAATGTGATTGTCCTCATACATAGAAGTCATGCACCATTTTAAGGCTTGCAACTAAACTACAACCAGGTATCTTTTTAATACTTCTATCTTTCTTCAATCTTGCCTTCTTTTGGTCATTCCACTTGCTTGTCACATAACAAAATCTTCTCAGAGACAGACATAAAAATTTCAAAAAAAAAAGAGAGAATTTAATCTAACCTTCAATAGATATCCCATCAATCCACTGTTGGAGGAATAAATTCACATCTTAAGCAAGTACCGAATCATATTGACCTAGTCTAAATCACAAGATATGTCTCAATCAAATTGGGTATGTTATCGCCTTGGATTTAGGTTTTAATGAATAAAGTAGTGATTGCTTGTACCACTAGAAATAGCTACAAGTTTACACAAGCATTGTACGTGTGTGAGATAAATGCACAAACCTAGGATTGGGAAATCCACATTTTTCTTCCTCTTGAATGGCCCAAAGGGAATGTTTGAATTCTTCAAAATGAGTGAATGATGTGTCTTTTATGCACGAGTTTATAATTGCCATTAAAGGTTCAATAGCTGTATATTTTCCTACCCTCCTTTTAATTTCAATATTGGTATCGATGGTTTTATAGAAGCCTTAGGTTAGGCTATATGTATTATAAACTTGATTTATCTCCCTTTTATGTTTTTATGTTGGCATTTGATTGTTGGAATATTTAATATTCTGCAATTAGCAGAACTGTCAGCTTAGCCCCCACGTCAGATGAAGACTTCCCACTTGTAGCTAATGTAACCTACAACATTCAATATGGTGGATAAATTTGAATTCAAATCTTGCACTCATGTTTGAGTTTGTAATTGTTGTTGTAGCCTGCCAGCATTAAATGAATTAGGTGAATTTGAAATTTGAAAGAAGCACTCATTTTCATGAGAATTTTGAAACAAGACAAAATGAATGCCTTTGTATTCATTGGAGTTAGAAGAAGAAGTTTTTTATTGGAAGGTGACCCTACAACAACAGATGAAAAAGGGAATGGTCAACAGAGAACCAGTGACAGCAGCAGCACATGGAATGTTTTAGCAAACACAGCGCATTGTTAGCTACAGTGACAAGATTGTAGTAGTTTATGTATTTGAGGTGTGAGTGTAGCACCTAGTCATTGGACATCGATCCAAATTAGTTTAGCTTTATTTTGTTTATGTAAATTAGAGCATGTCCTCTGAGATTTTGTATTTTGAAGAAAATAAGGAATATATGCAAAGTTATTTTCTATCTGTTTAGTCTTGTTGTCATTGTGCGGTTTTTGTGTGTTTATTTTTGTTTTATCAATCCAGTAACACTAGCAAAGCTGTATCAGCACCCCTGCCACCCAACAAGTGGTATCAGAGCCCTATTTTTCTAGGCAATCAATCAGTCAAGTTAGTCAGTTTGTTTATTGTGGTTAAAGCCCTAGGTTATCTAGGCATTGTTTAGTATTATCAAATTTGAGAAATATGGTAGGAGGTGAGAGAAAAGGTTGGCAACAGGGACCACATTTTGATGGAAAAAATTATGATATATGGGCTAAGAAGATGAGAACCATCTTAGTTGCAAATGACCTATGGCAGTTGGTCACAAATGGGTTCAATGATATCACTGACCCAAATGCATTTGCAGCCCTTTCAAATGCACAGAAAAATCAGTTGAAAGAGATAAGAATGAAGGATGCAAAATCCCTCAGCTTGATTGAGGCAGCCTTGAGTGAGGCTATTTTCCCACATATTGCAGTAGAAAATTACTCAAAGCAAGCTTGGGAAATATTGCAAAATAGTTATAAAGGGACTGAAAAAGTGAGGTTAGCTAAGTTGCAACTCTTGAGAAGAAATTTTGAGGCTCTACAAATGAAAGATAATGAGTCCATTTCATATTTCCACACTAAAGTCTCCACCTTAGTAAATCAGCTGAGAGTCAATGGAGAAACAATGGAAGAGCAAAGGATTGTTGAAAAAATCCTAAGAAGTTTTCCTACTAAGTTTGACTATGTAGTAGTTTCCATTGAAGAAGCAAAAGACTTGTCTCAAATGACCATAGATGAGTTGATGGGTTCACTACAAACCCACGAGCATCGTTTGAACAGATCTGCTCCTTCCCTAGAGCAAGCATTCAAAGCTTAGACCAATGCAAGAGGTCGAGGAAGAGGAAGAAACAATAGAGGAAGAGGTCAAAGAGGCAAAGGCAGAAACAATTATGGAAGAGGAGGTTCTGATAGCACCGAGGGGACGAGCAGCTCACTGTTAGCAAACCAGAACCAGAGGATGAACAACAGTTTGAATCAAAGGAGTGACAAAAGAAATATGTAGTGTTATTACTATCACAAATATGCCCATTATTCCAGTGAGTGTAGAAAGAAGCAACGTGACCATGGAGGCCAAAATGCTAATGTAGAAAATGAGAACAAAGCTGAAAAATGACAAACAGTCACATGTTTTCATTGTTTGCAACCTTGCTAAATGCAACAATGATGAAGTATGGTACTTGGATAGCAGATGCAGCAACCACATGAGTGGTAACAAGAATTTCTTTACCTCCATTGACAGCAGTATAAAAACTAAGATCAAAATGGGAAATGATGAGAAGGTTCTCGTCATTGAAAAAGGTGTAGTCAGCATCCAAACCAAGAATGGTGAAAGATAACAAATCCAGGATATCTATTATGCCCCCGGCATAAAACATAACCTATTGAGCATTGGAAAAATGGTCCAAAATGGTTACAAAATACTGATGGAGAATGGAGAATGCAAAATATTTGATATAGGAGGCAGCAAAAGAGTGATGGTTGTAGTGCAGATGATGAGAAACAGGATGTTTCCTCTCAGGATGCACATAATGTCTGTGACAGGAACAACAGACAATCAACAACAACATTGTTCACCAACACTGACAACAATCTCCATTCAAGACAGTCATCAAAGACCCATCCAAACTATGGCATTTAAGGTATGGGAACTTAAGCTTTTCAAGTTTGAGTTTATTGTCTAGGAAAGGAATGGTTAGGGGTTTACCATCCTGATGGAAAGTGTGAGGCTTGCATTTTAGAAAAGCAACATAGGAAACCTTTCCAATCTGGGTATTCTAGGAGAGCAAAGGAACCACTAGCGTTAGTGCACTCAGATTTGTGTGGACCCATGAAAACTCCCACCTTAGGAGGAAATACATATTTCATGACTTTCATAGATGACTATAGTAGAAAAATATGGGTCTATTTCTTGAAAAAAAAATCGGAAGCCTTTGAGAAGTTTAAATGGTTTAAGGAAGTAGTTGAGAAGGAGAGTGGTCACTATATCAAAGCCCTTAGAACAAATAGAGGGGGAGAGTATATCTCCAAAGAATTCCTAAATTTTTGTAGGAATGAGGGCATTCACAAATAATTCACAACTAGGTGTACCCCACAACAAAATGGAGTGGCAGAAAGGAAGAATAGGACCATTCAAGATATGGCAGCAAGTATGCTAAAGGCAAAAGGGTTGTCACACATATTTTGGGGAGAAGTTGTAGCAATAACAATCTATATACTAAATAGGTGCCCCACAAAAGCTGTTCGTGATAGGATTCCACAAGAGGTGTGGACAAATAGCAAATGGAGTGTTGAGCACTTAAGGATATTTGGGTGTGTAACATATGCACTCATGCCAAAGGAGAAGAGGCAAAAATTTGATGAAAAAGGAGAAAAGTGTATCTTCATAGGCTATAGTGAGGAGTCAAAAGCCTACAAATTGTACAATCCCATCACCAAGAAAGTTGTGATTAGTAGAGATGTATTTATTGAGAATGAAGCATGGGATGGAATACTGGATGACACCATGATTATTTTTGTTACAATACCCCTTGATGATGAAGAAGTTGCAGATGATAGCAACATAGGGGGAGCTCAAGAGAGCAATAGCTTAGCAAGAAACCACCGTAGAGCATTGGAAAATAGCAGCTCCGATGATCTGCAGTAGAACAATAATTCTGCAAGTGTTCAACAGAGATGGAAATCTGGCAGCACTGAACAGAGACAACAGACTAGAAGCTCTAGAATTCAGCAGAGCAGTAGCTCCGATAGTCAACAATATAGTAGCTCCAGAGGTCAGAGTAGCAGCAGTTCGAAAGCAAACTTAGACCCTATACTCACATCATTAATGCCAAGAAAAATAAAGAGTGTGAGGGAGATCAATGACAACACACATGTTGATTTTGATGAGAACTTGGATTTTGCACTATTCTCCTATAGTGATCCAACATACTTTGAGGAAGTGGTGAAAGAAGATAAATGGTGTAAGGCCATGGATGAAGAGTTGGAGGCTATAAAGAGAAACCAAACATGGGAGTTGACTGATTTACCCAAGGGTAAGCAAGTGATTGGAGTGAAGTGGGTCTATAAGACCAAGTGTACTACAGAAGGGAAAATTGAAAGACACAAGGCAAGACTTGTTGTCAAAGGGTACAAACAGCAGCCCGATATTGATTATGATGAGAAATATGCACTAGTTACAAGGCTGGAAATAGTGCAGACAATGATAGTAGTTGCAGCACAACATCAGTGGAAAGTGATGCAGATGGATGTGAAGTCAACCTTCTTAAATGGAGTGCTAAATGAGGAAGTGCATGTGGAGCAACCACCTGGCTCCTAGGGCAAGAGGACAAAGTGTATAGGCTCTGGAAAGCTCTTTATGGGCTGAAACAAGCACCTCGAGCATGGTACAACAAAATAGATGCTTATTTATTGAGCAATGGCTTTAGCAAGAGCAATAGTGAGCCCACACTCTACATAAAAGCAACCAAAGGTGATATTTTAATTGTTGTTTTGTATGTAGATGATTTGATTTTTATTGGTAATAGTGACAATAAAATTGTAGATTTTAAGGAGGTGACAAAAAATGAATTTGAGATGACAGATTTAGGTTTGTTGAAGTATTTTCTTGGGATAGAAGTTCAAAAAACACAAAATGGCATTTTTATATCACAATCTAACTATGCCAAACAGATTTTAAGAAGGTTCAAAATGAATAACAACAAACCTACCCCCACACCAACAACAACAGGTCTGAAACTGCGCAAGACTAACAACAGTAAGGAAGTGAACCCAACCCTCTACAAAAGTATGGTTGGAAGTTTGATGTACTTGACATCAACTAGGCCTGATTTAATGTATACAATAATCTTGATATCTAGGTTCATGGAGGAACCTAAAGAGACACATTGGCAAGCAAGAAAGAGGATTTTGAGGTAGGTCAATGGAACAATTGGTTATGGCATTTTGTATGCAGCAACTAATGAGTTCAAGTTGGATGGTTTCACAGATAGTGATTGGGTAGGAAATATGGATGATAGGAAGAGTACATCAGGCTATGTCTTCAACATGGGATCAGGTGCAATCTCATGGGCATCAAAGAAGCAGCTGATTGTCTCTCTTAGCATAGCAAAAGAAGAATACATAGCGACAAATGCAATAGCTTGTCAGGATATTTGGTTAAGGAGGATCCTTGCAGATTTATAGCAACAACAAATTGACAACACAGTCATTCATTATGACAATGTGTCCTCCATAGCACTAACGAAGAATCCGTTCTTCCATGGACGAAGCAAACACATCAAGATTCGATATCACTTCATAAGGGAGTTGGTAGAATAAGGTGAGATTTAGCTACAGTATTGTAGATCTGAGCAACAGCTTGCCGACATCTTCACCAAGGCAATGCAAAAGGATAGTTTTCAATGCCTAAGAGATAGGCTTGGCATTATGGATAGCTTCGAAGATCAGCTCCAGAAGGAAACATCATATTGACAGCTGACTTGTAGATTAAGGGGGAGTGTTGGAATATTTAATATTCTATAGTTAGCAGAACTGTTAGCTTAGCCCCCATGTCAGATGAAGACTTCCCACTTATAGCCAACGTAACCTACAACATTCAATATGGTAGATAAATTTGAATTCAAATCTTACGCTCATGTTTGAGTTTGTAATTGCTGTTGCAGCATGCCAACATTAAATGAATTAGGTGAATTTGAAATTTGAAAGAAGCGCTCATTTTCATGAGAATTTTGAAACAAGACAAAATGAATGTCTTTGTATTCATTGGAGTTAGAAGAAGAAGAAGTTTTGTATTGGAAGGTGACCCTGCAACAACAGATGAAAAAGGGAATGTTCAGCATAGAACCAATGACAGCAGCAACACAGGGAATGTTTTAGCAGACACAGCGCATTGTCAGCTGCAACTATAGGATTGTAGCAGTTTATGTATTTGAGGTGAGTGTAGCACCTAGTCATTGGACATCTATCCAAATTAGTTTAGCTTTATTTTGTTTATGTAAATTAGAGCATGTCCTCTGAGATTTTGTATTTTGAAGAAAACAAGGAATATATGCAAAGTTATTTTCTGTCTGTTTACTCTTACTATCACTATGCGGTTTTTGTGCATTTTCTGTGTGTTTATTTTTGTTCTATCAGTCCAGTAATAATAGCAAAGTTTTGTATCAACACCCCTGCTACCCAACATTGATTTGAAGCAAAATGATGAACATGAAATTTACTTGGTGAATTCGCCATTTTATAGGAGTTCGATATGTAGAAATTTTGATATCCATGCATTACATTATTAATTTAAATATGATTTACTGTTGGTTTTCAATTGGTGAATATTATAAATGGAATCCTCTCCTATATAAATTCGTTGCATCTTTATATACTTTTCACTTGGTAATTGATTTTTGTTCATTGCCGTGGGTAGAAGCAATTATATGCATATTCGATGGTTTTCCCCAATTTGTTTAGAAATCGCTAATTTAACATTGGAATATCATTCGATTTGTTTTCATATAGTTGTATTAACCTATCTTATGCTTAGCAATTGGTTTGATGGATCTATTTGCATTAGGCTTATGAATTACATTTATATATATATTTCGATGGTATGATGTTGTTAGGAATTCAATTATTATGCATTGATGAATATTCAATATAATTAGTAGTTGATGATTAAATATTCATTGGGATTTGATGGAATTGTTTATGCTTGATATTTGATTATATATATATATATAATATGGTATATTATATTTGTTGGTATTAGATGAATAGTTTATATGTGTGTGTGTGTGTGTGTGTGTAGTATTATTTATATTAGTGAGTTATGGGAGAGAGGGTGGAACTAAAAATGTTATTTAGTTAATGAAATCTAAATTGGAAAATTAATGTTAAAATAAGTATTTTATTGACTCTCAATTTAAAGAATTGCATTTTTAACCAGGAGAATTGACTTGCTTTATATTTGGGATAATTGAGAGGGGAAAATAAAATGATAATGTTAAGGGTAAAAGTTTAGGAATTTAACCAATTAAATAGTTTATTTGTTTATACATGTTGGTACCTTGGTTGTAATGTTTATTTGTCATTTGAATAATGTGCATATTTAGTGAAATTAAGGTGCTTTTGGGCTATTATTTTAAAAGGGAGTCTTTTATGCAAAGTGGTTAATGGGAGACTTCCAAAGGCTTAGGGGAGTAGCTTGTATGATGGTTTTCATGATTATTTCACTTTGAAATGATTGATAATGTATTTGAAAAGGGTACATGAGGTTCTTTAACCTTGCACTCCTTATTTACTATTATGGTTGGGATTTGTGTGCGAAATGGATCATGCCTCACTCTATGTGTGTGTTCATTTGGTTTTGTTATTTGTGCAAGATGGCTTTACCTTACTTGATGTGTTGGGTTTTCTAGTTGCTAGTGGGGGGAGTGTCTCTCAAGTGTGGGTCAGGGCTGATGTAGAGCAGGGTGGATTATGTGAATACAATCACAATTGATTAATCTTTCAAATTCTAAACCCTAACTTGGTGGCTAGTTCACACAATTCTTTATTTATCCTTGTAGGTCTCCAAACCTAGTTTCTTAAGCATATCTTTTAGAGAAGGACATTAACCCACAAACCATTAACTATCTTAGATACCCATTATGCCCTTTTCAACATATCCAAATTGGGACTAGGGTTATTTTGGAACAAATTATCCAAATTAGGTCTGCTACGCTGCTCTAAGGCCAAATTAGGCAACTTTTCCAAGGCAACAGTATGAAATTCAAACACCAATTTTCAAATATCCACTCTAGAGGCTCTAACACATCATATAGGGTCCCCTTATGTAGTTTTCATCACCACAACTCATCACAGATTTGTTGTCACACAAATTAACACTCCTACCTAGTTTCCTAAACCTAACACATGATGATGTTAGGCTAGGGAAAGCTAAAATCCACCCCAAACTCCATCTCCTTCTCTAAAAAAATTCAAAATATCTAAGATCACACTAAACCCCTCCATTCCACTAAGTTTGGTCAAATTTCAACGGTGGAATGGGCTTCAAAACATTATTTTAGTCTACAAACCCTCACCCTTAGGGTTTATAGGCGATTATCAGAAAAAACACATCAAACTATCTTAAATCTCAATGGAATTCAATACATCCAAAGAAAAATCATAATAGATACATTTCCTTAACCATTCACATATGTCTCATGTCATAAATCAGTAGTACGAAGCCATACTATTCTTAGAAATAGTAGAAAACACAAAAAAATAACAGAAAACAGAGCTTGTTTTTATTGTTATACACCAAAATCAACTTCCAGACCTTGCCTCAAAGTTTTCAAGGTGTATTTAAACACATTCCAATATAAACCAATGGTCTCTAACCATTATTCAAATAAATGACTGCTCACCTTCCTAAAAATGACAAAATCGTAAAGTTGCACAAGCAACTTTTGCAACATTTTAACAAAATTGACAAAACTCAACAAAATGAACCTATATGACTTGAGCACACCAAAAATGGTATCAATTAGACCTTATTAGATCAAAAATTTGATTAACCCACCAAACTCAACATTAGACTCCTATTTACATTAATTGACCAAAATTGGCATGGTGCTCCTACACCATATACCCGGAGAGAAAAGAATCTCAGGTTCCTCTTGAGATTAGGTCCTGAACTATTGTGCCATGCTTCTTGATATCTTCTTCTGACATCTAGGTGGAATCTTCCATTGGTAATCCTTTCCACTTGACTAGGTATTCATGGTAGACCTTGTGTCTTGTTCTCTTGGCTTCCCTTGTGTCCACAATGTATTCAAGCTTCAATGGCTCAGAAGGTGGCAGGTCTTTGAACCAATATTCATCAACAACATTTGCATCAACACTTGTACCTACATCTGTAGATCCCTTGAAAGGGTATAGGTCAACAATATTAAAAATAGGAGAGATAGCCACTCCAGGAGGGAGTTCTATCTCATAGGCATTTGCCCCAAACTTATGGAACACTCTACATGGCCCAATTTTCTTCATCATTTTTTTTTGTAATTTACCTTTAGTAACGTCTCCTTCAAATGTGCAAGACTAAGTCTCCCACCTTGAATTGAACATCCCTTCTTTTCAAATCAGCATGTTTCTTGTACTTTTCAACATTTTTTTGAAGATTTTCTCTAACTTGCTAGTGTATCTCCCTCATAGCCTCTGCAAATTCTTCTCCCTCAACACTCCTCTTCTCCATTCCCTTCAAATCCTTGAGCTCAAACACAACTCTAGGTTTCAGACCATACACCAATTCAAATGGTATTTTCCCAATGCTTCTATTCATTGAATCATTGTAGGAATATTCAGATTGTGGAAGAACCAAGTCCCATTGTTGTCCATGCTCCTTTGTGAGACATCTCAAAAGATTTCCAAGTGATCTATTGACAACTTCAGTCTACCCATCCGTTTGTGGATGGTAGGCAGTACTAAAGGTCAAATTTGTTCCAAGCTTCCTCCAAAGGGTCCTCCAAAAGTGACCTATGAACTTTGAATCCCTGTCTGATACAATTATCAATGGGAGACCATGAATTCTAACTATTTATTTGAAAAATAACCCTACAATAAGAGAAGCATCATTTTTGCACTTGCATGGAATAAAGTGATCCATTTTACTAAATCTATCAAAAACAACAAACACATTGTCATAACCCCTCTAAGTTTTTGGAAAACCTAACACAAAATCCATACTAAGACTCTCCCATGGTCTATTAGGTATTGGTAAGGGATAATAAAGACCTGCATTGGAAGTACAACCCTTGGCTCTTTGGTAGATTACATAATTTTCCACAAGTTTTTTGACATCCACTTGCATCTTTGGCCAAAAGTAGAATCTCCTTACCTGTTCAAATGTCTTATCCACCCCAAAATGTCCTCCTAAATTGTCACAATGTTTCTCTTTTATCAAATTAGTTCTCATGGAGCACTTTGGAATACATAATTGAGCACCTTTAAACAACAATCCATCTTGCAATAGAAAATCAGAATATTCATCATGAAAAGCACCTTTAAACTGATCATAAACAACATATACCTCTTTGAAGTCTTCATCTTCTTCATACATACACTTCACCTTGCTAGATTTCTTCCCACACTTTGAAGTTGGATTTCTTGCACCAACATTGAGCTTTTGCTTAAAACATCTACTACCTTGTTAGATTGCCCTTTCTTGTGTTTGATTGTAAAGGTATAGCTTTGTAGGTACTCTACCCATTTCACATGTCTACGAATTAGCTTGACTTGACTGTTTAGAAATTGTAAAGCATGGTTGTCGGTGAAAACAATGAACTCCTTGGGAAAAAGCTAGTGTCTCTACTTCTTTAGTGACTGCACTATTGGATATAGCTCCAAATAATAGGATGAATACTTTCTTTTTGCTTCATTAAGCTTTTCACTAAAGAAAGCCACTAGTTTTCCTTCTTGGCTTAAGACTGCTCCAATAGAAAACCCACTTGCATCACATTCTATAGTGAAAAATTTGTTGAAATTAGGTAAAGCAAGGATGTATTATTGTTCCACTCTATTTTTTATGTATTGGAAGCTTCTTTTTGCCTCATCAGTCCACTAAAATCTTTTCCTTTTATCTCCTTTGATGGTGTCAATAATTGGTGAGAAAATGTGACTGAAATTCTTTATAAATTTCCTATAAAAACTAGCAAGACCATGAAAGCTCTTCACCTCTCCTACAAATTTTGGAGTTGGCCAACTGAGAATTTCCTCTACTTTGGTGGGATCCATCTTCAATGAACCTTTGGAGATCACAAAACCAAGATACACTGGCTCCTCTTTCATGAATTCACATTTTTTGAGGTTTATCATCAACTTCTCTTCATTCAACTTCTGCAAAACCATGTCAAGATGCTGCAAGTGCTCTTCTTTAGTCTTAATAAACACAAGTATGTCATCCAAATAAACAACAACAAAAAATTTTCCAATTAAAGGATTCAAAACTTTATTCATTAATCTCATAAATGTGTTTGGAGTATTTGACAATCGAAATGGAATTACCATCCATTCATGCATAACCTCATTGGTTTTAAAAGTAGTTTTCCTCTCATCTCCTTCTCTTATCCTAATTTGATGATAACTACTTTTTAAGTCAATCTTTGAAAAATAGCATGCACCTCCCAAGCAGTCCATCAAATCCTCTATTCTTGGTATTGTAAACCTATATCTAATGGTTAGTTTGTTTATTTCCCTTGAATCTGTACACATTCTCCAATCCTCATCCTTTTTAGGTGCTAAAATAGTAGGGACAACACATGGGCTCAAAATTTCCCTTATTAGGCCTTTATCTAATAATTCTTGGACCCACCTTCTTATTTCCTCGTTCTATTTAGGATTAGGAGTCATCTTGTATGCAACTTTATTTGGTAAATTTGCACCAGGTATAAGGTCTATGTGATGGATTACATCTCTCATGGGAGGCAAAGAGCTAGGTAACTCATCAACTACAATATCCTTGTATTTTTTCAGCAAATTTTGAACCTCACTAGGTATATCCTCAACCTTGGTTGCTGCTAAAATAGATGTAGGTCTGATCACTAAAGCATACCCCTATCCACCTTCCTTCAATGTTTTCAAGAATTCTTTCTCCTCAACTACCATAACACTAGACCCAACTTGTTTATCAAATTCCTCATCTTGTAGGGGTGTCAATGTGAATGAAGTTCCATATTTTTCTATCACATAGATGTTTTTCTAGCCATAATGCATTATTTTTTTGTCATACTACTAGGGTCTTCCTAGCAACAAGTGACAAACATCCATGGGGATGATGTCACATAGGATCGTATCTTTATAACCCCAATGTTAAATTCTACCCATGTTTTCTCATTGACCAAGACTTGTTGACCCTTATTCAGCCAAGATACTTTGTAAGGTGTGGGGTGTGGGACTCTCTTCATGTTCAATTTCTATACAATTTCTAAGGAAACCAGATTATCAGTAGAATCTGAATCAACAACTACCTTACATACCTTTCCATGTGATTTGTAGGTGGTTCTAAACAATGATTTCCTTTGTGGAGGATCTTTAACTATTGGCACCTTAATGAGTGTCCTCATCATCAAAGACTCAACTATCTCTAAAGTAGCATGTTGAGATGGTGAATTGACACTTTCATTGTATTCCTCATGCACAATTTGGGTTCTTCTTTCACTTCCATGTGAACTTGAAGCTTTCTTTTTTAGGCACTTCCATGCTAGATGACCAAATTGGTTGCACTGATAACATCTTCCTGACAAGGTATTTGACCCTCTCCCTTTTCCACCAAATCTAGCTCTTCCACTAAGTCTCCTTCCTTTGAAATTACCTCTTGATTCACCACTTTTCTCTTGGTGACTGCTTGATTCTCCTTGTTGCTTTTGTGACTATCCTCTTGCACCAAAGTTGCCTCTACCTTTTAAATTATTTCCTATGCCTCTTCCTTGCTGCTCTTTTCTCCTTTTTATCCTTTCCTCTGCCTTGATAGCCAATTGAAAACACTCTTGAACTGTCCTACGTGTAGTGAAGCCAATTTCATCTTGAATATTGAGCCTTAGCCCATTTAGGTATCTTTCTACCTTTTCTACTTCATCTTTAGTATGCCTTGCTCTAATACTTAATTAATTGAACTCCTTAGTGTATGCCATGATATATAAATCCTTTTGTTTTAAATTTTGTAGTTTCCTAAAGGTCTAAATTGCATAATCTGTAGGCAAAAATTGTCCTTTCACCTTAGCTACCATTCTATCCCATGAACTTATCTTAGTCTTTCCCTTTTTTACTCTTTCCTATTGTACATAGTTCCACCATGTTAGGGCAAGGCATTTCAACTTGGTTTCTACAAATTTCACCTTCTTATCACCTTCTACCTCCTCAAATTCAAAAAAAATGTCAAGAGCATCTATCCAACCCAACACTTTTTCACTACCTATCTTCCCACCATACATGGGTACTTCCACTTTCACCTCAGGAGTATCCCCCTTGACAACCTTCAACAACCTAACCATTCTTGCTTCTTTAGGGTCCATTTCCTCATCATCTTAGACTCCTACTTGAGGGTTTTCACTCTCACCCTCATCCTCTTTGTCACTTTGGTCACCACCGACCATACCTCTTCTTTTGAATTTTCTCCAGGGCTGAAATTTTGGAAAGGGAAACTTCATGAGACTCCTTAACTAGTCTCAACTCCTTAGCATGTAGCTCCTTTAATTCTCTGACTTCTTTGGTCATTGGATTGCTCTTTGGAGGCATCTTTCTTGTTCAAACTTTCAACCACTTTTCCACTTCTCAATCAGAACCTATACTCTGATACCACTTGATGCAGAGCAGGGTGGAGTATGTGAATACAATCAAAATTGATCAACCTTTCAAATTTTAAACCCTAACTTGGTGGCTAGTTCACACAATTCTTTATTTATCCTTGTAAGTCTCCAAACCTAGTTTCTTAAGCATATATTTTAGAGAAGGCCATTAACCCACAAACCATTGACCATCTCATAGACACATTAGGCCCCTTTTCAACATATCCAAATTGGGACTAGGTTTATTTTGGAACAAATTCTCCAAATTAGGTTTGCTACGTTGCTCCAACGCCAAATTAGGCCACTTTTCCAAAGCAAGTGTATGAAATTCAATTTTTTTTTTCCAAATCTCCACTCCAAAGGCCCTAACACATCATATAGGGTCCCCTGATGCAATTTTCATCACCACAACTGATCACAAATTTTTTGTCACACAAATTAACACTTCTACCTAGTTTCCTAAGCCTAACACATGATGATGTTAGGCTAGGGAAAGATAAAATCTGCCCCAAACTCCATCTCCTTCTCTAAAAAAAATTCAAAATATTTAAGATCACACTAACCCCTCCATTCCACCAAGTTTGGCCAAATTTCAATAGTGGAATGGGCTTCAAAATATTATTTTAGTCTACAAACCCTCACCCTTAGGGTTTATAGGTGGTTCTCAGAAAAGAACCCCAAACTATCTTAAATCTCAATGGAATTCAATAAAACTAGAGCCAAATAATAGTAGATACATTTCCTTAACCATTCACATATGTCTCATGTCATAAATCAGTAGTACAGAGCTGTACTATTCTTAGAAATAGCAGAAAACACAGAAAATTAACATAAAATAGAGCTTATTTTTATTGCTATGCACCAAAATCAACTTCCAAACCTTTCCTCAAAGTTTTAAAGGTGTATTTAAACACATTACAATAGAAACCAATGGTCTCTAACCACCATTCAAACAAATTACCATTCACCTTCCTAAAAATGACAAAATTGCAAAGTTGCACAAGCAACTTTTGCAACATTTTAACAAAATTGACAAAAACTCAACAAAATGACCCTATATGACTTGAGCACACCAAAAATGGTCTCAATTAGACCTTATTACATCAAAAATGTGATTAAAACACCAAACTCAACATTAGACTCCTATTTACATCAATTAACCAAAATTGACATGGTGCTCCTACACTAGGGGCCCACAAGTGGCTGTTAGGATAACCCATTGAGAGTTGGATTAAAAAAGTGATAACATTTAATTAATTAATCTTGGGATGGGTTCTACACAAATTAATAAGATAATTTTTGTTGCCCCACTCATAGCCTAGAGTGCTAGTACAGGCTCAGGATGAGTTGGGAAGGTCATTAGAGGTGTCAGGGCCAAGGTGGCTTCTAGGAGATCCTTGTTGGCATGACTAGAAATCCTTGTCCCCATGAAAGGATGATGTAGTTTTTTATGGGTATCACTTGGGGGCCGAGTTCTAGAGTTAGTAGAGGGGCCAGACTGCCAGGATAACCCATGATGATAGGGTGTTGCCACAATAGTGGTTTGCAATTTCTAGGAGATCCGGATTTTTGGTAAAATCACATATTTTTAGAAAATATAATGATTTAAGCCTTTAAATGTTCCATTTAAAGGGTTCCAATTAAAGAGGGTTTGATCAAACCACCTTAGACCAAGCCCCCTTGGATAGAACCTCGCTAGATTTAAACCATACCTATACCAAAGTCTCCTTTACACCTATCAAAATGTTGATAAAAAAAAAAATTGATTTACCTTTTGGTGGATCAAATGAGTTCATTTAAAATTTATTTTTTTGTAAGTATGTAGTCCTTATTATAAGCTTTCAAAAAGTATAATTTTAATAAAATTTAATTTTATTATTATATTTATTTTTTATCTCTTGTGAATGTAGGTTTTTCACCAAAAATCAAGCTCTATATTCTGCACATGTGGAAAAATAGTAGATTATCAAAAAAAAGAATTGAAAAATATGAGTGCACCAGATATTGAAGTCCTTGATCCAACACAAAAAAGAAAAATTGAATTTCACATACAAAAAAAGTTTGTTATAATGGTCGCGCTATGTTTGAATTGTAATTGGTTTGACTTCGAAACTTTATTAAAGAAAAAATATTCAATAAAAACTATCTAACCAAGTGGAAGCAATAGATATCGGAGTTACAAATATAAATTTGAAATAATTAGAATTTTATCCTTCATGGAAAAAAAATTATGTGTTATACGGTGAGCATCACTTTTTAAAAATGTTGTTTTCTGAAAAAAAACTAGTTTTTGAGGGAGATGAAAAAAGAAGTGCAATATGATTCCAATTTTTTTTTTAAAAATATATTTAAAATCTATAGAAAAAATCTCATGAAACTCTAGTTTGAATCATCTTCAAATTCTTCACAGTTTAGCTGCTATAGGTGCCTGAAAGTGAAGATTTAGTTAAAAAAAATTATTTCAATGTTCAGTTTGGCCAAAAATTGTAAACCACTATTTTGGGATCACCTGATACCATGTGATGACACTCTTCCCTACTGTAGTCTAGCATTCCCTAGTCTTGTGTTACCATTTGTAGTGTGTGTGCCTCTAGAAGCGGTATCTTTGTTATGTGATGTCATGTTGTACTTTGTTATGGTGGATCCATGTTTATTACTTTTGTGTTAGCCTTCTGTCTTCTTGACTGCCTTTGTGGTGGGACCTTATTGTTATCTCCTAGCACAGGGGGGTGGACCTTAGGGTTCTGCATGGTCAGGTGGATTGTGCTTTTTCCTCCATTGGGTTTCCATTGTTGTTGTTCATGTGCGTGGAGGATGTACATTATGTAGCAGATTCCAGATCTTGTACCAGTTCAAGAGATAGTTTCTTATGTTATGTACTTACCTATATCCCATTGGTATCATGTAATACATAATCTTGATGTATTCTTCCCGTTGTATTAAGAGAAGCATTGATATAAGCTTGTATCAATGTAATGTTGTACTCCCATGTAATGGAGAATGTATATGTACCCATTGGTTCTTATTATATGATCTTTGATGATTTCTTATCTGATGTTATGATATGGAGATGTATGTGTTATTCATTTAATGTGATGGATTTAAAATGAACTCTTGTAGTTAGTTAATTCATGATGTATGCTTAGATCTTGTTAATAGAATGTTCGTAATGCAGTCATTGAACCTTAGAGGACATAGCTTAGCTTATATGTTATGTTAGATATGACTTGTATTCATTTTTTAATTCACTTTAAACAAAAAATAATTGTTCCATTATTGTAGCTTAGGTGTGTCATCCTCTGCCAGGGTTCTATGGCAGGGCGTTACATACATTCCAAGACATCTTCCAATGTATCAACATTTCATTGTTTCATGTTTCATGCTTCTATTTCATTATTTCATCATAAGGTTTAATTACCTAAATAGATTTTGACCAAGGAAAATCCCTATCCCCTAACAAGCAACATTTTTCTCCTCTTGAATGTGTGATTGTAGGTTTTAGGTTGAAGAGCAAGATTTGGAGAAAAGTTGTCAAAGTTGAAAAGTTGCAAAAGTTGTTATTTACATTGAAAGATCATGGAAATATCTCTACCAAATTTTGTTTCATACTTTCAAGAGTTGAAAACTTGAGACCTAGAAGTACAAATATTGAAGAACATAACCCAAAAGTCAGTTTTTCAAAACCCTAACAAGACCCATTCTCCACTAAAGGCGAATGAGTCCTCAGTGAGGCCTAAAGTAGTGAACATTTGGAACCTAGAGTTGTAGATTGAGAGGAATAGAACCTAGAAGTTAGTTTTTAGACACCCTAACAGGGACCCATTCACCACTAAAGGCGAATGAGTTGTCAGTGGCCTAAAAACAACAAGTTTTCAACAAGGTACTCATTGTTTTAGCCTATGAAAACTCCCCTTATTGTTGCTATAATAGTTAGGAATCATTTCTGATTGTTATTTGTGTATTTTGGCCCTCATAAATTGAATGAAAACCCTAGAAAAACATTGTGGTCTATCATCTTGTTAATTGATTTCGAGAGATCCTATTTTTCCGTGCTTCAATATGGTTAAATTAAAATAAATAAATTATATCATATTATAGGGGTCAAAAATAGCTTTTCACACTTATAAGAAGATGTCAATTTTGTGCAAGGTTCTAAAAGAGGGGTTGAAACAACATAGTTATATTTACAAACCTTAGAATGAATATGTAAGGTAAATATGGTACAATAGTATGATAGTATGATGGTACGTTAGTATAGATTTGTATTTGTGAATAGTGTCATCCTCTAGTTTTTTGTCTCTAGTTATCTAACTCTAAACTTAATTAATTTATAGTCAATTTATAATTTTTTAAGAATTTTATATGTAATGGTGAGGTTTTATTTGTACCAAGGCACCTAAAAATATGCTAATATTAAAAGACAAGAAAAATACATGCAACCAAAAATTAAAAAAGAATGACCTTTGAATGTCCAATTTGAACAACATAAAAGTCAAATATTATTTTCTTAGTTTCTCTAGATGTAATGATAGGATATGATTAGACTCATGCAATTCACCAAAATATGATCTCTCCACCAAATATTCAATTCAAAATATTCATTCCTCAAAGGGCATGAACTAGCTATAGACACCAACCTCACTAAATGATATCATGTAGGATTCAATGAGAATCTAAAAAACATCCTAGATTTAGGTGACTACAAAATATTACATAAGCTAGATTCAAATATACAAATGGTTTAGAATTTAATTATTAGCTAAAATTTGATATTGAGAATGTGGAAAGATTAAAATATAATTAATTTATTATGTCATGAAATGAAAAAAATTGCATACAATTTATAGAATTTGGGAGTATAATTTGGCAAGGAAAGTTTCCCAATGTGGTTGAGTTAGCCACAATTGAAGAGGTACTGGAACCAACATGAAAACTAGTTAAGTCAAGTGAACTCAACTTGAAGATCAAATATGCTCAACTTGATGTGAAGTGATCTTTATTGCTAAATTTAACCAAGTAAATAAAACTAATTACTTAAGAAAACTTAATAAAAGGTGTAATTAAATAATTGCACCAACATATATGATTAATAAAATTAAATGTTATGTAATATTTAAATCATTATAATATTTTGATAGAATTATATTTCTCTTAAAATAAAATGACTCCCACAATGCCTCCTTAACTCTAGTAGAGATATTTGTTTGGAAAATAATAGAAGGAATTTCTATGATTTTTTGCAATATTTCCTATTTCAATAAGAATAAATATAATCATTATGCACTTTTGGTAGAATCACTTATATTTGCATGTTGAGTGATTCAAAGAATGAGTAATATAAAGGATTTACATTCATATAGTTTCAAAGAACAAAAGAGGTAGAGAAATGCATTAAATAAATTGATGCAAAAAATATTAATAGTAGGGAGATCTTGGTTGGATATGCTACACCAATACCTACATGATCTCCCAAGTTATTTTTATGAATATTCCTCCCCATCCCATGTGGCCTTCTTAAGTGAATATTGATAATACAAGTTTATTTTATTTAGTCCCATGCCCTAGCAATGTTGATACAATGGAAACCTCTTCAAAGGATTCTTATTCCAATGATGAATGTAATTTCTCCTCCACCATGTGTCACAAATATTCAACTCAAGAAGGAGGAATAATAGAGAAAGATACTTGTATAGTGCTAGGGAACTTAGAGATGGATCTTATCTATATGCCCTAACAAACCCTAGCTAGGTAGCTTCTCAAGCTAACTCAAATGTGCAAGATTATAATAGCCTCAATCCAAAATCTTTCCCAAGGTTTAAAGATGTAGGGCATAATCTAGTTGGTATAAGTTTTCTTGGTAAGGGATTGACCTCATACCTAAATTATCCTACTTGTATTTTGCTGGTAGTAATGAACTTAGGGGTTGAAGATCCATATCTTTTTTGATTGGAAATGCACTTATTTGGAAGTTCCAAAATCATTAGATCAAATTAATTGATCTCCATTAATGTATCTCTATACCATTTAGATACCTCTTGGAAGAAGATATTTTTATTTACCTATGTGCCAAATAATTTTTGTTTTGAAATTTGATTCTATTAAGGATCAAAATTTAATTATTTAGGTTGGTCCATGGGACCTAAAGGGTGGTATACTATGAATTAGACATTTTTTCCATCCTTTGACCCTAGGAACTATTCTCTCTTCAAGTCTTATGTGGATTAGACTTCTGCATTTTCCTCTACACTATTAAGTATCCTTGGTAATAATCACCATTGCTAATTCCTTTGGTAAGATGATATTTTTAGCTAAGGATACTACAAACATGACTTGTATTAGTTGTGCATTTTTGTGTGTGTAAATTGATCTATTAAAGGAGCTTCCCAAAAAAATATTTTTAAAGTGAGTGAGGAATAGTGGCAAGTGATAGATCATGAGAAATAAAATTTATTTTAGAAGATGTTATTCTTGTGATTATCTAGATTCTAAGTGTGGTTGGAAGAATAATTTTAATTTATGTTTTGAGGGTTCTAACCATTTTCTAAAACCTACTTGGTGGTATGCTACAAAATTCCACCACCATCTTATTCCTCCACTAAGGGAGGTCAAGTTTGAAGCGAGATTCCTACTCCATTGATCCTCCCTCCCTAAAAAATGTCTACTAATTTAATTTATAATTCTAGGAATCTTTTTTGGGAGCTATATCTCAAGGTTCTTTTGAGTAGTCTAGAGAAAGATGAGTTGGCTCTAAATCCTTTAGGACTAGAGAATGAGTTGACTATGATATACTTTACCAAGTATTTGTTTAATTATATTTCAAGGATTTATAATAGCCCCATATTAGATCCTTTGGGGCCTACACCATAGGAGTTGGATTGTATATAAGTGAAGATGAAATATGTTTCCCAAAGTAAGATATTTCATTTGATTATCCATAGATCTTTAATACATCCCTAATCAACATATGATCCTACCTTTTGAATTTTTTATATTTGACTCTTTTTTTTTGAGAGATTGATCTCTAAATAGTGTTGTGTACCCTCTAGAAAGTGAAGGATTCTATGATTAGTTTAGACTAAATTTTTTTTTTATGGATATGGTGAACTCAAAATTACTAGAATTCAAGCTTAAATGTTTTATTTTTTGTGGCACCTCAATACATAAATCAAGTTTACTAAAAAGTTAGAAATATATTAGAAATTTATATTTTTGTATATACTTAATATATAAAATTAATAAAAAAAATAAAAAATTGATATAATTTATTAAAATATTTCAATATAATTATATTCTTTAAAAAAAAATTGTATCATTTAAAATAAATTATAGTTTTAGTTAAATACTTTATAGACCTTAATAAACAATATTTTTTAAAATTTAATTTAAAGAAAAAATCTTTACTTTATTTTATTAAACTCTTTAATATTAATTATTCTATAGAGTTTCTATATTAAGATATCTTGTACCTAATACATTTTTATTTGTGTTACAATCATTATTTTTTGATAATGTAGTCTTAAAATGATCTCCCACTTGTATTTGGTTGTATTTTGTTCAATAGTTTGAACATACTCATTTTTAAATCATTATAATTTTTAATATCTAAAATAATCTTCCAATTTAAAAGCTATGTATTATAATTGAATGAAATCCAATTTTATGTAATTATAATATCATCAAAATTTATATCTCTTTGTATATTACAAAATGACTTGTAAAATAGTAATTTTGACCAACAAAAATTAACCTAATTTTATAATTGACATGTATGCATTATGATAAATCTTGAAGATACTAAACAACCATTTATTATCTCATACTTTTCTAGGATTTTATGTTCAAAACCTAGCTATATTTATAAATGAAACACTTTCCATTGTATATGGCCTATACAAATATCTTATCCTTTAATGTGATTTTGATCACAATATTCATCATTTTATGTTACTCGCTTAAAAAATGTTTGTGAAATATTCAATATGACAAATACTCTGATATTTTCTATACTATGGTAACTCCAATGTCCTTTGAAAATATCATTCAATATGACTTTCTCATCATATTCATGTATTTTTTATTATTGACTTGAACACTTCTCATAAAATATTTGAAGTGATAAATACTCTATTTTTTTCTACTAATGGTAACTCCAACAACATGACATGTTTCTTGTGCCTAGAGCCATCTCTCATAAAATATTTGAGGTGATAAATACTCTATTGTTTTCTACTAATGGTAACTTCAATTAACACATTATTTTTATCCTTAAATTTTAATTAGAAGTATGATAAATAACTCTAATAACACATGTTTCTTTTGATTATAATTTTGATTATAATTAGAAGTATGGTAACTCTAATAATTTCTTGTATGGTAACTCCAATCACACGACATATTTGTTGTCCCTTGATTTTAGTTAAAAGTCTCATGAAACATTGAATGTGACATATACTCTACTATTTCTTAAGTAATGGTAACTCACATATGTTTCTTGTCCCATGTCTCTTTCGAGATGAAGATTTGAGTTAAAAGTATCATGTATTCTCTTTGGGGTTTTAATATTTGCATTAACTAAGTTGATTTTAATTTTAAAAATCTCATATATATTCTTGATACAAAGTCATTGGGACTTTCAATGACAATTTTCATCATGTAATGATATGATTTTTATTTTGTTGCACATTTTATGATATGTTTTTTTATTTTGTTTCACATTTTAAAATATAGTTAATTACAACATAGGTACAATCTATGTCTAATCAAAAATTGTAATACATAACAATTATAATTTCATATATGCTCTTAGTGTCAATTTTGAAAGACAATATGCTTTTGATCTCTTCTGAACTTTTATTGTACAATTAAAATTACATATTTTTAAAAAAATGTTAATTTACATTTACTCTCCATATTATACATATATATAATATTTGCTCGATCGTCATTTCTATTAAGCTCATATGAAATCCTTCAATATATATGTTGTCTTAGAATCAAAATAAATAAGAAATATATATATATATATATATATATATATATATATATATATATATATATATATATATATATATATATATATATATATTGCTTTCGATCATCATTTCTAGTAAGCTCATATATGAAATACTTCAATATATATGTTGTCTTAGAATCAATAAAATAAGAAATATATATATACATAGATACATATATATATATATATATATATATATATATATGATATATTTTCAAGATGAATAAGAAATATATTGTATATATTTCTATATATACATAAATATATATACATAGAAATATATATATACATATATAGATATATATATATATATACATACATATATATAATACATAGAAATATATATACATATATGATATACATACATATACATATACATACATACATATATATATAGTGTTATATAATTATATATATGTATATATATATATATACATATATAAAATATACAAGACACTATATATTTTAATTTATCTTGACAAATAAGTCATTATATAACACTATATATATATATATATACATATATACATACACATACATATACATACATACATATATATAGTGTTATATAATTATATATATATATATATATATATATATATATATATATATAGTGTTATATAATGACTTATTTGTCAAGATAAATAAGAAATATATAGTGTCTTGTATATTTAAAAATAAAACATGTATTATTATTATTATTATTATGCATTTCTATTAGATTATTATTATTCATGTATTTCCATGAATAGATTATTATTCTAAGAAAAATATTATTTTATAAAAATACAAATTTAACATTATAGTTATAGATGCTCCATCATAGATATCTTTAAGCACATCCATTTAAATTAACATGATAGTTATAGATGCTCCATCATAGATATATTAAACACATCCATTTAAAATATTTTAATATAAATATATTTTTCTCTAAATAAATTATTCTATTTTAAAATATCTATATTTTTTAATTCTTCCATTTAAAATATTCTTAATTATATATTTTTAGTTATATATAAATATATTTCTTTTAAAATAATTTATTCTATTTAAAGAATACTTTTTATTAATATTAATAAAAAATAGTTAAATATTTTTAGTTATATATAAATATATTTCTTTTAAAATAATTTATTCTATTTAAAGAATACTTTTTATTAATATTAATAAAAAATAGTTAAATAATCAAATAGTTAAATAATCAAATCCATCATGAAATTTCCAAATGACAGGAGAATTGAGGCATGAGATTTAGGTTAAATTGAGGCATGAGATTTAGGTTAAATTATACATTTTTAGTTATATATAAATATATTTCTTTTAAAATAATTTATTCTATAATCAAATCCATCATGAAATTTCCAAATGACAGGAGAATTGAGGCATGAGATTTAGGTTAAATTATAATTTTTTAGTTATATATAAATATATTTCTTTTAAAATAATTTATTCTATTTAAAGCTTACTTTTTATTAATATTAATAAAAAATAGTTAAATAATCAAATCCATCATGAAATTTCCAAATGACAGGAGAATTGAGGTATGAGATTTAGGTTAAATTATAATTTTTTAGTTATATATAAATATATTTCTTTTAAAATAATTTATTCTATTTAAAACTTACTTTTTATTAATATTAATAAAAAATAGTTAAATAATCAAATTGAGGCATGAGATTTAGGTTAAATTATAATTTTTTAGTTATATATAAATATATTTCTTTTAAAATAATTTTTTCTATTTAAAACTTACTTTTTATTAATATTAATAAAAAATAGTTAAATAATCAAATCCATCATGAAATTTCCAAATGACGAGAATTGAGGCATGAGATTTAGGTCAAAGAAAAGAAAAGAAAAACTAATAATAAACCCTTTTACTGATAAAGATATGAAAAGTGTGTAGCATGCTTTTTAGAGAGCAATGTTGCCAAAGACGATGAGGGATTGGTTCTCAACCGAACACCAAACATTTTATATATAAGAAAAACTAATATCTATTTATTTAGAGGAAAAATGAGGATCAGATGGCCTCATTTCCATTTCCCTGTACATAAAGTGAAAGGATCTCATATGATATCTTGCCTTCATTACTCTTCTGCTCTGCGGCCTCCACGCGGGGGCAGAATAAGCGTCTCATGTTCTCTGTTCCACCTCAATTCATTAGCTTCTCTCCTCGAGATGTTGTAAGCATTCATCACAACCTCCTGAGGCATCGCCTTCAGGACCGAATTCCTTCCCGTAAAGCTCGACCGGATTGGACTGCACAATGCACATCAATCACACCCTCAATACATTACCCACTTATGTTCTCCTTCAGAAGTAAAACAATGAAATTGAACTCACCTGTGGCATGTGGTGAAGGTAATCCAGTCGAAGCCCTGGTCGCCAGCCCTCTTCATCACGGCGTAAAACTGAGGGATAACAAGGAACTGGCCTTCCTGAACTCTTCCGTCGAAGACCCGTCTTCCCCCGTTTTCCACAACCTGAATTCGGGCGTCGCCTCTCGTGGCGTACAGTACTGCATGGCAAGCGAGCCACGATGGCGCAAACATTGCTTCCTGCACAACATTGCCAATGCAATTAAAACAATCCTTTTCAACAATCGGAAAAAATACAATGATCAACGGTGTCGTTTCGTTGCCTTACCGGGCGGAGAACGCCTCTCTCGGCGGCCAAGTTTAAGTGAGTGAGTGCGTGGAGTTTGAAGCGGTTTACTGTATTCAGTCTCCCTCCATCTCTGACAAAGATGTCGGCGTCGTCGGGGCGGTCGGCATTGTGGCGGAGGCGCATGTTGCAGTAGAATTGATGAAGCCCACCTGGATTGCCTTCTCTCTCGTCTTCCTCTGAGTCCCCTGCAAACGTATTGAAGAACAACGGTGCTCCTTTTCCTGGTCGTGGTCGAAGCGGCTCATTAACTCGGACAATGAGACCACTTTCCTGGTTGTTCTCCTGAACCTCGACCACTAATTGTCTCCTCACACCCAACGCCTCCGCCAACATGTTGGTATCAAATCCTGACAAAATATTACCGCCATATTTCTGCTCCTCTCCCCTTCTCTCGCTCCTTTCTCGAGTTGCAGGTGATCCCGCCAAAAAGAAGGGCTGCCATTGAATGCGAATTTGTGTTTGACTCAAAATGGGCCAGGAATAGAAAAGAAACAGAAAAAGAGAAGAAAAAGGACTGCCATTGAATGCCAATTTGGGTTTGATTCAAAATGAGCTAGGAATAGAAAAGAAACAGAAAAGGAGATGAATGAATGCTTACACGATAACGTTTGTCGAGCTGGTTCTGATGGTTGGAGGCGTCTGCAATGGCGACTGTTCGGAGAGGAACGTCGCCACTGTTGTACCACCAGTATGCTATTCCTGCATAGATGGCTATCACGTCTCCTCTTCTCACTCGTCTTATCTTCTGAGAGCTTTCTTCCCGAGCACGCTCACGATCGTGCCTCGTACACTCTTCTCTCCTTCCTCTCTGCTCTTCTTCTTCTCCTCCCTCTCGTCCTCTTCCTTCTCTCCTCCTTCGGCACTCTCCTTCTTCTTCAAAAGGAGACCGCCTGAAAGTCTCAGGACACCCAGGAAAAACCGCACCAAACCAGCCTTCACCTGAACAATCATACATACCCACATCAGCAATTCAACTCTAAGTCCTACAAAAATGATAATGGAATGGATAGAAAACTACAAATATCTATCCATGGCCTAGTTCCTACCCTCAACGACGTATTTGACTTGAGGAGTGTTAGAGTATCTCTGAAGCGAGAGGGAGTTTCTTTCAATTGTCTCTCTGATAAATTCAACACCTGCACAGTCCAATTCATCATTATCTTGCCTGGTAGAGAGCTCGACAGTGCCGCCCTCTGATCTAATCGTTTCGTAAGGCTGTTGGGCGCTCAGATGTTGCGTTCTGCAGCTTTGCTGCTGCTGCATTTGCCCCTCCCGCTGCTGTTGCTGTTGGCCATTAGCAACCACCGCATATAACCAGCAGCACAAAAACAGTAGCAACAAGACTCTCATGTTTTTCTCCATCGGGTTTCTTACACTTTGCTGATAATACATGCTCATTTCTTTACTGTTTTTATAGCAGAGCAGTGGCGATATTATTAAGGCTCTAGTTCAGCAAGCCAGACAGATGGAAGTGAGGTTTAAACAAAACAACTGTGGGCTATGCGCTGTCAATGCGGGCAGCAAGAAGACGCATCGTGTGATGCGGCTACCCTGCCATGTCTCCCTGCACCAAAATCAACCTCACAAATGTCTAAGAAATTTCATGCCTCACAGTTTTTCACACAGTTTTTTTGGAATTTGGTTCTGTACGAAATGAACCTTAATGCATGCATTTGTTTTCCACAAGCAACTGATAAAAGTGAAATCAATAAACAAAATTTACATTTTGCCTGTTATCCACAAGCAACTGATAAAAGAAACAAAATTTATATTTTGCCTTCCATTCTTCCCCACCTCTAACATCTAAGGTTACCTACCATCGAAGGTTAAATACCCAACACACCATACAATGATGTATTAACTAGCAATTAATATGCAAGTGAACTAGAGCAAAAGGACCCACGCAAAGAAACAAGTTTACAAGTGTTGGAACCTATATTGCTTGCTGCAAATAATAAAGGTACATCCTAGAGAGAGCCATAGAAGGGATGCTGCATTGCATTCAACGTCGAGGCAGCAAGTGAATCTTGAATTCAAGAAAGGAAAAAAGATGATTAGAGGGCTTGGATGGGAATCCTCAATGGAGTAGTTTCCATCTACTTTTTTATTGTCATATATACATGTGATTGGATAGTAAGATAGATGTACGCCTAGCCTTTGATATTAGGTTAAATGTCAAACCTTATCACAAGTTGTATCATGTCATACTATCAAACTTCATTTTCCATACAAATACGGAGGAAGTGGAATGCAACTTGCTCTCTAAGCAACGAGGCAGCCTCACACTTAGACATAAGAACCATTCAATCTTCTAATTTTGGCTTTGTTATCGATAGGTTCTTGTATGAAAAGACACTTTGCATAGGTCAAAAGCAGAAAATAGTGTTCAATGAAAAATTATCTTGAAGTTGGGCAAAAGAGGGATTTCATAACATATGTTGGTACCTCTCATCAAAGCTTCCTAACTAAGGTCACCAACAAGAAGGATAGAGTAGCCATCAAGTGATATCATATTGTGTTAAGGGAGTTAAGGAATTGTCATTTAATTTAAATCAATAGTATGTTAATGTGAACATGTTTGAAGGCCTTTGTAAGTTGTCAATATTTATCTTTCAAGAGGTTTCATGCCCTTTACAAGGATGTAGAAGTCAATGTAAATTGCTAACACTTTAAAGTTGAAATTCGTGACATTAATTAGTGTAAGCAAACATAAAAGTGAGTGATTAGCCCCTTCCTACAAAGAAAATGTAAGCTTAATGTTATTTGATTAGATCACAACCATGTACGTGTTTAGGAACATTTCACACCTTAACAATCTTTGGAACTTTTAGACTCTCCTTTGTAGTGCACATGCCTTGCAAGAAACACTTGGTGTCACTATGTGTCATTGCACATTGTTTGTGCACCATTTTCCATGACTTCACATAGCTTTGTATACAAAGTTGGTAGCATTAGGAGATTTGTATATATGAACTTCTTCGGCCATGAAATGGAATGCCATTTATTATGAATCTCAATTGACATATTTAGCCATGGAATGAAATGCTAGTCTTCAAGAATCTCAATTGATAGGTAGTTAGAAGGTTGACAATTGAGTATGAGTTATTAAAACTTCTTCTTGTCTGCAATTTTAAGGTAATGCACATATTCATTTATCTTTTCACATTGATGGTAAGACATGCATAGTTAAATAGCTGTAGGAAAACAAATTTAATGTGTTCACCCCTTCCTATTCATAAGAATTATCATTCTATGTTGTATTGCTTGTAACATGGTTTGTTGTGATATATTCATTTGTGATTGCGAATTTAGAAGTATCATGCATATTTCCTAAATTAATTTTCTTTCATATCTCAATTGTGTGTTGATTTACTAATCTATTGTTCTCACTAGCATAATCTATAAACCCATATTTCTCAAGATAGCCTTTTTATTTAATACCACCTAGGATCTAGATCTTTGGTATTAGAGCAATATTTCTCACATGCTAGTACAACCATGTGCATAACAATAGAAGGGAATTTTTCTACTTGTTTCATCTTTTGAGTTACTAGAGGAATATCATAATAAAAGTAAAATGGATAATGAAAATAAAACATTATAAGTAGATTATTAAATTTAGATAATAATCAACAAAGCCTTAGAAGCACAACAAAAAGAATTCTTAGAATAATTCCATAGATTCATGTGTTAACTTGTATTGATACCACAATTCTAGGTAAACAACTTATTCCAATGCAATGTTACCAAAACCCTTTCAAGGTAGAGTAAAACTAGACATCTTGAAATTCAAAGGAAATATTAATATCACAACATTAGACAATTGAAAATTTATTTCTTTGTTCAAGTCACTTCACAAATTTAGAGAATATTTCTTTTGTAGCATTGAAGACGTCCATTCAACACCCATTGATGGAGTAAGCACAATATGCCACATGAAATGGATCATGACCTAATTTGGACATGATATTCTTCATACAATTGGTGATAATACTTTTCTACATTATTGCACACAATAATTGGGCTTACATCTAGTATTTAATATGGAATTCCATAAGACATACTTTTCTCTTCTTCTCAAGCAAGTGTTAATTCAACATCCTTTAGACTTGGATTCTAATCATTTGTTCACTTCCATACAAGATGATATCATTCAAATTACCAAACGGGAACTAGCCAAGATTTACATCACCTATTTGAAATGGCTAAGGTAGAGCAATATGAATATCAAATAAAGTGGTACAACCTTCAATAGATCCATGTTTAGTTTTTATAGTTTAATGAAGATGCTATAGGGCCCATCACTTCTCAAGAAAAGGTGAATGGTATAAGAACAACCATGGAATACTTCAAGAACGTTGCAAACACCTTGACAATATTTGGAACTTTTGAGCTTTCCTCTATAAAAAGTGTCTTACACACACCATTGGTGTCATTGTTTGCCACCACATATGAATCTACACATTGTTCATTATGTGCCACCACACATGACTCCAATCATTGTTCATCAAGTATGTCATTGCATATGACTTTGTATATATCTTCACTTACACACTTGGTGACATCAATAAATTTGTACATGTGGACATCTTTATCCATGGAATGAGATTCCCATTGTTAGAAATCTTAATTTACTAGTTAGAAGATTGGGGGTTTAGAATGAGTCATTACAAATTTTCTTTATATATATATTCATCTCTTCATATTGGCAAGAGGATAGGTAACTAAATAGTTACCCAAATTAGTTTGATATTTTTACCCCTTTCTATTCACATGAATTGTCATTTTTTGTTACACTATTTATAACATTTTTTTATACCCTATTCATTTTTAATTGTGAGAAATATTAGCATACTTCTTTGCAATGGTTTCTGGTTTTGATTGTGTGATAATTTTTGCATCAACGTTTCGGATCACACTTCGTGATCCATCATCAGGATGAGTAGAGCTGAAGGATAGAATGAAAGGATGCAGACCAAGAGCTAATTAAAAAGACCAAGGCAGGGAAATGAAAGAGAGGGCACGAAGACCAAGACCAAAAAAGATGAAAATTAAAGAAATTCACATAAAAATGTACACATATATATAATGTTTAGATACTCACATAAAAATTATACACATGTATAATGTTTAGTTAATTAAAGATATTCACATAATATATATATATATAGGAATCACATAAATAATAAAATGAAGAAAATCAATTTATATATAAATGAAAGACAAGGAACCAAAAAAAGAAATAAATATAAATATCTAAACAATATAAAAATGTAAAAATTGAAAAGGAATGAACTCAAATAAAAGGAAATAAAGAATTAAATATATTAAAAAATAAAAATAAAAATAAAGAAGAAAGGAAACAAGCCGAATTAAAATGAAAGCAAAATAAATATATGCTTATGGGGAAACAATTAAAAAAGAAAAATAAAGACATAAATATATAAATCTAAACAATTAAATATATGACAAGGAATCAATAAAGACCTAAATATATGTATCTAAACATTAAATATATGTAAAAAATTAAAAAAGAATTAACACAAATAATAGGAAACAAAGAAATAAAATAATAAATAATAATTAAGGAAGATAGGAAACAAACCAAAAAATGCAAACAAAATAAATATATATATCTGAACAATATATAAAAGTAAGAATTAAAAAAGAAAAAACTCAAAAAAATAGAAACAAAGAAATAAATAGAAAGGAAGATAGGAAACAAGCCAAAGTAAAAGTGAAAACAATATAAATAATTGTTTAAAGGGAAACAAATAAATAGATAAAAAAGGAATCTCACAAAAAAGACAAGGAATCAATAGAGAAATTTAAAATAACAAGAATCTAAACTAAAAATAAATGTAAAAAAGGGTTAATAAAAATATATAATTCTCAAATAAATAAATGTATAAATCCAAATAGACAAGAAGGAAAGAGATTCGAGATCAAAAAAGGAAGACAAATGCAAAAGGAGCCACAAAAGAAGAAAGGACAGGAAGGGAAACAAGGGAGGGGAAAGACGGGACGAAGGCCAATGAACAAAAGGAAACAATAAGTAACAAAAACAACAGACATACAATTAAAAATATACGTATAAGAATGTATTTATATATAAATATATATTTCTTAAAACAACTATATATATATATATATACACACACACACACACACACGAAGGAAGGAGGGCCAAGATAAACAAAGGACAAAAGCTACAAGGACCAAGAAAGGAGAAAAGACAGTAAGGAGAACACAGTCAGAGAAAAAAAGGAAAGGGGGCCAACGTAAACTAGGATAGCGGAAAAGAACAAGATAAGGAGACCCCAACACGGGAAAGGAGGAAAGAGCACCTAACAACAAGGGAAAGGAGGGGGATCAAGAAGAGGGAGGGAGATGAGGGGTATGAAGGTTGGCTAACAAGGGATGCCAAGCCTGACTCAACTTCCACCCTTCGTCACGATTAAGGTTCAAGGGGTGGTTGTTGATTTCAATGGCTTCTTTTATCTTCCTTTTGACAAAATTGTCTTCCTTGTGCAGGATTTGGGTGCTTTCGATGCAAATATGGTGCTTTGTGGAAGAAGAGTGGTCGGCTAAAGCAGATTTGAGGACCCGCTCATGTCTAATATCGGCTATGTGTTCTTTGATTCTAGTGCTGAACGATCGACCGGTTTCCCCAATATAAGGTGCACCACAAGAGCACATAACCTTGTAGACACCTGAGTGGAGAAAGATGTCTTTGGGGTCTTTGAGAGAGGGGAGACAATTCCTCAAAGTGGAGAGGGGTTTGAAAGCACATTGGAGACCTTTTTTGCGAAGGATCTTGGAGATTTTTTGGGATAACCCATCGACGAAGGGGAGGGAGGCAATAGGGAGACTAAAGGAGCGGATGGGTTTAGAGGTAGAACAGAAACGAGCCCTGGCTTGGTTGAAGGCTCAAGAAATTTGCTTGTTAGAGTAACCATTCAGAATGAACACGTGACGAAGATGGTCTAACTCAAAGTTTAAGTTGTCCTCATCACAGATTCTAAAGGCCCTCAAGG
The DNA here is from genome assembly GCA_007258455.2 of Sequoia sempervirens. Taxonomy (NCBI): domain Eukaryota; kingdom Viridiplantae; phylum Streptophyta; class Pinopsida; order Cupressales; family Cupressaceae; genus Sequoia; species Sequoia sempervirens. The sequence goes on along the minus strand of VDFB02000363.1, from coordinate 110,991,878 downwards.
CAAGAGTTTTAAGGACACCATTTTTTTGGCACGGGTGATGATGAGAGGACGAGTGGAGATAGAGATCGGTATGGGTGGCCTTACGATACACCCGACGCCCAAGGGAACCATCAGGGTTTTTGAGAAGAAGAATATTGAGAAAGGGAAGACAGTTGTCCATTTCGATCTCTTTGGTGAAGGAAATGCAGGGCAAGAGGCTATTGAGGTGGGAATGGAACTCCTCTAACTTCTCCAAGCCATGGGGCCAACATACATTGGTGTCATCGACATATCTTTTCCACCACTTTGGCTTGAGGGGGGAGGAGTGGAGGGCCATGTCTTCGAAATGCTCCATGAAGAGGTTGGCAATGACCGGGGAGAGAGGGGAACCCATGGCCACACCATCGACCTGCTCGTAGATTACCCCTTGGAAGGAGAAAAAAGTAGACCTTAAGCACAGATCAACAAGGGAGGCAATCTCATCATTAGATTTGCGCCTAACAATTTCAATCGAGTCAGGGATGGGGACCTTGGTGAAAAGGGAAACCACATCGAAGCTCACCAAAAGGTCATTACTCTCCAACTTTTGATCATTGGCAAACTGGACAAAATGGGAAGAATTTTTTATGAAGGAGTCTGACTTCCCAACCAAGGGGGCCAATAATTTAGAGAGGTGGGAGGCAAGGTTGTAAGTTGGTGAACCCATTGTGTCAACAATGGGTCTCAAAGGAATACCAACTTTGTGAATTTTGGGTGCGCCATAGATGCGGGGCGTAATTTCTTTGTTGGGAATAAGACGTTTTTTGGTGGCCTCATCAAATGAGGAGGAAGACACCACCGATTTGACGTGCTTTAAAATTTTGGAACAAGGGTTGCGCGGCAAGGCTTTATAACTACTGGCATCCGAAAGGAGCTCAAGCATTTTGGAATTGTAGTCGAGCTTGTTCATGACTACGGTGGCATTGCCCTTATCTACCTTGGAAATCTCTTTCCTTTTTATTAACCCTTTTTTACATTTATTTTTAGTTTAGATTCTTGTTATTTTAAATTTCTCTATTGATTCCTTGTCTTTTTTTTGAGATTTCTTTTTTTTTTATCTATTTATTTGTTTCCCTTTAAACAATTATTTATATTGTTTTCACTTTTACTTTGGCTTGTTTCCTATCTTCCTTTCTATTTATTTCTTTGTTTCTATTTTTTGAGTTTTTTCTTTTTTAATTCTTACTTTTATATATTGTTCAGATATATATATTTATTTTGTTTGCATTTTTTGGTTTGTTTCCTATCTTCCTTAATTATTTTTATTATTTTATTTCTTTGTTTCCTATTATTTATTATTTTTATTGTCATATATTTAATGTTTGGATTTATAAAGCATTATTCCCCTTTACCTTTCTTTATTTTTTTTTTTTTTTAATTTATTTAATTATTTATTCTTTTATTTGAGTTCATTCCTTTTCAATTTTTACATTTTTATATTGTTTAGATATTTATTTATTTCTTTTTTTGGTTCCTTGTCTTTCATTTATATTAAATTGATTTTCTTCATTTTATTATTTATGTGATTCCTATATATATATATGTGAATATCTTTAATTAACTAAACATTATACATGTGTATAATTTTTATGTGAGTATCTAAACATTATATATATGTGTACATTTTTATGTGATTTTTTTTTTTTTTTAATTTTCATCTTTTTTGGTCTTGGTCTTCGTGCCCTCTCTTTCATTTCCCTGCCTTGGTCTTTTTAATTAGCTCTTGGTCTGCATCCTTTCATTCTATCCTTCAGCTCTACTCATCCTGATGATGGATCACGGAGTGTGATCCGAAACGTTGATGCAAAAATTATCACACAATCAAAACCAGAAACCATTGCAAAGAACCATATGGATTGTGGAAACTTGATATCATTAATTAGCATACTTATTAAATGTTAAAGTATATCACTTGCATGTCTCAATTCTGTGTTAGTTTACTATTCTCTTATTTTCCTTCACATAATCTATAAACCTGTCTTTCTTAAGACAATTTTATCCTTTAATCACTTGGGATCAAGATGATTGTATAAGCCCCACTAGTATATTTTATTTTCTTTCTCTTTCATGTTGATATTATCCTTATTATTGATGATGTTTTATATTACCATATTAATTTTTTATTATGTATTTTGGATGCATATGTTATGATTTGAAATTTAAACCTACAGTTATATTTCAACTTCACTATTTTCACTAGGTATATTTGTTGGTGACTATATTATTTGGTTCAACGTCATAATTATGATGGTTAATAATTTTGCATCTTTGATATTTGGATCATGCTAGTTGTATATTATTTTTTGTTATATGTGGTGATTTAATGTGATCTTATAGATTATATCATGTTATATGTTTAATGATGAAATATGATTTAAGTATTGTTGTATTTTGATATCATGATTAGCTTATATATTGATTTTATTTGATTATGGTGTAATAATAGGATTTTATGTATATCTTGCTCGATTGTATTTCTTATTAGTTAGATTCTTTAGATTCAACTATTGTTGTATTATATATATATGCATTATACTTTGAGTGAGTGTGTATCCATTGGTTCATAAAGGTGATTAATAAAATATGGTTGACTTGGGTAACTAAGTTTTATTGTACATTTCTTGTCTTAGTTGATTCAATTTGTTATATGAGTATTTGTTTAACCATATCAAACCTTGATTTGAATCAATATCAATTAAATAGATTCTTGTGTTGTGAATAAACCTATAAAGTATGTGGTTTATTTGCATACATTTATTTATCTCTTATTGTGCTTGTATTTAATTTATTTCAAAAAATTTGTTGAATTTTATGAAATATCTAGTTTACTTATGTGTCAAAAGGGCTTTAATTAAAATTTAAAATTCTTTAGTAAAAATGGCTACTAAATTTTCTTGTTGAGTGTTGAAAGGAAATTCAAGAATATTAAATAGATGTATTAAAATGATATGCATTAGATATTTGAAATGAAAATGCTTTTATGCATAAGTATTTTTAAAGGTATTAACCATTATTTGTTTGAAAATAAAATAGCTAATAAGAAAATATTTGAAATGATAATATGTATTTCAATCCAAAATATCTAAAATAGATAATAACTAATTTTGAATGTAAAATGGGATGAAAAGCCACCTAGGGGTATAGGGATTTTTGTAAACAAAAAGAGAAAAGAAAAGATTTGAAATTTCTTATGCATTTTGATCTCTCTCTCTCTCGTCTCCTCCATTATGTGAATTACTTGTTTGGAAAAATATAGTATTTCTCATTGATTGGAAATCTTTGATTGAATCATATATAATTGGAAAAATGATTGTGTAGCATCAAAAACTGTCACCATTGACAATTTCACACTAGGTTTTGCTCCCCCCTTTGTGCTTGAACCTAATTATGTATTAACATTGCTTGTTTTATGAATATCTTTGAAAAATCAAACATGGAAAATCAAATTATGCATTTAATATTTTTTCCCTAACACTTTTGATCCTAAAAAAGAAGAAATCTAGTCTAGGTTGCATTGTGCCCTAGACCAACACTTTTGGCTCCAAATTTAAATATGTTGGTGTCACTAATTTATTATTTGAATTTCTAATTTCAATTTTCAACAAACAATATTTGATTTTTGGGAAATTAGAATAATTAAATATAAATACATAGTTTTTTCACTATTTGAAATCCTATAAAATCTATTGAGAAAATTGAAGATCCTAAAATCACTCAAGGGAAGTCAAGGGAAGAATTAGCAACATTATTACAACACTTTCATCAATCAAGTTCAATTTTGCAAGACATCAAGAAGAATGAAGCAATTTATGTGAAAGGAGTTATTATGATCAATCATGTCAAATCATGAAGATGTATTAAGTTATCCTCTACATGCTAGTTGCAACAATCCATTATGTATTATGAGTTAATATTTTGTAGGTCTATTAAGCATTCAAGGCATCCATCAATCAAATTTTGTGGTAACTTGTGTGACATCACCTCATCAAGGGTTTCACATCAAGGTAACATTGTCATTTATCCTTTATCATTTCAGTCAATCATTATTTTTTTTGGCCTCTGCCTGACTTAGGGCATGCCCTCTTGATCATCATCAATGATGTATGGAGATGTAGAAATACTAGAACATGGTTTGAATTAGGAAATTCCCTATACAACCCAACCTTTTCCCCCATTTTTATGTATGTAGGTCAGATCTTTAGGTTTCAATAGGTGACAAAATCAAAAGACAGAGTTTAGACCTCAATCCATAATTCACAAGTTTGGGTTGCACCATGCCCTAGACTAGTCATTTTAGCACCAAATTTTCATCACAGGTTCCTCTATGTGTCTTAGTCTTTGATCTAAAGTTGTTTTGTACAACTTTTTGTTTTCATCTATTTGCTAAATTATATTTTTAGATCTAGGGTTGTATGTCAAATAGGCTTTTCAAATCACACATCAAATTTACCACAACACAACTAAAAAAAACATAAATCATAGGAGCCTGGATCTCCCTTGTGACAACAAGTCAATCATCAAAATCCTAGTCAATTTATGTTTAATGTTGAGTCAAGTGAAAAGGAGATAATCCTAGTTAACCTAATTAAATCTAGGATCACTTTTCCCACTCAACGGATTGTTTAGCTTATTCTCAAGAGAGGGTCATCTCAACTAGTTATGGGTTGCTTGGTAAAAATGCATTCTCTTCTTTGATTTTTATGCACAAATTTAAATACATTTTATAAATTTTCATCCTTCATGTTAGGTGGATGGCATATGGATTTCATTTCATAGGTTTTGATTTAAAAATAATTTATAGATTTATTGCTTGTGTAAATTAAAAAAATTATTTAAAAAATATAAAAGTGCCAAAATTAGTCATTTTTTCTTAAAATTGTACATGTGATGTGAAAAGTGTGATCGTGTCCTCATATTCTCAAAAGGGTATTCTTTTTTTGAAAATTTTAAATTTTAAAACTTAAAGAAACTTTCAATCATTCATCAATGGTATTTTTTGGATTTTTGCATGTTTCTTGTCATTTTCTAAAAAATGGTAAATTTATCTTTTGGGTATGAGTTTCATGGTTTTTTTTTTTCATGCCTTATTATTTTGATCATTTTGGGTATTTTGGCTAATAAGAATAAGAACTAGGTTAGGAGTGGAGTGGATAGTGACCGCCCATTCAAATGAAATGAAATTAATAGATGAGGACAAAGAGGGAATTAAATTTTTAAAAATAAAATTGAATTGGATTCAAACATGTATAAATATAATCAAGGTTTAATCTTCCTTTGGTACCAAACATCCCATTGCATGGGTCAATGGGTTAACTATGTAGAACATCATCATAATCTAGTAGTGATTTTTTAGTTTCATTGGGGATCTCTTATTATAGATGATATCTCAATCCTCAATATCCACATGGTCCTAATACCAAGCATTGGCACTTCATTATCCTAATCCTAGTGATCTCTTCCTTGTTTCATTATATCATTTGTATCCAATCATAATAAGATATATGTTTATGAATTAATTAGTGTTGGTAAAACCCTTATTTATTCTTCCTTTATGTTCCATTTATCGAAGTGGCATCCCATGTTTATGCATTAATTAGTATTGGTAGAACCCTCATGTATGCTTATTTGGAATTCTATGTATTGAGCTGATTGACATGTGTATGATTTATTTACACATGTGTTCAACATTTTTGGGTGGTTTTTGTCACCATTGATGCTAGAAGGATTCATGGAGATGCTCATTAGAGGGAATGTTTGGTTATTTTTTTTAAGAGAGGGGGACCAACTACATCAAGGCTCCAATTCACGAAGAGCCGAGAGCGGAGGGCTACCCTAACTTACCTCACTCTAATGGATGTCCTGGGGTGAGGAGTGAGAATGAAGAGCACTGTATAGTACTTTTGTCACTCTACAAACCCAAATATCAAGTTTGGGCTAGGAAAGCTGGTTTTGAAGTCGATACTACACCTCAGACAACTCTTTGTCCAAGGATGACAGTGTAGTTCTTAGACAACAATACTACACACTAGCGTCTCTTTGGCACCCCGACATTCGTATGGATAGAAAACACTAAGTACAACAGAAACTACCAAAAGACCTATTAACAACCTAGCTAGTTGATCTAGATGGAAAAAATAGAATAAGAAAGTACAAAAAGTAAAGACGAAGATGATAGAACAAGTAAATAAGACCTAGGGAAATGAAGATAATCTCACAAAGGTTCTATTTTTCTAGCTAGCTCCAAGTGTATGTTCAAATACACATAAGAAAGAGGGAAAATTGTTGGGGTTGTATAGGGACCTACCTTAGTCAGACCCCCATTTTGGTGTTTCCACCTCCATGGACAGCCAAAAAGCAACATAGTAGAAAATGCGATAAAGAAAGTAGAAAGAAAGATACCAAACAATGCTATGCTAATTGAACACTACAAAACAATACTATGCTACTCTGTCAAATCACAAAGGAGAGGAGTGAAGCGTTACCACCTCCACCCAAAAGCTCACTAGCCAATGGAGGAGAATGTAAGGTATGGACTTGGAAAAGTCACCACAACCATAGCGGTGATGAAGGGAGGTCTCACAAGACTCCAATCAAACACTTCTATGGCTTGCCTCACACTTGCAATGTGGAGTTGATGGAGCTTCAAAGCTATTGCAAAGCTCACAATGGAAGTGCTAGAATGCTGCTTGGGAGTGAAGAAAATGAAGTAGAGAATGCTAAGAGAGAGTGATTGAATGTATAGAGATTGAAATGCAGTGAGAATGAGTGTTTTTGAAGGAGGGATTGGAAGGAATAAGGCATTTTCGAGTCAGATGGTTGAAGAGGGATGTTACAATTCGGCCCCAATCGGGTGTGTAACACCTTTGCCAACTTTAGACACAGGAATCCGTCAGGGACAACAGCGTGCCACATAGATATCCACACACTGTATGTTCATTTCCAATGAATATTCTCTCACTGAGGCACGGGGAAAATGCCAAGTGGATGGAAGGAAAGTGGGTGATGTGGAATTTTTCCTTCGGATTTGATTTTCTAAGGTGAAGGTATGTGAAAGGGGAATTTTCCCAAGGGGTGAAAATTCGCTCCTATACATTTCCCCCCCACTTTAGCAAGCATGAATATTGATGAGTGTTTGGTAAATTAGATTGAAGAGTTAGTAAGGTTAAAAATATATACCTAAACCATTGAGGAAGCAAACTGTGATCTAGTGAACTCGAAAGCACAAGGCAGACAAAGGACTCCACAAGTACTTTCCTTGGGTAGTTTAGAACAAAAAGATTCCATAGCTCTGCAGAACTATGAAGTTGCACAAAGTACATTGAAGGCCCTTAGACCAACGATGGACAAATCTTGTAGGATGAAAGCATCTCACATGCTCGCGAACCTACAAGAAGGAAACCCCCAAGTTCTCTCTCATGAAGGAAGTGCAATAAAGTAAGCGCCTTACAAGCCAACACACCTACAAGAAGGAAACCCCCAAGTTCTCTCTCATGAAGGAAGCCCAGTGTAAGGGGACTCCGCAGAGTCAGACTGGAAAGAGGCTTCATAGGCACACCTACAAAGTGAGATGTTAATCCACAAATAGAACATGTTAGAAAACAAGAAGTAGCCACATAGGAAAACAAGTGGATAGTTATGCAAACAATCAAAAAATCAGAAGGCTTTCAAAGGGGCCCCTTAGGAACCCTTCAAAAGAAGAGGGGTCCACTCAAGGGACACACTATTTGAAAGTGTAAGAGAGACATTTTTTCTCAAATCAATTCATCATCAAGGAATCCTTTCGAAAGATGTTCACTTTATCAAGGAATTTGAAAGGAAGAAGATGTCCCCTTGCAAGGAGAAGGTTGAGGTGTCTCCCAAAAGAAAATTCTACTCCCACCTAAGAGAAAATTCTCAAGTTCTTTCTTTGCAAACCCATGATGAAGGAAACACGTTCCGTTAGGGGTCCAAGTCGAGAATGCGATTTTCAAAAAAAGGTTTGCAAGGATTCTCAAGAAAAGATTCATTGGAAACAAATGCATTTTTTGAAAATTGAAGTATTGTAGAAATGATGTTGTCACACATACAAGGAACAACTGAAGCAAAGAAGAGAGAGACAAGAAAAGAGAAAAAGAGAGAAAGCAATATAACAAACAAGAGGCATAGGGGTGATCTGATATTTTGGGGTCAAAGCTGCTCATAAATATATATAAGTATAATACTAGTATATAAATGAATTGTCATCAACCCCCTACTATATTAGACCATGTGAAGAATGCACGAGAAGAAAAAGTAAAAATAAAAAATTGGATCAACATGGAAGGGAAGCCTAAATGCCTCCAACACTTTGCATCATCCCCAATTTTCCCAAAATCAAAGCACATAACATAGGAATAATGATGATATAGATAGAAGAAGGTTTACGACAAAAAATCACTCTCATATCCAAGCACCAAAAAGGGTGTTAAGGGTCATCTAGGAACATATAGCACAAGCACAGGGGAACACATCACAACACACACACATCTATTCTAAAGATAAAGAAGAGGCCTCCCCCTAACACTCATTTACCAAGAGGTCATCCACTTCCCAATCTAGATCATTATAAGTGGAAGGTGGACAAGCTTGCAGTGGTGGAATATCAAGGGGAGGTGCTTTCGTCCCTCCCACAACAAGGGCTAAGGAAGAAGCCCCCACAAGGTCTTTTTTGCTTGGATCTTGTGGAGCTATGGTTAGCAGTTTTGCAAAGATCATTAACAAGGCCAGATCTTCATCCAAAGAGTTGAACATGCACTTTACAGAAGTGCCATGTCGTACCTCAAAAAATGGAGAGGACGGTGCCCGAGATTCATTGCATGGCTCACCAAGTGACTCAAGAGTGGTGACAAACTCAGGAGAAGTTGGAACCTGTTGTGTCACCAAAACAGAACAAGCTAGCGCAGGACCACCTTTTGGAGAAGGTGGACTCCTCTTATGCTCTTCATTGTTGGAAGGGCCAACCTCTACCTTTTGCTTTGTTGGGGGATGTGAACTCCCCACAAACAAGACAAGAGGCATGGAGGAGGAGGAGGAGAAAACCATGATGGACACCACCGAGGTCTTTGGAAATCCATGGGTTTTGGGAATGGCAGGATGTCCAGAAGGGACATCAAGAAGGGTGTCTCGACTGAAGGAGCAATAAACACATGCACCTTTTTGGGGTCACGCGCACTCACAGTCACAGTAGGAGCCAGGAGCGAGACTAGACTCAATTGAAAAAAAGAAAATGGGAGGAGAGAGGAGGATGCATTAGGAGGCCCTGAAGTAGGGGTAGTCATCTCCTCTTCCTTTCTCTACAAAGTGGCCCGCTCAGCCACTAGAGCCTTTCACCAGCACTTGCGCTCACACACAAAGCAGTTTCTATGACTCTTTGAGCTAGAGGTCGAGAGCTGCGAAGGGATTGTTAGCTCTCAAATATACACCCTTGCTAAGTTACATAACTTAGCAATTTGGAGTAACATGGGAATACTCCTAGGCTATGAGTCACTTAAACTTGAAGTGGACCTCCAGATAAGGCTGGCTCCTAAATGGTGTCACCTAAACTATTGTTAAACTAATGCTTTTTTGAGGAAAAAGTAAGAAGGAAACATGACAATGAAACTAACTCCTAAGGTGATGCACCAAAAACTAACTAGGACCTGCAAACTTAGTTTACATACACAATTTTCACAATGACTGAATTTGGCTTACACAACTCACTTTTGTATGTTTCCTGCATAAATAATTTATAAGGAGGCTTTAATACTAAACACTTAGAAGGAAAGAGGTTTCACAACTAAAAGTGTTTGCATTCTAAACACAACTTATAACTTGCAACAACATACTTTTCTGCAAAAATGTGCTTAACATGAGACAATTACAAGGAAAGAGATAAACTTCACAAGTAATTTGATCAATCAACCAAATGTACACAATAAAGCATAAAATGAGAAGGAAAAATCATCAATATCATTGATATCCAAGGTACTCACTAGTATACAAGTCTGTCAAAGAGTTACAATACTGCTCCTGCTGAAAGAAAACTCTAAGAAAGAGTTACCATATTGCTGGAAAGAAAGAACTAACTCCAAAAACTATGTTTGAAGTTACTTAAGCTTTTTTGAAACCTACCCCACACAAATACTTCTAGAAGCTTCCTGGTCGGATGCAACAGAAAATCCAAAAATAAAGCACCAAAAACCCCTCCAAAAGGTCTCCAAAGTGAAGAAAAAGTCAAGTCATGACCCAACCCACACTAAAAACATGAGAAATTGCCTCCAAATGCTCTCATTCTCTCTAAAAACTTAGTATAAAACAACCCACACTTTCCACATGTTGGTCAACCTCCTTCAACTTCCCCATATGCATGACATGAGTCATTATTATTTGAACATGTCTTCAAACTGTTTTGAGTCATACCTTTGGTGTGTTTGCAAAAGAATAAGGGCTCAACTAAACTCATAACACTTACAAGACATAATATTCCATTTTGCATTTAAAATAACAATTTGATTTAATGATTTATAACAATATCATTCGAATCAAATGCTTTACATGTTAAAACAAATGCAAAATTATAAAGGTTTTAATTCGACCATGTGAGAAAAATAAACGCAAAAGTGTCTAAGTCCCCCATACTTGGCATATTCAAGTGAACATATAAGTTCACAAGGGATGAACATAGCTCAAGGGTATTATTTTTGCAAACATTTTTTAAAAGATAGGAAAAAAATGCCTAAGTGTGGCGGCATAACTTAGGGTAAGAAACCCTAATAAAAAAAACCGACCCAAAACTTTGCAAAGCATTTCATTTTTCCATTGAGTTTTCTAGAAGCCTTCATGCCCGTCGACCTAGGGTTTGGATGGAGTTCATCCATGGTAGTTCTCAACTAGAGTGTGTATGTATTTTTTATAGGAAATGACAGAAAAGGCTTGGGTAAGCCCTGGTCACTCAAACCTTGCACTCTTTTCCATTCTTTGAGAAGCACAAGCTTGTAAGGATAAAAAATGATGAACGCATTTGATCTTTCGGTGCATTTCCTCAAGTATTTCTTTGCTTCTAAGAATAAACTTCCTTTATATGTGTCCATATTTAGCACGAAGAAAAATACTTTATGTGCCTTGCTTTACTTTGAGGAGAAATGATGGCAATACCTTTATTTATGCATCTAAAATATTTTTGTGTTGTTTTTCTTCCACTTCAATGCCACAACTCCACATCTTCGATATGTACTGAAAGGGTTTTACTATGCATTCATTTTTTACGCCTGCTCGACCTCTATAAAAAAAAAGTGGAGAAATTACTTGTTCCTTTCTGAGTTTCACTTCCTTGCAGGCACTAAGGGTTTCTTTGTGAACAAGGGTTTCAATACTCGTTCTCTGCTCTCATAGATTTGGATTTCATTCTTTTACATTTTGATCAGAAGCCATAGATCATGGCATCAACTCATGCATTTTGAATTCCATTCCATTTTGTAGGCCATGGCTTATATTTACTACATTCTCTAGTTATGCGGCCTTCTTGGATTTCCAAATTCCATATTCCATGCAAGTAAAATGGACTCCTCTATGATTTTGTGGTCATTCTAGGTTTTCACTTTGCAAGTGATAAAGGCCATACTTTGAGCAGGCCATGGCTCGGCCCCTTGTTTTTTCCATTTTACTTTTAAAACCCTAAACAAAAGAGGATTTTACTTTCGTATAAGTCAGAGCTCTATAACTTCTTTGTATCTTCATGTGTTGAGGGTTTCAATACCCGTTCTAGGTTCATCTAACATTTTATGAACATAGGGTGTAGTGCCCCTCCATGATTCACCCTTTCTTGATGTTTGGTAAATGTTGTTTTGAATAATTAATGTATTAAATAAATTATTAAATAAATCATGTTGATAAATAGATATATATGTTGATTTTGGTTAAATAATTTATTAAATTAAATTATTAAGTTATAAAGTATTTTTATAACTAAATATGAATATATTTATTATTAATGATTTGGATTATAATAAGCTAAAATGTGGAAAAATATTATAATATGAAATAAAATATTAGAATGGAAGGAGATAATGGAAAAACAACAAATAATTAAAAAGATAGAAAGGATTTTTGTGAAGCACATGCACAGTTTCGAACAAACTATTGAAAAAAGGAAACTTGATGTCTATTGGTGATTTTAGAGATTTAATTAGATTTTTGGATTTTGAAAATAAAACAGCTTCCTTTTGTAAATAACGTTGGATGGTGGAAATCGCATCTTCCTCAACGATATTTGACTCTCTCTATCAAAAGTTAAGATACCGTATTGTAGATCATGGGATGGTTTTCAAACAAAATCAGCAGGTAAGATTAGAAACTAGGCAATCATGTCTCTTCATGGCGGTGCGCAGGGCTTAAATTTGATGGCCGCATGACCGTATTTAGAGATTTTTCTCGTAAAATACAATCAAAATTTTAAGAAGATTGTATCAGATGAAAGGAGAGATTTTGGATAGACTGTCAAAATTTATATAGAATTATAATGATATATATATATTTGATATATATATAATTTTACTTACACTAAGGTATATCATAATGTTTTAAGGGCACTTTTGAATAGATAACCGTCATTAAAAAATTTATTGATAGGCAAGGTCGACCATCAAATTTAAGCCCTGGCGATGCGCTTAAGTTTATGCTCGTCATGGTCAAGTTCGCTTTCCTACTTGGTTTTTTTTTCTATGATTGCTTTATCGGTTCCAGGTACATTTTAAAGGAATTCTTATTTTAGGCTTTATATATATCTTTCTTGTCCTTATGGATCTTGGTTAGAAAGAAGAAATCATATGAACTCTTTATGTTAAATATTTGAATCTGTTAATCAATCATTTTCATGAAATCCGTTGGGTCCTGCACTTGCATTTCTTCATCCTTCAGCTTAGATTTCTATTTAAAATATAGTAATGAAGTAATAAATTGATTGAGAGTCATTGTGGAAAATCCACGCTTAACTGTGTTGACCCTGTTAGCTTGGCATATCGATCTAAGTTTGTATTAGTAAACACTATGTTTATTTAGATAGTTTTTTGAGGTCGATAGGGATTCTTAGATTCTCATGAAGCTTCAAATTCTTCTTTGTGCTTGATCTGCGAAAACTTAAGAGTATTCCTTCAATAAATTCATTGTCGTATGTTTTAAGCTGGTTTGAAAATCAAATCTGATGTTACCTTCTTCGGGCTTGATTTTAGACTCTATCTCTATTAACCATGATCTTTTATTAAATGAACAAGCCTATTTCTCAAATTATTGTTAGTGCAAGCCTATTTCTCAAATCGTTTCATTTAGCACCACCAATAAACTCCACAAGAACATTGTTGTTGTTTATGTTATGCATCTAGTAGTCGATGCTTTATGTTGGGTTCCAACTTAAAATATGTAATGTTTGGAAATTCGAATATAAATATATATATACATTATTGTTTGATAAAATCTTGATTGAAATTGATACCGTCTTCTGTTTATTTTTACATTAGATACCTATTTCGATGAAAACATTATATGTTGGATATTTGATAGTTATTCATTATAATCGATATTTAATGGACTTTCATTATATTTGATATGCGGTGGTCATTCATTGTGTTTATCATTTGATGGATATTCCTTATGTGTGACACCCGATTATATATATATGCACATATATGCAAGTAGTTTAAGGATTATAGAACATTTCATTCTAGAGTAGTATATTCGTTATGTCGGTCAATGACTTTATTTTTCTCATCTAACCTAAACATAGTCTCATGATCATATCCTGTCATGTTACCTAGTCATGGGTGCATCATACTATTCATACCAAATCATATTCACATAGACTATGTCGATTTGTCAACATTTTTGTCTAATTTAGTACACTTCAAATATCATCCATTCTAATATGTTAAGAATCCTTAGAACATAGATCTGCATGTTTATCTTTTTAAGCCTAAAAGTCTTGGGAATAGATAGGTAACTTTCCAGTCATAAACCCCCTTCTTAGACATCAATTATTCTTGATGTTCTTCTTTGGATATTTAATGAGCTTGAAATCTATTCAACCAAAATCTGGGGTGCAATTTGTAATGGCCAAATTTAGAACTTTATCTTTATTTGATGGAAAATCTCCTTCTTAGGAGACTCACTAGGTGTCCCCTTAAAACAATGTTATTGTTACCATTTATTAGTTTCTTCCTTATAACTATCTTGGTTTATTTTGTATAATAAATAATGAAATTACTTTTGTGAATAGTCTATTTGTTATTATTCCTTTAATTTTGTTTGCTTAAATGTTTTGGTGTTCTCTTTCTTAAAATTAAACCTTGGTATCATTTTAGAATTGTTGGAGACTTCTTCTTTTAGTTTTTCTTCTTAGTAAGAAATAGGGATGATTGGTGAATGATATTGTTTTTATAGTGATAAGATATCATTCTAAGTTGATTAATTCATTGTTAGATAAATAGGTGGTAGATATAATTTATTATTTTATGAGTACCTTAGTAGAAGTAACTCATCTTTTAGAAATTCAATAATATGACAAGATGTGTAGCTAATGTTGCATATGAATGTTCAATATTGTGAGCTAATAGAAAGAAGAAGGTTAATTAAGGTGAATAATAGAAAGATGTAAAATATAGAAATGATTGGTTGAATATTAAGTTACATTTTGGTAGTTTATTTTGGAAGGGTGTTGCATCTTGGTAGTAAATAATATATTAAATTGAACCAAGTGGTTAATGTTAAAGAGTAATATGAAATATGGAGGCAATACATTCCATGGTTGTAATGTTTGAGTGATTACTTGCTTGAATAATGTGTTTAACTTGTGGGATTGGTTATTTTTGGTAATTGTTTTAAGATGGGAGTCTTTTATGCAAATTGGATTAAGTTTAGCTTCCAAAGGTTAGGAGGGAGTATCTTGAGTATGTTGAGAATTATGATTGCTTTAGTTTGAAGTGGCTAGTAATGTGCTTGTTTATGTTATTGAGTTGATTTTGGTTATTGTTTTATGGAGGGAACTTTTTGTGCCAAATGGTTATTGAGAGACTTCCAAAGGCTTGGGGAAAATAGCTTGAGTATTGGTTTCATGATTATGCCATTTTGAAAGTGGTTGATTTGATACTTGGTTTGTGTACAAGAGGGTCTTTAGCCTTGCACTTCTTATTCACTATTATAGTTGGTTTTGTGTACGAGATGGTTCATGCCTCACTCTATGTGTATGTTCATGTAGTTTTGTAATTGTGGGTAAGTGCACCAAGATGGTTCCCAAAAAAGGGGCTTAAGTGGCCACTTTTTTTCTGAAATAAGGAAATACTGACCTTGGACGTGAAATTGAGGATAGCTACACTCAAAATTTTTTGATGGAACAAAAACAAGGACCGCTCCGAGTCTACTTTCTAAACTACTAATTGATTTTGAAA
>VDFB02000363.1:110909486-110976329 GCA_007258455.2 Sequoia sempervirens | reverse complement strand
TCTAGCCCACCTCAATTAAATATTGATGAAATTGCTAATGTTGAAATGTATGTACCTAGGAGAACACCACCTAGAATTTTGTATAGAAAGCCAAAGTTTTTGATTAATATTGATGAGGATATTTTGTAGCACATGGAAGGTAAGATTCCAGAATGCACTTGTAGAAGATATGCTGATAAGATTTGGAAAATATTCTTTGAAAGGCTAAATGAGACTGCAAGATGTCAACTATTTGTTCAAATGGTGTGGGGTCGGTGCGGCGAAACATCATGAAGACTCTTGGGTTGAGAATATCGAATGCATCAAGTGAAAACACTATTGTGAAGAATCTAATGGATGCTTATGACAATGTGGGTAAGACCTCACGCTCAAAGGATAGTAATGTCACCCGACGTGTCATTACATCGACTTTGGTAAGCTATCAAACAAAGAGATCTCGCCTCATTAAAAAGACAAGTGAACAAATGGGAATTAGTAGAAAAACTTTAACCAAAGTTGTTCAAAGGTGGCAAAGAATTGAGGGCATCGATTCAAATGAATTATGGGCATTCTTGGGGAGACTGCCAGACAAAGATAAAAAAGTTGTTGAAGATTGAGAACAATAATTGAAGATTATTGAAGAATACCACAATCATCTTTTGAATCAAAGGGATGTTGTAAGAAGGAGAATCGATAGTTTAAACCATGAGCCACATCCAAAGCATTTTTTTGATACGACTCAAACCTAGTTTTTTCGTAAATTTCAAAAGGATTATCCTCAAATTAGTATTTGTCAAATATTTTTTGAAATGATTAAACCCTTTTATGTCAAGATAAATCACACACACACACTACTTATTGTTGTAGACTACATATTGAATTCTCTAACCATTATGATGTTTATCGTTCTATATGTTTAGATTTGCATACTAACGATAATTACAGGATTGCGACAGGCTTCCCACCAAAATATTCAAGAGAGTTCTCCCGGACAAAAATTTATGTGAAATAGAGGATGGCCAAATATTCTATAGACAACATGTTGACAAGGCTTGCAACGACACAGAGATGCCAACATATAGAAAGCAAGAAGGAGGTGGGACAAAATAGTATAGTTTAAAAGTATGTATGGTACAAAAGATGGGTCTAAAGCAAAAGGTGTGAGTTGGTTATTCAGAAAATTCCAGTGTATCAGTTCATGTCCATGTTTTGTGAGAATCTAGTGTATGAGTATGCAAGGCATACCCATAGAGCCCGATGGTTGGACACGCAATTGCTATAAGGAAACCTTTTCCACTTGGAAACCATAATATCAAGGTTGACTTCAGAACTACATCACAGCCATAGTGGAGGGCAGCCAGATACAACTCCACATACTACACTGTGCACATAGCATTCATTCATACAGCTGATAGTACAGAGGGCCAAAGGAAGGTATTGAGGAAGTATCACTTTTATATTAGTGATGATCGCACACATTCTCTAGAGTTCATGCAAGGTTGCTTCCATATGTTCTACATTCATTTGGCTCGTGAGGGGTATATCATACGCTTGACATATAATATGGTCGCATAACCGCAACACAATTCAAGAATGCGGGTATGTTCTACCTACAGTAGATGCACTACTACATGTGTTCAACATGTGGAACTTTGTGAGGCCAAACATGAAATGGGGAGTATGATGGTGTAGGAGCATGTGTTAAAAAAGCATTAGCATGAGAAGAGTTAAAGTATAAATTATATAATGCAAATTTGAAAGATGTAAAATCAATTGTCGAGTGGTGTAATGCTTCGATGGGTCCAAGTAATGAAGGTGCGCCTTAGTTCATATATTTTTTTTGGTTGATGGATGATACTAACATTGCACCAAATGAGGATTGTTGTACACTAACATGATCGAGTGAGTTGCACTCTTTCCTTAGCTCAAATGTAGGTTCATGGAGTATCAATACATGTAAGATGGCATGCTTTTGTTCTTCATGTACAATGCAAGATTGGAATGATTGTGAGTCAGGGGAGTGGGTTGAAAAATGGATGACAAGTTATCTTAGCCCACTTCACACGTATCGCCCTTCGATGGCATTGGAACTAACACAGATGGAATCATCGGTCGACTTTGACCATGTATCAAATCTAGTTCAACCAGGTAATATATCTACTTGCTTAGTATTTGAAATTCCATATTGTTATCTTACTTCGTACTGTATTCATAATGTTAACTAATTTCAAGAGATATGCCGCACATATAAATGCAGAGCATGTTTATGCAGTTATTGCAGATGAAGACAAAAAAGAGGGAACAAACTATTACTTGTGTCATTGTGTTGAGGCAATAAAGAAATTGGAAGCCCCAATTATAGATGGGGAAAACATCAAATACCCTATAGGCTCAGTTGTTGTTACTGGAACGTGGCTGAGAAGGTACCCACATAAGAGTGTTAAACATTGGTTGTTTCAGGAATTTGGCATGCATCGTAAGATTCTTCATTACTCAAACCTTGTAGTGGCATCCAATGTTCATTTGACCAAATATGGGGGTAGACATTTGAACAAGACCTTGTGGAAGGTCTGTGAGTCAGACCATTATGCAATACTTGACACAATAAAGAGTAGAGCAAACCCGGATGGTTCATTGGATTAATTTGTAAGTATATGCACAATGGTTCTTATTAATTTATAGTTGTATCCACGTCAATTTGGTTGATGCCAATGCTATCATCTTATTTTACTTTGTGTATCTGTATGTAACTAGGAAAACTTTGATTGGTGTCCCCTTGCATAAAATGCAGATTTATGAGCCATCCAAGAGAATCTCAAGCAAAAACATAATGCAACATCCTTATTTTTATGATCTTGAAAAATCTTAATTATGATTTTAAGCCATTACAAAAGTGCATGTGAAGCTTGGTGAGGCAATTTCAAGTTATTCATTTGAATTTAACCTTATCATGACCATCTATGATGTAGACATTATAAGAGCATCTTGAATTTCAAGAAATTCTATTCATGAGTGGTGTTGTGTGCAATAGGTATCTTGGAACTCCCAGTGAAGATGTATGACCAAGACTGACTAAGTTGAGAGACTGCCATGCCTATCTGTAAGTTCCTTCCATCTATTTTGGATGAGCTATTTCTTTTTATTATTTTCCTTTGCGTATCTGTAACTAAACTAGTAAAAATTGATTGGTCCCTCCTTGCAGAAAATGCTAATTTTTGAGCCATCAAAGAGAATCTTAGCCAAAAAAGCAATGCAACATCCTTATTTTGATGATCTTGACAAATCTCAATTCTGATTTGAAGCCATTATAAAAGAATGTGTGAATCTTTGCGAGGGAATCTCAAGTTACTCATTTGAAGTTAACCTCTAAATGAGAACCTATGATGTAGACATTAGAAGAGAATCTCAAATGTACATGAGTGACATTGTAAAATATCTGTGAGAACAACTCATACCTAAGGCATTGTAATGAGATTTACATGTATAATAACCTTCAATACCTCAAAGGAGAGGTTTTTTGTTGATTTGTAACCCCTTTTTTGATAAATAAGAATGTTATTTTCTAGAAATTTACTAGTTTTTTCTCACTTTTCTTGTTGTTGTACGGTTTGTACGGATGCTAAGATGATTTGAAACCTATTCCTTACTCTTAACTTTACTCTTAACTATAGGACATTCAATGGTCCCTACAACAATACTTTTATGCAAATTCCTTGTCAAAGCACTTTTCACCCCTGTATTTACAGTCACACCTATTGCCCCTACATTATCAGTCCTAGGATAGGTAACAACATCAAAAAAAAAAATCTCCTTCATTACATTTATAGGTTCCTTCCTACCACACATTATTACCTGTTCTTTACCTTTGATATCTTCTACAAGAGGAGTTAAAACAAAAGAATAACCATCTTTGACTATGGTGTTTGTATTTTCCTTACCATCATACAATGCCCTCTTGTCATATTTCCAAGGTCTTCCTAATAGGAGATGACAACAATCCATTGGAAGCACATAAAAAACAACACTATCATGATAAACACCAATTTGAAAGTCTACAACGACATTTTCATTCACCAATAAAGATTGGTCATCATTTAACCATGAAATTTTATAAGGACGTTCATGAGGAATTCTTTTCAAGCCTAACTTGTTTACCATTTCACATTGACACCATATTTTCAATTGAGCCAAAATCAATGACCACTCAACATACCTTGTCCTTGCACTTACAATTAGTGTTGAAGAGACTTTTCCTTTGCAAAGGTGCTTCCTCTTTTAATGCTTTCAAGATTGTCTTTCTCACCATCAACATTTCCCCTACTTTAGGATCTACCTTCTTACTTGCAGAATAATGGCTTTCACACTCCTCCTCTTGAACCAATTGTGCTCTCCTATCAATCTTCTTGTCTCCACTTGATGAACTACCAACCCTCTCAGGAAATTTCCATGAAGGATGGCTGAACTCATTGCATGTGTAGCACCTTCCTACAAAAACATTAGTACCTCTACTAGCACTATACCTTCCTCTACCTCTAAAACCAAAACCACCTCTAGAATCGACATTGTGATATTTACCTTTGTTTGCTCCTTCTTGATCTTCATTTGGCTGCTTTGATGTAGAAATCATTCCTCTTCCTCTTGCATTAGGACCATGATGCAATATCATATTGAAAAACCACCTCTGATACCAATTTGATGCAATATCAATTGCTAAACAACACAAACACAGGGAACTTCTGTCCCAAACTCATCTTGGAGAAGATCAATTGACAAATTCTTCAAAATTCACTATTCATTTCACCAATTTCACTTATCAACTCAACTAAATCCATCAAATTCACTTTGGACTACAAGGCTACCAATCATCAATTTTTCAAATCAGTAATCCACACTTTCATCAAACTCATCATAACACTATTAGAAATTCTGAATCACTACAACTTTGACTATTACCATCCATTTAACTTGATTCAATCAAGGCAAAAAGACCACCACTCATTCACTTCTCCCTTCAAACCTATTATCAAAATTCCATGACACTGTAATCATCATCATTCTAATTGAAACAATACAAAGATCATATTCACAAACGCTGTTTTATCAGATTCCTTACTTTTAGCAGTCAAAACACCATTTTGCTTACTCAAAACACCATGATTCCACATTGTTCAATACATTAAAATGAAAAACCTTGCTTCAGGACTTCTTCTAGACCTTGAGTCACATTTTTCATCATCATTTAGATAGTTACAAACCCAAACCAAACACTCAAATCACTGTCTACACAGAATCTCAGTTTCTTGCATTGAAAAGGCCAAAATTTTCCAAAACACCAAATCAGGTGTAACTTGCAAACCATAATGAATCTCTACAGGATAAATATATTTTTGAGTACCCATTTTTATCATTAAAAACATATCTCATTTTTATGTACACTTGTTTTGGAACACACGCCTGTTGTCCTGACCTCTTTGTTACTAAAGAGCCCCAAATAGGCCAATTTAACAAAGGAGACACCTTTAAAACAACTACAAATCATTTACCAACCATAAAAAAGTCTTTATACATGTGGAAAAACTCACAAATCATCAATATTCAAGGTAAGAAATTCTCAACAATATAATTAAATAGTAAACCCTTGTTTATAGGCTTTTAAAGCACAAGCAAGTGAGGGTTTTTAAGAAATATCATCTACAAACCTCCAAATCACCTACCACTATTGCAAACACCTGTAAATAAGTATTCCTAAACATAATAACCCTTACCCATATCAAAAAAATTTCTATTCCAACCGTTCCAACTTGTAGGCACCATCTTTCATATGGAAAACTCAGATTTTCCTCTTGGAGCAACAACTATCTTCATATCCACGCCTTCCCTGTTACTTTTTGACACACTTTCCACTCAAAAACATGTTAAATAAAAATAAAAAACCATTGATCCCACCATTCTACTAGCCTATAATGGTGGGATGGAGAATATTTTCCTTATAAGACTCTCAAAATCACAGAGTGAGGATCACTGCTTGGGACACATAAAACTACTTTTCCTTCTTTTATTTCTAAAAACTAACCTTCCAAATTCTTTGTGAATGAAACTAACTCTACCTACAATGAGATCACACAAGGATTTAAACTTTTTAAGTTCCTAAATTACCAATATAAGATAAAAGCCATGGAGAAAGTGCTACAAACTTAGAAACAGGGGATTTTATTTCAAAATCTGATTACAAAAACTCAACTTCTATTTTTTCCACGCCTTTTCATGATTTTTATAGCTTTTACAATAGTTATGAAAGTGCCTTTTTAGTTTCCAATTGACCAAAATCTTTCCTCTCCCACTTTGTCTCTTCACATTTTGATTTTTGTGTTCTTTTTTCTAATTTTTGCCTTTTCACATTTTTGACAACAAATGAACAATTTTGGAAACCTTATCACCTAGGGACAAAACTGACATTTTTTTGTATTTTGATTCTATTTACTTCCTAAAGAGCTTTCAATGAATTAGAATGGCCTTTACAATTCCTTCATATTTTGAAAACTCAAATCTTTACAAATTTGTTTTCAAAGTCAAGGTGCTCCTGCACCAAACCACCTCTTCCACTCACTAATTTATCTTGTCTTCTCTTAAGCTTCTCCTCCACTCTGATTTCCATTTGATAAAAACCTTCTACACTCCTAGGGTTAGCCAAAACCAATTCATCTTGTATTTTTAACCTCAAACCACCAATATATCGTGCAACTTTTTCATCTTCATTCTCATGATGACCAGACCTTAAACTTAATTTATAAAAATCCCCAGTATAAGACTTACTATCCATTTCTTTATGTCTTAAGCTTTGAAATTTCTTAAACATTTGAACTTAATGATCCTTGGGTATGAATTTACCTTCGATTTTTGATATCATCTTGTCCCATGAGGTGATTTTAGACTTGCCTTGCTTCCTCCTCTCAAATTGAAAGTAGTCCCACCATACCAAAGCATGGCCTTGCAACTTTGTCTTTGCAATACTTACTCTTTGCTCCTTAGGAACCTCATCACATTCAAATTGATTATCTAATGCAGCAATCCATTCAAGTAGTTTTTCATCATTTAAACTTCCACCATATTTAGGAACATCAATTTTTACCTTAGGCTTGTCATCTCTAACTACCCTTACCAACTTTGCAATCCTTTGGTATTTTGGATCAAGTTCTTCTTCCATGTCTTCAAAATCATCATCTTCTTCTTCATCTGATTCACTCTCTTCCACATCCCTTCTTTTTTTCATCTCCAAGGCTATGATTCTTTCCTCCAACTCTCTGATTTCACTAGTCCATCTCCTTCATCTCTTTAGCCATATCTTTTTTCTTTGGAGGAATCATTGAATACCAAACTATTCACTTCTTCCTTGCTCTTCACAAACTGAAAAATGAAAAAAAATCTACTCCTTGAATCTTTGATACCACTATGATGCAGAGTGGTAGGGGAAGCAACTTCCTTTTCAAAAGCTTCTCTCAAATACTCTATATGCACACACCAACTTCACTATTCCTCTCAACAATGCAACTTGACCACTCAACTTGAATCATACAACCAAACATCTCAATAGGACTTGGGGATGATGTAAATACTCTTCACACAACACAACATGACCAAAAAAATAGACCTTGCACCCAAAAGCATCCACTCTTCCATGGCTTCTACACAAGCCCATGCAACTTTGCAACATTCACCGACTAGGATAGTCAAAATAAAAAATGATTAAAGGAATTAATCAATCAATGAAACATGGTTTTATACTCCTAATACCATCCTCCACAAATTCCCAAAAGCACAAGATCAAACACCCAAAACAAACGTATCAAAAGATTGATTTACAAGCCATAAACAAGGCTTAACTAGGCCTACATAAGGAAGCTTTCAACTTTTCAAGGCACACCCCAACACCCCTATGATGCAATATCAAGGTAGAGGAACACATAATCAGGATCAAGGAATCAAGTTCCAACTCAGATTCAAGTTTCCAACACAAATTTCATCAAATCAACACTATGGCTTCCTAATTCACTAGTAACAACAAATAGGCCTATCCTTTAGAGGAGGTTGCAAGAATACCAACTCAACATCCAAATAGCATCCATACATCATCAAAAACACTGAACCAAGCTTACACATGAGATTCTTATGCAACAACACAAAGAAACTTCAAGTCACCCTGCTTAAAGGCTACTAGAATTAGCCCAATTTTACACACAAAGTACTTTTTAAACTTCTTTCCACCACAAGATCTTTTAGGCAGTCTCAAATTGTATTACAAAACCATAGATTCTCTGATCAATTCTTCCGTACAGGTCTTCTAAGGTGCTGCTCCAGAAAACCCTCCTATTTCACCTTAAAACCTAGGATTTCTCTATAACTTCACTCTATTGGCCACAAAAACTCAAACCAAAGTTCAAAACATCTTTGCCCAAGTATGCATAGACCCTCCAAACCTTTCTACACTCAGTCCCTTCACAAATTCACCAATACACAACCTATAGCCTTCATTTTCTCTAGGAAAACTCACATACCCGACCTAAAGCATCACTAGAACTCAATTTTCTTGACTCCCAGCACTATAGTAACTTATTAGAAAATTATGCAAAGTGCATTCTAAAGACCATTTTCATACATTTACAAGGGAAAAACTGACCTAGGGCATCAGATAACTTTTGCAAACCTCTATCTTTCACTCTGAAACAAATTGTAACATGAAGAGGACTCCTAAATCCACCATTCCACCAGGTTTCATAATTTTTCCATACACACAGAATCGCTCTGAGGTATGTTTAACTGGATCGATCCCTTAAGGGTCCAAAGGGAAAAATGGCTACAAACTTTAGCATGAGGTTACTCGGACACTGTGATGCTTAGAAACTTATCATCTAATCCTATGGGATTGTGTTGGGACCCTCTACAATAACCTCTCTCGGTTTTCATTATCTCGGAGTGGTTTTCCTGTGGTGTCCAGTTTTCAATTGATGGAAAAAGTGTCAAATGCAAGCAGTGGAAAGTTGCAAAGTTGTGCAACTTTCGTTCTCCAACTCGTGTGACCAAATGGATTGTTCCAATGTGTCTGAATAGGCATGTTTATGCTATTCATGGTCCTATTTCACACCCAAACATGCGAAATTGCTCTGAGCTACGTTCCATCGGATCGATCCCTTAAGGGTCCAAAGGAAAAAATGGCTACAAACTTCAATATGAGGTTACTCAAACACCGTGATGCTTAGAAATTTCTTGTCTAATCCTATGGGATTGCGTTGGGCCCCTCTACAATAACCTCTCTTGGTTTTCATTATCTCAAAGTGGTTTTCCTATGGAGTCCAGTTTTCAGTTGATGAAAAAAGTGTTAAATGCAAGCAGTGGAAAGTTGCAAGGTGGTGCAATTTTCGTTCTGCAAATCATGAGACCAAATAAACTATTCCAACACATCTGAATAGGCATATTTACACTATTCATGGTCCTCTTTCACATCCAAACACACAGAATCGCTCTGAGCTACGTTCAACCGGATCGATTCCTTAAGGGTCTAAAGGGAAAAATGGCTGCAAACTTCAGAATGAGGTTACTTGGACACCATGATGATTAGAAACTTATCATCTAATTCTATGGAATTTTGTTGGTCCCCTCTACAATAACCTCTCTCGGTTTTTGTTATCTCGAAGTAGTTTTCCCGTAATGCCCAGTTTTCAGTTGATGGAAAAAGTGTCAAATGGAAGCAGTGGAAAGTTGCAAAGTGGTGCAACTTTTATTTTGCAACTCATGTGACAAAATAGACTATTCCAATGTGTTTGAATAGGCATGGTCCTCTTTCACACCCAAACATGTGGAATCGCTCCGAGCTACGTTCAACCAGATCAATTCTTTAAAGGTCCAAAGGGCAAAATAGTTGCAAACTTCAACATGAGTTTACTCAGACACCATGATACTTAGAAACTTCTCGTCTGATCCTATGGGATCATATTGGGATCTTCTATAATGACCTCTCTTAGTTTTCATTATCTTGAAGTAGTTTTCCCATAGTGTCTAGTTTTCAATTGATGAAAAAGTGTCAAATGGAGTTGAAAGCTGCAAAGCGGTGCAATTTATCTCGCAACTGTGGTGACCAAACAACCATTCCAACAACCAATAGTAATTTTTATGCCGCAGGGTATGGTCCTCGCACCAAAACACACAAATTGCCTGAGTTACGCTCAACTAACCATCCCTTATGGGTCTAGCAAAATGGCTGCAAATCAAAGATGAGGTCCCGATATCGTGATGCTTAGAAATCCTCATATCTAACCTATGATTGTGTTGGACCCTACAACTTCTCTCAATTTTCATTATCTTAGAGTGGTTTTTTCTTGTAGTTCCGCTTAGTTGATGGAAAGGGCCAATGAGGTGCTGTAAAGTGAAAGTTGCAAAGTGGCAACTTTCATTTTGCAACTTAGACCAAAATGGATTGTTCCAACATGTACAACAGAAATTTTACATTAGGAATGGTCCTCTTCACTCCCAAACATGCGAATCGCCCGAAGCTATGTTCAACTGTGACCATCCCTTAAGGGTCCAAAGGGGAAAATGGCTGCAAAATTCAACATGAGGTTATTCAGACACTGTGATCCTTAGAAACTTCTTGTTTGATCCTATGGGATCGTGTTGGGACCCTCTACAATAACCTCTCTCAGTTTTCGTTATCTCGGAGTGGGTTTCCCATGGTGTTCAGTCATTGATGGAGTAAGTGTCAAATGCAAGTGGAAAGTTGCAAAGTGTGGTGCACTTTTTGTTCTCGCAATTCTTAGTGACCAAACGGACTATTCCAAATACACATCCGGAAAGTAGAAATTTTTATGCTAGGCATGTCCTTCTTTTTCACCCAAACACGATAATTGCTCCGAAAGCATGCTCAACCAGATCGATCCCTTAAGGGTTTGAGTGTAGTATGTTGAAATAGGCCATTCCTTCTATTGTTTAGGTTGTGTCTCGGTGATATGGATCTGATGTAACTTGAATTCTGGTAGCTTGATATATAGATTTTATTGATCCTAGGGTTCAATTTGTATGATTTTGAAAAAAGAAGCGAACTGAGTAGAGTTATCAACATTATTCGTAAATCATAAGAATTTGTTTAGTACACTAGCCATTTTGATGCCTTCTTGTAGTCTCAAACATTATTTTGTATCATTTTTACATTGGTTTTCGAAGTTGAAACTTAATTTAGCTCCATAATACAAAATCTAGTGCAAGTTGATTTTCACGTGAAAAAATGAATAAATCACATTGATTTTTATGGAAAAACCATGAGACTACAGTTTGTTGTCATTATTATGCTTTTGATAGATTTTTCCAAGCATCCATAGCTTGTCTAAAAGCACCATTTTAGGGTTTTGTTTACCAAGTAAGGCAATGAAACTATTTGATAAAATGCTTTGATAGACATGTATGAAAATGTTAGCATAGATAAGGCACGAACTTTGAAATGGTTTAAAGAAATGGGTTTACGAAGATAGAATGGACGTGCTATGACAAGCAAATTCATATGGATTGTCGCGGCATTCCATCACCATTGAGACCACATTTCTTTGAGGCTTTTTTTCAAACAGTTTGCTGCCTTTTTTATGCTATTGCTTATTAGTATGCTTTGATAGATTTTTTCCACAAGCATCCATACCTTTTTTGGAAGCACCCATTTTAGGCTTTTAGCCATAGCAACAAGGAAGCGAACTGTTTGATAAATGCTTTGGTAAATATGTATGATAAATGTAGTAGCATAGGCAAGGCAACAAACTGTTTGAAAAAATGCCTCAAAGAAATGTGGTCTCATGGTGATGGAATGCCATGACAATCACAACAATTTGCTTGTCATGGCATTCCACCACCATGAGACCACATTTCTTTGAGGCATTTTTTTCAAACAGTTCATTCCCTTGTCTATGCTATTGCTTACTATTATGTTATGATAGATTTTTTCTAAGCATCCATAACTTGTTCAAAGACTGTTTTAGGCTTTCTACTATGTACAAGGTAATGAACTGCTTGATAAAATGTCAATAGACATGTATGAAAATGTGTTAGCATAGACAAGGTAGAACTCTTTGAAAAAAATGCCTCAAAGAAATGAGGTCTCAAGGGTGATGGAATGCGCGCCAATCAATGTTTTTGATTGTCATGGCATTCCATCAGTCATGAGACCATTATTTGAGGTTTTTTCAAAGAGTTCTCTCTTATCTATGATATTGCTTACTATTATGTTTTTTGATACTCTTTTTCAAGCATCCAGCTTGCTCAAAGCACTTCTTTTAGGCTTCACCACAGCAACAAGGCAACACTTGAACCATCGGACAAAAATGTCGGTAGAAACATATAAAAAATGTGGTAGTATAGACAAGCAAGAACTATTTGAAAAACTCCTCAAAGAAATGGTCTCATAGAATGCCATGACAAGAAATGTAATTGGAAGCTATCTAGTTATTAGTTATGCAATGTGAAGTAATTACATAACTATTAGGCTGACTTTGTAAAAAACTATATTGAATTGAAATTTTGTCATCTATCAGCATCTAGTTATTAGTAATATGTAATGTAAGCAATGTTTAAGTTTGAAAGATGTGCAACTAATGTAATCAACGCAGGAATACAACCATAAAAATCTATTTTTACTAAGTTACCGGTTTGGTTTTTGGTTCGGGTTCAGGTTTGACAACCCAGTTCGCCGGTTTGGGAATTTTTTTTGGGGGGTTGGGTTCGTTTTGGGTTCAATAATACAAAAACATAAAAATCAGAAATATATACATATTTGCAGTAGTAATTAAGTTCAGAATACACCACCATATTAATAGTCTAATAACATAGCAAAATACATCACCACTTTCATAGTCACTAAGTCAAATATTAAAATATTAGGATACTCGAATGTCATGATAAAATTATAAATTAAAAGTTCAAAACATAAAATGTCATAAGCCTAATCAACCATTATTAATCATTGATCAATCCAAAAGTGTGAACATTTTTCGTGGAAGGAAAAAACAAGAAAATAATGTTACATAATTATTTACATTGTGAAAGAGCCAAAACCTTTTTCTTGCAGATCGTAGAAGAATCTCAGTGATTTTTTGGGTGTCCTTGCCTTGGAACGGAACTATCCTGAGCATGAATGATTGACTAGGAACTGTGAGAAAGAAATAAGATAAATCATGCAACTTGTTGCAATTTCTCTCCTTAGGAAAAAGGGTAAAGTTTTCTTTTCAAGGAGAATCTCCTTTAGAGTTTGAATGCATTGATAATTTTCAAGATAGAATTAGCCAAATATGTCATCTAGGTTTGAAGCTTTTAGGTAAAATATTTTCTTCTTAAAATTTTGTTCAAAATTCAAGATGCAGGCTCTCCTCCCTTAGGGAAGAGAAGGCCTATCAAACCTAACACTCTTATGCAACAGTTCTTAAGTTCTTGTTCATGCATTATTAGATGCGAAGTTTCAAAATAGGCATGGTTATAAAAATTATCATCTTAGGACTATCATTGCATCAAATTAAGAATTTTCAATCCTTTATGGTCTAGACAAGAGAAGTATGGAGTAGTGTTCCAATGCTAAAGTCTTATTGTGAATCTCTTTTCTATGAGTGGTTTAAAAATGAGGAATCTATCTTCTACACCAAATGAGAAATATTCACAATATGTGCTAGGAAGGAATAAGTCCATAAGATCAAGTATGCAAGAAATGAGAATCGCAAAATTGGCTTATGTTTGACTTCCACACACATAAATTTTCACACTTTTCGATGTTCACACGTAAGTCAAAAAGTATATGTGCGTAATTTGTAAAGTATACACTTGAATACATGTAACTCATATCTATTGAACCATGAATTTATAACGCAAATATAGACACCATTGATAAAAAATATTTGTATTAAAAGAAAATAGCCATGTACGCATACATCAATATATGTCGATATAAGTATAAAATATAGTTACAAAATAGCCATATAGGCTTACGAGAATTCCATATAGGCATACAATGTCAAATATATCGAATACAAAATATGTACAAAATTTCCATGTAGGCATACAACAAAGGGCTCTGCATTCAAAATTCATTTCTCTCCATGCTCTGGTTTAAATATAATTTTCTTTCCCTTTTCTTGGTGATTCGATGGTGATAAGTCTATCACCCATTTTTACTATGCTCGAGGAGTGCTCCTATTGCTCCTCCTAGGGTTTAGCTCTTGGTGAAGTTTTAATTGTTACAATAAGAAGTAAAGACATTAATATATAGAAATTACATTATAAAAATTGATATATTTAACAAAATAATCACTTACGGCCATCTCACGATCACTCTCCTCGATGGAAATATTACATGCTAATGTTGAGGCGTGCTCAAGCCCTGTATAAACCATCCAAATAGAAATTAAACTACGAATCAATAATGGTTTGATTTTTCACTAGAACTAGATCATCTATAACAACAAATGTAAATTGAAATTTAGTAATTTGCCTCATACCTCCCCTATCGTGAGCCATCATGATTGTATAGTGGAGGAAACACACTAATATCCATTTCCCTCATAACGCTTAAGTGTTTCGCTACCAACATTTGAAAATAAACAACAAATTATTCAATCAACAAAAAAAGTTAAGTTAAGGAATATCCAATGATGACTTATAATGTATGAGATTTAATGAACAAAATTTTGAGTACAAGACAACTATATATTTCTGATTATTAGTTATCGAATTTGAAGTAATTCTTTGAGTTTGAATGATGTAATGCAAATGTAACCAACAATATGAATATAAACTACAAAATCTATTAAACTTAGAATTCATTAGTTAAGTTCCCTTTATCTATATTACCCAAAGTGGAATGTTTGATCAAATCTACTGGCATCAGGAGGTGTTTTGAACTCCAACATTACCTAGTCTAACATCCAAATCAAGTTATTAAACACCATCTACAAACAATGCTAATAATATGTAATAAATTTATAACGTTTAATAGTTACGTGAGCACCTCCCCGAAAGTGCCCAGAGGGTCATACTAACAAGTCGCCCACAAGATTGACACATGGGTCTGGCCACCACATGAAGACTCCCTAGATGGTAAGCAGCAATAGGGCTAGTGTGATGGATGATAGTCTAGGTCAAAATTGTGATCTCCTGCAATGTCTCTACATCGACACTCTCCTTCGCAATGACAAACATCACAATGTGCTCACGAGGCAGCCTAGCGAGAGGTTGTCTCCCTTTCCATGCAGGATCTGGCTGTGCACTGGGCCTATCCTGAGTTGACCCCCCACCTCTCCCTTGGAACTCCCTCATATCAAAATAATTTGGGATTTGGTTCAATACAAACTCACTGTATAGTTTCTTAAGAAAATATTGGGGGACTTCACAATTATTGCATAGGTACAAAAGACAACATCTATCATAAATGGTTCCTAATCTCGGCAAGGGTACCAATGAATAGGAAACCTCTTTACACTGAGGGTAAGATTTTGATTTGTTTTAGGGCTAGTGAATAGAGAGCAAAAATCACCTTTAGTAATTTTTAAATCTTTTACTTGTTTATATGATAATTTGTCTGCATAATATGCCCTAGTTGTCTGCCTCCTATCTTGCCATCCAAATATTTTTTGGGTGATTACATCTACATTTTTTAACATGTCTTTCAATGAATTTGCTAGAAGTATTATTTTTGTGGTTGAAGCATTTGGATCACTCAACCTATTGATAAGATCCTCAAGTTTTTCTATTGTTCTCACTTACCTCAAATTTTCTTGAGTGCTGTGGAGGTATTGGAGGATTGAGGAGGTTATTTTGATGTTGAGGATTTGCCTCCTCTTCTCATTGAGGATTTGCAGGATTTCCTACAAATTAAAAAAAAAAAATCAAATCTAACCTAAAACAAACAAAATCAATTTCAAACTAACAAATTCAAAACAAATAGCAAACAATACTTACCTCCCACATATTTTCATTGTCATGGTGCTATATTTGCAAATAAAATCCAACTGTTCTTGATGAAATTTGCAGAAATCCTTCCTCTGAGAATGAGCGAAGTGAGGTTTTAAGCTCACAGCCGAGAAAACAACAAACAGAAATGACACCTTTCACTTTTCTTTTAAAACCACATAATGCAAGTGCATTTATAACTACTGTTATCTATTTTCAAAACCATTTGGCCATAAAAGTGCACTAACCTCTCATGCACCCACCCATGGGAAAAATAAAAGGGAAAATCCATCAAAGATGTCCACAAAGAAAAGTAGGCTTCTCAAGCAACGATAAAGTATATCGCTAGCTGGTCCTAATTCCATGCACACTTCTGTGTCCACCCATCATTGCTCATCTTGCCAAGTTTGGAGAGTTAAAGGTTCCAAACTATCAACCAATCGATCTTTTATCCCTAAAAACACTCCATCCACACCTCCACGCATGATATCCAATTACATTAAACCGTATTGGTAGCCACCCTTCATCATAAGGATTCAGAAGGCACTCTATTGCGATTTGCGCATAAAGATAGAGTTAACTTCGGTATCAACAAAGTAGATCAAGAATCTCAAAAGTTGCATTCAAGTGCATGTATCTTGGCAAAGTAACTTCTTCAAGTGGGCTATCCATGGAAATATCATGACATAAGATCTACATTTGAACCATAAGTGGTTTAGTATGAGCTTGAAAATCTTCATGTAAAAAATACAAAAATAAAAATAAAATTACAGGAAAATCCAAAAAAATTAGAACAAGACTAAAAAGCAAAGAGAAAATTGTCTCATAGTGAAAGTTTCACTTTGGTGGCACTTTGACAAAAATTATGATGAAAACCCGGAAAATAAGTACAGGCGTAGAATTGAGCATCTACGCACCACTTCAAGTGGAAGCGCATCTTATCTCATCCATAATAAACTCAAAGATTCCATCCATCTCATCCATAATAAATCATTCATCCAAGGAACCACGAACATCCAATCCATTCTATATCCATAGTCCAAGTTATCTTTGATCTTGAAGAATTTTGGTGCACACTTTACACTTGCTTATGGTAGACATCTTGACATGAGTCATTTTTATTGATCCTATCCTACCTAGCATTATTTGAGCCATGAAGCACTATCCAAATGAGAATTCTCTATTTTAACACCTTATATTATCACAAGATAATCCTTGACATTCTTTGTGTGCTTACCATATCCATCCATCACATTCCATACATTGCTAGACACTGGAGGTAGATATTTACATCTTGCTTCGGGAATAAATTTTGATCTATATCCTCCAACTTATGTGGTGATGCAAACATTGGAAAACATGAAATCAAATCAGTCAAAGAAATTGTAAGAAAACAATCCAAATCACTAGCCTATGGCATATTTTGACAAGAAGATGTTCCTTATCAAGATTTATCTTTCATCGAACATCAATCCAAACAATCAATATCACTTGTATCTAATTGGGTACTTCAATGTCACATCAAATCATCCAAACCAACTTTTGTTCCAAATCAAGCTTCAAAATTGATCAATCAACCAATCAATCCATCATCTCGTGATATCCTTCCCAATCCTTGTGTTTCTTAAGACTATCTTACATTGTTTTGCATCCTCAACAAGACACCATCAACCTCATCATCTTAGAATATCCATCCTAATCCTCATGTTTTCTAATTACTATCCTTGCATTTTGTGTATCCTCAACAATGTTGGTTACCATCAACTATCGATCAAATCAACTAACCTTAGCTTGGTTTTCAAATAAAACCAAATGTGAGCACTCCATATCACACACATGTCCATATCCAAACAAGTCAAAATCACAAAATTGAAACCAAGAAAATCCAAAACATTTAGGAAAAATCAAAAATCCAAAATATTCAAAACACAAAATCCAAAACATTCATAAAATCTAAGAAAACACAAAAACATTGGAAATTTTGAAAATCAAAAAATTTGTAAAAAATCTTGAAAATACCAAAAACAACCTCAAAACATTTTGAAAAACATCCAAATATTTGAAAAAATCCATCCATCCCCATCTTGCTTTCACCCGAAATAAACATCACTCATAATAAATCATCATCATCCTCAACCTTTGGTGAAATAGTCAAAAGCAAGTCTAGCAAGTTACAAAGTGAAAACTCGACCGTTAGGGTCTCAAGTCTAGGTTAGTAAGTAAACAAGTTGGTCAACTCTTGGTACTAATAGCTTATCATCTAGTTTGTCATGAATCATCTGATAACATCATGTCCTAGGATGCATCCTTCCTACAATGGACATCAACATCAGGCATCATCGTAGTTCAGTCTTGGCTAGCAATATGGAGAACATTAGCTTGTTTGTTTACTTGATCTTTGTCTTTTGATTTATCTTATTGGGCTCATTTCGATGACCTCTCAATGATGTCCAAATGAAGGGATTTAGAGATAAAGGAATGGGGCAACAATCGTTATCTTTTTATTTGCTATGCTTGTTGGATATCCTTGTAATATAACCTTGGTGAATACTTGCTTTACTAGGTATGGATGGAGGGTGTTTTGGACAACTTATTGACTATTACATTGTTAGGTTTTGCCTTTCTATGTTTTGGTTTGAGATGTTTGAAATGTCTGACGTACATCCTAGTACGGTTTCCATATGTTAGGTGTGAACAAGAGTACTCCTATCTGATTATCGAGTCAAAGTCCATCACACTAGTTACAACTCCATCCTGGTTCTTTATACCTTGATGCATCGTGCCTATGTGTGTTATCAAACATAAGGTAAGTAAGCCCTTTTAAAATCCCAATTCCTGATAAGCAATACAATACATCATCATCTCTAATAAAGTCTCAACAGACCATGGACTTGTTGGATACTCTTTTCATCATCTCATTTCTTCTATCCTCTTTTCACGCTAACATAATATCATGTCCATTATGCATCCACAAACCATTAGCATACACACGTCTCATAATCATAGCATATCATATCATCCATTTCACATGCATTGCATCATCATTTAAGATGTTTAGGATAATATAGATTGGTTATTATAAGCATCTCATAAACCATCTCATTTGCATCATCGTCATAACCATCCATATGTCCATCTTGAACCTCTTTGTTGTGAGATCGACCCTCAAATCGAATTTTTTGTTTGATCTCTTGAGGGGGAAGTGTACCAGTAGACTTCTTTCCATTGGGGTATCCAAAAAAATTAGATTTTTTTTGAATTTTGATCATGACAAGATTATTCTTTGAACCAACGCAGCAAGCACATTGCTTCAAAGAGGGGAAAAATGTAGATGTTCAAATTATACTGATTGATATCATACTCTTGATCCTAATTTACTAACATTAGTTCTTCCTTAATCACTTCTTTACTAACCATTTTAATTAAATAATCCTTAATTAATTAATTCATCATAATTCTTCTCTCAATTAAATAAACCAACTTTATTTGATTAAATCATCATCTTCTTTTAATTAAATAAATCATTTTATTTTATTAATCCTAATGTTCCTCTTTTAATTAAATAAATTACTTTATTTGATTAAATCATCATCTTCTTTTAATTAAATAAATCATTTTATTTGATTAATCCTAATGTTCCTCTTTTAATTAAATAAATCACTTTATTTGATTATATCATAATCTTCCTTTAATTAAATAAATCAAACTCTATATAATTAATCTAATGTTCATTATTCCTCCCATTTGATTTAAATAAATCCAAAAATCTAAGTCAAATGTCAAATTAGCTAATTTCCATCTAAGTTAATCAAATCTTGATTAACTCTAACACTAATCCATCAAATCCTCTAGATTTTGCAACTTGTGCAAGTAAATCAATTTAATTGATTTATAAATTCTTCTATTTTCATTCAAAAAGGCATCTATTTGGAATATTCCTCCATTTTGAAATCTCCCTCCTAAAAGGACTTTGTCCTCCAACAAGGCATTTAAGTCTCTTACATGTACTTTTTCTTGAGCCAAGTGGCATTAACTCTTCTTCCATCTCTTCCTCCACAAGCCAACTTTCAAATTTCAAATTTCCACCTAATTGCATTAACTTGCACATTGATCAAAATGTGCTCCACCTCCTTCCATTAGCATGTTGAAAAGTGGCACAATGCCATTGGTTCAAGGTTAATCCTCCATATTCATCCTATTCTCCATTCTTCCATCCTTCTTCCTTATAAATAGAGGCCTTCTCTATTGTATTGAGGGACAAGTCTGATGCAAGCTCATTATCCACAATCTTAGGCTTTTTGTACTATCCACTATTTTATGCATTTGAGTTCATCCATTCTCCATCAAGGTTATTATAGCATTTCATCACCATAGCTAGGTTCTTGCCATTTTGTTCATCGCACATCCATCATCCAAGAGCTTATCAAAGGTTGGGAAAGGGCTACTTTTCATATCAAAGTAGCACCAATCCACTATGGGATAGGTATGCACCATGTTTTTTATGCTCTCAATTAGTCTCTTTGGTAATTTTGTTGTTTTTTTTGCATTATGAAGCATGTTGGAGTATTTCATAGAGATGTTATGTTTGCTTTGCTTTAGATGACTAACCATGCTAATGTATGTTGAAGTTTTATCATTTGCAGATTTTAGCATCTACATCTGACACTAGATGTGAGCACTAACCTACGATCTTGCTCAAACAAAGACAAATGTTAGCATTATTCATGTTTTAAACAAGGAAAATACAATGCTCCCTATGAAATTCATTCAAACACAAGAATAATGGAAACAAAGCAAAAAAGAAAGCAAAGTACAATGAAACACTATTCTAATGATCAAACCAGCATCCCTTAGGGGGATTGGTGCTTATTTGATGTGGAAAGAAGCCCTCTTCCAATCCCTTGATAAGATCTTGATGATGGAGATGTATGATTCTTGACTATAATGAATTGCTATGGATTGTGGATGCAAATGCATAAACTTGTGTCAACTTGTGTATAAGATTGTGGATGATTGTGGATGAACTTGTGTATCACAAATTAGTAAAAGAGTCTTCTATTTATAGAAGAGAAAGATGGAGGATGAGGAAAAATGGATGAATGTGGGATCAAACACCAACTAATACCGTAATGCCAATTGTCAACATGTGAGTGGACAAAGGTGGAGCACATTCTGGTCATTGTGCAATTAAATATAATTAGGCGGAAATTCAAATTGGAGGAAATGACAAGTTGGAGGGAGAAGAAAATGAAGTTATTGCCACTTAGGTCAAGGAAAAGGACATGTAAGTGGCTTTTAATGCCTTGTTGGATATAAAAACCCTTTTGGAGGTATTTTTTGAATTTAAGAATATTCCCTTTTCGATGCCTTTTTTTAATGAAAATAGAGATTTAATAAATCAATTAAAATGATTTTCATGAGAAAGTTGTAAAAGCTAGAGGATTTGATGGATTAAGATTAAGATTAATTGGGATTTGATTAATTTAAGAGGAGATTAGCTTATTTAACATTTTGACTTAGATTTTAGGATTTAAATAAATCAAAATGAGGAATAATGAATAAAAAGATTTAGTTAAATAAAGTTTGATTTATTTAACTAAAGGAAGTGATGTTAGATTAAATCAAATAAAGATTAATTTATTTAATTTAAGGGAGATGACCTTGGAGATTAATTAAATAAATTGAATTATTTAATTAAAAGAGGGACTATATGATTAATTAAATAAAATTATTTATTTAATTACTAGGAGAGAATGACTTAATCAGATAAATTTGATTTATTTAATTAAGAGATGGAATGTGATGAATTTAATCAAATAAGGGTTATTTAATTAAATGATTAGCAAAGGAAATGATTCAGGATGAACTGGTGTTAGTAAAATCAGGATAAGGTGTATAAGATCAATTAGTATATTTTACGTGTCTACATTTTCATATGGCTAATTGTAAGCCTACACCAACTCCCTTTTTGTTTGTAGTTAAGCTTGAGGAAAAATGTTCCACACAACTGGTTGATGCTACTTTGTATCATCAACTTGTTGGTAGCCTCATCTACTTGACTCATACATGTCCCGACATTTCCTTTGTAGTTGGCATTGTTTTGCACTTCATGATAGAACCACATGAGCTTCATTGGAAAGCTGTCAAATGCATCTTGCACTACATCCAGGGCACTCATCAGTATGGGATTCACTATGCAGTAGGAACAAGTTTAGACTTACTGGGATACACAAATTTTGATTAGGCTAGTGATATTGATTATCATAAGTCCACATCTAGCTACAGTTTTCACTATGGTTCTAGCCCCATTTGTTGGCATAGCAAGAAGCAACATATCATTTCTCTTTCTTCAATTGAGGCTGAGTATCGAGGGGATGTCAATGCTGCCACTGAGGCCATTTGGCTTTAGAATATCCTCACTAAACTTGGCATCACCTTTTAGAAGCCATCAATCATCTATTGTGACAAACAAAGTGTCATCCAAATCTTGAACAACCCGGTCCATCATCAACGAACCAAACACATCGAGATCCATATGCATTTTCTTCAGGAAATGATTTAGGAGTAGATCATTGATTTGCAATACTATCTTACAATAGATCAAGTTGTAGATATATTCACCAAACCCTTCACTGAGAGCAAGTATGTTCATCTTTGGTCTCTCTTGGGGGTGAGGCAAATCTCTTTTGTGGGGGTCACTTAGACCTTCTTCATTCACCCTCTCATGGGAAGGAGTTTTTTCCCATTGGGTTTTCTCCTTCTTTATCTTTGAGAGGTTATTATGTGCATGGGTACCTCATCAGGCCTAGTAGCCAGGACCCATATTTTCATCTTGCATTGTATACTTCTCCCTAAGTTACACTTAAGGGGGGGTGTTAGTGTGAAAGGGGTACTTTATCTAAATAGTTCATTCTTAGCTAGTTCTCCGCTAAATTCCTCTTCACACTAACTTAACTTTACATAGGGATAAGGTGGTTGAGACTTAATGACATGATTTGTCACACCTCATAGGATGCCAACACTTGTCATAATCTGGTTGCATCTATCTCTCCCCTTGGCCTATATAACCAAGGAATTTCCTTTGTAATTCTTAATTCTCAAGCTGAATATAGCTTTGCATTCTTGAGAGGAATACAGTTTAGTCTTCCTCATATTTCTAGTTTTTCTTTCCTTCAGTCATTAGATTCCTGGTAGGCTAGTTAGCAAATCTCACAGGCTACAAATTAATCAAACAAAAAAAGGGATTTTATTTCACATTTTTTGAAGATATGAAAGATGCAACATATGCTTCCAATACTATAGGATAAAAAAAAATTAAAAAAATGAGTTTCATAAATTTTTTACCAAGTTATGGTGGTTAGGAAAATAAGTTTTAATATTTTTTAAAAAATTATAATAAAAAATTCATAACTAATTATTTACTAGCAAAAAAATTACAAAAAGTAAGTGGCACATCTCGGCATGTTTCCTCTACTTATATTGAAAGTTTCAAAAAATAATTTTTTTTCTTGTCCTTAGGTTGATTAGACATACACCTGCTTTTAATTTTTTTCTTGAAAATTTAGTACTACTACATTAAAATTTCAAATTTTCACCAAATAGATTCACTTTTTCGCAAAAAAGGACTAGTATATTAGAAACTAAATTCAATTTTCTACAAATTATGTTATTACATATTTTTTAAATCATGTTAATAACCTATTCAAATTTTTATGTCAAGTTTCCTAACTCTATTTTTTTGAATTTTCATTTCCACTTAAGGGCTTAATTCAAACCCCCATGATCTTGCACTGACCCTATACATGGCCTCCAATCCAAGTTTTACATCATAGACAATCCTCTCATTATGGATCAATACCTTGAGTATCCTTTAGACATCCTCTAGAGTCACTATGGCCACTCTTGTCGGTAAGTGGAATGATGAGGTCTCAAAGTGCCATCACTTGACAAGTGTGGTCATCATCGCCAAATGTGTTCAGATCTTTAGCATATAAGAAATATGGTACAATCCAATCACGTCAAGAAACATGACATAAAACTCACCCAACTCAACTATCTACTCTAAAATCTACAGTTTCCTCTCTCGTGACAGTAGTAGATGGAAGACCTCTACATGCACAATGTGCACGACATTAATTTTGCTAAAAATTGAAAAAATTCTAAGTCAAAACCCTAGTAATGCAATAGTGAGCCTTTATTGCAAAGGTGTTGCTCTGTCAAGATAGGAAAAGTGACACTATTTTCAATAGCATCACCAAAATGCATAAGCATTACTATTTTACAAAAGCATCACCAATTTAGCATCACTCAGCAAAAGCGATGCTCTAAAATTATGTAGAAGTGCCACCAAATTTCATACAACTGTGTCATAAAAAAAGAAAAAGCATCAATGTATTTTGAAACTCCAATGCCTATGCCTAGGAGCAATGCCTATGCCTAGGAGCAATGCCTTAATGCAAATTCATCGATATATTTTGTAAAGTCATCATGTCAAGTTTCAAAAGCATCGCCCAAATAATGGCACCTTTGTTTTCCCTAATCTAGCCTACATTTTGCTACATAGAAGTACATGCAAGGAAAATTTTTCAAGGTAGATACCTATGGTCTTGTGTCTACTAGCCAATGAAACTTCTGGACTCAGTCTATGCAGTGTGGGGAAGTACAAGGTGTGCCATTCTATCAAGTGCTCTAGAGGAACTCTCATGGAATCTCTCTAAGCTCTCTTAATTTCACCAAAGCAAAGTATGCAAATGAGCTCCAAATTCACATATATGCATTGCAAAACCTAGGATTTAAGCCCTATATCTCCATTTTCAAGCTTTGGAGCCTATCATTGTCATTCTATTAGGGTCCTAGGACTTATTCTTCATCCTCTTTGTAGTTGAACCTATCATGTAGCTTTGTCGTGAGGTTGACCCAAAATTTAGTTTTTCCACTCGATCTCTCGAGGGGGCAACAAACCAACATTCTATCATTTGCTAGGGCATAATAGGGAATCTGAAAAAACTTAAAATAAAATAAAAATAAAAATGATCTAAGTAGTATTAGCCCGAGTAGTGTCAATTCTTCAAAGCAATGTAACATGTACCTCTCTTCAAAGAGGGAAAAAATATAGACATCTAAAAATGTCTTGATCATATCACACACCTAATTTTGATTACTAACACCATTTCTCTCATTTCTTACCTATTTTCATCTATTTAATTGAATAATGCCAATTATTTAATTAAATTCACCATTTTATCCTATTAATTAGATAATTAGTAATATTCAATTAATTTACCGCCTTCACACTAGTTTTCATATTATTTGATAAGATAATGCAAATTATTCAATTAAATCTCCTAAGTCTTCTCATTTGATTAAATAATCCAAATTATTTAATGAAATGTCTTAAGTCACACTTTTATTAAATGATTTCTAATCATTTAATTAAAGATCTAAGTTCCCTCTACTTGCACAATTAAATAATTTCTTTAATTTTTAATTGACTAATTTCCTCCAATCCTCCAATCATTGAAATAATATTCTCATGGAATATTCCTCCAATTTGAATTTAAATATTTCCCTCCAAATGGAAATATCTCCCACATGCTCCTAAAATTAAGGGATTGCATTTTTCTCAAGCAATTTGAGCCCTTGATAAATATCATTTATCCATGTCTTTTACTCTCATTCAATTTTATCCTTTGATTAGCCAATTTGATCTAAAACATTGATCACTTCAAAAAATTTACAAATAGTATTCATTTTACATGAATTTATATTCACAACCATTTGAGAAAAGTTACTCTACTCATTTTCATACATATCATTTGAGATCAATTGTGAATAAATATCCACCATTATCAATCTTCATCAAAGCTTTACACAATCAACTATGAATTAGGCTTCAAATTGAGTAGTCCACAACTAATTCAACACTAATCCCCCAATGGGATGAGGTTTGCAATTATTAATTATGCTTTTGAATTGAGTTAGCTTTGATATTTCATATTTTCCTTAAGCTTTCTTAGTATTTGCAATAATATCATTGGAATATGGCTTAATTAGTTCAATTGCTTTGTTTCTTAGTTGATTTTTGGCCTAATTGATTTGATTAATCTTCCATGTTCACAACTACAGTGAAAAGGAGTGTATTCCACTAACCATGATGGAAATGGAAAAATTTAAGCAATTCAAATGGAATACATAAGCATGTTTGTGTTGAGTTGAAATCATTTATATATGTTTACAAGGATTCATCTAAATTATGTCATGTTCTTTCATTTTTTTATTCAAAATCCTTTTTTTTTTTTACTTTTTATGCAACTTCCATCTAATTCAATGTTGAATTCTATGTAAAAATATTATGATTACTAAAATCATGAAAATAATGGGTCTATATTATCAAAATTAAACATAAAACCTCATAATAAACATTTCAATTCAACAAGCATGAAAACATTACCTAAGATAATCAAATTTGATGTAAAAACTTCAAATTCTCTTCTTTTAGATTGTCAAGGAAACAAAATGTTGTTGAAAAGGTGATGGAGCAAGAAAAATATGGTAGTATAAGAATTCGACTACATGAAAAGGAATTTATTGTCAAACAAAGCACAGTAACTAGACAAAAGCAAGGAATTGTGGGCCTATGCCATGGGTCAACTATATTTTTTATCATTTTTGGAAAAGGCCATGAGTGAAATGAGTTGTATAGAGAATTTACAATTTGGAAAGCGCCAAATAAGCTCTATAGAGAATTTTCAAGTGTGAAGTCATCAACTCTACATAAAGACCTACATAGGGGAGAGACCTAGAGGAGTAACAAGGGATGGAGGGAGAGGTTTAATGAGATTTAATAATAATGAAGAATATTTGTCCCCATTTAGTCAACTTCACACACATCCAAGTCACTAAAACAAAACACATGGCATCCTAAATGATTGGAACAAGGTAAAATGGTGTTAGTGACAAAGGTCAACAATATTGTTGAGGAAGTGGTACAACATGTTGCCTCACATATGTTATGAGATCCTTCACTTGTATTTTTTTTTACTTGTGATATTCAAGGTCTTTTGTAAATAAGTTTTAATTTGAAACCATGGTCATCTTATTAACTAGTAGCATCAAGTAATGATAGTTGAAGTTGCTTGATTTGTGTTAGAACCTTGGCATCGTGCTTGTTTAGGATACTATGCTAGTCCATCACCTACATATAAACTTTGTGATCATTTTCTTGAATGGTGTTGAACTTGATGATTTCCTTAGAGTGTGAGACCTACCCTTCAATGACCTAGAATATATTTTTATTTAACTTATGTAGTGTAGGAAAATGCGTACCCTTGCATTTTCACACTTTTTTGGGCCCTCCTTGCTTTATTTATCCTTATTTATGTCTTAATTGGTCCAATTTTGCATCCACAAGCTCAATGAATTATATCTTTTTATGGCTGATCCCAACAAATCTCAATGGATAAATGATAATTTAATGATTTTGGTTGTGTGTCCCTAATTTTTGGGTGGAGACTAAGATACCACCTAGGGCATCTGTGTCCCCCAAAGGTCTTGGGACCCTGATTTCAAATGTGCCTTAAAGTGGCCCCTTTTTGGAGTTTGTGCCCCAAGATTCATGCCTTGGGACTAAGACACCACTAGGGCATCTTAGTCAGGCCCTTGAGGTATTTTTGGGATTTAATTTCAAATTCTAGCAGGATTTGGCCTCCATTAATTAATGAATTCATATGTTAGCTTGTTGTGGTGTAATTTTAGGATATTAAGCATGTATAAGTATAAATACAAGGTTACTTCATTCATTTTCAATCAAGTCTTTTGCATGAGAGCATTCATAATAGCATAATTAAGTTCACAAGAGCATTCAAGAGAAAATCATCAAGCATTTGGATCCATCATCAAGATTCAAGCATCATTTCAAGGAGATTATTGAATCATGTGTGTTATTGTGCTAACATTTGTGATGTAAGGTTTATGATTCTAGCAAGTGTTTCAAAGATCAACATCATTTAAGCAAGAGTCAAGAACCACATCCATTGTAGCCATTTCAAGCATATTTGCAACACCTTATTACAAGGGTTTGGTGAGTTGTAACATGGCATTTTTTTCATTCATCATTTCCCTTCATTATTCTATTTCATTTAAAGGTTTAATTACCAACGATGCGTTTGCCCAAGGAAAACTCCCATTTACTAACAATCAATTTTTTTTTCCCTCTTGTGTGTTTTTGTTTACAGATTTAGGTTGAAGACTTGAAGATCATTTGAAGTGAAAAGTTGAAAAGTTGCAAATTTGCATTACAAAGTTATCATCTTCTTGAAAAGTCGTCTACAAGCCAAATCAAAAAGTTTTAGAACTTGAGATCAGAGAAGAAGGAAGTGCAGATCTTGAGCCTCGGGACCACATTTGAAGATTCCATAAATTCAATATGGGACTAAGTCACCACCTAGGGCATCTTAGTCCTCCTAAAGTTATTTTACAAAATTCTTCTAGATCCAATTTTGACATCTGAAGATTCTGCATTTCCCCTGAAAAACAACAACGGGACTAAGAAAACAATAAGGGCATCTTAGTCCTCC
Source organism: Sequoia sempervirens (assembly GCA_007258455.2). Taxonomy (NCBI): domain Eukaryota; kingdom Viridiplantae; phylum Streptophyta; class Pinopsida; order Cupressales; family Cupressaceae; genus Sequoia; species Sequoia sempervirens. The sequence continues at coordinate 110,947,812 of VDFB02000363.1, read as the reverse complement.
ATAGCACTTTTTGAAAACATTTTTGCATTTCTAGAATCCTTGTTACATTTCAAGACTTCCCAAGTAGACACATCATAAATCCCTATGGCATGATTTCATCATTTTCATTCATCATTTAACTTGCATCATTAGATTTTATAGGTTGAATGTTTACTTATCTTTTCCAAGATTTTGCTTGGTGGTGAACCCCTTAAAGTTTAAATAAGGTTCCCTCCTAGGTCTTCCTCATTGAGAATTGACTCACCCTTTGGGCTGATAGTCAATCCAACTAGGGTTCCTAGGACATATTTGAGTGACAATTGGAGAATAGTGGTACAATAAATTCACTCATTTTTCATATTGTTCAACTTATTATCATCTTGGACATTTTATGTTATTGTTTACTTCTATATTGTTGTAAATTTGATTTTTGCATTTGACTATGGTTTGGTAATATTTACATGCATAGAATAAATTTTATATTGTTTATGATGGCATTTCTATGAGTTGATGATTAATTGGGTCATTTCATTTCTTATATGATTGACATGAATGCTTAATTAACGAATTGAACTCCTAAAATGAGAGAGATAAGTTCACAAAGAGGGAAAGATAGGTAAGGAGGGAGGGAAAGATGTGGAAGTATAGAGGGGAGAGATATAGAGGTTAGAGACTTATAAGCCTAGGGAGTGAGAAATGAGAGACATAGGGAGAGAGATAGGATTGAGATAGAGAAGAGAGGGAGAGAGAGAGAGGGAAGTATCGACCTAGAGGAGTAATAAGGGAAGGAGGGAGAGAAAATTTCACAAAGATGGAAAGAGGGAAAGGAGGGAGGGAGATAGGTGGAGAGGGAGGGAAATAACTAGACAACCTAGAGAGATATAGAGGTGAGAGACCTACAATCTAGGGAGAGATGCATGAGAGACATAGGGGTGAGAGAGATAGAGGGGGGACAAAGATGGGTAATGAGACAAGGAGTGAGAGGTAGATATGGCTAAGGAGGGATGGAGAGGAAAAGAAGGACTAACTAAGAGACCTATAGAGAGGAGAGGTAGAGAGGTGAGGGGGAGAGAGAGGTGAGAGATAGAAGAGAGGGAGAGAGAAAGGGAAGTATTGGTAGAGGAGTAACAAGTTATGGAGGGAGAAGTAGACATGGAGGGAGTGAGAGGCATAAGGAAGGAGGAGATAGAGAGTTGATGACATAGAGAGGGGAGGTATAGAGAAGAGGTGAGAGAGAATAACAAAGAGAAAGAGATGGCAAAGGAGGGATGGAGAGGTAGACAAGAAGTGACTGAGACCTACAAAGGGGAGAGGTAGAGAGGTGAGCAGGAAAGAGAAGAAAATGAGAGAGAGAGAGAGAAGTTCAAAAACAGGGAAAGAGGGGTAAGGAGGGAGGGAGAGAGGTGGAGAGGGAGGGAAATAACTAGATAGGCTAGAGATATATAAAGGTGAGAGACCTACATCCTAGGGAGAGAGAAGTGAGAGATATAGGGGAGAGATAGAGATGGGAGAGATAGAGGGGGGAGAGGTGGGTAAAGAGACACAAAGTGATAGGTAGAGATGGATGAGGAGGGATAAAGAGGAAAATAAGGAGTGATTCAAGAGACCTAGAGAGGGGAGAGGTAGACAGGTGAGGGGGAGAGAGAGGTGAGGGATAGAAGAGAGGGAGAGAGAAAGGGAAGTATTGTTAGAGTAACAGGGGATGGAGGGAGAGGTAGAAATGAAGAAAGTGAGAGGCACAAGGAAGGAGGAGATAGAGAGGTGATGATGTAGAGAGGCAAGGTAGAGAGATGAGGAGAGAGAAAAAAAAGAGAAAGAGATGGATAAGGAGGGATGGAGAGGTAGAAAAGAGTTACTGAGACCTATAGAGAGGAGAGGTAGAGAGGTTAGGGAGAGAGATAATTTCACAAAGAGGGAAATAGTGGTAAGGAGGGAGGGAGATAGGTGGAGAGGGAGGGAAATACCTAGACAACCTAGAGAGATATAGATATGAGAGACCTACAACCTAGGTAGGGGTGAGATAGGGGTGAGAGAGATAGAAGGGGGAGAGACTTGGGTAATGAGACAAGGAGTGAGAGGTAGATATGGCTAAGGAGGGATGGAGAGGAGGACAAGGAGTGATTGAGAGACCTAGAGAGGGGAGAGGGAGAGTGGTGAGAGAGAGAGAAGAGAGGGAGAGAGAAAGGGAAGTATTGCTAGAGTAACAATGTATGGAGGGAGAGGTAGACATGGAGGGAGTGAGAGGCATGGGGAAAGGGGAGATAGAGAGTTCATGATGTAGAGAGGGGATGCATAGAGAATAGGAGAGAGGGAAGAACAAAGAGAAATAGATGGATAATGAGGGATGTAGAGGTAGACAAGGAGTGACTAAGAACTATAAAGGGGAGAGGTATAGAGGTGATGGGGGGAGAGAAGAAAATGAGAGAGATAAGTTCACAAAGAGGGAAAGAGGGGTAAGGAGGGAGAGAGAGAGAGGTGGAGAGGGAGGAAAATAACTAGAAATCCTAGAGAGATATAGAGGTGAGAGGGGTAATAAGACAAGGGTGGAGAAGTAGAGAGGTAAAGATGGAAGGAGTGAGAGACTTGGAGATGGGGAGAGGGAGAGAGGGTGGGAGGGAGAGGTAGTGATCGAGAGAATGGAGAGAGATGGGAAATAAAAAATAATAGAGGGGGAGAGAAGAAACGAGAGGTGAGGAGGGAAGGTAAGGTAGAGTGGGAGATAAGGGAAGAGATAGGGGTGAGATAGAAGAGAGGGAGAGAGAAAGGGAATTATTGATCTAGAGGAGTAATAAGGGATGGATGGAGATGTTGACATGGAGGGAGTGAGAGATAGGGAAGGAGGAGATAAAGAGGTGATGACATAGAGAGGAGAGGGAGAGACAAGAGGAGAGAGAATGGAGATGGGAAAGAAATAATAATAGAGGGAGAGAAAAGAGGAGAGAGGTAGGGAGGTAAGGATATAGATGGGGCTAATGAGGGAAGGAAAGGTAGAGAGGGAGATAGGTAAAGAGTGGGAGAGACCTAGATAGGGGAGAGAGAGAAGAGGGAGATAAAAAGGGAAGTATCAGTAAAGGAGTAAAAAGAGATGGAGAGAGAGGTAGACATGGAGGGAGTGAGAGACATAGGGAAGGAGGTGATATAGAGGTGATGATTTAGATAGGGTAGGGAAAAAGAAGAGGAGAGAGAGAGAAAAATGAAGAGAAAGAGATGGATAATGAGGGATAGAGAGGCTAATAAGGAGTGACTTAGATACTTAGAGAGGGGAGAAGTAGAGAAGTGAGGGGAGAGAGAATAAAATGAGAGAGAGAAGTTCAAAAAGGGAAATATGGGTAAGGAGGAGGGAGAAAGGTGGAGAGGGAGGGAAATAACTAGAGATCCCAGAGAGATATAGAGGTGAGAAACCTATAGCCTAGGGAGAGGGGTGAGAGAGATAGAGGGACAAGACAGATCATGGGAAATCCAAATCATTTTAAATGCACAACAAATAAAACTGCAACACTAGAAAACGTCAAATTTGAACAGCACAATACAGGGCCAGAAATTGAATGATATCATTTGAAATATAACCAGAAACGAAATCACACAATGCATGACCAAATCTACACACAACAAGAAAAAAAATGAAACTTTCAATATAAGAAGAGGACACATACATGGATGTGTTGCATTTTTTTAAATTTTTCTGCAAGTAAATAATTAGTTATGATTTTTTTATTAGAATGCTTTAAAAATAATAAAACTTGTTTGTCTGACCATCATAACTTGGTCAAAAATTTATGAAATTCATTTTTTAGGTTTTTGGTCCTATAGTATGGGAAGCAATGAATGTGTTGCATCTTTTGGATTTGAAAAATGTTAAATCATTCAATAATTATACATGTTTTTCAATCACCCTATCAATCGAGACTTTATTCATAATAGATGTAGAAAATAAATAATAATTATCTATTAAATTCAAAATAAGGCATATCTTATATTGTGGAAAGCTAATAATTTTCTCATTAAACCTTTTTATTTCATCAAATTTGGATAAAAAAAATTGTCAAACTCTTTTTTGTTATATCGCTACTTTTTGGACCCCCATGATCATGCACTCACCCTAATGAGACAAGGAGGGAGAGGAAGAGAGGTAAAGAGGGAATGAGTGAGAGACCTGGAGATGGGGAGAGAGAGGGTGGGAGAGAGGTAGTAATCGAGAGAATGGAGAGAGATGGGAAAGAAATAATAAGAGGTGGAGAGAAGAAGAGAGAGGTAGGGAGGAAAGGATATAGATGGGGGTAAGGAGGGAAGGCAAGGTAAAGAGGGAGATAGGGAGAGAGAGTGGGAGAGACCTAGAGAGGGAAGAGAGAGAAGCGTAGAGGGAGAGAGAAGATGAGAGAGAAGAATGAGGTGAGAGAGATAGAGGGGGGAGAGGTGGGTAATGAGACAAGAAGGGAGATAATTTTAGATGGGGAGAGGGAGAGAGGGAGAGGTAGTGATCGAGAGAAAGGAGATGGGTGATAAACAATAAAAAAAGGAGGTAAGAAGAGAGAGGTGGGGAGGCAAGGATAGAGATTGGGTTAAGGAGGGTAGGAAAGGTAGAGAGGGTGGGAGAGACCTAGAGAGGGTTGAGAGAGAAGAGGGTAAGTATTAGTTAAGAGGGAAGGAGGAAAATAACGAGTGAAATGTAAAACCTTGACTATCCATCATCAATCATAAATTGTAAACTAGAAGCCTTATCAAAGTCAGGGGGAGAGAGACAAAGAAAAAGCAAAGTTAGATTTAGCATTTACATTTGTTGAGTGCCAGATTGATTACATTGGGAAATACCAACCCAAAGAGTTATATTTTTCCTTGGGAATCCAACCCAAAGGGTTGCACAACCATATCATGCCAAGGACATGATTTTGTGAAAGGATAACAAAATTTCACACATTTTTTTTCGTGTTATCCATCAAATTTTCATGTCTTTCAATACAAATTTATAAAAAAACCGTGATGAAATTAGGCTTTATCTTACTTATATAACCATATATATATTAAGATTTTGATGATGTGAAGGTTTTCATCTATAAATTCTCTTGTTAGTGCCTCTTTTTGTCAAAAACCAACATGTACTAATTTTGGTATATATTTTTACTCGTCCATCGAATTTTGAAACAAATTACGTTTTTAGAAACTATAATCCATTCTACACATAATGAAAAAGATTTTTTTTATTTTTGATTGATTTTTAAAAAATTAGGAGGGAGCACGCTCAAATTTTAGCTTTTTACGGTGTGTCCAATTTGAAAATTAGTAAAATACTATATATTCATTAAAAAATCATCTAGAAATGTTGGACAAACTACATGGTGTTGTTAGATGCACATGACAACTAAGAGGGGGGTGAATCAATTCTATACTTTAAAACATTCAATCCCTCAATAACTTTCCAAACCCTTATCAACCATTAAAACTTTATCACATGCATTAGCAAAACTTTCCAAACACATAAGAACGCCTGATTTACATGGAAAACCCAAGAAGGAAAAAACCACGGTGAGGATTAGCTCACATATATATGAATTGCAACACTGAATAAAATAAGGCTCACTTCCAAGGGCTCACTCCCTAGAAAATGAAGAAAGAATCACTGCTAAAAGGACTCACTGTCCAAAAGAAAGAAGAATATAATAAAGGGGTAGCTCACTACCAAATATGAATTGCTAACAATGCATCTCACTTATGTTGAAGATACAATTCCACTAAAGAAAAAAAAACTCAATCAATAGACTAAAATGTAGACACCTTCTTCTCACTATATCTAGAAGTCATAGGCATTAAAGCTTGCACTCATATCACCACACTCGATCACATTCACATTTTCTACATCACACACATACCACACTTGATCTAGACAATAACTCGCCTTACATTTATACCATCTACTACCTAAAAAAATCTCAAATAGGTCAGCCTTAAGGAAACATATGCACCTCAAATGTGTAACACCAAATAGGTTAGCACCAAATACATCCATGGTGTAAAGAAGTGAAGGAAGACATGCCACAACTTAACTGGGACCCAAATATACATTAACATGCTTCTCAACACTTCCACAAATAATAATCATCCTCTGTAATTAGCGATAACACGCTAGGTTGGCCAAACTTGCACTAACACTAACAAGTGACCACAAACATGCCTCTCTAGGTCTAGAAACATCTTACAGACCACAAAACAACACTCCACAACATGTAAATGTAGAATTTGAGAAAGCTAAATTCATAGACCCCAAAGATCACCTGCATGCAAATGACCTGTCACAAACAAAAGAGATGGAGACAAAAAAAAGCAAGGGTGCTCTGAAAGCTGAAAATGTATTAATCAGAGAGGGATAAAATAAAATGATCAATCGTTATAAAAGGAGATTGTGTAACCCTAAAGAAACCCTAATAGGTATACATTTAATAATTAATATAATTATTAAATGTCACAATATGCAAACTAAAGTGAAATCTTAAGAGAGGAATAAAGGTAACTTAATTAACATAATTAAGTTAAAACCTTTACTCTAACACCCCCCCTTAAGATGAACAAGAGTGCAGCTACAAACATGTGGAAGAAAGCAAAGGTAACTACAATGCATGAAAGCAAACAAGGGTCCCGACAACTAGGCCTGATCAGGTACCCAAATACAACCAAATCTCTATATAGTGGAGTAAAGGAGAAAACCCAGTGGGAAAAACTCCTCTCCAAAAAGATATGGAAATACAAGAGTGAAAGAAGAAGAGAGATAGAAGGAGGACTCAACATGACCCCCCAAGAACTGCTTCTATCACACAAGTACAAAATATGATCCCCCCATAGGAGAGAGAGAAAGAGACTAGAAGGCCCCCCCGCAATGAAGAAACTCATGTCGCAATGGTGGATGCCTGATGTAGAATCCAGAAAGAGATCTTGAAGTGACAAATAGCATTCCTCCCCTTGGGAAGAAATGGATCCAAAGGATGATGGCGAAGAAACCCCGTGAAGAGTGATGAACCAATCTGTCTCAATATGTGTGCCATGATAGGATGCTGAAGAATCTCTCTATCTGAACTGAAACAAATGATGCTAAATCCAAATTGATGTGGAGAATCCTAAAATGCAACCTCTGAATGCATGGATAATGGTGGGCGTACAGTGATAACCTGACTATCAAGGTAGAGGAGATGAATGTCCTCAAAGTAATCCTCCAGATCTGCAATATAGGACTCTAAAAACAAGGATGATATGCCTGCAAGATATGAATCCCAAGTAGCTATGTCTGAAAGATCTATGATGTCCTGCTACTCTGAATCAATAGGGGCCAAAGATGAGGTGATGTCAAACTGATCAGGAACAACATGAGATGTTGATGTAGTCTCAATCTCAAGAGTGGGAACATGAATACAAGTCTCTAAACCATCATCACATGCAAGACTTGTGAGATACTCAAGCTCCTCTAGAGTACGATTATCATAGGGTATGAAATCTATATCTGCAAGAGGGATGAGACAATTTGTAGCAGGATCCTCTGGGAATGGAGAGATATTAGAATCTCCAAAAATATCCCAAAGATGGTGCCAAAGTGTGCAAGGACAATGAATGTCAGATAAAGCACACAAAGTCTCAAAATCAACACTACAACCAATAACCCCTACAATATTATCTCGAATAATAACCCATGCTGATAAAATACTTAATGTGTCTAGTGTAGGTATGAGATCATACAAATAAGGAAAAATATTAAGCCACCTACAATGTGTAAGTATGCCCTTTGCCCATGACTCATAATTACCCTTATCCAAGTTGATCACAGAAGGATGAATAGAAAAACCCATTATACTCACTCAAATGAAAAAATCTGAGAAAACTGACCCCAATACATATAAATCAGATCAAAATATGCCATCTCACGGAAACAGATCCTTTCAGGGTGCCAAAACGTCCAAGTAATTGACAGAATTGTGAAAACACAAAATACTGAATAAAATGTACCTAGGGCAGATTCTAGAAAACTAAATGATAGATCTGGAAAGAGCATAGAACCACCTTTCCAACGCCTATTTGTTTGCAAAAAATGGAGTTCAGATGCAAAAGTTACGCCCCCCAGAGTGCAAAAACCATGATCTGACTTTCACTGAGGAAAATAGCATCAAAACAAAAAAATGAAGAAACCACACCTATGCCAAAAGATCAGTGCCGGAAGCAGATTTCCAATGACTATTCGTTTGCAAAAAATGGAGCTAAAACGTCCATTTTACACTTGATTTCGTAAAACAGCTCCAAAATGTCCAATTCGACCCTTCTAGCCCTCAAGGGCTAAAAAAAAGGGGCCCTTGATCGCATGCAGGACCAGGGGCTGGCAGTCTGGCTCCTGGGGTGAAGCCCTTGGTCACCCACGTGCCTAGCGGCTGAATGTATGGGCGCTGGTGGCGCGGCGGTGGAGCTCCGGTGGCAAGCCAATGGGTGGCAGAGCATAGGCAATGGTTTGGTGGTTAGCTAGCGGTGGGTCGGTGGCTGCCCAATGGCTCGACTACATCGTTGGCCGAGTGGCCCTCCGGTGGCCACTAGAGGGCTCTGGGGTGGCCATCGGGTGGCGTCCCTGTTTTAAATAGGGAGTGCCAGTTTTTAATCAAAAAATTTTAAAAAATCAATTAAAAATTGATTTTTTTTTTTTTCAAAAAAGAGACCTCGTAACTCGTGCCTTGGGGCCGTACGGCCTTGGGGTAAATTTTTTTTCCTTCTGGTGCAACTATGTCCACATTGGACAAGTTTATATGAAAATAGGGGTTTTTAGGCACTGTGAATCCAACGGTGAGGTCCCTTTGGGCCCAAAATGAACCCAAAGAACGAAGTAAGCTAGATCCACAAAAAAACAACCTGAAAACCTATGAAAGCCTGATCAAACCCTCGTAGCTCCAAAATCTTCAAAACAAGAACAAGCTGCAGTAGGACTACTCTGATACCATGTAGAAGATGTCAAACCAACTTCAGAGCCCAAGAACACCTGCATGCAAAGAGATACCTGTCACAGGGAAGAGAATGGAGAAAAAAACAAGAGAGGATTTTGAAACTCTGAAATATGAAAAATGTATTAATCAGAGAGTGAGATAAAATACAATGATCAATCCTTATAAAAGGAGATTGTGCAACCCTAAAGAAACCCTAATAGGTAGACATTTAATAATTAATATAATTATTAAATGTCACAATATGCAAACTAAAGTGAAATCTTAAGAGAGGAATAAAGGTAACTTAATTAACATAATTAAGTTAAAACCTTTACTCTAACACTAAAAATATTCCACATCATCAAAATATTCACCACTACTATTGTAATCACCTGAAACTTAAGAACACCTTCATTTTGTGCACCAAGACACGCTGGCATAAACATCCAACTCACTAACCAACCTTGCAGAACACCTCAACACCTAAAACCTCAAGGGAAGGTAGATATAGAAATTATAAGCATGTTACCAAATCCACAAGTTAAGAACCTTCACTATGTAGAAATGTGGAGCAATCTCATTTCTCCTAGACACCTCGTTTCACAGAGAAACATACTATCAAACACATCTTCCATTGCCTTACGATTGAAAACCTAAAAATCTAGATATAACACCTCTAAAAGCATTTCATTATCACCTCCAAACCATATGAGCATATATTCAACCATGAAGAAATGTAGAGCAAAGCACTGAACACACCTTTGTCACATTGTACTCTCTTTTATTAAAAATTTCTCAAAAGAACTTAGAAACCAAGTGAACCAACTACGTCAACAACACAACTAAAATATTTGAAACACTTGTACAACATCTGCAACACTCCTCATCAACTACAACACATCCAAAAATCTCCCAAAACACACACAAGTTATACTTCCAATAAATTTTGCAACTATACTGAAGTGAGACATCAATGACAACACTAAAAACATTGTGTTGACATCAATACCAACAACTCCAAGCTTCAACAACTCCAATGCTATGGGTTGACATCATCAACACTAGTAGTATTCTAACACTCTCTTCATACAAGGGGTTGACATCAATGACAACACCCAAACAACTCACAAACAACTCAAGCTTCCAACAAGTGTTTGTTAATTTCTTACCGTAGCAATTTTTGAAATTCTAAAAAAAAATTAACTTTTTAGGGGGACACAATAGATGCTATGCTATATTTTTTTTATAAAAATAGGACCAATTTATGTTTCCCCCATTTCAAACCCTTAATCTTCATTATTTAAAAAAAAAATAGTAGTTTAGAAATTAGATTTAATGCACTACAACTCTTATTCTTGTTGCATCTTCAAATTTTGAGTGTAACTAGTTATCTTCATTTTCTCATGAGTATCAAAATTTATGATTTCAAAAAACAAAGTGGCATCTTAAGAGCCATTTTTGTGTCACAACTTGGTGCACATACCCATACAATCAAGATAACAATCTCTCCCTTGCTCTTTGAGGTAGATATTAGGATCATAAGGATTCCTAATGAATCCATGACTAGGGAGATGATCATCAATCTTGATGCACTCGGCTCAAGGAGCATTTTTAATACTATAAAGGGATTTCACAAGTTTTCATAATATGTGTTGCTATCTAGGTGCAATATATCCATTTAGTTTCAAAACATGCAAACTTATTCCTTGAGATATTCATTAAAAAAAGCACTCTCAACATCCATCTAATGAACTTTCTAGCCAAACAATGTTGTCATTTCTAACACCATATAAATAGTTTTGATCTTTGTTGTAGGGGGAAAACATTCTTCATAGTCAATACCTTTGTTTTGTGTATAGCCCTTAGCCACAAGTCAAACCTTGTACTTATCAATGTTATCATCTTCCTTATACTTGATTCTAAGAACCTATTTGCATCCAATAATATTCTTCCTTAGTGAAAGCTCAACAAGTTCCTGTGTACTATTCCTTAGTAATTCCTAATGTTCTACACCCATGACATCTTTCCAAGGTGGTGACTCAAGAGCCCATTGAATTATTTATGGTTCTAAACTCATAATAAGTGTACAAAAAAGAGCTAGACTTACTCCTCACAAGACTCCTTGCAAGTTTTGGGCCTAGTAAGAGATTTATCTATAACTACAACAATATTTAAAATATTTTTTTGTGAGTTGGTACCACTTAGGAAGCTTTTTGTGCACAAGAGATGAGGATGGAGGCGGTAAAAGAGGGAAAAAATATTCTACTAGAAACAAAATCTCTTCTTGTACTTCTTATCAATCAAGTTCCTCATCTTCAGGTTCAAGAATCTTTATTGTTTGAGAACTAACAAGTGATGGTACTAAGGAAGATATATTTTTTTCTATTTCATCATAAAAAACAACCTCCTTACAATGTATGTAATTTATTTTTTCTACATTCATAAGTCAATATCCTTTTGAGTATGAACTATACCCAAGAAAAATATATTTCACAGACGGGTATGTGCAGAATCATCATGGGAAAAATAGGCCCTTAAGTAGCAAAAAATCCTGAAAAATTAGAGTTAGGCAACTCGATGTAAAAATTTGAATTAGTTATCTATATTATTTCAAAAATATGTAAGAATAGAATCTGTAAAAAAATGAATGTAGTTTCTAAACTACTAGGCTTGTTTAAAAATAAATAAAAAATTATTTGGTGAAAATTTGAAATTTCAATGTAGTAGTACTTAAATTTCAAGGAAAAAATAAGAAGTAGGTGTCTGTCTTACCACCCTAACCATAATAAAATGATAATATTTTTTTATAATATTTTAGATATAAGTAGAGGACTAATGCCCCGATGTGATGCATATTTTTTTGTAATTTTTTTCCAAGTAAATAATTAATTATGAAATTTTATTACAACTTTTTAAAAATATAAAACTTCATTATGTTTGACCACCTTAACTTGGTCAAAACTTCATGAAATTCAATTTTCTTTTTTTAATATTATATTATGTGAAGCATAGAACTTGATGCATGTTTTGGATTCAAAAAATGTGATACCATTTGAAAGCTATAGAATTTTTTTCAATCAGCTTATCAATTAGGACTTTAGTCATAATTTGAATAGAAAATGAATAATAATTACTTACTATATTCAAAATAAAGAATAATTTATATTTTTGGAAAGCTTAGAATGTCCTTTAAAAACCCTTTTCGTTTCATCAATTTTGGGTAAAAAAATAGTCGTCAGCCACATACTCATCATATTGCCACTTTTTGGCCCATCATGATCCTGCACATACCCAGACTTACCATCCAATCTTTTCCCTTTGTACTTTGGGAATATTTATTTAATATATAAATCCTAACTCTCTAAAATGTGATATAGAGGGCTTCTTCCCAGTCCATGCTTCTTCAAGTGTGATATTTTCAAGCACTTTGGTGGGTGCTCAATTCAATAAATATATTATTGTGTGAATTTCTTCAGCCCAAAATGTAGGAGCAAGATTTACATACTTCAACATACATCGTACCATTTTCATAATAGTACAATTACACCTCTCTACAAAATCGTTTAATTGAGGCATGTAAGCAATGGTCAACTATCTTTAGATCCCATGTTCTTGAAGATAGTTTGAAAACTCCTTACTTGTGAATTCCACCATCGATCTAAGTGAAGGGTTTTGACAAAATGATCTAATGACCTTTCTATAAGGGCTCAAAACTCTTTGAATTTCCTACGTTATTGATTTTTGTGACTCAAACAATAAAAATATCCTTTCCTTCATAATGTCAATATCATGCTCTAATACTACTTATAATAAATAGAAGAATATAATAAATAATATTCTACATATACTTGATAATAGTATGCAACTTTGAGGACACAACTTCTTAATCCACATTGAGAAGGATACCTCCAATATTATTCAATAAGAACACAATGCTCAATATGATGATGACAATACCTAGCAACTATCTCCTATATATACCTAAATATGTCTTGGTTACTAGCCAAACTAATTTAGATACTTAATTGTTAACCCCTTAGATGATTTATCCATCTATATATGATTATAATGATGATTATATAGCTTATTTAATAGTTAAAGTAGACATAAAATAAATATTCATAATCTAATACACAATATAGAGTTAGAAACATAAAAAATACTTTCAAATAAAAATTAGAAACATTTTAAGACTATTTCCTACCTTCCATCTTACAACACCTTCCTACAAATATTGAAGCCTCAAAACTTAACAAAAGCATTAGCGAATTTTGAACTTGTAGGGTTGTAGGATTTTAATAGATTGAAGCATATTTCAATACTAAATATACAAATGTCTTGACCTTGAGGGAAATCTTGCACAAAGTGGATTTAAACAAAGAAATCCTAAGCGGGTGATCCCACAATATTGGTTTACAATTTTTGGCCAAACTGGACATTGAACTGATTGTTTCTAACTAAATCTTCACTTTCAAACACCTATAGTGGCTAAATCGTGAGGAATTTGAAGATGATGCAAAATAGTAGTTTGTGACATTTTTTTTGAAGATTCTAAATATATTTTTTCAAAATTTTTGGAATCAGATTTCACTTCTTTTTCGATCTCCTTCTAAAAACTAGTTTTTTTCAGTAAACACCATTTTTAAGGAGTGACACTCACCATATAACACAACTTTTTTTCCATGAAGGATAAAATTCTATTTTTTTTCAAATTTAGATCTATAACTACGATATCTAGTGCTTCCAATTGGTTTCATAGTGTTTTATTGAATATTTTTTTCTTAATCAAGTTTCGAAGTCAAACCAATTACTCGATTCAGACATAGGCAGACCGTATAGCACATAACTTTTTTTGTATGTATCAAAATTCAAATTTTCTTTTTGTTGGATCAAGGACTTCACTATCTGATGCACTCATATTTTTCAAAAAAATAAAATTGATAATCTTCTATTTTTCCACATGTGCAGAACAAAGAGCTTGATTTTCGGTGAAAAACTTACATTCACAAGAAACAAAAAATAAATATAATAATCAAATTTAATTTAATTAAAATTATACTTTTTTGGAAGCTTATAATAAGGACTACATACTTACAAAAAATTAATTAATTGAATTCATTTGATCCCCCAAAAGGTAAATCAAAAGTCGTTTTTTATCAGCATTTTGATAGGTGTAAAGAAGACTCTGTTATAGGTATGGTTTAAAACAAGCAGGATTCTATCCAAGGGGGCTTGGTCTAAGGTGGTTTGATCAAACCCTCTTCAATTGGAATCCTTTAAATGAAAATTTTCAAGGCTTAAATCATTATATTTTATAAATTTATGTTATTTCAGCAAAAATTAGGATCTCCCAAAAAGTGTAAACCACTATTGTGGCAGCACCCAAGCATTAAAATAGCAATGGCACCTTGGTGTGCAATAGGTACGCTAAAGAGCTATGGAAGGTCAATTAGGGAGAGTTTTTGGTTTTATTTTTTGCAAATAATATCCTTCTGTTTCGAATGTGGATAGGAATGTATCTGCATGTACACTTAAGAATCTAAGTACTTACTACTCATATCTAAGTACATTTATATAATAAGATGAAAAGTTGGTTGTCTCATTCATATTGGACAATAACCAGCATCATGTTTCAGTTGTATCTGCATTTACACTTAAGAATGTGAGTAGTTAATACTTAGATCTAACTATATTTATATCATAAGATGATAAGTTAGTTGTCCCATTCATATTGGACTATAACCAACAACTTTCATCTGGGTTAGTGCAATTCTGGGTGAAGTTAAAGTTGTATTAATCCAATCAAAGATAGCCACTTTCGTAATAAGTTAAAAATGTTCCAGTAATTTTGGATCAAATTATTTGAGATAATTCGATCTATCTCATTTTATTGAAATTCTTAAAATATCAATGTATAGAAAATTATGTTTGTGAGATAAAGATCAAAATTGATTCAAATTCATATTAGTTGTATTCATTTTAATCAAAAAATAGAAGAATCTATAAAGGGCTTGTGGACTTATGATATCTGACAGGAAATTTCACTATTCAGAATTTAATGTTATTAATCTTATGATTCTTGCATTCATGCAGAGATAAAGATCAAGGGAGCCTCCCAGCTTAAACCCATTGTTGAATCTTGCTTCCAAAAATGGGGATGAGTTACAAATTGGTGGAATACTAGTCAATCGAAGAAAAAAAAATGATTATTTACAAGAAGAAAGCATTGTAGACAAATTTGAGAAAATAAAAGAACTGTTCCTGTTAGAAATAATGATGGAAGATTATTTGGAACCGCATCCACAAGATATTTGTGTAGAGATGCAAAAAAAAAAATGATCCAATTGGTAAAAATATATAATCAAGATTGTATCATTATATGCAATCATTGAATATAAATTATAAAACAATTATTAAAATGCCATATAAAGTAATGAAAAAAATAACTCAAAATTGGCAAACCTTGTTGCCAGCATGGCCCTATTTTTGATTCATGCAAAGCTGTTGCACCATTTTTTCCATCACCAGCAATGACAAAAACTTCCAAGCATTGTAAACCTGCAAAAAAATGATGATTATAATCCTTTAATTGCTCCTCAAAATGTGGATCTCAAATATGATGCAAAACAACCCATTTGCATCTTGTCTCTTCATCCCTCCAATCACAAAATCTCAATCAGCAAAAACCCTAGCTCTTCACACCCAAAATGCCCTCTTTGTTTCAAGGTTCAAAAAAAAACTACTGGGTATGGTCCCAATAAGCATGCCAAGCTATGCTACATATTTTTCCCCTTTTTTTTTAAATTGCTCACCCCATCCAAAAAAATCCTGCCAAGAAATAAAAACCAAGGAAAACTATTATAAAATTATCTATTTTTAAATAAAATGGAAAAACATTAGGCATAATAAAAGTACCAAGTCCAAGAAAAACAAATCGTTCACTGTGATTGTTATAATCTCCTGCCAAGGCAGGCCCAACAATATCATAGCACAAAGATACTATGATTAATGTTTCAAAGAACAACTAGCTTGTAAAGCAAAATACACGTCATGACCCAAAATGATTAGAGTTGAATGCTATATCAATAAAATTCGATATTAAAAACCCTCTACTCCTTCAAAATAAAAACAACATAGCTGAAAACAGAAATTACATGGCTAATTTGGACGTTGACAAAAAACCGAAAGTAGACAAATAATTAATCAACTGGAAATAAATTTGGTACCAACTTTGATACCCTCTAAGACTCTATGCTTCACATGTTTGCCCAGAAGATTCAATTTGATGGGCATATGCAACTCCCATGAAGAGAGAGTGTCCCTCTTGTTGTATTTAATGAGGTTCGAAGATTCCCCTACTAATTTCTCAACTATTGTAGTTTTGCAGTTGAAGCACTAAAATCCCACAAAATTGCAGACGAGGCCCTGCTATTCCCAAACCCGAATTTCATGAATCGAAACATTAACAAAAAGCATCTTCCAAATAAATAATAATAAATAACCAAGCCATATTCCAGAAAAACCTCCTAAAAAGCCCTAAAACTCTTGAGAAAGGAACAACACAGCTACACGACCTTATGGAAGAGGGTTGTAATAGGGACGATGCTTAAACATACCTTAACCCTAAGCATACGCCTACTCCATTGCTTATAAAGAAAATACACGCTGAAGAGGAAATGACATAAGTCAAATAGCACAAAAAGCACATCGAAGACAAACAAAATATAAAAAAAATAGCACCCAAAAAAACATGTTGAAGATTAAATGAAATATAACACAAAAAGCACATTGAAGAGGAATGAAATATAAAGCAAATAGTCGAAAAAATCATGCCCAAGAAGCAAAGCTAGCAAATCTAACTTGAGCAGACGATATTGTTGGCAAGAGACACTGCACATGTCATCTAGTGTTGTCATTGATGGCAACCCTAGTCAGTGATCCGATCCACACGTCATCATTTTCCTGTACCAGAAGACAAATTAAAGTTTTATGATTAACTGTCAAGTTTGAATAGAGCATCCGACAAAGTTGTGTTTTTCGATTCATATGCAATTTTTTGTTATCATCTTGTGTTGTGGATCTCAGGGAAGGTTTTTCAATGTATGATCTATGTTATCCTTGAATCTTAGAGCCTCGTATTGATTTTTGTGCAAGTTAGAAGATCTGGTTGATCGATTTTTTGTCTAACAGTGCAAGAAGGCTGATTAAGTGAATATAGCGTGTTGTGGATCTTTGAGGAGTAATTGTTTGAAGTGTTTTGTGTTCGAGTATGTTGATTTGGGTCCTCACTATGTTGTGGCTGACTTTGGTTGGTATGCATTGAAAATTATTTATGGATTGAGCTGACGGTTTGTAAATATTTTATGTTTTATTAAAGCCGACATGTGGTTGATTAAATCCTTAGTTGCAGATATATATAAGCGATCATTTATATCATTTGGGTGTATGTACGAAGTGTGTTGGTGTGTGTTGTGAAAGTCAAAAGGATTGTAGAGTGATTATGCACAATTTCACTTGTGCATAAAAGGATTTGTGATCCAAATTAAAGTAGACAGAGCAGAAGAGCAGAATCAGACAGAAGGTCAAGAGTGCGATTGATGTGCTTAACTGGAATTGAAATCAAGCATTAACAGATGTTATTTTCTTAGTTCAATTTTTTTGGATGTAATCCAAATGCTTTTGTAAGACAGTGAGTCTTCTTTTGTATCCGAGCAGTGAGCTCTAGGCAGTGTGCCTGAATGCAAGTGCATTCTCCTTTTGTAAACACTTATATCTGAGTATACTTATATTGTGGATTGATCTCCACCATGGTTTTTCCCCTAACAGGGTTTCCACATAAAAAATCCTTGTGTTATGGTTAATTTCTTTATGTTCTTGCATCTTACTTTTGGTTCAAAGTTATAAGTGGTTCAAAGATCAAATTAATAAAGTTAAATTTTGCAGAACACTGATTCACCCCCTCTCAGTGTTCCTTGATTCCAAGTCCGAAGAACCTTTCAATCTTAACAAAATTCAAACCTCAACTGTAAAATAGAGATTCAATGTTATCAAAACTCAAACCTCAACTGTAAAATAGAGATTCATTACTCGCAAATCATAACCATAACAAAATTGGAAGTCAATGCCCAAACAAAAGAGGGCAAGTGACTTACCTGAAGTTTCTGCACAAATTGTGTCAAACTGTCAATGATGTTGATGAGAAGAACTGTGCAGTCTTTGCAAGTAGACATAAAAAACCCGAGCACCGCCTAATGTCGTTCACCGCCGCCTACCTCCCCATCGATCATAAATTATGCAATAACTGTTACACGGCGTACATGGAGAAGTGAAAGGTCAATGGCCAGATGCGACTGGGATATTGCCAGAGGATTAAATGCGATACACCTACACCATTTGCAGGCGTGACATGAAGCCTCCCTTTGAAGGATCAATGGTTGCAGATACCTGAACCTTCTTGCCTCCCGCCTTCGTGTTTTTCAGCCGTTGTCCGGCAAAAAGATCTTCAGAAGCTCAATTAGAAACACGCCTTCGGCGCAAAAATTGTGGAGTTTGTCTCAACTATTGAACATATCTCTTAAAGTAATTCTATGCCCAGTATTCTGATAAATTCCCACGTTCATTTCAAAGTAAGGTAATAAAATTTATGGACCTGATTTTCTCTATTGAAGCTACCAATGTGGAAATCTTTTTAAAGATATTGCCAGCCACTGAATACCTACATTGCCGGCCACTAAATGAATACCTACACAACTTCTGTCAATTCCAACATTCACTCATTCTGGTGGGATTAAAAAACTAGTTAAAATTTAACATGACAAAAACTTGACATGACTGGGCGAAGAAAAAATCAACAAAAGTCGGTCCTCTTGCCATCATTTCGAAACAGTTGTAAAGTGGGGAATCTCTTGTATAGACCGAGACTAACCTGGTTAAAGTTTGTCAAGCAGACACGCCTTCCAATCTGTCAATTTGATAATGGAAACAGCTGTGACAGTGGGATTATCTTTTGTGTCCACCTAAAGCTTGACTTAGCTTTATACAAAGTAGCACCAGATTGCGTGATAGCGTTCAAGTTGTGTATAGTTGTTTGGGTTCAATCCTCTCTGCCATTCTTTTCAGTTGCAACTCCTAACATGGAAGAAGTCAAGATTGAAGAATACAAGCTTCCCACACCTAAAATTCCTTTCCGAAGCAATAAGGAATATCATGTGTTTCTGAGTTTCAGGGGAAAAGATGTGAGAAAGACTCTGGTTGATTATCTCTATCAAGCTCTCACTGCTGCCGGATTCAATGTCTTTTTAGACACCCACAAATTGATAAAGGGAGAAATAATTGGGTTGAGCTTGGAAAGAGCAGTGGAGAGCAGTGCCATACGCATTCCTATATTTTCAAAAGGCTATGCAGACTCTGCATGGTGTCTGAAGGAGGCCGCCGCCATGGTAAGAACCCCAGGCTTGATCATTCCTCTGTTTTATGATGTGGATCCAACTTGACGTCAGATATCCTCTGAAGGACTCCAGTCAGTACAAGCAAGCATTTCTAAAACATTATGTCCGTTCAGATCGATACAAAGGAGAAGAAATTGAGGGATGGAAGGGTGCTTTTAAAGAGATCTCTTCTCACTCAGGGTGGTCCATGGATATAAGTGGAGGCTAAGTAACGGACCTACCTTCCTCTCTCTCTGCTTGCTTTTCTATATAAGGTGACATCTACGCTTCCCTTCAGCGTAGGCATATTTTGAGGGTTTTATGGATCGGATTTTTTTTATATAAATAATTAAATTTCATTGATATCAGCGTTTTTGTTTTAATAATATATGGATCATATGTGGATTATATGTTAAACATATGTTTAAATTAGAAGTTATTTTTCTGCTTAGAGAAAACAAGTTTGTTGAACTGTGGTAAATAATTTTTAGTTAAATTATTACGCAAAGAAAACCCATCTCTTAACATGGTATTCTATCTTTATTTTGAATTAAAAATAATTATTAAGATAAAATAAATCTCTTTATTGAGTTTCATTATGATAAGGTATGTTACTTTCGGTGAATGTACATGATATCAGAGGAATGGGCATGGGGACCTTTGCTAGTCATTGCCTCTCTATTTTTGGAGTAGAAAATGTTTGTGCCTTCTAAGTATTTGCAATTTTCTTTGGGATCCATATGGAGGTAGTACCATTAGAAGAAGTGACAATAGGACTATCAAATCTTACTTTATAATTCTTCATTGGAGGATAGGGATGAATTCTTCCTTGCTCTAGTGTATATGAAGGATGGGAAATAACTTACTCTTGCTTCACTTATAGGGGAGGACAAAAAATGTAAATTGATTTTTACTTTAGAGAAACTTTGAGGCAACAAAAAAGGATTCACATTCTCCTTATCTTGTTTTTCAATCTTTTCTTGGTTCCTTTGCTATAAATGCATATTATATAAATTATGAAACTATCTTGGCGCTCATACTTGATCATATAAAATTCCTTCGAGAAAATGATATAATGATTTGTTGAATGAATAAAGATACCGGAAAAACATGGTTGGTACAAAGGTCTATACAAGTTATTTTGCAATATCTCCTCATTATGAAATGAAATAACTTGAGGCATAGTGGGAGAAAATGCCTTACTATGAGTTAACTCACAAAAAAATCCATAAGATCATGGGAGGATGAACCAACATGTTAAATATCCATACTTGATCTCTAGTCATATGTGTAGGAGAAATATGCTCAAGGGCACCTATTTTTCAATTTTACATGATATTGAACAAATCAAGTTATAATATGGACTTAAAAGGCTAATGAAAAACTATTGATTTGACTAGAAAATACTCCAGTAAAAAAGATACACCCACAATTAACTAAATACATGATAGTCAAAAAATCTAGCAAAGGAATCAAACTAATAACTTTTAATAGTTAAAATTGATCCATGCTCAATCCATAGATCAGGAGAGGTTGCACATGCATACGTAATATATGGATACATGTGAACATGTGTGTGTGTGTGTGTAAACCATATTGTGTAGTGAATTGAGCAAGAAATATTTTCCCCTTACTTTGAGATCTTGCATTTGTTTGCAAATCCTTACCTTTTCTAAATACATTGAGAGCCTATATAGTTTTTGATATTAGGGAAAAGCAGATTTTGAAGGGATCCATAACCCTTTACAACAAGAAAAGCCGGGCTGCAGAAAGGACAGCCTACAGCCAACAAAAAAAGCCAGCACCCAAACAAAACCCATCAAGATTTACAATTAGCACTTGAGAGCCTATATAGTTGTTTGCACATACTTTGAAGCTTTATGCACATTCTAGGTTTTCAAGTTACATTTAAAGTATGAAACTGCAAAGGGTCTTACAAGTGGGGATATAAATATGAATTTGCATTTGTAGTTGCATTTTAACCTAATACTAATCTACTTGTTTAGAGATTCATGATCTCAAAGACCAAGAATTCATCGTAAGGGATATTTAGTGACAATCCTTTACTATATACTTATGCATACATAATGGCTAAGTTGTGTGACTAGTTTATTTTTATTATCCTACAAGGTCTCTAAGAATATAGTCCTTGACATAAAGTAGATTCAAAATATTAAAAGAGTTTCATGCACTTGTTAGTTGGCTAAATTACTTGTGTTATGATCATAAAGTCTACTTGATTTCATAGCACTACTTGTTTCCTTGGGTTGGTTTTTAGCATATATCTTCTAAGGCTATGGAATGGTTTTGAGCACCAACACACTAATCACATGTAATCATAGATATAACATTGTTGATCAAATATGAAGCTCAAAATTATTTTAATCCAATAGGTCAAGTTCTTGATATTCAAATAAAAAGTAATAGAGTTTGGAAGCCTTTAAAGAAAATATTTCATATACATTATCGATAGAAAAACAAAGCATTAACTACCTAATTAGTGAATTTTTTTGTGGTTACAACTATGGGTGTTGTGGTGACATGGGGAATATTTGTAGAGGCAATCATGATTTAGGTGTTGAGTTGCTAATTATGGAGATGATAGTTGAGGGAGCTAATGGGAAGTAAGAAATGACCCTATTTTTTATGAAAATTGAAAAGAGAATTGACTCATTAGAATATTGACTATTTTCTAGCTATTTATTTGATATATGTGTCAATGGAGTTAGGTCTCGACAAGCATATGTGTATATATTTAAGGATGATTTACCTCCCTTTGTAAAGGATTTGATCCAAGTCAACATCTTATAGTGTACAAGGTATGAATGTCATTATAAATTAATTCCTCCAGTGTTAAAGTTCTCATGCGAGACTTCATTAAGTGTGTTATATGGTGTAAGGTGAATTTACTACCCAAGTGCAATGGTGCAAATGGAACATGTTCCAATTGTGTAGAAGATCTAGGGGGGGAATTATTAACTCTTTAAATGTGTTTTCGCTTAGGAGGTGAAATATTAGGGCCAAATTTGTGTAATGCATTCTCAAGTCTGAGTAATCTCCTATGTCAAATAGTGTAGTTCAAGTTTAAAGTGTTGTGTAATTCATTGTTTACTAAAATTAAGGAAATTTTTTTATAAGCAGATATCCTCTTAATGATATGAATGTCTCCCTAATTAGTAGGGAATTTTAAAGGGTTATATATTAATCTCTAGGGCTGCATAATTTCAAATAATTTAAAATAATAAAAGATAATTACAAATAAGCTAGACTTGTAATTATTAGTGTAAATAGTGTCTTTATCTACCTAATTAGCTAATCACCTATCTAGGATTGACCTATTCACACATAGCTTAAGTTTACTTAAAATTATTTTTCTTTTTGTCTCACTTCATAGCATTGAGACATGTGTCCTCATGACTTGAGACACCTATTGACACTTGCTTACCCACAAGTTTGTCAAGTGAGCTCACAAGTGTCCCACCTATAGAGGGGTAGTCAATAGTTTAGTCCTACCTTCCTACCTCCTCATCCTTTCCTATATATGCAAGGCTTGATCATTGTATCATATACTCTTCATTTTACATTGATAGAAATACTATTGTGCATATTTTGTTCACTTGTGAAATTTTTTTCATGCTTTCATATCTTGGAATTTTCCAACAATAATTAGTCTATATTTCTAAAATATATTGAGAATAAATTAGACTTCATTCCTTCAAGAAAAAGACTCTATTCTTGATTAGTAAGGTTTATTAAAAATAAAGCAAACGAATCTTATTATTTTAAACAAAATGAACTTAAATTATTTGTGCAAATATTAAAACTATGTGAAATTAAATTAACTCAATAAGAAAAACCATATTAATTTGAAACGAATTGGACTAATCATATTATCTCCATAATACTAAAATTAAATTACTTGTGTAAATTGAGAAAATATATGATTAATAGCATAGAGTCTCCATAGTCCATGATAATAAAGTGCTAAAAATATTTGGATTGAAATTGCATAATTTTTTTACGTCAACATTTCATATCATACTCCATGATCCATCATTAGGATGAAATGCAGATAGAGAGAATAATGATCTTGATGATGGATCATGGAGTATGATCAATCCAAAAAATATTTAACACTTTAAAATATATAATATTACATTAAGTCATAAATCAAGGTGAAATTAAATTAACTCAATTCAAATATATTGAATCAATCTTATTAAAAATATATAAAATTAAATTAACACATTTGAATATGAAATTAAATAGATTTATTTGAAATAATTGGACACATTCAAAATAAGTGGACTAATTTCAATGAGTGATTAATATAAAAGAACTAATTCAAAATATATTGGTTCCATTCATATAAAAATCTAAGACATTCTTTTAATATGATAAAAGAGGGTTCTATTGGGGACCATACTCATAATCTAATTCATATAACAAAGAGGGCTCTACTTGGGCAATACTTAAGTAGATTTCACACATTAGAAATGATTTTTTTATGATGTATGAAATTCTATTCCTTAAATATTACAATTTTAGGGTTTGATTATATAAGTGTCTCAAAATTTAAGAAATAGCTGTATTTTTACTCTTGTTCTTGAATCTACATTTGTAGATTTTAAAAATGATGCTTAAGATGCATGAAATTGATTTGAAAGATTTAAAAAAAATGCTTAAGATGTATGAAATTCATTTAACATAATGTTAGAATTTTAAGTTTTAATTCGATAAGTGTCCCAATATCTACAAGTTAGTTGTGTTTTACTTTGGTTCAACTCTACACTTGTAGATTTGATCTTCTTATGTGAACTTGAACTTGTATTCATGTCAACTAACTAGAAAAAATGACTTTTGAAAATTGCTTACCTTAATCTTTTAATAACTAATTTTAGTAAACAATTGGTGATGTTGTGAAACACCTTTGAGGACTTTGCTGAATTGTGAGGATCATGCTTTCTTTGTTAGAGCCCTGGCTCTTCTAATCCAATAACTTTGGAAAAATGATTATGTCAACAATATGACATGCAATGAATCTATGATGATGTACGCTAATATAATGATTTGATAATGCTGCTAGGATATTCTCCTAAAATATCTTCAATCATTTGTAGTTCATCCTTGTGATTTTAAATAAATAAAAAATGCCATTAAAAATAATAACATAATACACATATCAACACATACATGGGTTGGGTCACAATAGCTAGTAAAAAGGTTGTTGAAGAGGCCAGCAAGATCTAAATTTCAATTTTGAATTTTACAAATTTAAGGATCAAATCTATGACATGAAAAGTGACTTGGGTGAAGCCCACACTTGCATGTCTAAACCAAGATGATAAATAAAAGATTTAAAAATTAGAACAAATCTTTAAAAATGAATAATAATATCACGAACCAGTTTCATAGAAAACTATATCATTTAAAAATTATTATTACACTGATAACATTTTAAAATAACAAAAAAAATATAAATATGTTATTTTTACTATTACAATTTTGGACTTTTGATATATATATATATCCAATAATATATAATTATTGAATGTTAAAATTTACTTTTAATATTAACTCATATTCTCTATGTGCTTTCATAATATATAAAAAATATTTTTTTATTTAAAATTGTCCCATTTTTCGTATGTTTTCAAATTTTGCTACCGGGTGTCAAAACGGTTTCTCTTTTAGATAGCATATACCTAACCATGAGACTGTACATTTGACTGTATATATTAATTAATTGAAAATACAAAATACATTGAATTCTGATTTTTAATAAATTAATAAACATGGTCAAATGTGCAGTCTGATGGCTACATAGACAATGGCTTCTTTTACTACTCTTGCATTTTCTATTGACCTGCACTGTTGATTTGTGAACAATAATTTACATCTCATTTTAATTGTTATTAAATTGGGCGTGTGCAGCTTTGAAGCTCAGCTAGTTAAGAAGGTGGTGAATGATGTGATTAAGACATTGGACAACGTGCCATTAGACATTGCCAAGCACCCTGTCGGAATGGAAACCCTCACCCAGGATTTTATTCAGAAATTTATACTCAATTCAGAGGGAGGTGTGGTTAAGGCTGGATTATGGGGTATTGGTGGTATTGGCAAGACCACACTTGCCAAAGCTGTGTATAATCAAGTTTCTCATAAATTTGATGCTAAGTCCTTTATATTTAATGTTTGCGCCGCTGCTGCAGACTCCATGGGCCTCACAAAATTGCAGAAGCGAATCCTTGAAGATTGGTTGGGCCATGGTAGCAGAGTTATTATTACTTCCAGAAACAAACACATTCTCCATTGAAGATTTAATCAACTACGATGGAAAAGTGCGGAGTGTTGAGGAGGGCATATCTGTGTTCAGAGATCGTTTGGGACTAAAACGTGTGCTTCTCATTTTAGATGATCTAGATGGTATAGAGCAATCGAATGCTTTGGTTGGGGATTGGCTGGGCCATGGTAGCAGAGTTATTATTACTTCCAGAAACAAACACATTCTCCATTGAAGATTTAATCAACTATGATGGAAAAGTGCGGAGTGTTGAGGAGGGCATATCTGTGTTCAGAGATCGTTTGTGAAGCAACTACTCAAATCATACAGACAATCAAAGAACACAGGATGTATGTGGTTCGGCCGTAGCCTACATCCACGGGAGAAGAGAGAGAGGGATTATTATTCATTGTTGTGTAGAGATTTACAACGAATCTACATATAAAGGTTTACAACAGCCTTAATTAGGTAGACACTGATTAGGATAAATCCCACAATTCATGCAATCTCCATAAATAGCTCATAGTTTCAAATCCCGCAAATCTCTCTGAATCTCTCTTCTCCAACACTCCCCCTCAAGTTGGTGTGAAAATGTCAATAGAGCCCAACTTGGACAATACTTCTTGAAACTTGAGAGCCAAAAGACCTTTTGTAAATATATCCACCAATTGCTGAGTTGTAGGGACAAAGGTCGTGCGGATGACATTGGCTTGCACATTCTCCCGAACAAAATGGCAGTCGACTTCAATATGTTTAGTGCGCTCATGAAATACTGTATTTGAAGCGATATGCATAGCAGCTTGATTATCACAAAATAATTCAGTGGGTAGAGATGAACCATAACCAAGGTCTTGCAACAGAGCTCGAAGCCATATAATTTCACTGGTAGTTGATGCCATCGCTCCATCCATATACCTCTGCCTGGGGACCCTTTTAGATACTGTAAAATTCGGGTGACGGCCTGCATATGTTGAGCCTTGGGAGCATGCATGAAATGACTTACCAAACTTACTGCATAAGAAAGGTCAGGTCGAGTAATGGTTAAATAGATTAACCTACCGACCAACCTTTGAAACTGACCAATATCAGGCAACAATGCACCAGTATCATCTAATTTTCCTCCACTATCCGTGGGCGTATCTGATGGCTTGATTCCAAATTTACCAGTTTCTTGTAACAAATCCAACACATACTTTCGTTGATTAAGAAAGATGCCATTTTTTGAGTAGGCAACTTCTAATCCTAGAAAGTACTTCAAAATTCCCAAATCTTTAATGGCAAATCTATTGTGTAGCAGAATTTTGAGCTTAGAAATTGCATTTTGATCATCACCAGTAATGACTATATCATCAACATAAATCAGCACAACAACAATACCGGAGTTACTTCTTTTAACAAACAAAGAAGGATCGGCATTACTTCGTTTCAGCCCATTCAACATAAGGACAGAACTAAGCTTAGCATACCAGGCCCGTGGAGATTGTTTAAGCCCGTAGATTGCCTTTTTTAATTTACACACTAAACCAAACTTGGCCTCTTGCGGATGCCCAGGTGGGATGCTCATGTAAACTTCTTCTTTAAGATCACCGTGCAAGAATGCATTTTTGACATCCATTTGAAACAATTTCCAGTCTTGATTGACGGCAAGAGAAATGAGGACCCGGAATGTGTTCATCTTTGCAACAGGCGCAAAGGTTTCCTGGTAATCTACGCCATATGTTTGTGTGAATCCTCTAGCAACAAGTCTGGCCTTATGCCGTTCTAAGGAACCATCACTGTTGTATTTATTTTTGTACACCCAACGACATCCAACAGTTTTCCTTCCTGGAGGTAGCTTAACAATCTCCCATGTGTTATTGTCATCAAGAGCTTGCATCTCATCTTGCATAGACTTCCTCCAAACTGCAATGGAGTTAGCTTCTTTAAAAGTCTTAGGTTCTTGATTATGATCAACAGTACTCAAGAAAGCTAGGTAAGACTGAGAAATATTATTATAAGACAGGTGTGCCTGTATAGGATAAGATGTAGCATGATAAGTGAAGAAATCTTTCATTCACTCTGGAGGATGAGTTGCTCTACTCGATCGTCGAGCAGCTTGAGGAGATGTGGGGATTGGTGGTGCTTCAGGGACTTCTGCATCATGATTAGGAACAACATCCTCATTGGTAATGGTGGGAAGCGGAACCGGGTGAGACATAGACTCCCCCTGTGGCCGACTCCCAAAGTTAACACAAGCTGTAAAAAAAGATTCAGATTCCACAAAATGGACATCACGTGAAACAACAATTTTATGAGTGATTGGATCATAACATATGTAACCTTTCTTAGTGGAAGAATACCCAAAAAATACACACCGAGTAGAGCGAGCTTCTAACTTATCTCTGTGTATTGCTTGCTGATGCACATAACAAACACATCTGAATACCCTCAAGTGTGAGATGTCAGGTATCCTATTTTTGAGTATCTCCAATGGTGACTTGAACATAATAACACGGCTGGGAAGTCGGTTGATTAAATATGCAGCGGTCAACACACCATGAGACCAATATTGTTTTGGGACCTTTGTTTGAAACATAAGGGCCCGTGCGGTTTCCAGGATGTGTTGATTCTTTCTTTCGGCCACCCCATTTTGTTGTGGAGTTCTGACACAACTTGTTTGATGAATAATGCCTTGGCTTTGAAGATATTCTGAAAAAGATCCTTTAACATATTCGGTACCATTATCAGACCTAAAAGTTTTAATTTTAGCACCAAACTGATTAAACACCATAGTATGAAACTCTTTGAAGACAGAAGTCACTTCAGTTTTTTATTTTAACAAGTATAACCATGTAGCACGAGAAAAATCATCAATGAACAATACAAAATATTTATATCCATCATAAGAATCAATAGGCGCTGGTCCCCATAAGTCAGAGTGAACTAATTCAAACAACTCAGTAGACATAGAAGATGATTTGACAAAAGGTAAACGAGTTTGTTTAGAAAACTGACAAACATCACAGACATCAGAATCAACAGAAGCAGAGGGACAAAGTCTTGACAAGATACGGTTGGATGGATGTCCAAGCCGTTTATGTAAAGTGTGACTTTCAATTACACTACTGGCATGATACGCCTTATTGCAGGAGTTTAGAAAGTAAAGTCCATGTGAGTATGTTCCTTTACCAATCGTCTTCTTTGACTTTCGATCCTAAAAGATGATAGATGTTGGAGAAAATATGACATCACAATTTAAAGAATTAGTGATTTTTCCAACAGACATAAGTTGAACAGGGAAGGATGGAACAACCAGAGCATCAGATGGAGCATTATGAGAAAAGAAACTAATTTTACCACTTCCTAAGGCTGAAACAGTAGTTCCATTTGCAACAGAGATATCATGCTTATCAGTTTTTGGAATAAAATTGGTTACTGAGGAAGAACTATTGGCCATATGATCAGTAGCTCCGGAATCAATAATCCAGGAATTAATTTTTGAATTTGAAGTAAGATAAGCATGAAGATTACCTAACACGTGAGACGAAGAGGACGGACTGTTGCCAGAAGAGATGGTCTTACTGAGTTGTTGAAGAAGGTGACCCAATTGATTGATTGAAAGAGACGTCTCAGCTATAGCAGCATGATCCTTCCGACCCTTGTGTTCAGATTTGAGATGTGGATATAATTCCCAGCACCGATCCTTGGTATGCCCAGGTTTCTTGCAGTGATCACATTGATATAGTTCCTTCTTACCCTTGTAGCAAGAAACATTCTTGTTTTTTTCAGAAAAATGAGGCTTTTTCTTATCATCCTTTTCAACCAACAGGACATTAGATTCAATCTTCTCCGTTGAAGTTTTGGATTCTGAGCTCATAGTCTTTCTTCGAGTTTCCTCTCGCTGAATAATAGCACAAACACCAGCAAGAGTGGGTAATGTGGCATCCATCAGAAGATTGTGCCTTATGTATTCATACTTAGGCTTTAGGCTACGAAGTAGAGAGAAAATTTTATCCTCTTCAGCTCATTTCAAAAGAGTTTGGGCATCGGTGGTATGCGGACGATACAAGTTCAATTCGTCCCACAATTTTTTAAGATTCCCAAGATGTTCACTAAAGGTTTTATCACCTTGTTGGGCTGCAGCAATTTCAAGAGTGAGTTCGAAAATACGGGCAGCATTATTTTGGTTCTCGTATAATTCAGCGATTGAATCCCACAGTTCTTTTGCTGAATTAGAAAAAGTGAAAATTTCGGCAATATGAGTTTCCATCGAATTGAGTAACCATGATCGAACACGCTGATCATTGGATATCCAATCCTCATATCCCGGGTCAGTAGTTTGAGGGCACGTTTTACCACCATTAACGAAACCAAATTTTTTCTTGCCACCAAGCGACAAAGTGACAGCTCTAGACCATGCTACATAATTGATACCATTTAACGGAACTGATGAAAGTCTCCAACTGGGATTCGAATCGAACTCAGCCATGAGAAAAAAGCAAGAAATAAGACGCAGAAACAAAACACTTACAATGAAATCTTCGCAGCAGATTCAGAATACACCAGATTTGCACAGCAAAAAAAAACGTGCCCCCTTTTCTGGTAAATGTCGCTACAGATTTGAGTGGGACGGAGATTTGACCCCAAGACGTAGTCAACAACCTCCTTTAAACTATGCGCTTTATGCAAAAAAACGGCGCGCCCTTCTCTGGTACGCAGCAGATCTGATGTAGGCTGTGTTCTTCTGCTGCAGATCTGACTTGAATCGGCTCAGGAGCACAGGATGAAGTCGCACCCAAAGAGGACACAGGAAAAACGCGCCCAAGAATGATTAAATTCGTGCGGCCAGTAAAAACCCTCAAAAAACAGGGAAAAAATCCTTCGTTCTTCCAGAACGCATGCCAGAAAAGAACAGACAAACGGCTTGAAATAATGACCCGCTCTGATACCATGAAGCAACTACTCAAATCATACAGACAATCAAAGAACACAGGATGTATGTGGTTCGGCCGTAGCCTACATCCATGGGAGAAGAGAGAGAGGGATTATTATTCATTGTTGTGTAGAGATTTACAACGAATCTACATATAAAGGTTTACAACAGCCTTAATTAGGCAGGCACTGATTAGGATAAATCCCACAATTCATGCAATCTCCATAAATAGCTCATAGTTACAAATCCCGCAAATCTCTTTGAATCTCTCTTCTCCAACAGTTTGGGACTAAAACGTGTGCTTCTCATTTTAGATGATCTGGATGGTATAGAGCAATCGAATGCTTTGGTTGGGGATTGGCTGGGCCGTGGTAGCAGAGTTATTATTACTTCCAGAAACAAACACATTCTCCATCTTGCGGGGGTCTCATCTGAATGCATCCACGAGATGACTGGATTGCAGATAATTGAAAGTCTCCAACTATTTAGTTGGCACGCCTTTCTGAGAGCATCTCCAACTCCCACTCACAAAGATCTGTCCAGGAGAATAGTAGAGGCTTGTAAGGGGCATCCTCTTTCACTGGAAGTGATTGGAGCCTTTTTGTATGATAAACATAATGACAGAGAGTGTTGGACGGAAGCTGTTGACAACATTATTCTCCGCCCAGACATTCATGAAAGACTCAAAATCAGTTACAGTGCTCTGAGTGAAGAGGAAAAAAGAAATATTTCTCGACATCGCTTGCTTCTTCATCGGAGAACACAAAAAGTTTCCACTTCTTTTCTGGAAATCTTTGTACAGTTCGGTACGCACAGCTATACATAATCTTTCCCTGAAGTTACTCATAAAGATTGACGAAAAAGGTGTGTTTGATATGCATGACCATCTGCGAGATATGGGGTGAAGCATCGTTGAAAGAGAAAGAGAGGGTACCCGACTATGGGAGACAGTTCATTTCAGTGCCATGTCCAACAACAACAATCTCTCGCCTTCGACTCAATGGAGGTAATTCACAAAGGCTTGAAACGTTGTACGGACCTGCTCTTCGATTTCTTCACTTAAAGGATCTGCCCATTGACGGTATCACGCGAGCCATGCTTCCTCCAAGTTTGATATGGTTACGGTTGCAAAAATGTGAGAAGCCCTTCCACTTCAGTCTTGCGCACAAGATTTGGCGCTTTGCAATACAGGGGCCATTTCACTTCAGTCTTGTGGATAACATTTGGGCTTTGAGGATAATGTAAGTACACGGCGATATTTTCTAACTTTCAATATTCACTTTCTAATATTCTTGGTAATCTGTCACAGTTAGAGCATTTAGAGTTGAGAGACAGTACAAAATTAAATAAGCTCCCTCGTACCATTGGTAACCTATTACAGTTGCAGCATTTAGATTTGAGTGTGTCTGAAAAATTAAATAACCTCTCTGATAGCATTGGAAACCTATCAGAACTGCAGTATTTAAACTTGAGAAACTGTATAAAATTAAATAAGCTGCCTCATACCATTGGCAACCTGTCACAGCTGCAGCATTTAGATTTGAGTGTGTGTGTGAATTTAAATAATCTCCCTGATACAATTGGTAACCTCTCACAGCTGCAGCATTTAGACTTGAATTACTGTCTAAAATTAAATGCCCTCCCTAATACCATTGGCAACCTATCACAGCTGCAGCATTTAGACTTGATCTGGTCCATAAAATTAAATGACCTCCCTGATACCATTGATAATCTATCACAGCTGCAGCATTTAGACTTGAATCGCTGTGTAAAATTAAATAAGCTCCCTGATACAATTGGCAACTTATCGCAGCTGCAGCATTTAGACTTGTACTGTTGTGTAAAATTAAATAACCTCCCTTATACCATTGGCAACCTATCACAGCTGAAGCATTTAGACTTGAGAGTGTAAAAATTTAAATAACCTCCCTGATACCATTGGCAAACTATCACAGCTAGGGTATTTTGGCCTTTTGGTCGACAGAGAATGAGAACGAGTGTTATTCTTCCCGGCAGTGGTGGGAAAAAGACATTGAAGGTACTTTAATAGATGTTACTTTCTTTATCGGAGAAAGATGTTTACGAGAATAAATGTTTTTTTATTCAAGTTTTGAAGTTTGGAGATTAAACTTCACCACTTTTATGATGATCAGTGGTAAGCTCTCTTTTCTATTAAATTAGATTTAGGTAATTTTAGTTAATATTTTAGTTTATTTTAGTATTTTTTTAATATTTTAATTATTTTTTATTAAATTATATAAATTAGTAATAACATTTAATGATGTTATCACATGATTAATAGATATAAATATATATTGTCTTTTATGTTTTTTCTCAAAAAATTATATGTAATATTTAGTGGATAAGGCTATAAATAGTTGTGTCTATTAACTGACTA
The DNA here is from genome assembly GCA_007258455.2 of Sequoia sempervirens. Classification (NCBI taxonomy): domain Eukaryota; kingdom Viridiplantae; phylum Streptophyta; class Pinopsida; order Cupressales; family Cupressaceae; genus Sequoia; species Sequoia sempervirens. The sequence continues at coordinate 110,914,874 of VDFB02000363.1, read as the reverse complement.
TTAGATGCTATCATTAAAAAATATTTTAAAAATTAAAAGAAATTATAAAACAATATTATTTTTGCTATACACTTGCTAGAATTCATAGTTATATTTTTTTCTCTCTCTTCTAATATACACATTGCTAGTGATTTTCAAGTGTGTGCTTTATGGAGGGAAACCAGAGGATGCATTGTGCTCTAGGTTTCGCGTTGTTTCAAGGCAACGATCAGATTTTCAAGAATGACGTTAAGAATTTCAAGCATGGTGATTAGAATCTCAAGAATGGTGGTCGCTTCCAAGGGCCCCATGGCTACTATAGGGATTAACAGTCTGCAAACTGCCAAATCTCCAATAATGGTAGTCAGAACCTCAATACTAGCAGTCGCTTCCAAGGGTTTCATGGCTACAATCAAAATCCCAAAATTGGCAGTTGCTTCCATGGGCCACATGGCTACAATAGGGGTCAACAATCTACAATTTGATAGTACTATGTCTCACCAAACTATTCCCCCCGCCATTGGCCTCTGTTACACCTAAGAGAAAAGCTTAACCAAGAGAAACAAGACCCTTTTGACATCTACGAGCTTGAGCCTAGACACTCGAGAAAGTTTTTGGAATCTCTTGGCAACCGTCCTCTCTAGTTTGACATTGTCTCTAGCCAGAAGGCGCCACTTTCTTCTCCCAACGTCATTCTAGTAAAGTTCTCCTTACCAAAACACCTCTTGGATATAGATGGGGCGCCCTCTGAACCAACGTCACATCCCCTATTGAAAAAGATCTCTAAAAGTGAACTTCCTGGTTGGAAGAAAGGAAAATCTCAGACCAAGAAAGAAAGAAACCTGTTGGAGAACGCTAAAATGTTGGAGGTTGGAAAGTTTTTCCAAGGAAAAGATGGGTACCAAAACAACAAAAGGATTTGCAAACTCCTAAAGCGAACAAAGGAATAATAAATGTGACATTGTTGCAAGACCTATTACTTCCACAAATCTAGGGCCTTCAAGGCATGGCCCTAATCTATAAGTTCTAGCACCTTACACCTACTTTAAATCTTTTATAGGACTAGGCTTTTTCAAAATGGGAGGGAGCTAAACAAATCTTTTATCTATATCAATGAAGGGTTTTTTCATTGTCATTTTTTCTACCAAAGAAAGTAGAAATGCAGTTTTTAGAAATAAGGCATGGGTTTTAGAGGGTTCAGGAATTCATATGCAATCATGGTCTCCCAACTTTAGCCCCTAATCCTCTGCAATAAGGTGCATTTCATTATGTGTTTAGATACATTCTCTACCAATGGAATATCGAGAAACAAAATTTATTGAGATTTTGTCCAACCAAATGGGTATTTTTCTTAAACATGATCTTTCCTTTTTTAGAAACCCATTTTATCTAGTGAGAATGCATGTATTGATGGATATCTTGAAGGATCTTCCCTATTATCTCCACATAAAATCAATAAATGGGGTTTGGATCTAGGAAAATCTTTATGAGACCCCACAAATTGTGTGTGCACAATGCCGCCTAATAGGGAATTCTTAAAAACTTGCTAGTCACCACAACTTTATTGTCAAAACCAACAATCTTAGTCCCAAATACTAATAATACATGTGGATTCGCCATTGAACCCAAAACCTAAGAATCTTGATATAACAGAACATACAAGCAAAGAAGTTGAGTTATACCCTTAAAAGAGCACAAAGGCTTTGGCGGATTCATCATTGAACCCACCATGCACTCATACAAATCTAGCATTACACAATAGCAAAGAATCTAGCCTAGCCTCTAAAAGAAAGAATCCTCTGGATATCTTGATAAGACCATCCACAAGTAGGAAGGAGAATGCTATCCTTGTTATAAATGAAGGAAATATGGTTAAATTTTTTTGCTTTGATATAATGCTCTCTATGGGTCCTGCTTGCCCATTAATGGATGAAGGTCAAAAGTATAAGCTAGTCAGCTCTTTGATATGAGGCAACTCTGACAAGGTGGAAGGTAAGCTATTGAATGTAGTGGTTTAACCACACCAAAAATTGCTCAATTTGTCTGAGATGTAGCTACAAAAGGTTGTAAATGATGTTCAAAACCCAAAACTTCATAAATTTCATGTAGATGATTCAAAATAGGGTTATGAACTCCAGAACCCAAGATTAAGGAGGGAATGCTTAAAGTGTCTAAATTTTTTGAGCACTCACTTCAACTATATTCCCCATCCATGCCTTTTGTAGGTATGCAATAGTTGGAATAGATTGTGAGATCTTTGATTTTTTTTAATTCTGCCTCTACTAAGGAGAATCATAACTTCTATTTAAATAATCATGATGATTCTCAAGATGAACAAATCCTTCTTTCAAATATTAAGGAAGTTCAGGTTGATCAATAGCCTTTATTGTCATTCACCTCCTCAAATGAAAAAGAACTATTAAACTTTAAGAACTTGAAAGAAGAAGGAAATCTAGAAGGTCTACCTAATCAGATAATCACTTCAGTGGGCTCAAAATTAATTGATGAAATTGTAGATGAGGTAAATAGGGAGGTTAGAGATTTTGACTTCTCTAATAGCCTATCCATTTCACAATCACTTATAATTCAACTTGATGGAACCCCTCAAAAACTTCTCTTGGTTCCATTTTAAAAAAAATTGCAATACTTGGCTTTGACCCTGGTTGCTGGCTTAGGGTTATGTTTCTCATCATTATTTTAGGGTTTGGGTTTCCAAAACCCCTCAAAATTGATCTACAAGCTTAAAAACCCTTGGTCATTCTATTTTTGCATTGACCTGATGATCCAGGTCTCTAGTTGTTTAAGTTGCCTCTTATTCCATTGAAATTGTTATTTTCATCGACCCCCTGGGTTTAGGTTTATCAGTCACCTAAAGCCTTTTTAGCGTTCAAATTTTCCTATGGGTGGGCTTGATTTTCATATTTAATGACTTAAGTCTTAAGTCTTCATTCCTAAGGGTCAAGTTCCCATCAGCCTAGTAATGGCTCCCTTTTTAAATTAACATTTGTAGCATGTGCAGATTGCAGTTTTGAGATGACCGTTTGATCATCGCAGACGAATCTCGACCATCCCCGCACTCTCATTTCATTGTATTGTTCATTAAAATATTTTAATGGGCTAGCAGGTAGTTTCCATGTGTCATGTTAGGTGGTGGGACCATTGCTTCCAAACTTGGCCAGCACACGTAGCTTTGAGAAAGATCAGCGGTGGACACTACAACATGTGTTTTCATCAGGACTATTCCCTGCATGCTCGTTTGTCTTATTCATTAAGGTGATGTGATCACATGGGTTAGCAGGAATTATACACATGTATCCTTTATATGGTGGGTTTGATGTCTCTTGGTGATCGACGAATGGTATCAGAAGGAAATCAATAGTGGTCATTGAACGATGTGGTTACATCTTGGTTGTTCCCCGCACGCCTATCTATTTTCTTTCTTCAATAAAATAATCACATGGGCTAGCGGGCAAGACGACATTTGTCACTCCATGGAGGGACCCACCTGGCTTTGTAGACGGAAAATGTTTCATAAGAAAGGAGGTCGATGGTCGATGGCGGGTGATGTGGGTCAATTCTAACCACTCCCCACCATCCCGTGAAGGACCCACTTGTGTCTCATGTTTCTTAGCAGGCAAGCAGGTGACTACCACATGAAAATATTTTGAAGGCCCCGATGGACTCTAGTGGAGATGGAATGTTGCTAAATTTAGTCAAGATAGCATTGTAATAAGATGAATGGTGCCATATTTGAACTTATTCTTTTGGCACGTGTTTAGGATTGCGACTGTTAAGTTTTTGAGATGCCAGTATATGGGAAGGTGAAAATAAAGTAAGGCAGGGCACATATCGATTCTTCGAGATTGAATCAAGATCACTCCCCACTATCCTATTGTGATGAAATGCAAGTGTATTAATTCCCATGGGTGAATGGGTAACTATGACACAACAAGCTTTATTTGATGCTAAGTATGTGGTTAAGTGTGTAGACAAAGTGGATGTATATCTACTTGGGGCTTTTCTGATTAGGAAAAGGCAATAATAGCATGCAATTAAGTTTGGTCATGATTAATTACTCTAATGTTAACTATCTATTGATTTATCTTAAAGTGTGATCAATGGTTGAGATTTAAAAATCAAAGTAGACTACTATCAGCTTGCGTGCATAAGCTTTTCTTGAGTATTAATGGTTGGAATGCTTGCATGGTTCGATATAATGAGGATTGATGGCCACATTTTCATTCAAAATTTGCATTCAAATATTGAAAATTAAGTTAAGTCTGAGAGAAGGTTGATGAGGGTTTTCTGCTAAGTTCAGAATTTCCTTGTTCCTGTTCTAGGAATGTGCAGGATCATGATGAGCCAAAAAGTGGCAATATGATGTGTATGTGTAGGGTATGTGGATGACAACTTTTTTTTACCCAAAATTGATTAAATGAATAGGGTTTTTAAAGGAGATTCTCATCTTTCCACCAATATAAATTATACTTTACTTTGACTTTAATAAATAATTATTATTCATTTTCTATTTGAATTACGACTAAAGCCCTGATTGATAGGTTGACTGAAAAACATCTATAGCTTTCAAATGGTATCCCATTTTTTGAATACGAAATATGTGTCACATTCTATGTTTCACATACTATAGGATTTTAAAAAAAATGAATTTCATGAAGTTTTGACCAAGTTAAGGTGGTCAGACATACAAGTTTTGATATTTTTTAAAAGTTGTAATAAAAAATTAATAATTAATTATTTAGTTGGAAAAAAATTACCAAAAAAAATGCATCACATCCAAACATGAGTCCTCTACTTATATCTAAAATCTTATAAAAAAATATTATCATTTTATTGTGGTTAGGGTGGTCAGATAGACACCTACTACTTATTTTTCCCTGAAATTTAAGTTCTATTGCATTGAAATTTCAAATTTTCACCAAATAGATTTTGTTTCTAAATAACTCCATTAGTTTAGAAACTACATTCAATTTGCTACAGATTCTATTCTTACATACTTTTTGGAAATAATATAGATAACTTATTCAAATTCTTTTACATCAAGTTTCCTAACTCGATTTTTCTTAAATTTTTCGCCATATGGGCCCTGCTTTTTTCCATGATGATCCTACATATACCCCCTTCTAGTTATTATAAAACAGTAAGTCAAGCGAAGTTTGTTAAGCTACCCAAAGGTCTAGGAGACCAAATTTTCTAGAATCCAAGGACAATGCTCTTGAAGATGAAATTGAAACATAGGGAGCTAGAACACCAAAGGGTAGAAGGGCACACAGGAAATTCAAGAAATATGGTGTAAGGATTAATTACTAGCTAAGAAGCTGAATCATTTCAGAAGAACTTGTCAAGTTTAAGGGGAAGGAGCTGATTGAATATGAAAAGAAGGAAAATAAA
>VDFB02000363.1:110881759-110900174 GCA_007258455.2 Sequoia sempervirens | reverse complement strand
TTTAAAAAAATTTAATTATTAAATATTTGAAAAAAATTATGGGGGCATTGGGATTGAGATGTGGAGTTTTAAAACAATTTTTTCATGATTCCTAAATAATAGAGGTTGTGGAAGTGGGCACTCAGACTTGCTTTTATTCATCTACTTTTTCAGGAGTCAAAAAAAGGAAGAATTTAAAACTACTTTTCCCATCTTTGGTGGGCTAATTGGAACAAACATTTATTTTGTTTTAATGTTTTTTTGAGGTTATAAATATGTAGATACAAAAAATGGTGTACCTGGTTGAGGAAGGTAAAATTAAGCATATGAAATAAATTCCTTGTCAGGGAGGTGGAGAATTAGGAAATTATGAAATAATAAAAGGGTTTTGAAGTAGATTTTTGAGGGGGAAGGGAAAAAAAAACAAAGAAGAGGCTTGGAATGAGTATTTGAAGTTTGAGAAGACATGTTTGTTGCAGGTCAATGAATTTTTTTGGAGCAGCAATGAAGATTGGATATCTTCTAAGACATAGTGATAGAGTTCACTATGAATTTGCAGGATCATTTTGTAGATTTGCATGGCTTTTAAGCACATAGTTTTTGAATATTATTTGAGAATGTTGGGAATGTATTTTAAGATGTTTGTATGGACATGTGTTGCTTTCCATCAGTCCAATGAGACTGAAAATCTATTGTAATAAGATTTCCAAACTAATGAAGAAAATTGTGTTGAAGTTTCAATTGATTTTTTTGAGTTGTTTACAATTTCTTGCATAGTTTTAAGGAATGATTTGCAGTTTTTGTTGGAGATTTTTGAAGAGGGTTTGGGGCTGTACCCATCCTCTCTTCATCATTACCTTACCATTTTATAGTGCCAACACCCAATATTTCACCTAGTAACTTTATCCAACACCAACATAGTTTATCTATAAATAAATCTCGTCTCTATTATTATTTAGTACTTGAGACACAAATAGTTCAAACCACCCTCACTCGATAGTTTCGACAATAAACTCAACTCCTCTTAAGATCACTACACAAGGTTAAAATTTTGATCAACAACATGGCCTATTCTAGATTCAAATATTAGATTAAATTTGATGTAAATTCTAGAACCAAATTTAATGGTCATCTTCAATACTTAGCTTCAAATCCAACTCTACTACTAACTTCAACACTTAGGATTGATTCTAACTCAGGTCACTAACTTTAATAAAGACTCCAATATTTATCTTTAGTCCAAACTTATCCCAAGATAGCTTTGATTGTAACTATTAGAAGGCTAGCCTCCAACCCCATGTGGCACTATCAATCACTTGATTAGAGTTTGTGTGACCATATACTCTCCTTATTGTGTTTGATGTTTTGATTATTTGGTCAACCATATCTTAGTACAATTAGGTTGGGCCTAATGGTAACACATGATTTTGTGGTGTTGAAGTAGATTGGGGCTAGGAAAATAAATAAAATTCCCATTTCAAGGTGGATTGTACTCTTGTGAAATTAAGTAATTTGTATTTCTTCATTGTTGTTTTCTTTGAAATAATTAGTCAATCTATTTCCAAACATGGTTAAATATGAAATATTATGATTCATTGAGTTATCTAATGTTGATATGATCCATCCATGTTTGGAATGATATCCAATAATTGTAATATCTATGTGCTTCAATTTTAGTTGATTTTACACCTCGTATTGAGAGGGTGTTAGTATATTTTAGTAAGTCCTAAAACTATGAAGTTGAGATTAGTTTTATTTTGAGTTGAAAATAATTTTTATGATTATGTATGCTATACTTTGATATTACTTTCAATGGTATTTCAATTATAAATGAATTAATTCTTATCTCCATGGTTATCTTACTTTGTGCTTTATTATTGAGAAAAAATATTTTTATGTTGTTTAAACACTTAAATGGTAAAATTACAGGTTTGATTGCAAAATTTTCAATGAATTCCACTTTTCTAGTATATTTTATTCTTCCAAAAAATTTACTAATTCCTTAAAAAACTTCACTTCTTTTCTAAAGAGTAGGATTTATAATACTCTTATCTATTTTGTTCCTTCATAATTATCTTCTTGGCTTTATACAAAATGAGGTCATGGTTTCCCTTTATTTGGAAATCCTCCTCATCTTATTCTGAATCCTCATGGATTAATTTCTTTTTTTATTTTCAATCCCTCCTAAGGTGACCATCATTCCTCTATTTTTATTTTTATATTCTTATATTTATTTCATTCATAATAACTACTTTTCTTTTGATTGTCCTTCTCCAAATATTCCTCCTTAATGAGGGAGGTTTATCCTATCTCTTTCCTATCGTAAAACTCTATTTTTAACTTCTTGTTAGTGTGAAAAGAGGTATTATCAAACTAGTTAGCTTTTAGCCTACTTAGTAAAGTCCTATTTACGCTATACTAAAGCTCACTTAGAGGTTATCTATACTTTTTTCTCACCTCATATAGAATCACCTAGTGTCTTGACACTTGTCCATAGAGTCCTACACTTGTTTCATACTTGGAGGGGTAGTTAGAGTTTGACTCCTAACTTCTCATCTCTTCATCCTTGACTTTATAAGAATGTCTCATTTGTACATTTTATACACATCACATCCTTATGATATTTTATCATTTTAAATTCTCATTTGTGGATTGTTTTGAGTTTGGATGTAGATATTGGCTTCTCCAACACTTCTTGCATTGGAGATGATTATTCTTTTGGATTTTCATTATAGCTTTGGCCCCCTTGCCATATTGATCCCTATATTTTATTTACTTTTCATAAATTCTTGGCTATTCTTATAATATTGAGATACTTTAGGGAAAATAAGAAATCATGTTTAAAATCTCTACAAATACCACAAGGTTTCTAAATGCTTCTCTACATTCATTTTCATAATGACCTATTTTCAAATCACACTTGAAACAATTAACTTCTTCCCTTGTTATTCACCCTTAATCTCTTCCTCCATCATGCCCTTATTTATTATTATTCTTGTAACACGTACTACCTTCTTGTGATTATTCAAATCCTGAGAAATTATTGAAGATCTGTCATATTTTATTTGTGGTATCACATGTATTTTATTTACTACCTTTTGTTGGTTTTCCATTTGAATTATTGATAATTGTGATCCTATACATGAAAGTTTCTTTCTTCTAATATTTTTACTCCTTTCATCCATCTATGAATGGGAATATCATCTTCACAAATATAGATACACCAATGATCACTTTAAACTCTTAGGTAGAATAGTAATGATAAATAACCATCAATTTCATGCTTTTTCCACTCATTGCAAATACCAAAATACACACTCTTGAGCCATCTAGATAGTTTTGTAACTTCTAATATTAGTGAAAAACCCATTTTATTCTCTTTTATTATAGGATTATTATTCCAAATATGTACTCCATTTGAGATATATTTACACTAGATCTTATTTCTATAAAGTGGTGATGACACTTTAATATGGATTTCTCCTTTTACCAATATCTCTTCTTTAATCCTTAATTTTTTGAACTTTAATTTCTCTCTTTTCACTTGAATCATCTCTCTCACTTTTTCTTCTCCATGTGTGTGCTTAAACCCTAGAAGCTAATTCCGCCACTATTTTATATGAATTAAGCATTCTATTATCTAATGCTATTCTAATAATTGGTAAAAACCTAGAGATAAAGTGGTCAGTTCTCTACCTCTATACAAGGGGACCCTCTAGATTTCTAACCAAGCCTTTGAACTTATATTCAAAATCCCTTATGGTTTCAATCATCTTCTATATCATCTCATGCATATTTCTTACACTTTTAAGGTAACCACTAGAGATTAAAAATTATTTTGGAATTCATATTTTATATCATTATATTTTTTTGTGTAAGGGAAATTATTTCATGTACTATTTAAACACTTAATCCCTTAGTGTCCCAGTAAATTCATAGATCTCGGTCAATTTATCTCTTCTCCTTGATCTCCTTCAAGTCTACTATGGAAAAAAACATATGTTTAGATGTGTCTCTAGTATCTTTTCCAAAGATAGGAAGTTTAGTACTGTTTATATTTAATTTTGTTCCATTTTATAAACAGGCTCTTCTATTTTGCCACTATTTCTTGAAGATTCTCCTTTACTCTTCTTCTTGTCTTCTATTTATGCTCTTGGTCGCTTGGGTCCTTTCTCCACCAATTTCTTAACAATCTTAAGCACTTTTGGCATCCTCTTGTTGTTTCATCTAATTCCTCACTCTACTCTTATCTTGCGTAATTAAATCTCAAAGAAATACTCTCCTAATATTTCCTCACATTCTCACAAAATATATTTTTGATGCCTCTTCCTCTATCTAGAAGGGTCCAATATATTTATTTTTTAGGGAAACCCTTGTCACTTTAATTGGAATAGGTGGTGACTCTTGGTTTGGGGAACTCATCTCCTCATAAGATATTTTTTATTTATGGGATGTGTCTTTAGTATTTCACCAATAGTTAAAATATTTTAATTAAATAATTTTTTAATAAAAGAGGGTAAAAACTTTATTGAATCATAACAGCATTACAAAGTCCAAAGAAGGAAGCCACAAGGGGCCAAAACAACAAGAATTAATTCGCACCCAAGAAGCACCTCATATCCTCAGCAACCCACTCCTCAAGAACAGGGGCCATATCAACAGGGAGATTGCTCCAACCATCCACAGACCAAAAATCAGTCTTTTCCGACGCCCATCTAGCCAGCCCATCAGCCACCCTATTCCACTCCCGTGGAATATGACGGAAAACAATGGACTCCAAGGGAGAGCACAGAGAAATAATCTGTTTGACAACCACAGCTAGCTGCCAATTCACATCCTCCAAATTTTGATTATTCAACATATCAATAACCACCTGAGAATCAGCTTCACAAACAATCTGCCGCCATCCAAGGGAAACCGCATGCTCAACCGCCAAGAGAATAGCGCTAGCCTCCATAAGATTATTAGTTTGCAAACCACGATACATAGAAAAGAACAAAAACCACCACTCCAAGGCTATCTCTACCAATACCACCAACCCCAGCATGCCCAGGGTTACCTCTAGAAGACCCATCAGTATTAATTTTCAACTCCCCTAGAGCAGGTGGGCACCAAAAGCCCTCACAAGCAACCCTCTCACGCCCACGCCTATGATGCACTTTACTCATAATACACTTCCCCCCTGTGGAAAGACCCAGGGAATTTACAACACCCAAGTCCCCAGGAGCAATCGGCACAGACAAGTCACACTTTGCAGTCAAAGTCTCCAGCAAAGCCCCAAGAATTCGCCTCCAAAGTTGCCCCAAGAGCAATTTTTTATCCAAGAATATTCTTCTGTTACGTTCCAACCAGATTTGCCAAACAATCAAACTAGGACCAATGCTCCAAGCAATTTTAAGAAAAGAGGTTGTAGCAGGAGAAGAACCCTGTCTCTTCCAAAAATCCTCCAAAGAAGAGATATGGCAACACGGTAAGCTCCAAAGATTCCACCAGTGATGCCAGATAGTCTTAACAAAAGAACACTGAAAAAAGAGATGTGATAAGCATTCATCATGCTGACCACATAGAATGCACATGGAGGGGCCTTGGAACCCACGTTTGCAAAGATTATCCCAAGTAAGACACTTACCTTGAACCACGAGCCAAGAGAAAAAATTACACTTAGGCCAAGCAAATTTATTCCAAGCATGCTTCCACCAAGAAACCTGGGAGCTTCCAAAGACCTGTTTATCCAAAACCTGATAACCAGAGGCAACTGAAAATTTTCCTTTCAAGTCAGGTCCCCAAGCAAGCACATCAGCCCCTTGGAGAGAATTGCAGACACGACTCGATAAAATCTTAGCAAGCTCTTGACGATCCTCCACTGCACCACCAGGAGGCCAATCCAAAGGGCTCTTCCACCTAGACACAGAAATTTGACCCAAAGATTGTTGAGATTTAAAATCTGCCACATGATTCCAACCCGCCTCCACAAAAATCTGGCACAAATCTTGGAGATGGGGATGAGATGACACAACGGGTGGGTATCCATCCCAAGAATCATACCAGAAAAGAGCATCTCGACCCCCATTACAAATCCAAAAAAGTCCCTGTTTAACCAACTTGGCACCACGTTTAATGGTACTCCAGATCACAGAGCCTTTCCCCTCCATACTAAACCTTGATACCTCCCTACTTTCTACTGCCCCCAAATATTTGAAGGTCAGAATTTTATCCCAGCACATATGCTGTTGAGAGCACCAGCGCCAATACAACTTAGCATCCAAGGCCTGCCCATTCAAATCAGCCCGCCGTAAACCAAGACCCCTCTGTTTCTTTGGCTTCCATAAAACCAACATCCCACTCTCACCTCTGCACTCCATTTTCTATGAAGAAGATTACCACCCCACGTAAACCGACATCATTTAGACAATTTCAAATCTCTAATAAAAACTTCAAGGAGCAGAAGAACAAAGCATTTATGTGAAGAGCCCGACCACCGACTTTAAAAGAGTCACTCTACCTGCTGAAGAAAGCCACCTGCAAGTCCAATGACTGACCAATCCTCGAAACTTATCAAGAGTCTCTTGCCAAAACCTTTTGGGGAGAGAGCGAACAGCAAGAGGGATTCCAAGATAGGAAAAGGGAAGCGAACCAATCTGAAACCGAAGGATACCAGCAATTCTCCTTTGAATACCTTTAGGAGTGTGGAAGAAATATATGAAGGACTTCCCCTCATTTATGCGCTGCCCAGAAGCCGCCAAGTAACTATCCAAGACACTGCACCAATTGAGAGCCTCCTCAACCTTAGCCCTGCCCATCAAAGCAGTATCATCTACAAATTGCAGATGAGACTGAGGGGGAATACCATCTCCCCAACTCCATCCCTGAAGCAAGCCACTAGCAACCTGAGCACGAATGAGTCTTCCCAGGCCTTCCGCAAGGAGGATGAATAAGTAAGGAGATAGGGGATCTCCTTGCCTAAGGCCTCTAGAAGCACCAAACAAACAAGTGGGCTCACCATTGATAAGCACCTAAAAGGAGGAGGAAGTGACACAACTCCTAACCCATTCAATCCAACCCTCAGCAAAGCCAAAAGCTCCAAGGATTTTAAATAGAAAACTCCATTTAACACGATCATAAGCTTTAGCCATGTCTAACTTGATAAACATAGATTTATCTTTTGAGGATTCCATAGAATGGATGGCCTCAGTAGCAATAACTACCCCATCCATGATCTGTCTTCCAGCAACAAAACCCCCCTGCTCTTCAGAAATTAAGTCATCAAGCCAAGGCTTCAGCCTTTCTGCGATCAACTTAGTAATAATTTTATACACAACATTACATAGAGCTATAGGCCTAAACAAATCCAAGGAGTTAGCTCCCACCTTTTTAGGAATAAGAGCTAAAAATGTAGCATTTAGGGACTTCAACATTTGTTTATGCCTAAAGGATTCTTGGACAACCTCTAAAAGGTCCAATTTAACCACTTCCCAGAACTCCTGAAAAAATTCAATGGGGAATCCATCAGGCCCAGGAGCTTTACCTTTCTTCATCTCGAATACAACCTTCTCAAGCTCCGACAAGGTAATAGGAGCAAGCAATGATTCATTCATTTCATTAGTCACCAGCTTCGGGATACAATCTAAAATTTTAGCTTCATCCTCCTCCGCAGGAGGCGAATCCTCAGAGAAAAGGGTAGAGAAATATCGAATGCATTCGGCTGAAATAGAGGCTGAAGAGGACAAAGATTCCCCATTAGGCAACAGAATAGAAGAAATAGCATTACCTTGTCTCCGATCCTTAACTGAGTTATGGAAGAAAGCAGTGTTTCGATCCCCAGCCTGGAGCCATTCAATACGAGACTTTTGTTTCCAAAAAATCTCTTCTCTTAACTCCCATTCCTCAAGCTCTTTTGTTGCAGCAACCTCTAATAAACTCAGCTCCTCTGGGAGGCCTTGATCTCGAATTTGTCTGGTAATTAGGTCTAGATTATCTCGCGCCTTTTTCTTTTCCTGAAATAAGTTACCAAAATGTTGCCTATTCCATCTTTTCAATCTGTATTTAACATACTGGAGCCTCTTTGAGAAAGAGTACATGGCAGTGCCATATGCTGGCTTCCCCTGATCCCACCAACTAGGGAGCAAAACATGAAGAGATTCATCCCTAAGCCACATGAGTTGGAACTTAAAGGTCTGTCTAGCACACCGTTGAGGCACATCAACTACCAGCTTAATAGGCCAATGATCAGAACCACGACCATCCAAAATTTCAGAGCTTATCAACCACCTGTCCCCCACCCAAAAATTGGACACCAAAAATCTATCAAGTCTTTCAGAAATAGAGGCATCGCCAATTCTCCTATTATTCCAAGTAAAAAGACCGTTGCCAGGTTTGATATCCACAAGATTCAAAGCAGAGATATTGTCCTGGAGCAATAATGCAGAAGCCTCCAACCTTGCAATACCACCTCGTTTTTCTGCAAGCTCCATGATAGCATTAAAATCGCCTCCAATAATCCAAGGATGGTAGGGAAATAAGCTGCGAACTAAATGAATGTTGGACCACAAAAGTTGCTTTCCTTGCAACTCCACAGGCGCATACACATTGGAGAAGAGAGCAATTTCCCCTGACATAAAACAAGAGGCCACCATGGAAAGGGAGGACCTGAAAGACACCCACCAAAGGGGGAAAATCTTACGCGGGTTCCATAAACATGCCACCCCGCCAGAAGACCCTTGAGCACTAATGCATTGGCATCCACCATTCCCCCATAACTTAGGAACTAGATCCATCATACCCTCCACAGAGAGCTTAGTCTCCTGCAAAAAAAGAACATCAGGCGAATGACACCTAATCAAATCCCGAACAGCTTTTTGTCTAGGGCCACTGTTCAAGCCCCTAACATTCCAAGAGAGAACTATCATTTCGAGGGGCATGAAAAATGCGAATCCAGAGTCTTGACTGACCCTGACTCCACCAAAGTCTCCCCTATCATCTTAATCTTTCTTCCTTCCCAGCTTAGAAATTTTCTCCGGCCCCCCCTTCTTGAGAACTTTTTGCAGAACACCCAACTGAGAGGACGCCTTAATATTCTTCTTGCCCACCTCTGGACCAACTTTTTGCAAGAGGTGAACCTTATCTACACTATCTTTCACTACCTCAGCACTACCACCCAACTCAACCTGAACCTCCATTTGACGATCTGTCCCTAGAGCCGACGTCCCATCAGTAAGCGGAGCCATAATCCCCTCTGAGTTGAGCAAAACCTGACTAGAATCTTTCCCAACCTCATCTAAGCATGGCACTCCCATACCCCCCTCCTGTTGGGGAGCAAGCATTGCCTCAACTAAAGGGCCATGCTGATCAATATCCAGAGTCCCATGATCTAGATCCAAAAATCCTGGGTTCACCTCCTGTTGACTAAGATCCTCTAGCACCTCAAACCTGTTGAAGGTGTCCTCCTCCTGCCTATCCTTCAAAGTCCTTTTATGACCTTTATTTCTGTTTCGGCCTCTAACGGGAATAAATCCATCTTCCCTACCACCAGAACCCTGAATGGGGTCCTTGCCCTTATCCACCCTAGGTGGATTAGCCGAAGGTTGAGAAGAATGAGCCTCCAAAGGCTTGGCCTTTGGACATCTACGCAGGAGGTGACCATACTCATGACAGAAACGACAACGGAAGGGAAGTGTTTCATAATCCAGCTGTTGCACCCATGAATAATCTCCTACACTCACTTCTAACGAGTCTGGCAATGGCTTACTTAAATCAATTTCTACACAAAACCGGGCAAAAGTCATTACCTTTTTGAATTGTGTTTGCTGCGAAGAACCCACAGGCTTCCCCAGCTTCGAGGCTAATAGGCACAACACATCCTCTCGCCAGCATTCCACAGGGAGCCTTGGAAGACGGACCCAAACCGGAACCCGATTCGGAAGTTCCTCTGCCGGGTTGAAGCCAGCATGCCATGGCTTAATAAATACGCCCACCTGGTTATAAAAATACGGGCCCCCTTCAAAAATCCTATTCCGATCAGCCAAACAATCAAAAGTAACCATGAAGTAGTTATTTGCCAGGAGGCGGATCTCCATCTCTCCCTCAGGCATCCATGTCTTTTGAGCCCACATCTCCAAGAATTGCAAAGAAATTTTCAAAACTAAGAATTTGCAATAAAGAGAATGTCGTGCATAATAATCAATGTCTTCAGCCAACATCTCCATTGGAATGACTACGCTCGGCCTCTCTTTACACCGTTCGAGGCACCCATTAATCTTCGGAATTCTAGTCCCCCCTACTGAGCCCATCTCGACTTTCTCAGGTTCCACCGAGAAAAGATTATTATCAAAAATCTTCGAACCCTGTGGAGAGGGTTTCGATCCAAAAGCAGAACGAAAGTCCATATTGGGACAAACCCTAGAAGATTCTCCAGTATCCATCAAAGAGCACACAATGCAAGATGAGCAAGCAAGGCCCAAATAAAACCAAGAGCCCTTCGAAGAAGGCACACTCCACTGGACACCAAGGTCGCAACCCCCCAACCCCAGAATACACACCTGCTGCAAAAGAAAAGAGCCTCCCCCCAAATAGCGTAAAAAAAACCCACCCCCAAGAAGCTTCAGAGAAGAAGAGAACAAATCCGACCCCCAACTACACATGCAGCCACCAAAAGACCACATGCAGGCCGAGCCTAGATGGCTGCGGCCTCATGCAGCGCTTGCAGAGCCATCCTCCGTCCGAAGAACTCAGTCTCTCAATTAAATAAATTTAATTTATTCCATCCTTCCTCAAACAATTATATTGTGTTGATCACAAATTATAGATTATTAAAGATTTAATTTAAATATTTATTCCCTTCACTTTGTTTACTTTCCTAGAATTCTTGGGTTCAAGTATCTTATCTATTTGTAGGCCCACATTTTTACTCACCTCATCATCGAAATACTTCACATTTAAATTTAGAGCTTTAAGTTGAGAGTTTGGGGCTAGGAATTTGTCAAAACATTTATTGATTGTCACCTTTAGGTGTGAAAATTTTATTTTAGAATAGGTTCTCAAGTCAAAAACCCAAATGATTAAGAACTTATTCTTCTAGGCCCTAACCAAGTGCTACTACTTCTAAGTCCTCCAATAGTTGGCTGCATTGATGGATCATATTCATTTATCAATTTTGTTAACTTTATAAAAAAATATTTTTCTTATGATGATTATTGAATACTTTGATGTGTTAATGTTAATGAGTGGAATTTTATCTAAGAGAAGTAGAGAGGGAGAGAGAGAACCCTAAACCCTAAAAATTGACATTAATAATATTAAACCTAAACCTAAAATAATGAATTTAATCCCTAAACCCTTGACATCAACCCTCCTTTATCAACCATAAACCCTAAATATAAAAACAATGCCCTAATCCGTATATGTTGAAACATAAAAAATGACGATCCTAAGTCCTAAGTGCTTAGAAAAATAAGATTCAAGGCCTTTTCCTCTAGGGTTTCATTCTGATGGAGATCAACAAGGAGTATAGATTAACTTTCAACCATGGAAGTGAGCTAATCAAACCTAGGTCTCCATCGATTTTGGGATAGGAATGGATTGGAATTTATTGAATATGATTAACCTAATTACACTATATGACCTAATATGAAAAATGCATGATCTCAAAAGTGTACAGATTGAAATGACAGTTTGTGGGCAAATCTAGGAAGTACAGAGGACTGTACATACCTATCATAAAAGGTTGGATCTAGGATGCATAGGGGGAATTAGTTTCCTAGGGGAATATGGGTCCTTGTATGGGTGTCCTATTTTTTTTTTGGGTCATTTGATGACAGGTTTGAGATCTTCGTTTTCTCTTGCAAAGTTGTCAGAAAATTATCCTATAATTTTGTAGATGAGTTTTCATGGGTAGACAAGTTGTAGAGCTTCAAATACAATAATGAACAATTTGTATTCAAGCCTTCTTCAATCATCTTCAAACCTAAAGCCTTCACATTCAAAGATAGGGAAAATGTTGGGCCTTTTAGGGGCTTGCCTCAGTCAAACCTCGTGTAAGTGTTTCCACTTCGACAATGGGAATGTCAATGATAAAATAATAATTGATAGGAAAGGAATGATGAAATCGCAAAGTGATACAACTCATCACCCTTCAATAGATTCCTTACAGGATTGTTGTCATGTACATCACCTTTGTAAGGAAGCTAAGGTAGTGGAACAACTTCCTACACTAATCTTGAGAGGAGAATAATGCAAATATTTTATAGGTCTTTAATAGTTATAGAAACTTAAGAAAAAATAAACATAAATATCATTCATACCACAACACAGTGATTTACATGTGGAAATGCTTTTGGGAAAAACCCCACACTCCAAAAGCCACCCAATATATTATTAAAAAATCACAAAGATTACAATATACTTGCAGAGAAAGCTTCTCATAGGAGTATCACCACCTTCTCATAGGAGTATCACCACCTTCTCATAGGAGTATCACCACCAGAGATCTAGAGACAACACAACTGCTATCAGACTCTTAGAATACATCACAATACATAGCCGTAATACAATACCCTCATAAAATAGTGTTACCTTCTAGGGAAAGATAGGCCAACAAAATATCCACCATTAGATCCAAAACCTAATAATTAACGGTCTAGATTTATAATAAATCATTTATTTAATGTATGTTGACCATTTAGGAGTTTTCTAAAAAAGTTAAACAAATAATTGTTTACACGCATCCCATTCCTCCCCTCCAACCTATGCTCCCATTCTATATTACACCTATTAATGTAACTAGGATAAATATATTCATATAGATATATACATCCTATCAATAATAACCTTTATATAATTGCAAAATTGAGACATAATTTCCCAACAAATCTCCCACTTGTTGAGCACCTAGCAAGAGCAATGGGAGGGATTAAATCTTGTCTCTTAATTTCTAGGGGACGAAAGGCTCATAGTCTTTGAACACCATCCAAACTTCTCTGTGCTCACAGGCTTAGTTAAAGAATTGACCACATTCATCAAAGTCTCTAACTTAACTAGTTTCACCCTGCCATCTTTGACCATATCTCAAAAAAATGATACTGTACATCAATGTGCTTGGTCCTAGCATGAAATTTCAGATTCTTGGCTAGACATATCACACTCTGACTATCGCAATAAATTTCCACTGCACCTTGTTTTATTCTAATATTTTAACATAGTCTCTTATGCCAAATTGATTCTTTACAAGCATGAGTGGCTGCCATATACTTTGATTCAGTAGTGGACAAAGAAACCATATTCTATCACTTACTCATCCAACTAATTGCACCACGAAATAAAGTAAACATATAAGAACTGGTGGATCATCTGCTATCAATATCACCTACTTAGTCTGAATCCAAATAACCATGAATATCAAGGGAAATCACATCTTCAATCATATTAATAGATGATAACACAAGGAATACTCTGAGGTACACACAAATATCTAAAGACTCTTTTAACTGCATCCCAATAAACTCTTCCAAGATTGGACATATATTTGGAAATAACTCCTAATGATTGGGAAATGTATGGTCTAGTACAAACCATAACATAAATCAAACTTCCAACTGTACTCTAGTATGAAACTTTGCTCATGTCTTCCATCTTTGATGGGGATGTTGGAAAATATGAAATAGATAACTTTGTTCCAGTTGAAACAAGAACACACAATGGTCTACAATTCTACATATCAAACCTACATAAAATTGAATTGAAATGCTTACTTTGGAAAAGCTATAGCTTTTTGTTCATTCTATCTCTTTTAATTTCGATCCCAAGAATGTGTTTAGTTGCACCAAGATCTTTCATTTCAAATTTAGCAGCAAGTTGAGATTTTAGTTCTGAAATCATACCTTTCTCTTTGCCAGTTATTAACATATCATCAATATATAATGCAATAAACAATAAATTATCACCATTAGTTTTATAATAAACACAATGATTTTATTTAGAATGCTCAAATCCCAAACTCAACACATATGTATCAAATTTTTGGTACCACATCCTATGACTCTATTTTAATCCAAAGGTTTATTCAATTTGCAAACCCATTTACTTTTACTTTTCACCTGTAGTGTTCTGGATGTGTCATATAAATATCCTCCTCCAAGTCACCATGAAGGAAAGTAGTTTCCACATCTATTTTCTCAACTTCTAAATCATAAGCAACAACAATAGAAAGAAAAAATCTAATGGATGTCATTTTTGCAATAGGAGAAAATATCTCACCATAATCAACACCCTCAACTTGAGAGTATCCTTTCACAACCAATCTTTCTTTTTACTTCTCAATACCTCCATCTGAACCAATATTTTTCTTGAGCACCCATTTGGAACCAACAATTTTTCATCCTTTAGGAAATGGTACAAGATCCCATGTATCATTCTTTTTCAAAGATGTCATTTCTTCATCCATAGAAATCTTCTAGGATTTTGCATCATTATACATGATGCCTCTTCTACTAATCTAGGTTCATCCATGTTAGTATTTAAAGCAAAAATACATCTCCAATCACCAGGTGAATACCTTCTAGGTGATTGTCTATGCCTTGTAGACCTACGAACAAGCTGAGTTGGAGGTTCTTCCTCCTCTTTTGAAGATCCAGAGCTAGATGAGCTCTCTTGAACTTCTTATCTATCCATGGGCCTCAATTCAACTTTCTCAGGTGTAGAAGGAAATTGACTCACATCTTCCTATTTACTTTGTTTTGGCTGTAATGTAACAGAAGAAGGCTTAGATTCTCTATAAAAAAAACTTATAGCATGTACTACCTTCTGCGCAACATGATCCCAAAGCTTGTACCCTTTCACACCATAATTGTATTCGATGAAGATACATTTCACAACCTTGTTCTCCAAATATGTTCACTTCTTCTTTGGCACATGTGCATATGCCTCACAACCAAAAAATCTAAGATGTCTTAATGAAGGCTTGTGGCCCGACCATGCCTCTATAGGCATCTTATTAACAAGATTTAATGTAGGGGACCTATTAATTAGGTAACAAGAAGTGAAAACAACTTCAACACAAAACCTTTGTTCTAGACCAACACCACTGAACATACTCCTAGTCTTCTCCATTAGTGTCTTGTTCATTATTTCTATAACTCCATTCTATTATGGAGAATATGGAGTTATTTTCTGTCTATGAATACCACAATCTTTGAAAAATATATAAAAATTATTAGAGAGAAATTCACCACCATTATCAGTCCTTAAAAATTTTATTTTCTTTCTAGCCAGCAACTCAACCATTGCTTTTAAATTCTTGAAATTGATAGAAAACTTTAGATTTACTCTTTAGAAAATATACCCATGTCCTACTATAGTCATCAACAAATAAAAAATAATATGTGGATTTTCCAATTGAAGGAACATCTACAGGACTAAACACATCAAAATGAATAAGATCTAATACACCATAAGATTTATGAGAACTCGAATAAAACTAAATGCAATTTTGTTTTCCATAAATACAATGCTAGCAGAAATTGAATTCAAGATTACAATCAGATAAAACTTCAACAAGGTTTTTATTTTTTAAGGTCCTTAGACCCTTTTCTCCAATGTGGCCAATTCTTTGCTGCAATAAAATAGTTTTCTCTATAGGTAAATTTGATTCAAAAGAAAGAGTACCCTTGGGCACCCAAAATCCATGACCATTTGCTAAAGGTGAAATTTTCACCTCTTCCATAGACTTGCTTTTCACAGAAGTACTATTGCACTGAACAATGCATGCATCAAGCTTATACTATGTGTCATATATGACACCTCTAGAAATCACCATAGCACCTCTAACCATCTTGCATCTTGCATTAGAAAATACTACCTGCACACCCACATCTATTAGTTTGCTCATAGATAATAGATTTTGTGCTAATCTTGGGATATGCAACACACCATTAATCCTTTTTATTCTACCTGAAATTTTGAAAATTATATGCTTTCTAGGGTTTAGGACCTAGAATAACAATCTTTACTCTCTCTCATTCAAGAACAAACCCTGGAGATCTCAATGCAACGGAGAAAGAGATCTTGCAATAGGGCTATCCTATGGGATGATTATAAACTAATGAGGGGTTCACCACCAAGTAAGAACTTGAAAATAAAAATTCAATTAAAGAGATAATGCTTAACCCTAATTTGATGCAATGCTTCACTAAATGACCTAAAAATGCAAATGAAACAAAAAAACAAGCTACGAGATGGAATGTGTGCACCTGGAAACCTAAAAAATATCAAATGAGGCTCCCAAATGTTGGAAATTCTAACTTTAATATTGACTGGGACTCATACGCCAAGTTGGATGAATCAATCCCGGATCTGGGTTTCTATGTAGGAACATGAATCTGGCAAATGGGTATCCAAATCTACAAAAACCTGAATTTTGACCTAAACTAGGACTCATACACCAAAAGTGGTGAATCAATCTAGTTAGGGTTTTTTGTAGTTTCAAAGTATGAATCTGGTCTTCAAGGTCTACTTTGCACTTCTTGATTAATTTCCAGACCCAAAACCCCAATTTGCAACTTGTAGAAGTTTTCCAAGTTTCTCCAATGCAAGGTGACAACTTTGACAACTTTGAACAATTTGACAACTTTCTCCAAAATTTCTCTTCAATGTATCTTCAATCTAAACCTACAAATCACACACCAAAGAGAAGGAAAAATGTTGTTTTGTTAGTGGATAGGGGTTTTCATTGTAAAACCCCATTTTGGTAATCAAACCTTGAAATGAATGAAAATAGAAATGGAGAATGATAAATGAATAAAATAAGATGTTGCAACTCACCAAACCCTAGCAATGAAGTGTTGCAAACATGTATGAAATGGATCCAATGGATGTAGGTCTTGAATATTGCTTGAATGTGATAGATCTTAAGTGAAATGCTAGCTTGAATCATGAAACCCAACATCACAATTGTTAGCTAAAAAACAAACATGATGCATGAAATCTTTGACATGATGCTTGATGCTTGAATAATGCTCTAGAATGTTTGATAATCTTCTCTTGAAGGCTCTTGAATGCTCTTGTAAATAATTGAATTCTCTTTTAAACTTAACTTTGCTATAAGGATGCTCATTCAACTTGCTAGGTGTAAAATGAGTGAAAGAAATTTGTATTTATACTTAATTATGCAATAATTCCCAAAATTACAACACTACAAGCTGACATCAGATCTAGGAGGATAAAATACGGGCAAGAATTCTAATTAATTGTAATTTTGGGCCTCATGGGACTCATTCACCCAAGGTGGTGAATGAGTCCCATTAGGCATAATTTATGGGACCATTTTCAAAAATGCTTAGAAAGATGTGAAACTAGGATCGAGACCCAAAAACCTAGCTGGGACTCATATGCCCAGGGTGGTGAATGAGTCTCAAATCACTAAATCTAGGCCACATAACCTGAACATACTTGAATTATGTTTGGACATTGATTTGTGTTAGGATCATCCTCGAAAAGATGTATTAAATGAGGCTCGTGGATGAAAAATAAGGCTAATTAAAGCATAAATAATCCTAATTATTAATGACAACCCTATAAAAGTGTGAAAGTGTGTTACAACACTTTACAACACTCTAAACGAGGTAGGATTAATTTTATTGAATTCACAAGGGCCAAAGACCTAATGCAAGTGTGTTAATCACATTACAACTCTAAGTCAAGGAAACATTAAGCTCAATTTAATAAGGAGGGCCCAAACAAGTGTGAAATTTTCACCGACAACATTTTTCGACACTACACTACCATCTAGAAAACTGATTTTAAATTTACCACAAGAAACAATATTTAAATAAGAATCATCACCCAAGTACACCTTACCTCCGTCAAATTCTTCAAAGTCAGAAAACAAATCTCTATTAAAGGTCATATGGAAAGATGCACCCTAGTCAATTAACCATGCATCATTACTTGCATGAGTTGCCAAAGCTACAATGAATGCGTCATCATCTTCCTTCCCAGACATAGAATCATAATCAAATTTCTTCTTTTTCCTCTTCTTTTCTTCTTTGAATCCCTTATGAACATGCCCAAATTTACCACAGTTCCATCAAATAACTTTGGACTTTCCAGAAGATTTGAATCTCCCCTTGGACTTGGATTTATCATGCTTCTCATTCTTCTTTCATTTTTCCTTAGGTATTCCATGAAAATTTAGGGCTTTCTTGGCACCGGTGGATACCTTCCTCCTCATCTCTTCAAAAAGAAAACAACCCACTACATATTCAGTCTTTAATATAAAATAAGTACTCCCAATAGCCATAACAAGAGAATCCCACAAATTAGGTACAGAACAAAGAAAGATCTGACATTTCTCCTCCTCATCCATGATTTTGACACCAACTGATTATAGTTGAGCCACCAACTTATTGAATGCTTCTAGGTGGTTTGTGATTCATCCACCTGCTTTCAT
>VDFB02000363.1:110777828-110881659 GCA_007258455.2 Sequoia sempervirens | reverse complement strand
TGATGATGAAAAAATTATTGCTGCAATAATAGAGGAGGAGGTAATAAATGAATTTGATTATTTTACTGAAGAAGAGGAAACTAAAATTTATGATTTTTTAGAACATAGTAGTGTATATTGGTGGGAGATGAACTATGTAAAAATAAATAGGAGGAGAGGAAGAATAAAAGATGGAAGAGATATAAAATTGTAGGGAAAGAAGAGAAGGAATGATAAGGAAGATAAGGTAGAGAAATGGATTTAGGATGACCATAACATTTACAAATGTTTATGAGCTTAACTCATGAAACATTTCAAATTACCTTGGGTGTCTGATGTAGGAGCATCCATGGCCTAGTGGTAATCTTGTTTCTATTTTGCTTAATTTTGGAGTGATGGTATTTCATATTATTGGCTTGGATTACATGTTGAGGATGGCTAAATATTTATCTTCAAATAAATTAATTTATCAATTAATTTCTTGTGCAACTTTGACAAATTGCCTTGTGGGTGAAAAAGAAAAATAAAGCAATTTTAAAAAATTTAATTATTAAATATTTGAAAAAAATTATGGGGGCATTGGGATTGAGATGTGGAGTTTTAAAACACTTTGTTCATGATTCCTAAATAATAGGGGTTGTGGAAGTGGGCACTTAGACTTGCTTTTATTCATCTACTTTTTTCAGGAGTCAAAAAAAGGAAGAATTTAAAACTACTTTTCCCATCTTTGGTGGGCTAATTGGAACGAACATTTATTTATTTTTAATTGTTTTTTGAGGTTCTAAATATGTAGATACAAAAAATGGTGTACCTGGTTGAGGAAGGTAAAATTAAGCATATGAAATAAATTCCTTGTCAGGGAGGTGGAGAATTAGGAAATTATGAAATAATAAAAGGGTTTTGAAGTAGATTTTTGAGGGGGAAGGAAAAAAAAAAGAAGAGGCTTGGAATGAGTATTTGAAGTTTGAGAAGACATTTTTTTTGCAGGTCAATGAAGTTTTTTGGAGCAGCAATGAAGATTGGATATCTTCCAAGACATAGTGATAGAGTTCACTATAAATTTGCAGGATCATTTTGTAGATTTGCATGGCTTTTAAGCACATAGTTTTTGAATATTATAATTTGAGAATGTTGGGAATGTATTTTCAGATGTTTGTATGGACATGTGTTGCTTTCCATCAGTCCATTGAGACTGAAAATCTATTGTAATCAGATTTCCAAACTAATGAAGAAAATTGTGTTGAAGTTTCAATTGATTTTTTTTGAGTTGTTTACAATTTCTTGCATAGTTTTAAGGAGTGATTTGTGGTTTTTGTTTGGGAGTTTTAAAGAGGGTTTGGGGATGTACCCATCCTCTCTTCATCATTACCTTACCGTTTTATAGTGCCAACACCCAATCTTTCACCTAGTAACTTTATCCAACACCAACATAGTTTATCAATAAATAAATCTCATCTCTATTATTATTTAGTACTTGAGACACAAATAGTTCAAACCACCCTCACTCGATAGTTTCGACAATAAAATAAACTCCTCTTAAGATCACTAGACAAAGTTAACATTTTGATCAACACCATGGCCTATTCTAGATTCAAATATTAGATTAAATTTGATGTAAATTCTAGAACCAAATTTAATGCTCATCTTCAATACTTAGCTTCAAATCCAACTCTACTACTAACTTCAACACTTAGGATTGATTCTAACTTAGGTCACTAACTTTAATAAAGACTCCAATATTTAGCTTTAGTCCAAACTTATCCCAAGATAGCTTTGATTGTAACTATTACAAGGCTAGCCTCCAACCCCATGTGGCACCATCAATCACTTGATTAGAGTTTGTGTGACCATATACTCTCCTTGTTGTGTTTGATGTTTTGATTATTTGGTCAACCATATCTTAGTACAATTAGGTGGGCCTAATGGTAACACATGATTTTTTGGTGTTGAAGTAGATTGGGGCTAGGAAAATAAATAAAATTCCCATTTCAAGGTGGATTGTACTCTTGTGAAATTAAGTAATTTGTATTTCTTCATTGTTGTTTTCTTTGAAATAATTAGTCAATCTATTTCCAAACATGTTAAATATGAAATATTATGATTCATTGAGTTATCTAATGTTGATATGATCCATCCATGTTTGGAATGATATCCAATAATTGTAATATCTATGTGGTTCAATTTTAGTTGATTTTACACCTTGTATTGAGAGGGTGTTAGTATATTTTAGTAAGTCCTAAAACTATGAAGTTGAGATTAGTTTTATTTTGAGTTGAAAATAATTTTTATGATTATTTATGCTATACTTTGATATTACTTTCAATGGTATTTCAATTATAAATGAATTAATTCTTATCTCCATGGTTATCTTACTTTGTGCTTTATTATTGATAAAAAAATATTTTTATGTTGTTTAAACACTTAAATGGTAAAATTACAAGTTTGATGTTTGTAAAATTTTCAAGGAATTCCACTTTTCTAGTATATTTTATTCTTCAAAATTTTTTACTAATTCCTTAAAAAACTTTACTTCTTTTCTAAAGAGTAAGATTTATAATACTCTTATTTATTTTGTTCCTTCATAATTATCTTCTTGGCTTTATACAAAATGAGGTCATGGTTTCCCTTTATTTGGAAATCCTCCTCATCTTATTTTGAATCCTCATGGATTATTATTTTTTTTTAATTTCAATCCCTCCTAAGGTGACCATCATTCCTCTATTTTTATATTTATTTTATTCATAATAACTACTTTTCTTTTGATTTTCCTTCTCCAAATATTCCTCCTTAATGAGGGAGGTTTATCCTATCTCTTTCCTATTGTAAAACTCTATTTTTAACTTCTTGTTAGTGTGAAAAGAGGTATTATCAAACTAGTTAGCTTTTAGCCTACTTAGTAAAGTCCCATTTACACTATACTGAAGGTCACTTAGAGGTTATCTATACTTTTTTCTCACCTCATATAGAATCACCTAGTGTCTCGACACTTGTCCATAGAGTCCTACACTTGTTTCATACTTGGAGGGGTAGTTATAGTTTGACTCCTACCTTCTCATCTCTTCATCCTTGACTTTATAAGAAAGTCTCATTTTTACATTTTATACACATCACATCCTTATGATATTTTATCATTTTAAATTCTCATTTGTGGATTGTTTTGAGTGTGGATGTAGATATTGGCTTCTCCAACACTTCTTGCATTGGAGATGATTCTTCTTTTGGATTTTCATTATAGCTTTGGCCCCCTTGCCATATTGATCCCTAAATTTTCTTTACTTTTCATAAATTCTTGGCTATTCTTATAATATTGAGATACTTTAGGGAAAATAAGAAATCATGTTTAAAATCTCTACAAATACCACAAGGTTTCTAAATGCTTCTCTACATTCATTTTCATAATGACCTATTTTCAAATCACACTTGAAACAATTAACTTCTTCCCTTGTTATTCATCCTTGATCTCTTCCTCCATCACGCCCTTATTTATTATTATTCTAGTAACACCTACTACCTTCTTGTGATTATTCAAATCCTAAGAAATTATCGAAGGTCTGTCATATTTTATTTGTGGTATCACATGTATTTGATTTACTACTTTTTGTTGATTTTCCATTTGAATTATTGATAATTGTGATCCTATACATGAAAGTTTCTTTCTTCTAATATTTTTACTCCTTTCATCCACCTATGAATGGGAATATCATCTTCACAAATATATATACACCAATGATCACTTTAAACTCTTAGGTAGAATAGTAATGATAAATAACCATCAATTTCATGCTTTTTCCACTCATTGCAAATACCAAAATACACACTCTTGAGCCATCTAGGTAGTTTTGTAACTTCTAATATTAGTGAAAAACCCATTTTATTCTCTTTTATTATAGGATTCTTATTCCAAATATGTACTCCATTTGAGATATATTTACACTAGATCTTATTTCTATAAAGTGGTGATGACACTTTAATATGGCTTTCTCCTTTCACCAATATCTCTTCTTTAATCCTTAATTTTTTGAACTTTAATTTCTCTCTTTTCACTTGAATCATCTCTCTCACTTTTTCTTCTCCATGTGTGTACTTAAACCCTTGAAGCTAATTCCGCCACTATTTTATATGAATTAAGCATTCTATTATCTAATGCTATTCTAATAATTCTATTATCTAATGCTATTCTAATAATTGGTAACAACCTAGAGATAAAGTGGTCAGTTCTCTACCTCTATACAAGGCGATCCTCTAGATTTCCAACCAAGCCTTTGAACTTATATTGAAAATCCCTTATGGTTTCAATCATTTTTTATATCATCTCATGCATCTTTCTTACACTTTTAAGGTAACCACTAGAGATTAAAAATTATTTTGGAATTCACATTTTATATCATTATATTCCTTTTTGTGTGAGGGAAATTATTTCATGTACTATTTAAACACTTAATCCCTTAGTGTCCCAGTAAAGTCATAGATCTCGGTCTATTGATCTCTTCTCCTCGATCTCCTTCAAGTCTACTATAGAAAAAAAACATATGTTTAGATGTGTCTCTAGTATCTTTTCCAAAGATAGGAAGTTTAGTACTATTTATATTTAATTTTGTTCCATTTTATAAGCAGGCTCTTCTATTTTGCCACTATTTCTTGAAGATTCTCCTTTACTCTTCTTCTTGTCTTCTATTTATGTTCTTGGTTTCTTGGGTCCTTTCTCCACCAATTTATTAAGAATCTTAAGCACTTTTGGCATCCTCTTGTTGTTTCATCTAATTCCTCACTCTACTCTTATCTTGCGTAATTCAATCTCAAAGAAATACTCTCCTAATATTTCCTCACAAATTCTCACAAAATATATTTTTGATGCCTCTTCCTCTATCTAGAAGGGTCCAATATATTTATTTTTTAGGGAAACCCTTGCCACTTTAATTGGATTAGGTGGTGACTCTTGGTTTGGGGAACTCATCTCCTCATAAGATATTTTTTATTTATGGATGTGTCTTTAGTATTTCACCAATAGTTAACATATTTTTATTAAATAAATTTAATTTATTCCATCCTTCCTCACACAATTATATTGTGTTGATCACAAATTATAGATTATTAAAGATCTAATTTAAATATTTATTCCCTTCACTTTGTTTACTTTCCTAGAATTCTTGGGTTCAAGTATCTTATCTATTTGTAGGCCCACATTTTTACTCACCTCATCATTGAAATACTTCACATTTAAATTTAGAGCTTTAAGTTGAGAGTTTGGGGCTAGGAATTTGTCAAAACCTTTATTGATTGTCACCTTTAGGTGTGAAAAATTTATTTTAGAATAGGTTCTCAAGTCAAAAACCAAAATTATTAAGAACTTATTCTTCTAGGCCCTAACAAAGTGCTACTACTTCTAAGTCCTCCAATAGTTGGCTCCATTGATGGATCATATTCATTTATCAATTTTGTTAACTTTATAAAAAAATATTTTTCTTATGATGGTTATTGAATACTTTGATGTGTTAATGTTAATGAGTGGAATTCTATCTAAGAGAAGTAGAGAGGGAGAGAGAGAACCCTAAACCCTAAAAATTGACATTAATAATATTAAACTTAAACCTAAAATAATGAATTTAATCCCTAAACCCTTGACATCAACCCTCCTTTATCAACCATAAACCCTAAATATAAAAACAATGCCCTAATCCATATATGTTGAAACATAAAAAAAGATGATCCTAAGTCCTAAGTGCCTAGAAAAATAAGATTCAAGGCCTTTTCCTCTAGGGTTTCATTCAGATGGAGATCAACAAGGTGTATAGATTAACTTTCAACCATGGAAGTGAGCTAATCAGACCTAGGTCTCCATCGATTTGGGGATAGGAATGGATTGGAATTTATTGAATATGATTAACCTAATTACACTATATGACCTAATATGAAAAATGCAAGATCTCAAAAGTGTACAGATTGAAATGACAATTTGTGGGCAGATCTGGGAATTGCAGAGGACTGTGTACCTATCATAAAAGGTTGGATCTAGGATGCATAGGGGGAATTAGTTTCCTAGGGAAATATGGGTCCTTGTAGGGGTGTCCTATTTTTTTTTGGGGTCATTTGATGACAGGTTTGAGATCTTCTTTTTCTCTTGCAAAGTTGTCAGAAAATTATCCTATAATTTTGTAGATGAGTTTTCATGGGTAGACAAGTTGTAGAGCTTCAAATACAACAATGAAAAATTTGTATTCAAGCCTTCTTCAATCATCTTCAAACCTAAAGCTTTCACATTCAAAGATAGGGAAAAGGTCGGGCCATTTACGGGCTTGCCTCAGTCAAACCTCGTGTAAGTGTTTCCACTTCGACAATGGGAATGCCAATGATAAAATACTAATTGATAAGAAAGGAATGATGAAATCACAAAGTGATACAACTCGTCACCCTTCAATAGATTCCTTAAAGGATTGTTGTCATGTACATCACCTTTGTAAGGAAGCTAAGGTAGCAGAACAACTTCCTACACTAATCTTGAGAGGAGAATAATGCAAATATTTTACAGATCTTTAACAGTTATAGAAACTTAAGCAAAAATAAACATAAATATCATTCATACCACAACATAGTGATTTAAGTGCGGAAATGCTTTCGAAAAAAACCCCACTCTAAAAGCCACCCAATATATTACTCAAAAATCACAAAGATTACAATATACTTGCAGAGAAAGCTTCTCATAAGAGTATCACCACCTTCTCATAGGAGTATCACCACCAGAGATCTAGAGAACACGACTGCTATCAGACTCTTAGAATACATCACAATACATAGCCGTAATACAATACCCTCATAAAATAGTGTTACCTTCTAGGGAAAGATAGGCCAACAAAATATCCACCATTAGATCCAAAACCTAATAATTAATAGTCTATATTTACAATACATCATTTATTTAATGTATGTTGACCATTTAGGAGTTTTCTGAAAAAATTTAAACAAATAATTGTTTACACGCATCCCATTCCTCCCCACCAACCTATGCTCCCATTCTATATTACACCTATTCATGTAACTAGGATAAATATATTCATATAGATATATATATCCTATCAACAATAACCTTTATATAATTGAAAAATTGAGACATAATTTCCCAACAAATCTCCCACTTGTTGAGCACCTAGCAAGAGCAATGGGAGGGATTAAATCTTGTCTCTTAATTTCTAGGGGCCAAAAGGTTCATACTCTCTGAACACCATCTGAACTTCTCTGTGCTCACAGGCTTAGTTAAAGAATTGACCACATTCATCAAAGTCTCTAACTTAACCAGTTTCACCCTGCCATCTTTGACCATATCTCAAAAAAATGATACTATACATCAATGTGCTTGGTCCTAGCATGAAATTTCAGATTCTTGGCCAGGCATATCACACTCTGACTATTGCAATAAATTGCCACTGCACCTTGTTTTATTCTAATATTTTAACATAGTCTCTTATGCCAAATTGATTCTTTACAAGCATGAGTAGCTGCCATATACTTTGATTCAGTAGTGGACAAAGAAACCATATTCTATCACTTACTCATCCAAATAATTGCACCACCAAATAAAGTAAACATATAAGCACTGGTGGATCATCTGCTATCAATATCACCTACTTAGTCTGAATCCAAATAACCATAAATATCAAGGGAAATCACATCTTCAATCATATTAATAGATGATAACACAAGGAATACTCTGAGGTACCACACAAATATCTGAAGACTCTTTTAACTACATCCCAATAAACTCTTCCAAGATTGGACATATATCTAGAAATAACTCCTAATGCTTGGGAAATGTATGGTCTAGTACAAACCATAACATATATCAAACTTCCAACTACACTTTGGTAAGGAACTTTGCTCATGTTTTCCATCTTTGATGGGGATGTTGGAAAATTTGAAATAGATAACTTTGTTCCAGTTGAAACAAGAACACACAATGGTCTACAATTCTACATATCAAACCTACATAAAATTGAATTGAAATACTTACTTTGGCCAAGCTATAGGTTTTTGTTCATTCTATCTATTTTAATTTTGATCCCAAGAATGTGTTTAGCTGCACCAAGATCTTTCATTTCAAATTTAGTAGCAAGTTGAGATTTTAGTTCTGAAATCATACCTTTCTCTTTGCCAATTATTAACATATCATCAATATATAATGCAATAAACAAGAAATTATCACCATCAGTTTTATAATAAACACAATGATTTAATTTAGAATGCTCAAATCCCAAACTCAACACATATGTATCAAAATTTTGGTACCACATCGTATGACTCTATTTTAATCCATACAAAGGTTTATTCAATTTGCAAACCCATTTACTTTTACCTTTCACCACGTAGTTCTTTGGATGTGTCATATAAATATCCTCCTCCAAGTCACCATGAAGGAAAGTAGTTTCCACATCTATTTTCTCAACTTCTAAATCATAAGCAACAACAATAGAAAGAAAAAATCTAATGGATGTCATTTTTGCAATAGGAGAAAATATCTCACCATAATCAACACCCTCAACTTGAGAGTATCCTTTCACAACCAACCTTTCTTTTTACTTCTCAATACCTCCATCTGAACCAATATTTTTCTTGAGCACCCATTTGGAACCAACAAGTTTTCATCCTATAGGAAATGGTACAAGATCCCATGTATCATTCTTTTTCAAAGATGTCACTTCTTCACCCATATAAATCTTCTAGGATTTTGCATCATTATACATGATGCCTCTTCTATTAATCTGGGTTCAGCCAAGTTATTATTTAAAGCAAAAATACATCTCCAATCACCAGGTGAATACCTTCTAGGTGATTGTCTATGCCTCGTAGACCTATGAACAAGCTGAGTTGGAGGTTCTTCCTCCTCTTTTGAAGATCCAGAGCTAGATGAGCTCTCTTGAACTTCTTATCTATCCATGGGCCTCAATTCAACTTTCTCGGGTGTAGAAGGAAATTGACTCACATCTTCCTATTTACTTTGTTTTGGCTGCAATGTAATAGAAGAAGGCTTAGATTCTCTATAAAAAACACTTATAACATGTACTACCTTCTACGCAACATGATCCCAAAGCTTGTACACTTTCACACCATAATTGTATTCGATGAAGATACATTTCACAACCTTGTTCTCCAAATTTTTTCACTTCTCCTTTGGCACATGTCTAAGGAAAGCAACGGTACTGAAACAAATTTCCTAACATCAAAACCACAAGGAAGTAAGCAGGCAGTAA
This sequence comes from Sequoia sempervirens, assembly GCA_007258455.2. NCBI lineage: Eukaryota > Viridiplantae > Streptophyta > Pinopsida > Cupressales > Cupressaceae > Sequoia > Sequoia sempervirens. Next base: position 110,872,441 of record VDFB02000363.1, on the reverse strand, counting down.
TTTTAATTTTTCTATTTACAATCCAATTAAGACACACATGAAAGATTTGCAAAAACAGAGAAGATACTCAAAGACAATGAACAACAGATTTACGTGGGAAACCCTTTCAGGAAAAAACCCACCACACCAAACTGAATCTCTTTGTATTATAGTAACAACAATTACATACAATCAAAGATACAACTCTCTGGTATTAGTTCCTAGTAGCTACATTCCCTATTCATCCAGTTATAGAAAAGCTCTCAACACTTCGATTCACTCATCGTGATTTCAAATTAGAATCGATCCTTTAAATCTTAACACATTCTGATTTTTGTCTTCTGTTCATCCTTATCCGCCAATGCTCCATCGAAGAAAGTTTCCATGCCTTTTCAGATTTTTCCTTGCATGCAGTTTTTTCAGTGTTGCAATTAATGCAAAAATCCAACCGTCATCCGTTCGAAAACTGTTTCCTCTGATTGGTCGAGCGGGATGCCACATAGGATGGTCACATGGTCAAAGGTGATCAAACTTTGTTGGCATATCGGTGAGACACTAACAGTGTCTCCCCGATGCCACAAAGTATTCATATCGATATTGCCATAGCTTCCACGAGTCATCAAGACATTTTACCGATGCTCACAAAGCATATTGATTTCCACTTTTCCATCCGCAAGACTTCCCATTCACCAAAAAGTTTCGTCGAGTCTCCTTAGGTTTCACTGAAGCATTTGATAGTCATCAAGACATTCATCTTTCGCTAAGACTTCATACCAAGCTCATCCAAGTCTTACCGAGTCAGCAAGACTTAAGTCTTTCGCTAAGAGCTTATACCAGCTGAACATGTCACACTGAAGCATTGAAGAGTTGGCGAGACTTATCATCTTCGCCAAGACCTTATACCGAGGTCTTAAGTCACCCTGAGTGCTACATTCACCAGTCGATGTGACTTATGTCTTTCACCAAGACCACATACCGATTGCCCATGTCTTGCCGAGTCGGCAAGACATTTGACTTTGCCAAGATGTTTCGTCAGACGCCGAGAGCTACACCGATGACTATCAGTGTGACTTATTCAAGTCACCAAGACTTCTCAGCAAAGTCTTTTGTCACCGTGAATGAACCAAGAGAATACTCCAGTCGGTGAGACTTACCTTCTCGCTGAGAGATCTCCCTGAGACCCTTGTGTTAGCCTGATTAGCTATAAGCTATCAGTGAGACTTACACCATTCACTGGGACATCTCGCTGAAGCCCTAGAGATAGCCTGATAAGATCAAACTATCGCCTAGAGAACTCTATTCAAAAAAAGGTCATGCCAAAAGCTTCTAGTTACAGCGATAGACTTCATTTGGCAAGACATCAACTTTGTCTTGGTGACATGAACCTATCAAGTAGATTTAGAATAGTTAGTCGCCTAGACATGAACAATGTCACAATGACTTTTCCCTTCAGGAGTTCCATGTCAGTAAGGATTGAGGTACATATTCCAACAAGCTCCCACTTGATGAAGATCTTATAGACACCTCTAGAGCATAATAAAACTACTGAAATTCATGGGCTAAGAGGCTCATCGAACTGGCACACCACCTGAACTTTTTTGTGCTCACAGGCTTCGTCAATGCATCTACAACATTCTCCAGAGTATCCAATTTCTCCAAAGAGACCTTTCCATCCTCCACCATATCTCGTACAAAGTGATACTGTACATCTATATGTTTCGTCCTAGCATGTAAAGTAGGATTCTATGCCAAACATATAGCACTTTGGCTGTCACAGTAAATAGTAATTTTTCCTGCATCAAAATCAATGTTAGAACACAAACATTTTAACCAGATTGCTTCTTTATTGGCATGTGTAGCTGCCATGTATTCTACCTTTGTAGTGGAAAAAGTGACTATAGCCCGCCGCTTGCTCATCCAACTCATTGCACCACCATTCATCATGAAAAAATATCCACTGGTGGATCTTTTGCTGTCAATGTCCCTTGCCCAATCAGAATCCACATAACCTTGAATGTGGAGAGTCTTCTATGATTGAACCAAGTTACCATGGTAACACAAAGCATAGTTTGAAGTACCCTTCATATATCTAAACACTCTCTTCACAACATCCCAATATGTCCTTCCAGGATTAGCCATAAACTGACTAAGAACTCCCACTGCTTGAGAAATGTTTGGCCTTGTACAGACCATTGCATACATAAGGCTGCCAACTGTACTAGCATAAGGTACACTGGTCATGTCCTCCATCTCAGTAGGAGATTTTGGACAATCCTCAACAGATAGCTTCGTTCCCTGTGTAACTGGAACAACTAGTTGCTTGCACTCAGTCATACAAAATATCTCTAGAATAGTCATGATATACTTACTTTGATTGAGCCAAATTTTTCCATTTTTCCTATCCCTGGTTATTGCCATTCCCAAAATATACCCTGCTGCACCAAGATCTTTCATTTCAAACTTTGCAAACAATTGAGACTTAAGATCAGAAATCATTAGCTTACTATTGCCTATGAACAACATATCATCAACATAGAGAGCAATAATAAGTATTTGATCACTTTTAGGTTTGTAATATACAAAATGATAACATTTTGATCTTACAAATCCCAATGACAAAACAAATGTGTCAAACTTTTGGTACCACATTCTAGGAGACTGTTTTAACCCATACAAAGATTTCTTCAACTTGCAAACTAGTCTTTCCTTACCTTTTTCCACAAAGTGCTCCGGCTAGGACATATAAATTTCTTCTTCAAGGTCACCATGAAGAAATATTGTCTTCACATCCATCTGTTGAATTTCTAAATCATACGTTGCTGCAAGTGACAAAAGAAATCTAATAGATGCCAGCTTAGCTACAGGAGAAAAAATTTCTCCATAATCAATTCCATCTACCTAGGAATAACCTTTTGCAACCAGCCTCGCTTTATATTTTTCTACACTGCCATCCAGACCAATTTTCTTTTTGAATACCCATTTACAGCCCACAACTTTTCTACCTTTAGGAAATGGCACCAAACTCCAGGTATCATTTTTTTCTAATGATGACATCTCTTCATTCATGGCTTCCAACCAAGAGTTTGAATCAGACATTTTAAATGCCTCTTTCACAGTCCTAGGTTCATCAGTGCTAGATATTAAAGCATAGGCACAAGTAGACTCAATCAAAGAAAACCCATACCTATCAGGTTGCTTTCTTTCACAAGTTGACCTTCTCACAGGTTGAGGCTGAGGTGGTTCTTCATCTTCTTCAGAACTTTCAGAACTACTTGAGCTCTCCTCAGTATTAGGTATATTTTGATTTTCCAATTCCTCTTTATCTGGTGTCGGAGGAATTCCTACTACAACCTTTTCATTTTCTGATTTCTTCTCTGACTGCAGATCCAATGTAGAAGATTTCAGCTCACGAAAGGTAACACTTCTGTTGTACAAAACCTTCTCAGTCTCAGGATTCCAAAGCTTGTATCCTTTTATTCCAGCACTATAGCCCATAAAAATACACTTCACAACTTTGTTTTCCAACTTAGATCTTTTTTCAAATGGCACATATGCATATGCCTCACAGCCAAAGACACGAATATGTCTCAGAGAGGGCTTCTTTCCAGACCATGCTTCCAAAGGTGTCTTCTCAACAAGAGCAGAGTTAGGAGAATGATTTACCAAGTAACATGCTATAGAGACTGCTTTAGCCCATAACTTCTCATCCAAGCCAGCACTACTCAGCATACTTCGTGCTCTTTCCATTACTGTCCTGTTGAACCTTTCAACAACTCCATTTTGCTATGGAGTTAAAGGTGTAGTCTTATGTATTTTAATCCCATGATCTGTATAGTACCTTTTGAATTCATCTGAACAAAAATTACCACCATTGTCAGTCCTTAAGCATTTTATTTTTCTACCAGTCTGATTTTCTACAAGGTTTTTAAATTCCTTAAATTGATTGAACACTTCTGATTTACTTTTCAGAAAATATACAAATGTTCTTCTTGAATAATCATCAATAAAGGACACATAGTATCTTGATTTAGATAGAGAAGGAACATTCACTGGACCAAACACATCAAAATGAATATAATCAAGAAAACCAGAAGATTTGTGAGGACTGGAATAAAATGAAACACGGTGTTGCTTTCCATATATGCGATGTTCACAAAATTTGAACTCAAGGTTACAATCTTCAAGCCCTTCTACCAGGTTTTTATTTTTCAAGGTTTTTAAACCTTTCTGACCAATGTGGCCTAGCCTATGATGCCAGAGCATATTCTTCTCTGTTGGAAGTTTAAACTCCATGGAGTCTACACCATCAGGAACGTTTTCCTTCTTTTCTCCATGAGCAGCCTTAAGTGACTTTGTAGAGACACTGTTGCATTGAACATCTAGTGCATCTAGCTTGTACAGAGTACCAATTCAAGCACCCCTAGCCAGTACCATAGAGCATCTAGTCATCTTGCAGCCATTTCTAGAGAACGTGACTTGCAGTCCAATATCATTCAACTTACTTACAAAAAGTAAATTATGAGATAGACCTAGTATATGCATCACATCATTGATTCCCTTCACTCTTCCATCAGTGAATTGAATTATGAATCTTCCACAACCAACAATTTCCAAAGATAAATCACTTGCCAAGTACACCTTTCCACCGTTGGATTTTTCATTCTTTGTCAACCAATCTCTATGAGATGTCATATGGAAAGATGCTCCAGAATCAATCAGCTAGACATCATTTGATGCTCGTGTAGCCAAAGCTGCAATGAAGGCGTTTGCATCACTTTGAGAAGAATCATTTCTAGAAGATTTCTTCTTCTTCTTTTTCTCCTCCTTGCAATCCTTTTGGACATGACCAGGTTTCCCACAATTCCAATACTTCACCTTGGACTTCTTGCTAGGAGACTTTGATCTCCCTTTTGATTTCGATATGGATTTCTTGTCCTTCTTCTTTCCTTTCTCCTTCGATCTGCCTCTAACAGCCAGAGCCTCCTTTGTCATCTCAGAAGATTTTCTTCTCATCTCTTCCGACAACAAAGAAGAAAAAACATCTTCCATCTTGAAAGTGGATGTTGTACTCCCAATAGCCATCACCAGATGATCCCAAGAATCTAGAAAAGAACATAGCAACAACATGCAACAATCTTCATCTTCAATCTTCACACCAATAGATGTTAACTAAGCAATCAACATGTTGAAAAAATTTAAGTGATCAACAAAAAATCCTCCCTCTTTCATTCTCAAAGAGTACAACTTCTTCGTGAAGAACAACTTGTTCACCAGGGACTTTCCCTGATAAATGGATGCTAGTGTTTTCCACAAGGAAGAGGCAGTCTTTTCTTCATGAACATTCAGAAGAATAGAATCTACCAAATAGAGCCTTATCAACCCTTTTGATTTTCTATTTGAAAGATCCCAATCCTCTTGCTTCATGCCTTGAGGCATTGTTCCAAACATAGCAGTCCAAAGATCTCAGTCTACTAATAGATCTTCCATTTTGAGTTTCCACAACTCAATGTTGCTACCATTGAATTTCTCTATTTCCATCTTCCCGGATGTCCTAGCCATCCTATATTGTAATTAAATTAACAGAACTCTACAAAACTCCCACTGGAAAAGGATTGACACAAAAAATCCAATCCACTCACAAGGACAACACAACTGGCCAGGCTCTGATACCACTTGTAAGGAAAGCAACGGTATGGAAACAAATTTCCTAACGTCAAAACCACAGGGAAGTAAGTAGGCAGTACTTTTAATTTTTCTAATTACAATCCAATTAAGACACACATGAAAGATTTGCAGAAACAGAGAAGATACTCAAAGACAATGAACAACAGATTTACGTGGGAAACCCTTTCGGGAAAAAACCCACCACACCAAACTGAATATTTTTGTATTACAGTAACAAAAATTACATACAATCAGAGATACAACTCTCTGGTATTAGTTCCCAGTAGCTACATTCACTGTTCATCCAGTTACAGAAAAGATCTCAACACTTCGATTCACTCATCGTGATTTCAAATTAGAATCGATCCTTTAAATCTTAACACATTCTGATTTTTCTCTTATGTTCATCCTTATCTGCCAATGCTCCATCGAAGAAAGTTTCCATGCCTTTTTCAGATTTTTCCTTGCATGCAGTTTTTTCAGTGTTGCAACTAATGCAAAAATCCAACTGTCATCCATTTGAAAACCGCTTCCTTTGATTGGTCCAGCGAGATGCCACATAGGATGGTCACACGGTCAAAGGCAATCAAAATTTGTTGGCATATCAGTGAGACACTAATAGTGTCTCCCCGATGCCAGAAAGTCTTCATATCGATATCGCCATAGCTTCCATGAGTCGTCAAGATGTTTTACCGATTCTCACAAAGCATATCGATTTCCACTTTTCCATTGGCAAGACTTCCCATTCGCCAAAAGGTTTCATCGAGTCTCCTCGGGTTTCACCAAAGCATCTGACAGTCGGCAAGACATTCGTCTTTCGCCGAGACTTCATACCGAGCTCATCCAAGTCTTACCGAGTTGGAAAGACTTAAGTATTTCGCTAAGACCTTATATCGGCCGAACATGTCACACTGAAACATCGAAGAGTCAGCGAGACTTATCATCTTCACCAAGACCTTATACCGACGTCTTAAGTCACCCCGAGCACTGCATTCACTAGTCAGCAAGACTTATGTCTTTCACCGAGACCACATACCGATTTCCCATGTCTTGCCAAGTCGGCAAGACATTTGACTTCGCCAAGATGTTTCGCCGGACGCTGAGAGCTACATTGATGACTGTCGGCGTGACTTATTCAAGTTGCCAAGACTTCTCAGCGAAGTCTTTTGTCACCGTGAACGAACCAAGAGAAGACTCCCATTGGCGATACTTACCTTCTCACCAAGAGATCTCCCCGAGACCCTTGTGTTAGCCTAATTAGCTATAAGCTATCAGTGAGACTTACACCATTCGCTGAGACATCTCGCCGAAGCCCTAGAGATAGCTCGATAAGATCAAACTGTTGCCCAAAGAACTCCATTCGACAAAAGGTCATGCCGAATGCTCCTAGTTACAGTAATATACTTCATTCGGTAAGACATCAACTTTGTCTTGGTGACATGAACCTGTCAAGCAGATTTAGAAAAGTTAGTCACCCAGACATGAACAATGTCACAGCGAATTTTCCCTTTAGGAGTTCCATGTCAGTAAGGATTGAGGTACATATTCCAACAAGCTCCCACTTGACAAAGATCTTACTAACACCTCCAGAGCATAATAAAACTACTAAAATTCATGGGTCAAGAGGCCCATTGAACTGGCACACCACCTGAACTTGTTTGTGCTCACAGGCTTCGTCAATGCATCTGCAACATTCTCTGGAGTATCCACTTTCTCCAAAGAGACCTTTCCATCCTCCACCATATCTCGTACAAAGTGATACTGTACATCTAAATGTTTTTTCCTGGCATGGAAAGTAGGATTCTTTGCCAAACATATAGCACTCTAGCTGTCACAGTAAATAGTATTTTTTCCTACATCAAAACCAATGTTAGAACACAAACATTTTAACCAGATTGCTTCTTTATAGGCATGTGTAGCTGCCATGTATTCTACCTCTGTAGTGGACAAAGTGACTACAGCCTGCCACTTGCTCATCCAACTCACTGCGCCACCATTCATCATGAAAAGATATCCACTGGTGGATCTTCTGTTGTCAATGTTCCATGCCCAATCAGAATCCATATAACCTTGAATGCTGAGAGTCTTCTGTGATTCAACCAAGTTACCATGGTAACAAAAAGCATAGTTTGAAGTACCCTTCAGATACCTAAACACTCTCTTCACAGCATCCCAATGTGTCCTTCCAGGATTAGCCATAAACTGACTAAGAACTCACACTGCTTGGGAAATGTCTGGCCTTGTACAGACCATTGCATACATAAGGCTGCCAACTGCACTAGCATAAGGTACATTGGTCATGTCCTCCAGCTCAGTAGGACATTTTGGACAATCCTCAACATATAGCTTTGTTCCCTGTGTAACTGGAACAACTAGCTGCTTGCACTCAGTCATACAAAATCTCTCTAGAACAGTCATGATATACTTACTCTGACTGAGCCAAAGTTTTCTATTTTTCCTGTCCCTGGTTATTTCCATTGCCAGAATATACCCTGATGTACCAAGATCTTTCATTTCAAACTTTGCAAACAACTGAGACTTAAGATTAGAAATCATTAGCTTACTATTGCCTATGAACAACATATCATCAACATAGAGAGCAATAATAAGTATTTGATCACTTTTAGCTTTGTAATATACACAATGATAACATTTTGATCTTACAAATCCCAATGACAAAACAAACGTGTCAAATTTTTGGTACCACATTCTAGGAGACTGTTTTAACCCATACAAAGATTTCTTCAACTTGCAAACCAGTCTTTCCATACCTTTTTCCACAAAGTGCTCTGGCTGGGACATATAAATTTCTTTTTCAAGGTCACCATGAAGAAACATTGTGTTCACATCCATCTGTTCAATTTCTAAGTCATACAAGATACGCATCACACCATTAATCCTTTTTATTCTACCTGAAAGGTGGAAAATTGTATGCTTTCTAGGGTTTAGGACCTAGAATAACAATCTTTACTCTCTCTCATTAAAGAACAAACCCTTGAGATCTCAATGTGACAGAGAAAGAGATCTTGCAATAGGGCTATCCTAGGGGCTGATAATAAACTAATGAGGGGTTCACCACCAAGTAATAACTTGAAAATAAAAAATCAATGCAAGAGATAATGCTTAACCCTAATTTGATGCATGCTTCACTAAATGACCTAAAAATACAAATGAAACAAAAAAAAGCTACAGGATGGAATGTGTGCACCTAGAAACCTGAAAAATATCAAATGAGGCTCTCAAATGTTTGAAATTTTAACTTTAATATTGACTGGGACTCATATGCCAAGCTGGGTGAATCAATCCCAAATCTGGGTTTCTATGTAGGAACATGAATCTGGCAAATGGGTATCCAAATCTACAAAAACCTGAATTTTGACCTAAACTAGGACTCATACACCAAAAGTGGTGAATCAATCCAGTTAGGGTTTTTTGTAGTTTCAAAGTCTGAATTTGTTCTTCAAGGTCTACTCTGCACTTCTTGATTAATATCTAGATCCAAAACCCCGATTTGCAACTTGTAGAAGTTTTCCAAGTTTCTCAAATGCAAGGTGACAACTTTGACAACTTTGAACAATTTGACAACTTTCTCCAAAATTTCTCTTCAATGTATCTTCAATCTAAACCTACAAATCACACACCAAAGAGAAGGAAAAATGTTGTTTTGTTAGTGGATAGGGGTTTTGGTAATCAAACCTTGAAATGCAAGAAAATAGAAATGGAGAATGATAAATGAACAAAATAAGATGTTGCAACTCACCAAACCCTAGCAATGAAGTGTTACAAACATGTATGAAATGGATCCAATGGATGTAGATCTTGAATATTGCTTGAATGTGATAGATCTTAAGTGAAATGCTAGCTTGAATCATGAAACCCAACATCACAATTGTCAGCTAAAAAACAAACATGATGCATGAAATCTTTGACATGAAGCTTGATGCTTGAATAATGCTCTAGAATTTTTGATAGTCTTCTCTTGAAGGCTCTTGAATGCTCTTGTAAAATCAACTTTGCTATAAGGATGCTCATTCAACTTGCTAGGTGTAAAACGAGTGAAAGAAACCTGTATTTATACTTAATTATGCAATAATTCCCAAAATTACAACACTACAAGCTGACATCAGATCTAGGAGGATAAAATCCGGCCAAGAATTCTAATTAATTTTAATTTTGGGCCTCATGAGACTCATTCACCCAAGGTGGTGAATGAGTCCCATTAGGCATAATTTATGGGACCATTTTCAAAAATGCTTAGAAAGATGTGAAACTAGGATCGAGACCCAAAAACCTAACTGGGACTCATACGCCCAGGGTGGCGAATGAGTCCCAAATCACTAAATCTAGGCCACATAACCTGAACATACCTGAATTATGTTTGGATATTGATTTGTGTTAGGATCATCCTCAAAAAGATGTATTAAATGAGGCTTGTGGATGCAAAATAAGGCTAATTAAAGCATAAATAATCCTAATTATTAATGACAACCCTATAAAAGTGTGAAAGTGTGTTACAACACTTTACAACACTCCAAACAAGGTAGGATTAATTTTATTGAATTCATAAGGGCCAAAGACCTAATGCAAGTGTGTTAATCACATTACAACTCTAAGTCAAGGCAACATTAAGCTCAATTTAATAAGGAGGGCCCAAACAAGTGTGAAATTTTCACTAACAACATTTTTCGACACTACACTACCATCTAGAAAATTGATTTTAAATTTACCACAAGAAACAATATTTAAATAAGAATCATCACCCAAGTACACCTTACCTCCGTCAAATTATTCAAAGTCAGAAAACAAATCTCTATTAAAGGTCATATGGAAAGATGCACCCTAGTCAATTAACCATGCATCATTACCTGCATGAGTTGCCAAAGCTACAGTGGATGTGTCACCATCGTCCTTCCCAGACATAGAATCATAATCAAATTTCTTCTTTTTCCTCTTCTTTTCTTCTTTGCATCCCTGATGAACATGCCCATATTTACCGCAGTTCCAACAAATAACTTTGGACTTTCCAGGAGATTTGAATCTCCCCTTGGACTTGGATTTATCATGCTTCTCATTCTTCTTTCATTTTTCCTTAGGTATTCCATGAAAAATGTAGGGCTTTCTTGGCACCAGTGGATACCTTCCTCCTCATATCTTCAGAAAGAAAACAACCCACTACATATTCAGTCTTTAATATAAAATAAGTACTCCCAATATCCATAACAAGAGAATCCCACAAATTAGGTAAAGAACAAAGAAAGATCTGACATTTCTCCTCCTCATCCATGATTTTGACACCAACTGATTCTAGTTGAGCCACCAACTTATTGAATGCTTCTAGGTGGTATGTGATTCATCCACCCGCTTTCATTCTCAAGGAATAAAATTTCTTCCTCAAGAAAATATTGTTCACTAAAGATTTGGCTTGATACATCTCACCAAGTTTCTTCCGTAGTTTCTATGTAGAGGTCTCTTCATGGACATTGATTAAAATAGAGTCTGCCAAGCATAGTCTGATTAGACCCTTGGATTTACGGTCTATAACATCATATTGAGTAGCCTGAGTAGGATCTATAGGCCTTGAAACATTCTCATTAATAACATCTCATAGATCTCAATCTATCAACAGATCCTCCATCTTCAACTTCCACATCTCAAAATTATTTCCAAAAAAATTATCCACCTATATTCTCCCTAATGAACTTTCCATCTGAAAATTCTTGTAACAAGATGACAAAGTATCTTCTACACAATATCCCACTCAAATTTGGATTAGTTCAAAAAACCCAACAACCCACAACTAAGAGCAAAGGTAACCAAGTTTTGATACCACTTGTAAGGAAGCTAAGGTAGCGAAGCAAATTCATACACTAATATTGAGAGGAGAATAATACAAAAAATTTACATATCTTTAACAGTTATAGAAACTTAAATAAAAATAAACAAAATATCATGCATGCCACAATAGAGTGGTTTATGTGGGGAAAACCCTTTTGAGATAAAAACTCCACACTCCAAAAGCCACCCAATATATTATTCAAAAATAATAAAGATTACAATATACTTGTAGAGAAAGCTTCTCATTGGAGTACCACCACTAGAGATATAGAGAAAACACGACTGCTATCAGACTCTCAAAATACATCACAACACATAACCATAATACAATACCCTCATAAACTATGGTTACCTTCTAGGGAAAGATAGGCCAACAAAATATCCACCATTCGATCCAAAACCTAATAATTAATAGTCTATATTTACAATATATCATTTATTTAATGTATGTTGGCCATTTAGGAGCTTTTTGAAAAAGTTAACAACAAATTATTTATACACATCCCACTCCTCCCATCCACCCCGTGCTCCCATTGTATATTACACCTATAAGTGTAACTAGGAAGTAGATATATTCATATATATCCTATGAAAAATAACCTTTATATAATTTCAAGGTTGAGAAAATTTACCAACAACCTCAAGGTCTTTGATCTTGCTTTCTTGAATGCTTGAATTCTTTGGAGACCTAAAGGAGTGTTAGCCTTCACAAAACAATATAACATGAGCATATATAAACTCACATAGAATTTTATATAATGTTAGGATCTTGAATTGTTTTAATAAAGCTTTGAAATGCTCCTCTTGACTTTCTTGATAGTGCTCTTAATAATATTTGCTCCTATGATTTCCTAGATAGATTTGAAATGATGCACTAACTAGGTATTTATAGGTAAATCCTGATAGACAACATTTTCAATTTAAATTTTGAATGTTAAAATGGTCACTTTGACATGTCCAAAATAGGTCCTTGATAGAATAGGAGGACCCATATGCCCTAGGGTGAATGAGTCTTGGTCCTATTCTCCAAGACATTAAGTGTTGAGGGTAGAATATTAATTGGATGCATTTGTTCAATTCTTATAGTTTCTCATAAAGTGGTACAAATCGGCTATAGAATGCATAATTTAGGAAATTAGGGACCCAATTAGGCTCAATAATTTAGGGGGAGAAAAAATAGGGTGAAATTTTCAAAGGTGACAATTTACAATGCTACATTTATCCCCCACTTTAGTGAGAGTATGAACTTACACTCAAACTCACACTAAAGTAGAAAGTCTATGTTAAGAGGGGTCTAGTTGTCCAAATGTTGAAAAGATAGGATGAATAAAGATCTAGGGAGATGATCAAGCCCCTAGGATCCAAGATGCCATGGAAAACCAACATAAGAACAAATAAACACACACATGTATGTAATGCAACAAAATAACATACACAAACATACATGTCAAAAAACATGAAGAATAGATGATGAAAACATATGGTGTGATGGAACATATGTTGAACACCCGAAATACTGAGGGGGGGGGGTGAATCGGTATTCTCTAAGACTACTAAAACATTTAAGCATTCATTTCAAGCATAATATTCAATTTTTGGGAAAGAAACTATGAAAGAAAAAATAAAAACATATAACAAATGAACACCAAATTTTTATGTGGAAAACCCAAAAAGGGAAAACCCACGGTGAGGATTAGCTCACAATATATTATAATCGGTTATAAGATATTACAAAAAGGCTCACTACTAGGTGGGATCACTATCCAGTGGACTCACTATCTAGAGAACAAGAGAAATAAAGAAAATGGTTCACTAATAGAAAAGAGGGTTGGCTCACTACCAAGATTGAACAACTAAAAAATGAATCTACAATATGTAGGAAATAAAGCTCCACTAAAGCTCAATGCATTGAATCAACACACTTCATACTAATTTTCTCTAACACTCTACTCTACTTTGCATTCACATCACATTCACATGCTTTACTTAGAAATTTACACCACACCACTTAATCATCTCTCTTTAACACCAAAATAATCTTATAATTCTACCCATTACACTCACAATCACCTACAACATCAATTAGGTCAGCCTAACAAGATGCATCATACAAAACAATAACTTGTCAGCTCAAGATAAAACAAACACACTTCACACTTTATTTCAAAACTTGTAACACATCCAAATAGGTCAGCATGGACCTATAATAGCTCCCACATAATCGTTCAACACTTCCTTTAACTCCACATGACCCCAAACATATTATGTTGGTATTGTTGGTGACACAAGACCAAAATATACCAACTGATTATCTTCAAAACGACACACGGATCTCCAAAATACACACCACTTGGAACCAAGATGTAACTGACACCTGTAAAAAGTTCCAAAAATCCACAAGACTATATATTCTTCTACAGTGAAGTGTAGACTAATAAGAACAAGTACTCTTTATAGGAAACACTATCACTAGCAAACCTAATATACTATCATCCATAAATTTTGCATTGGAGGTCAAAACAACATGGAACTTTTGATTTGGACTCCTCTAAAATCCAAAAAAAAATTCCTTAGAACTGAAGATCAAAATACTTCAAGGTGGACCAAAAACCAGATGCATTCATTACTAAAAACTGATGTTCTGACACTTAGCCATATAACCAACTCATCTATTCTACATTGGAGCAAAAAAATTGATATCTCTATATTGGATTGCCATCATTTCAAACACATGCACACTAGATCAAATGATCATCAAAGTAGACCTCAAGCCACAATGTTGACATCAATGACAACACTATATTTGCACATCATATATTTCATGCTCATGTTGCCAACAAGCATATCCATGAAAAACTCAAAATTCCAACAATCTCCCCCATTTTCATTGATGGAAACATGTAAAATTCTTCTCAAATATTCTCCCACTTTGAAATCAAGGGAAATAGGCGCAAAACATAATTTCTATTCTTTGCTCACATGTACTAATATTATCTTCTCTTCTCCCCCTTTTAATTATTTTACTTCCTTTAACTACACATGACCCCAAACATAGTAGGTCAAAACCACTATTGAGACAAGACCAAAATGTACCAACTGATTATCTTCAAACACACATGCAAAGCTCCAAGCTACACACCACTTGGAGCTTAGATGTAGCTAACCCCTATAAACACTTCTAAAAATCAGCAAGACTAGATATTCTTTTGTGGTGAAGCACAGACAAATTAAAACAAGTACTCAGTATAGGAAACACTTTCGTTAGAAAACTTGATATACTGCCATCCATAAATTTTGCACCGAAGGTAAAAAAACATGAAACTTTGGATTTAGACTCATCTAACATCCAAATTTTTTTCCTTGGAACTATAGACCAAAATACTTCAAGGTGGACCAAAAACTAGATGCATTGTATACAAAAAACTTATGTTTTGACACTTATCCATATAACCAACTCATTTTATTTGCACCAAAGAAAAACCTCTACATCTCTATATTGGATTTCCATAATTTCAAACACATATGCACACTAGATCAACTGATCATCAAAGTAGACCTCAAACATCAATATTGGTGTAGTGTAGAAAATTGTGCACTCTTGAAGAAATAGGAAATTTTATACTTAATTTGGACCTATTTTTCCACCCTTGCATTAATTCCCCTTTAAAATCACCATTTATAGGTCCCTAGGACCCATTATTTTGGATCTCAAGGCTCATTCCACTCAAAAATCATATAAAATCACTTAAATCCTAACAAAAAACATTTAAAACATTGAAATCCTGAAAACCCACCTCAAAAACCTTAGGTGGGACTCATTCGCCACCTTGGGTGAACGAGTCCCGTTTGGTGGGACCCATTCACCAAGGGTGGCGAATGAGTCCCATTTTGGGTCTTTTACAAATTTGAGTGAGAATTCATCAATTTAATTCATATTTTTGGTAAGTTTTAGTCTTTGAGGTCTAAATAATAGTGAATTAGGTGACAATGCCTATAAAAGAAAGCTTCTAAGTCATTTTTCATAAGCCAAGCATATCTCTAAGTACTTTGAGCAAGCATCAAGCATTAGGAGTCTTCAAGAAATCTTCCACAAGAGCATTCTAATTCTAAAAGCAAGCAAAGTTGAAGCATTAGAACAACATTAGAGTATTTTGCAAGTTTTCAAGCTCACTTTCTATTAAGATCTAGCATTTTCAAGGGTTGATCATGGATGCCTATGGTGAATCATGATGGATTCTAGGTTGGGGAGATGCAACTAGCCATCAAGCCAATCCTAAATAATTGTTTCCTAAGTGGTTCCATCTTCCATTGTCACTCTACATTTAGCCTAAGGAAGGTACACACATCGTTAGAGCTCACTTGGGGTGATTGGAGATCATCACCAGTGAGTTTATATTTTCATTTCAATTGTTGCATCACATTCTTGCACATTAGAATAGGATTGCAACATGTCTTAGATGTCCTAGTCTTTAACACATCTAAGGATAGGGTTTTTATGCACATTTCATCATTTTTACCAAGGTTTAATTACCAAACTAGGGGTTTGACCGAGGCGAACCCCCCACTATAGATTCAGACCCATAACTCATATTGGAAAGAACATGCAGGTGTTAGAGAGCAGATCATAATCGTCAATTTTCAAAAAAGTGAAATGAGACTAATTCACCAAGAGTGACAAATGAGTCCCATTGTAGCTTTTTGTCAGATCTATTTGCAGATTCTGATACCCTTTTTCCCGAAATAGACTCCCATGTAGAAACCAGGATTTGGGACTGATTCGCCCAGGTTGGCGAATGAGTCCCAGTAGCATAAAATGTCCAAATTTCCAAAATTTTAGAGCTATTTCTAGTCTCTTCAGGGTTTCCAGGTGCACACCATCTGCATTCTTTCTTTTCTATTATGTTTTGTTTTCATTTTTAGAGCATTTTTTAGGTCATTTAGCATTTTTTTTCATATCACACTGTGTTTTCAAAAAAAATCTTTTCCAAGTTTATACTTGGTGGTGAACCCCTCCTTAGACATTATTTAATCCTGAGAACCTTCCCTTTGTCAGATTTCAATCTCCTTTGCATTGAAATCTCAAGGGTGTGTTCTTGAGTGAAGTGTTGAAAAGTGGTCTTTGGTCTTTCTCCTTTTAGGTCCAAAACCCTATAAGTGAAAGAAAGCACCATTGCTCCCCACACCACCATTTTTCACCATTTCATTTTGGTGAACCTGCATATAGAACATCATATTTCTGATTTGGAGTGCATTTACATCTTTAATTTAACATTGCATTAGGCTTTGCATTGTTTAATTTGCATCATGGGGTTTCAAAATTTTCATTAGTGAAAAGCTCATTTAGCTTACATTTTTACACTTAACTTCATTGAAAATCATTGAAGAAATGCATTTTCATCCTAGATCTAGGCCATACAACATAAAAAACATAAAATCAACCAATTTTTTTTTGAAAATTCTAAAAAAAAATCCTTACTGGGACTCCTTCGCCACCTTGGGTGAATTAGTCCCATTGCAAAATTTACACTATTGTTTATAGAATTATATTTTCAGTTTTTAAGCTTTTTTTTTACTCTGTTACTTTTCTCTTTTAGTTTAGTTACTTTTCATTCCATTAAAATCATTAGAAGTAGCATTATTTACATTTATGGCAATTATGGATAGCATTAGATTTTTGCAATTTTCATTTTCAACATTATTTCCTATTTCACTTAGATTAGATTCATTAGAAAATGAAAAAAAAACTGAAAACATCAAAAGAAATAATTCAAAAAATTCTTAAATATAGAAAAGGCATATCATCCAATCCTTTTAGTAGTGATGAACTGGACATGTTAGATGAAGCCCTTGAGGACTTCCTCTCACTAAGATCATCCACTAAGGCTTGTCATGAAAAACCAAAACCAAGTGAAGTTAACTTACCCCTCAAGCCTTTTAGTAGTGATGACTTTGGTATGTTAGATGAAGCCCTTGAGGACTTCATTTCACAAAGCCCATCCAGTAAGGATTGTTATGAGAAACCAAAAACATAAGAAGTTAATGTGATTCAACCTCAACTCATCCTTTACCCACCTTCGCATAAGAAACAACCTAAAAAAAGCTTGAGTTTACCCTTTATCCACCCAAGACTAATGTATTGCAGCAACCAAGTCATAATACCATTGCTCATACATATAACACTAGAAATAATCCACAACCACAATAACCAACCCCCACACCTTTACCTTTACCTAATCCCATTTTTCCTAGCGCCCCTCATCTAGCTTCACATAGTGGAAAGGAGTATAATCTTGTCAAACAAATTAAGAATACTCTTGCAAAGATATCCCTATGGGATTTAATTTAGGATTCACAAAATTATCACAATATGCTTCAAACAACCCTACAACAAATAATGGTTCCTCCTAGCACAAATGCAAATGATGTGGTAGCTCTCATACAGGGAATGAATATAGTTAATGTAGACATAACATTTCACCAACATGAGCTGGTCCCTTTGGTATTGCAACACAAAAATGAGGCCTTTATGATAATTTCTCAATTTAATCGAATAGGCATAAAAAGGACCATGGTTGATAATGGCTCAACCCTTAATGTGTGGAGTGTGAAACTCTTAGATAAGTTGTGAGTAGACAAATAAATGATGCAACTTGACTCTTTATCAATTCGAGGATTCGACAACGTAGGAAGGCAACTGCTTGGTGTGATTACTTTACCTATTACAGTCAAAATGGTCACTTTAGAAACTCCTATTCATGTCATGCCTCATGATATTTCATACAATCTTCTTTTGGGAAGACCATGGATCCATGAGATGCATCTAGTGCCTTTGTTATGAAGTATGTCTATGACAACAAGGTATACCAAGTTGAAATGGACCCCAAGCTTGAAAGTTGCTTACAAGTTGAAAAAGGAACAACAAGTCCTCTGAGTACATTAATTCCAACATCCAACATACAACTTTTACAAAGAAAACAAGCAAGAAATGGAAACAATTTCAAAAAATTTAGACGGTGATTGGGGTTCTTTGGATTTTACACCCTCATTTATGGGAGAATATATAATCACATGAAAAGAAGATGACAAAAAAAAACAACCAATTTTCATGTCAACTTAGAACCTAGAAGAATAGTAACACACATCTACCTCATCTAATTCTAAAGAGAATACAAGTTATACACCAAACTTTGATGAGATAGACTATCAACAACCATCAAACCTAAAAGAAATGGAAAAAGTTTATTGGAGAGGTTATGAACTTGTGAAGCAGTTGGGTTACAACGGTAAAGGACGTGGAAAGAAAGAACAAGGTATTTGAGTTCCCATAGAACTTAACACACAAGAAACAAAGACTGGTTTGGGATATTGTCTTTCTAAAGCAATGAAGAAACCATCCTTAAACATCAATACTATCATGTGCAAGCCAAAAATCAACCTCACTATGAAGCATCCTGAATTGCTTGACATAGATTTACCACCATCTTGGGAGTGCTTTGAAGATGATGAAACCTTGAAACAAATGCTAGGAGTTTATTATACATCATCTACTCTCCCAAGACAAAGGTTACATGTGCTATGATCAGTACCAAGCAAAAAGATGCCAAAGGTGTAAATAATGAAAATGACATAAGTGCAAAACAATACAATCTTGAGTTTTCAAGGTTGAATGCACTTCCTTTAGGGGATACAATTGATATACTAATGGATATAACTGATACAGAGAAAGTCATTAAGATAGGGAAGTGCCTTGATGATGAAGAACAAGAGGATACTGCAACCTTGCACCATGACTTTCCCAAACTCTTTGCTTGGAAATATTTAGACATGCCAGGAATCGATCTAAAGATAGTGACACACAACAATGTCCTTGTTGAAAATTCCAAGCCCGTTCGACAAAAGATACAAAAGATGAACCCTAAAATAGCTTTGCTTGTTAAAGGTGAACTTGAAAAACTCCTTGATGCTGGTTTCATAAGACCTATAGATTATTCTCCATGGATTTTAAACATTGTTGCAGTTGTAAAACCCAAAAATCGTATTAGGATGTGTACAGATTTTCGTGATTTGACTAAAGCATCTCTCAAAGATGACTCTCGACCCCTTCCTAATATAGATATGATAGTAGATTCAACTACTGGACAGGCTTTTTTTTCATTCATTGATGGATTTTCTGGATATAATCAAATTTTCATCAACCCTCAAGATAAGTACAAAAAAACATTCACAACTGTTTGGGGAACATTTTGTTGGATTATGATGCCTTTTGGATTAAAGAATGTAGGTGCAACATATCAATGAACCATGACACTGATATTTCATGATTACATACAGTTTTTTTTGGAATATTACATTGATGACATTCTAGCCAAATCATTAACAAGACAAGACAATGTGAATGTCCTTCAGAAAATATTTGAGTGGATGTTAAAATACATGAGATTGAATCCAAAAAAATGTGTCTTCGATGTAGATAGTGGAAAAGTTTTAGGGTTTATCGTATCTCATAGATGCATTGAGGTGGAAACAAATAATATTGATGCTATTGTCAACATGCCACCTAAAAACATTTCTCAGTTACAAATGTTAGAAAGAAGAATTGAAGCCATCCGTCATTTTGTCACATCTTTAGTTGATCGAACATTACCATTTACACATCTCCTTAGAAGGGATGTTCACTTTGATTGGAATGATGATTGTAAACAAGATTTTGAGAGCTTGAAAGAATACCATGCAACTCCACCTATTTTACAACCCACTATGCAAAATAAATTGTTCATACTTTATACAGCCACATCAGCCCATGCTCTTGCAACATTGTTGGCTCAATAAGATGAAAATGGTAAAGAACATATGGTCTATTACATTATCCAAACCATGATAGATTATGAAAAATGATACACAACAATTGAACAACAATTTTTGGCCCTTATATTTGCTACCAGTAAATTGTGATATTATTTGTTGAATGTGGAAATACAAGTGATGACAAAATTCAACCCTCTTAAACATCTTTTCAATAAAACAAATTTATCAGGATTTCTAGTCAAATGGGTGATGTTGTTGACTGAGTTTGACGTAAAGTTTGTTTCACAAAAAGAAATTAAGGGTGAAGCCTTGATCGACCAATTGGCTGACGCTCCTTCACCTTTGGCATTACCTAGTAATGACTCTTTCCTCGACGATAATGTGTTGATAATTGAACTAATACATGGGAGTTATACTTTGATGGATCTAAGTGTAGAACAGGCTTTGATGCTGGTGTTATACTCATTCCACCTATAGGAAAGCCTATTCCCTTGTCATATCGAGTAAACTTTCTATGTTCAAACAACATTGTTGAATATGAAGTGTTGATCATTGGGAAACATGATGCTTTAATCTTGGGTGTGAGTGACATTAGGATCTTTCATGATTCATAATTAGTAATCAAACAAATAAATAGGGCTTATCAAGCAAAGCACGAAAAGTTATCAAAATATAAGGATCTCACAATGAACTTGTTAGAAAGATTCAAATCATTCACCATTGACAATATCCCACGAAAAGATAATCGACATGCAAATGCAATGGCAAGTGCAACTTCTCTTATATCACCTCTAGATACTTCGAAAGATTTCACATTTACTGTTCACTCAATCATGAAACCATCCATCGATGACAAACTTGAAGAAGTATTCGAAACAAACAAGAAAGACTCGTGTGAATTGTATGATACAATATTTAACTATTTGAAGGATGGTACTGTTCCCGAGCCTACAACAAAGAACACTCGACATCGCTTACAAAAATTAGCAATCAAGTACATCATCCTTGTCGACGTATTATATAGAAGATCCTTAAATGACATGTTGCTTAGATGTCTTAATGAATCCAAAATCCCCATAGCACTTGAAGAGGCACATGCAGGTGCTTGTGGAGGTCATTTTGGAGGGAGATCCTTAGTGAAAAAACTCATTCGTATGGGATATTATTGGAGACATATGGAAAAATATTGCTTTGCATATGTTAAGAGATGTCACAAATGTTAGGAACATAGAAATTTGATTCATGCTCTTGCTTCTAAGCTTCGTGCCCAAATTCCTATTTGGCCATTCTCATTTTGGGGATTGGATCTAATTGGAAAAATATCACCACCTTCATCCATTTTCCACAAACCTTTATAATCATAGCTATGAATTATTTTACAAAATGGGTAGAATATATTCCTCTTCGATCCACAACTACTGATGTAATATGTCATTTCACATTGGAACACATTATTGCTCACTTTGGACTTCCTTCCACGATAATTTTAGATAACAAAACACCATTCAAGAACAACAATGTCAAGAAATTCCTTGATACATTTAATATCCAACATTACTTTTCAACAATTTACTACCCACAATCTTACAGATAAGCTGTAGCAACTAATAAGACCCTCAAACAAATCCTCAGAGAAATAGTAAATAAACATAACAAGGATTGGCATACGCAACTCACGTATGCATTATGGGCCTACCGTACTAACATTAGAACATCAACTGGAATAAATCCTTATAACCTTGTATATGGTATTGAGGCAATTATTCCCTTGGAGTTAGAAATCCCCAAATTGTGGATTTATCTTCAAGGACTCATCGATGATGACACTTACAAATAACAATGATTACATTAGTTTGAGATGCTTGATGAACAACACATTATTGCTCTTGAGCACCTCTAATATTATGTTAAGCAATTACAACATAATTATAGTGATCATGTCATCCCTTGCATATTCAGTAAAGGTAACTTATTCTTGTATGAAAATAAATGAAACTTTAATGTCGACTTGACCAAAAAAGGAAAATTCAGTCCTAATTGGTTAGGACCCTACATAATTAATGAAAGTTATGGGTTTGGTGCATACACGTTAACAAAAATGGATGCCACACCTCTCAAAGATCCTATTAATACTGCACATTTGCGCCAGTATTATGTCTAAACCTCTTGAATAGTATGAATGATAAGAAATGTTGTTAGAGTTATGGGATTCTATTCTAGGAGCTTTCACATTTCTTCGTTCTTGACAAACAATCACTTGTGTGTCTCAAAAACTAAAGTGGTTATTTAATTCATTTTAAATAACTACTTTAGCTTTCATACTATTCAATCTTATCTTGTGTGTTGTGTTAGATTAGATCCTTATATGCATTTAATGTTCCTTAGTTAGATCATAGGTGCATTTAATTTAGCATAACATACTTAATCACAATGTTGCATCTAAGAGAAATTATAATAGGTTTTTGTATGTTAAATCCTAGAAGAATTCATTAGATAATCTACAATGGCTATTTAACAAATCACATTGCCTTTTAACATTCAAATACATAAGAAAGAAAAGATAACATAAAGTGATCATATATATATATCAAAGTTTTGTGTACATATCATCAAATATACAAAACTACTGAGGCCTGTGACTACTAGATCCCTCAAGATCTGGTGCTCATGTGTGTCTAGTAGTAGTATGTCAAGAGATAATGGTGTGTGATCATGATCGTGGTCCACTGAGTGTACCAAGTACAAACTCTAAGCCTTGTATCTGTCCAAGGGCCTCCCAATGTGCTCTTGCTATCTGATCTCTCTTTGCCTATAGCCTAGCTACCTCTACATCTAGTCTCTCAAACTCTGCCAGAGCCTACAATGACTGCGCCTCAGGGGTAGCATTGACTTGGTGGGAGTTCCTCCTCAAACTCTCATACACTTCCCATAGTCTCACATATGGCCTGAATGACTCTGGGTCCTGATCCACAATGGGTGGGGGCACATAGTTTGAGCCTGTGGCCTTGTCGACTAATGGGGGAACTATCTCTGTAGCCACCTGTCAATAGAGATCCCTAAAGTCTCTCATAGATCCTGCAAGGTAGAAACAATAAAATATCACTACACAAAATGATATATTAAAATTTAAGCACAAGCATAAGGTATAACAAAAAATAAAATATCATCACCTATATCCATGACATGCTATGTAAAATTAGCTTCGGCATGAGTAGGGGGCATGGAGGATGTGCTAGCCTTTCCATGACTATGGGTATTGGTGCTTGCCATAGCTACTACTCATGATCTAGTCATACGAATGGGAGAAGGCTCTCCCCACTTGTGTCCTACTAGATCCTCACTTGCTGCCTCATCATCCTTGCTCATGGACTACTCCTCCTCATCCACCTCATATCCTTTATCCTGGATGTCATAGTCAAGATCTGCATCCTCATCGTACTTCTCATCTATGACATTTGTAAATATGTCTGTAGCCCTGTAGCATGTCTCCTTGGCCCTGTCCTTTGCATCATCCTCCTCATCTAGGAGTGGTACTACATCACCTATCGACTCCTCCATATGAAACATAGGCGATGGTCGTGATACTATCCACCACTCCTCATAGTCATTTGTGGTGTTGGACCAACATCATCTACGTAGAAGATTAGAGGCATGTTGTGATCTGAGTACCTGAAGTCACTAAAGGAAACATCCTCTATTGTGAATTGTATCATATCATCAGGTCACTGAGCACTTTGCACTAATCTCCTGAAGAAGGTTCATGCCCTAGGTGCTATCTGCATCTTCCCAAACTACCGCATGACTTGATCGTAGTAGAAAGGGTCCACTACATAGTTGTGTCTGCCAATCAAAAATATGTTTAGTTGTAATCTCCTCATCTACCAAGTGTGATCTAGCCATTGAAACACAAGCTGATAAGGTTTCCAAAGGATCTCATCCTCCTCCAGCCAGTCAAACCACACTCTCTAGAAGTGTAAATCACCATATTGCTAGAACCTTCATAGAGGATAGCCGAAGGCCTGAGGATACCCCATGACTGTCAGACATGAGAAGCTGGTAGGTCTGGTACAAGTGATATGGTCAAGGAACCAAACCTGTAGAAGTGTACAATGTACCATACTGTCCACCTCCCAAAAGAAAAGTTGTCCAAGATCATTAGGATACAATGCCCCCAGGCTTATACTGTCTCATGCTCTACCATCTCTCGTAGAAGGTGTATCAGTTCTCCCTCCAGGTGCACTCCCTATCCATCTGAGATGAGTACTAATGCAACTATGATCATCATGATCTGTCTAGCCAGTGGGGCTCACAAATATAATAGCATAGACAAATCGATCCATGCCCTCACTCTCTCCTCATGTATTGGTCCACAAAGGAAATACTACATGTCAAGTTTCATCTCCTAGAATGACCACTCTACTCGGAAGAATAAACACTCACCCTAAATATGAACTTGAAGTATACGATGAACATCCTCCAACGTGAGCATCATCTCACCAATCAGAAGATGAAAGGTACATGTATTGACATCCCAACACTCTGCTAGCACTATCAACATAGAATCATGGTACCTCATGGGGGGCATGAGGTACACCCAATATACTCCAACAGTTTAAAGTAGCTTTGTGTCCTCCACTGAAAGAGTGGGGGCTAGATCTCTAAGTAGGCTAATCTATTTGCCACCCAGATGCTAATGCGAATGGGTGGGTACCTAACAAAGAAAGAAAAAAATATGTCCTATAAGTAGTCTAATATCTTCAATTCGTACATAAATAATCATATAAGTATACTAAAGTTGTTCTAGTGTGCTTTCCTAAAGGCCCTAGATACTTTAGGACCTTTTGGGAAACTTCACAAAGAAACGGGACACTTTGTGAAAAAGTGGGACACTTCACGAACAAAAGGGACACTTTGTGAAACAATGGGACACTTCACGAAAAATGGGGACACTTTGCAAACTTTGTTCTGAGATCCTAAATTAACCTAAAAATGTCAAATTATTGCATAAGGACAAAGTGTAGATAGAAGAATAGACTTACCTTTTGCTGACGTTCATTGCATGCTACCTGCTCCCACAACACATCCAGTCTCGTAGGTCTGTAATC
Source organism: Sequoia sempervirens (assembly GCA_007258455.2). Taxonomy (NCBI): domain Eukaryota; kingdom Viridiplantae; phylum Streptophyta; class Pinopsida; order Cupressales; family Cupressaceae; genus Sequoia; species Sequoia sempervirens. Next base: position 110,847,053 of record VDFB02000363.1, on the reverse strand, counting down.
TCACCTACTTGAAATATTTCACCCTTCTTCAATCACTTTCAAGCTAAAAAAGGTAAATGACAAAGTAAGTTAGAATTAACTTCACCTTTTTTTTCTCTTATGTAAGTTAAAATTATTATTTTTACTATATTAGAGTTAAAAACTACATTTCATTAAAATCAACATAACGGGTGCTAGTGAACTCCATTTTTCAACGTCATTCATTACATTGACATCGTGATTCCACTCTCAACATCATCTACTGTCTATCATCATGTGGAATGGTACTTGGAAATTCCCTATGGTATGACTTACCCCATTCGATGTGGCTAGATTGCTACCTTGATTCCATCTCCGTAAAGCAAGCGAAATCAAGGGGGTCATACATATACCCTTGAATGTGATTTCTAGTTAGAAATTTGATAAAAGGATTTTTGGATAGCTAACAGATTCGTGCTATAGGATGCGGTTCCTAACATTGTGGTTTTCCAGAGGACTATAGTGGGGGCTTCATTCTCCCGTATCATGATTGAACTTACATGTGTATCCTTTTATGAAACAAAAGTAATTATTGGATTCCTTTAGCTTACATATGCACATAAAGTCATATGGGTGCTAAAGTGGGGGCTAAATGTAGTGTAGAAAATTGTGCACTCTTGAAGAAAGAGGCAATTTCACACTTAATTTGGACCTATTTTGTCACCCTTGCATTAATTTCCTTTTAAAATCACTATTTATAGGCCCCTAGGACCCATTATTTTGGATCTCAAGGCTCATTCCACTAAAAAATCATATAAAATCACTTAAATCTCAACAAAAAACATTTAAAACATTCAAATCCCAAAAACCTACCTCAAAAACCTTAGGTGGGACTCATTCGCCACCTTAGGAGAATGAGTCCCCTTTGGTGGGACCCATTTTCCAAGGGTGGTGAATGAGTCCCATTTGGGGTCTTTTTCACATTTGGGTGGGAATTCATCAATTTAATTCATATTTTTGGTAAATTTCAGCCTTTGAGGTCTAAATAATGGTCAATTAGGTGACAATGCCTATAAAAGCAAGCTTCTAAGTCATTTTTCATAAGCCAAGCATATCTCTAAGTACTTTGAGCAAGCATCAAGCATTAAGAGTCTTCAAGTAATCTTCCACAAGAGCATCCTAATTCTAAAAGCAAGCAAAGTTGAAGCATTGGAGCAATATTAGAGTATTTTGCAGGTCTTCAATCTCACTTTCTATCAAGATCTAGCATTGTCAAGGGTTGATCATAGATTCCTATTGTGAATCATGATGGATTCTAGTTTGGGGAGATGCAACGAACCATCAAGCCAATCCTAAAGACTTGTTTCCTAAGTGATTCCATCTTCCATTGTCACTCTACATTTAGCCTAAGGAAGGTACAAGCATCATTAAAGTTCACTTGGGGTGATTGAAGATCATCACAAGTGAGTTGTTCATATTTTCATTTCCATTGTTGTGTCATATTCTTGCACATTAGAATAGGATTGCAACATGTCTTAGATATCCTAGTCTTTAACACATCTAAGGCTAGGGTTTTTATACACATTTCATTATTTTTACCAAGGTTTAATTACCAAACTAGGGATTTGATCTAGGAAAACCCCCCACTAGAAAATCAATTTGAATTTTGTTTTGTAGTTTTTTTTCACAGATTCAGACTTGGAACTCAGATTAGAAGGAAAGAACAGGTGTTAGAGAGCAGATCAGAATCTTGAATTTTTAGAAAAGTGAAACAAGACTGATTCACCAAGAGTGGTGAATGAGTCCCACTATAGTTGTCTATCAGATCTGTTTGCAGATTCTAATACCCTTTTTCCTGAAATGGACTCCCGTGTAGAAACCATGATCTGGGACTGATTTTCCTAGGTTGGCAAATGAGTCCCAGTAGCATAAAAGTCTAGATTTCCAGAATTTCAAAGCTATTTTCAGTCTCTTTGGGGTTTCTAGGTGCACACCATCTACATTCTTGTTTTCTGTTATGTTTTTTTTACATTTTTAGAGGATTTTTTAGGTCATTTAGCATTTGATTGCATATCACACTATGTTTTCAAAAAAATTATTTTCCAAGTTTATACTTGGTGGTAAACCCCTCATTAGACATTATAATTCAATCCCTAGAACCTTCCCTTTGTCAGATTTCAATCTCCTTTGCATTGAAATCTCAAGGTTTTGTTCTTGAGTGAAGTGTTGAAAAGTTTTATTTGGTCTTTTTCCTCTTAGGTCCAAAACCCTAGAAGTGAAAGAAAGCACCATTTCTCCCCGCACCACCATTTTTCACCATTTTAGTTGGCATCAATGACAACACTGTATCGACACATCATATATCTCATGCTCATGTTGCCAACAAGCATATCAATGACAAACTCAAACTTTCAACAATCTCCCCCTTTGTCATTGATGGAAACATGCAAAAATCTTCTCAAATCTTCTCCCCCTTTGACATCTAGACAAAAGGGCACAAAATATAGTTTCTATTCTTTTCTCACATGTACTACTGTTATCAACCAAATCTTCACCGAATTACACATATGCCCCCTAACTGATATATACATGTAAACATGCAAGTAACAAACTCCAAAAAATACGACCAACTCCCCCTAATAGTGCTATCCATCAAACTAAATCAAAATTGGCACTGAAACATTATCCTCTAGTTCATCCACATATATTCAATAGAATCTAAAATGCATAAATAGGAAATAAATATATACAGATTAACTGGAAGAAGTGTATAACTCCTGGAATTGTGCAAGGTGCATCTGCTAGTCTTTCTTGCCATCCTCCCAATGTTTCTTCGCCATTCCAATCATGTAGTTCATAGCCTCAAACTCCACGAGGAGTTCTTCTCCTTCATCTAGAGTACTAGGTACTGGATTTGACTTTACTGATTTCTTTGCACTAGTCAAAGCACCAAATATAGTTGTGAACTTTACATTCACTAGGTCTTTGAGTTGTCGAAATTGCAGTATGATATTTTCTCTTTGCTCCTGTAGCTGGAAGAATTATTCATGTAGATTTTCAATTATTACTCTTGTGGATTTGGATCTACATCATTCACCAGATCATGGGCACCAGATTCCTTATCAATTTGGGACTCAATGGAGTCCATATCAACCTTTATGTTCTCTATTGAATGAGGTCACTTAATTCAAAACTAAAATAAATCATTGGCCTCAACAACACAATTTTGTGCATCCTTAAGGTTGTTCTGAAATTTATTATGTGTAGTAGCACACTTTTCTCTCATATCCATCAACCTTCTAGCATTCACCCTTTTATTAATATCCTTTTCCAAGTTTTTCTCAAGAGTACCAGAATAATCTTTAAAAGAATCAAATAAAAGTTTTAAAATTTGTACACTAGATAATGAATTGTTAATACTTACATCGGGTACACTCTCCTACAACATCTTCATTGCTTCATATATTAACTCCATGCTCTTCTAATGTGTTTACAAAATTTCTTTTCTTGCAGAGGCATGTAATGCATCACGTAGTTGTAACTTGTGCAGTAGAGAAATTTTGTGCATTTCTACTTGTCCTTGTTGCATTGGGATTTGTAGTAATTAGGCAGAAAATAGGTTGGAATTGGAGTTGCATGCATAATAAGCCCTTTAAGGAATATCTGAAGGTTTCAAAGGAATCTCCAACCAACTTCTCATCAACATATTTATTTTACAAAGCCTTTTCCTTCTCACCAATGCAATCCTTTTCCTTTTCATCCTTCTTGTCCTTGTCTACAGTATCAGCTTTACATTCATTCTTCTTCTCACTAGCAACTGATTTATCACTATTATCCAAAGGAGACATGTTTTTTATGTTCAGTGCCTCATGTATCTCTAGGTTGTCTAACATTATTTTTCTGAATTTTTATTACCACTTAAGGGCCTAGTTTGGACCCCCATGATCCTACACTGACCCAATAGTATTTTCCCAATTGTGTGTCTTAGATTTGAAATGATGTAATAACTATTTATTTATAGGAATTTATTTAATTTCCCAAAAATCAAATCTTGATAGCTAACTTTAAGTATTTTAATTTCAAATACTAAAGTGTCACAATCAACATATTTAAATTTGGAGCCAAAATAGGGGGACATAGGCACCCTAAGCGCCAATTTCCTAGCCCTATTTTCAAAAAAATTAAAAGTTGAGGACAAAGTATTAAACGAGAGAATTTATTTTATGCTTGCAAATTATCGTAAAATATTTAAAATAAGTTATGGAATGCATAATTTAGGAAGTTGAATGCATAGTTAGGTCCAATACCTTAAAGGGGAGAAAAACATAGTGTGAAATTATCAAGGGTGACAATTTATGGCACTACATTTAGCCCCCACTTTAGTGAGAGTGCAAACTTATGCTCAAACTCACACTAAAGTAGAGAAATATAAGTCTAGAGGGGTCCAATTGTACAATTTTTGGAGAGATTGGATGACTAAGGATCAAGGAGGTTGCCAAGCCCCTAGGATCCAAGATCCCATGAAGAATCAACATAGGCACAAAGGAACACACATTCATTATATGCAACAAGACAAGATACAAAAACCTACAATGTCAAAGTAAATACAAAAAGAAGGAAAAGGGGGGTATGGGCTAACAAGTTGTATTATGCTAGTGGCCATACAAAATTTTTTATGACTCACACAATACAAAATTATGATATTTTATAGGTGGAAAACAAATAGGGAAGATACATAGGCTAGTGAAGTCTAATATTCACTAGGTGATCTCCCAAAATAGGTAGCAAAATGAGAAATGCACACTAGGTCTACAAGGTGTTCTCATAACCATACCAAGAATTATACTCCCTGATAACCTTGATAAACTGCACTACAAAAGTGATCAAAATCATTAGCCCCTATGAACAGAGTGATGCCAAATATTGCCACATGGCTGGCAAGCTACATTATGCTAGGTTCCATAAAAATAAAATGGTTAAATATGGCTAGCAAGTTGTATTATGTTAGGTTCCATGAAAATAAAAGGGTTTCACCTGGCTAGCAAGCTATGTTATGCTAGGTTCCATGAAATACAACTTAAAAGACAATTCCAAAACCTAAAGAGATGTTGTAATAACATCACCACAAAAGGTAACAATAAAAAATGATCAAAGGAGCTTTGCTTAATACATGAAAGGTCACACATTGGGGAATATCATACTAGATATCACCACCAAGAGAGGACTATCCAAGGAATAGAAAATCACACCTTAGGGAAAACTAGTCATAGTGTTACCACCAAGGAGAACATCATATGCCAAGAAAAGTCACACTCTTATGGGACATCAATCCTAATATCACCACAAAGGAGAAACTACAATAAATCAAGAAAGCCAAACTTTGACAAAAAAAGTCACACTTCTTAGGAGATGTATTTTATCATCACTAAGAAGGGACCATGAGAACAATGAGAAGGGGACCATATGCCCCCCTTAAAATGTTAGTGTACTTGCTACACTAATGTTTGAAGGAGAAGTAGAGGGATCCCAAAAGGAATAGACCTAGGACAAGGCTACCTAAACCCTTTCCCCTCAAGTATAAGGACAAAGGTGAGCCTAAAATAAATGATGATATGCTACCTAACTCCTTGCAAGAAAGATGATTTACATAAAATCTAATGCATGCAGTAGTGAGCATAGTTTGATACTACAACTATCACATGGAAAGGAGTAAAACTAACAAATGTTAATCTATGACATGTTCATATTGATCTGTATAAGGACCAACTTCCCTTAAATCCTTCTTTAAAGCACAAAATTCATAGATAAGATGCCCAAGTGTTCTATTGTATGCAATTTTAATAAATTTTTGTACTCTTTCCTTTCTTATCTCCTTGGTCATGAATAGGTGGTAATGTGATTAAACCATAGTCTACCAACCTAGCTAATACCTTTTTAGTCATGGTTATAGTATGAAGAAATGGTAGATTCTTAGGTTTATAAGGCTTTTGTTTCTTACTTGATTGACCAACCTTTTGGGATGAAGGTGGATGATCTTGGTAATGAAGTCCTTTTGTATATTCAGATCGTATTTGTTCTAAGAGAGAATGCACTTCATGTTCATTATTAATGTCACACCCTTGATTTCTCAAAATCCTAAAGCCTTTTCCATAAGTTTGTTCCAAGATAGTTGTTGTGTTGGTAACTTTATGCTCATATGATGGAGGTGTTGGAATATGTTGCCATTGATGTCAAAAGAGGATTAGAGGAGAAGTGTGCTGATCTTGTGCAGAAGCATATAATGTTGTCATTGATGTAAAAAGTAAAAATTATACAAGGGAGATTGTTGACATGATGACAAGAGATGAAATGGAGTTTCTCATGCAGTGAAGATGTTGGCATAATGAAAAAGGATGAACATGAGAGCAATGAACCTAGTCTGGAAGTGTGTGTGGCTAGTGGATGATGCTAAAGTGCATATCTTGCAAATGTTGTCATCAAGTTGCAAAGAGTCTCACATATAGCAGAGGAGGAAACAAGATACAGATTCATTGTGGTTTTTTTGAGAGAATTCTAGTGATGTGCTCTTTAGGTTTAGAAAGTGAAGGATGCATTATTTATGCTCTCGAGTGATATCAGGGTTTACAGATAAACCCTAATGTGTTTTCAATCATGGCATCCTCAAATTGTTCTATTTCAGTGTTGATTATCAATAGAAGGTAATCGGTCACATAAGTAATAAATTATGTTATTCATCTTGTGGAGGTGACCGACCCCTCTGCCTAATGCTTTAAGGTTATACATCTTCTAGATCAGAAGGACACTAGTGTATCGCTAGGAGTCATCCTGGAATCTCTTCAACAACCCGATAGCTATATGTCAGAAAGTCATAGGTTTTCATAACTTAGTAACCTCCAACAAAAAGGTTCTAAAGTTTAGTTGTTTAGCAACTTAGCGATGGAGTGATAAGGGGTTTGGTAGCATTATCAGTGAGACTAGACGACATTGGTGAGACCTTTGGTTGTGTCTCTCTGATAGAGAAATGGGAAGGTAGCGTTTAGTGTGGGACGTAGTGATAATGATGTAGGTGAAAGTGATGACAAAGCAGACGGATGGCATGACAAGATTGGGTGAATGGTAATCCACATCCTTGTTGTGGATTACAGAGTAGTGAAATGGTGATGACGTGGTCACGAGACAAAAGTATGTGGACCCCACATTGGAATGGCATGCATGGTGTTGTTTTCATCGGAGTGACATTCCATCATCAATAGGAATCTTAAGGCAGTCCCTTCGATGTAGCAAATTTGATAACCTTCATCAGGTGAACAAAGTGATATCGCTAGGACTATGAAGCTTGTCCCTTCAATATGGTGATGGAAGAATGTAATGTCGATGGCGGGCTTGATAAGGTAAAGGTGATGTGTATATGGAAGAAAAATAGAACAAAGACACATGGTGATGTAGTGGATAGGTGATGTCATCAATGGTCTTCATCGGTGTGACTGAAGATTGTCAGTGGGACTTGTTCAGATGTCTCCCCAACAACCCGATGACTATTTCATCGATGAGACATTAGCGTATTAATAGGACTATGGAGCTAGTCCCAACGATAGGGAAATGGGAGATTGGATACTGATTGTGGGACCCAGTAAGGTGGACATGGCATCGAGACCCGGTAAGTGACGTGCATCCATGTTACAGTAAGAGAGTGAATGATAGGATGACACATGGAAGGAAGTGATAGTGGACGGTGACATGCAGTGACATGATGGCATGGGGACCACTAGTCTATAGTAGTGAATGGTATCGGCATGAGAACTTTATATCAGTGGGAGTGGATTTGATGTCTCATCGATAACCTGATGGCTATCTCATCGGTGTAACTTTGATGTATCAGTGGGAGTCTAAATTATATCCCTTTGATGAAGTGATAAGGTGAGAAGCCAGTGGGACTCAATTGTGATGAAGGCTAACAGGTGGCAAATAATGATTGCTCAGTGTGAAAATTCACATTGTTGTTGTGAATTATGTGGTGATGACATGGAAGACAAATGGTATGTTGGCCCATACACTCGAAGGTAGCTCTTATCAGAGTGACATTGGTGTTTCGGCATGACCTTGAAGCACGTCTCTCTCATAGAGAGGTATGATAGATGAACAAAGGATATTTGAATGACCGCTTATTAGATGGTCATGATTTAAAGTTGTGAAAGTGAATGGAAAGCACAGAATCAGGGTGGGAAAGGAGAAGATCAACGACCAAAATTTAAATGCAGAGATCTGAAATGACTATGACAAGTGTGAACGAGGGTTTGAACTGCAAACTGACATAGGAGAAAGAATTTATTGGTGTAGTTGCACAAGTGAGCAAAGAAAATGAAGATTTGATCTTCAGGGTGGTGATATAGATTGTAAAAGTAATTGAGATCAAAATTAGATTGAAGGATCATAAGAGAGCATTGAATGCATATTTGATTCTTAGGGTTTGACATGAAGAGAATGAAGGAAAATTATTTGCACCAGAATTAAATGTTGTGTGGCTCGATGCAAAGTTAAGGTACTATCTAATGAACCTTATTAGATATCTTTATGATGATGGTGTGTAGCTCGATGTAGATGTAGCTTGCTGGTAAAGTTTGCAAGTGAAGGAAACCCTAATAGGTGATCAAGATCAGGATTAGATTACATTGTCAAGAGAATGCATTTAATGTGTTCTAGGTTTAGGGTTTTGTAGATTGTTTGGTTTAGCAGATTTAGTGAATCTATACAATATGTGCGTGGATCGATAAACTGACAACTTTTTGGTGAAGTTTGCAAGGAAGGGAAACCCTAATTTGATTCACGAGTATATCTAGATGGTTGAGAGAATCTCAAGGAATAGATTGTAGATCGGTGGAGTTAAGCAAAAAGAATACAATCTGAGATTGTCTTAGTTGTTATATCTATTGAGTGTGTGAGCGAGAAGTATGGAAGTGCACAAGGTGTTGAACAAAGTTATGTATTGCGATGTGCAACAAATGTAGAGAGAGAAGAGAGTGTATGGTGCAGATTTATGAGACACTATAGAAGGGGAAAGAAGAGCAGAGTAGCAAGATAGAACAATGATTGATCTATGTGCAAAGGAGAGTGCAGAGCATAGATGTGTTCCTGAGAGTGTAGCTTCAACAATAGAGTGTGAGTTGCAGTAAGTGCAACAATGTACTGAATGTAATGATGCATTATAGGTTAGGCATACCTAATGTATGCATATATGAAATTATTATCACAGAGGTGGTTGCCTCAATGAACTAATGTGTAGCTCAGATTAGGGTGTTGTTGCATCCTTGAAGTAGTTGCTTCTAAATTAGGTAGTTGATGCTTCCTTGGGTTACAACCCTAAAACATTGTAATAGAGATTTCTTTTGTGATGTTGGATTTGAGCAGTAGACTCAAGCAACCTTTGTCACCATGGTTTTTCCCATCTTGGGTTTTCCACGTTTATCTGGTGTTGTGGAAATTTGCGTTGATTGCATGTTTATGTTTGCATTCTTTAGTTTTCAATTTACACATTAAAAGTTTGAGTAAGAAATATGCACAAAGTATTTGAGCTAAGAAAGTAATTTGCATAAAGGTTTTGAAGGACAAATTTTTAGTATCTACTGATTCACCCCACCCTCTCAGTAGATCATTGTGTTCCAACATGAGGGTTGGATAATGTGCTTTCCTTGAGATTTTTATTGATAGGTGCTTCCATGTGCATTGGTTGAGGTATGATTTGTGACTCACTTTCGGGATGTAAAAGAGTGAACATTTCAAGTGGTGGTATGGTAGGATGTTTTTGATATGGGATAGTAGGGTTTTGCATTGAAGGATAAAAAGTTGCATTGTTCTCAAGGTTACACAAAATTAATTGTATGAACTCATGCATTCTATTTTCATCCTATCCCAAGATATCCGTGCCTCATAAAGACATGCATTGGTAGGTGAAGGATCATGGATATCTTCAATTGAATTAGGATCATCACAAACATGCAACTTGAAACATCAACCAAATATTTCAAAGAGGTCACAAACTTAGCAAAGAATTCAACCATCATGGTGATATAATGAATTTACTAAGGTTCAAGCTATTATGCAATAGATACCTAAAAATCAGATCACAGATCTAGATAGAAAATTCTAAGAAATTTCTATCACAGGAATCTGAGCCAGAAAGGTAGGACAAGGCGCCCAAGGCGCCTATTTCCTAGGCAAGATTTTACAAAACTATTATTTTGACTATTTGTTATGTTGTTTAATCTTTCTATGAGTGGTTGCAAACATGTAAAACATTGAATTAGTTTGCATATTTTACTAAGTTTAAGATTGTGAATTGAGGAATGCAAACATACAACAATGTTGAAAGCAAACGACAATTTTGGAAATACAAAAACATAATTTAGATAGTATAATGCAATAGAGAACACAAAGACAGAGATATGATGCAAATTTTAGGCACAAAATCTAGGAAAAAGGTTCTAGGGTGCCTACATCCTAAATAGGGTGTTTGAAAATTCAAGGTTTGAGTGTGTTGAATACTATTTAATGTTCCCAATTCTGTGTGCAAATATTTTTGTTAGTGAATATTTTTTTGGATTTTAGTGGTTTTATGACTATGTAAATGAAAAATGTAAATATGCAAATGTATGAATGATGAATGACAAATTTTGAATGCAATTTTCAGATCTAGGATGAATTGATTGATATAAAGATGCAAGATTCTAAAAATGATGATTTGATGCAAGCATGAAATAAAACTATGCAATTTTTTTTCACTTTTTAACAACATGCAAGATACCTAAATGGATGCAAATGACACTTTTTTTTTTTTTTTCAGATTTAAATGACCTAATGTAACATAAATACAATTTTAAATGTAGATCTAAGCTAAAATGACTGAAACAAACCATATCAATGCAATATGAATGTAATTTTTTTATTTTTATGCTTTTTATGACAAAAAAGATGAAAAAATGCAACAAAATAACATGCAAAACCTAGATCTTGGGTGAATATTCTGAAGGTATATAATATTAACATGTTGGGTTCACTAAAATGAAATGAAAGGGAAAGGGAACCCTTTGTGGATTTGACACCTTTCCCAAAATGTTTCATATAGGGGATTATGAGATGCAATGATCTAATTGTCATAATAATGCAAATTATCACATTTATATAGAAACAATAGATCTAGAATATCACAAAGAAAACTAGACACCAGAAATAGAAAGAGGATGACACTGTGCACCTATAGTATAAATTTCAACAAAAATTGTTGAGATGTTGGTGTCAGGGGTGTCACTATCCTATTAGGACTTTTTTGGATCTATTTTTCATAGTCCTCTAATGTCAGATCTGTACTTATATTTCCTGCTTGCAAACTATCCATATCACTTCCAAATAATGTTGTAATTGACTTTTTGTGGGTTATCAAGGACTAGGGTTTTGAATGAAACAATGAAGAAAACCTCTTCAAACTTCCCTTGATCCTCTTCAACCAATAACTTGCACATTCACAAGAGGTAAAATATTGTGCCATTTTAGGGTCTTCCCTCATTCAAACCCCATTTTAGTGTTTTCACTTCCACAATGGCAATATCAATGATAAATCGATAATGAAAAGGAAGGAAATGATGAATGAACCACTTGTTACAACTCACCACCCTTCAATGGCTTCCTTGAAGGACTGAAGTCACACACATCATTTCAAGGATCTTAGATCTTGCTTGATAGATTTTCTTGAAAATGCTTGACTGCTTGGATGCTTGGAGACCTACAACAATGTTAGCCTTCACAAAGTAACATGAACACACATAAACTTGGACATGATGTTGGATCTTGAATTTCTATGATAATTCTTTGAAAATGTTGCTCTTGAATGCTCAATAGTGCTCAAGTGACAATAGTATTTGCTCAATTGTGTGTCTTAGATTTGAAATGATGCAATAACCAGATATTTATAGGGATTTATTCAATTTCCTAAAAAGTAAATCTTAACAACCAAATTTAAGTATTTTAATTTCAAATACTAAAGTGTCATAATTGACATATTTGAATTTGGAGCCAAAAATAAGGGGACATAAGCACACTAGAAGCTAGTGTCCTAGCCCTATTTTCAAAAACTTTAAAAGTCGAGGAAAAAGTATTAAATGAGAACATTTTTTTTACTCTTACAAATTGTCATAAAATATTTAAAATAAGTTGTGGAATTCATAATTTAGGAAGTTGAATGCTTATTTAGGTCTGATACCTTAAAGGGGAGAAAAACATAGTGTGAAATTGTTAAGGGCACTGACAATTTGATGCTACACTCATAAGATAGTTTGTCTGTATAAAATTGTTTTAGTTCTTCCCTCTTGTTGAACCAACTATTGATTTACCCACTCACCGATATTATGTGAGTGGCAATGGATTGTACTAATTTGGCAAGGGTGAACATGTGTGAGTTTTTTGTTGTTGGATATTTCAACCTTGCAATTATTCCCTCAAGTTCTTTTTTATTATTTTTTATTTGATCTAATATGTTTTCTTGTGTTCCGAGAGGATTTTGAGGATTTAAAGGGGGGTTTGTTGTGGTTGTTCTTCAACAAGGTTTTGATGAGGAGGTGAATTAATTTTTTCATCAATAGGTGGTGCATTATGAACTCTTGAAAATTTAAAAAATCCACTCAAATTACTAACCCAATCTATTTAATTAAGCAATTTCTTACACTAGAAAACTAAAAAAACTTATCTCTTTGACCTTGGTGACATTGTGGCAGAATTTTGGTGGTGATTTGGTCAACTTACGACAATGAAAGATCTCTCCCACAATGCTAGAAAACTTTAAATTGTTGTAGGTTGTGACTTGGCTACTTGGGCAACAATCAAAATTAAAGTTTTGATTGTGTTGGTTATTTTTATCATTAGAAAAAAAATTTGCACTCATGTTATAATGTGAGCACGTTATAACGTGCTCACATTATGGTCTCTATGGGGAAAAAAAGTGGGGTGGACACTTTTTGGAGCCTCATATTTGTGTACTTACACTTTACACAATATTTATGAAATCTTATTCTTAGTCAAATTCCTATGAGATTTAAATGACCAAGCATAGGTTTATAAATATCAATTCACTTGTCATTCTAGCAATCAATCATTTCTCATTTTTACATGATTTCAAGTGTCAAAGAGCTTCTAGCGTTCCAAATCTTGCAAGTCCAGTTGTTATTTGAGTAATTCATTTTATAAATCACAAAGAGGTAGCTAATACGTAGAAAATATTTGTAACTAAATTTCTCCTTGGTCATTTGTATATATTCATAGAAAATTCTAAGAAACAAAGTGTGATAGGTTCTTGGCATAGTATTTTCTCTTGCCACATTTTTTTTCTATAAATGTAGTTGAGATTAGATACATGTTAGAGAATTCTAAATCGTTCTTTATAATTATTTTTTTAATATTATAAATTGATTTCTAGAGTATGAAGAGGAATGATTATGTACATGTTCAAGAAATAATGATCCAAAATATGCCTAAAATTGAAAATAACATTCATCAGTAGTGTAGGAACTTAGGAACTAGTTTATGTTCATTTAATCATTTAGTACTGTTCCTAGGGAAACATCTCCATCAAGCTTCAAGAATTTTTAAACTCTTAAACAATCATGTCTTCTATGTTTTCATCAACTTAATAGAGGTTGTATGTGCAGTAGGCTATTCCTTGGTCTATTGATAACTTTTTGGGGCTAGCCATATACTAGATAATACTACATGTTTGCTTATTTTTTTATCTTTAATTGCGATTAATCTTGTTAAGGATACCTTTAGGAGCACCCTTGTGGGTCCAACTAAACCCAAAGTGAAGAAGAGATTGTCCATTATTAACAATTGGCCTATCACCATTCACTCTTTTTTGATGAGTTGATCCATCAATCTTTGTAAATTAAAATTACCTAGACTTGAAGTGGATTGATTCATCTAGAAGAGTGATCAATTATTTCAAGATAAAACATACCCTATTCAAAAGCTATCATTTTGGCATAAGCTAGAATAATACTAGTAAATATTATCAAATTAGGATTTACACCGACCCCTTGAACTTTATCAAATGTTTTTAGTGCATATTCATCAAAAAAAAATTATACATATAATACAATCATTATAGTCATGAGACCACATCTCTTTGAGGCATATTGGAAAATAGTTTAATTACCTTGTGTATTCAACAATTTTTGGATGTCAACATGAATTAGTGGCCTATAGACCTAGACCACACTACTTGGAAACAATAATCTCACAGTGATGGTTCTTAGAGATAAAACAAATCCTTAAAAAATATAATTGTTCTTGAGCTACCCCATACTTAGCACATCATTTAAAATGGGTTTCAAACCTATGACCATTTACTATATCTTTGAATGGATTAAATGTTCAGTTTATGCTTGAGGTCATAAGACTTTGGAGTAAATTCTTGATAAATTTTACACTAACCTAAGCTAGTAGGGGGAAACTTACAAAGGAAATGGGGTTGCATCTAGCTCCTTAACATGGTTACAATTGACCTTACCTCAAGGTGCCCCTATGGAAATACATAGGGGTGGGGATTTTTCCATGCATTGTCGTAAGTGTGACCCCTATCTCTAGGTTTCCTATGGCCACTAAAAGGGAGCCCTTGTGTAAAGGGATTTAATTATGGGTCTATGGTATAAAATTTCTCACTCCCCACCATTGGATCAACACTTGATGGGCTACAATTTTTGACATTTTAAATACATATCTATGAAGCCATTTACAACTATACAACATTTGATGAATGTGAATGCCCACTATGAATATTATTTAGCCTTAGAATCATTTGCAAGATTACTTTGTGATCCTATATTACTAAACTATAAAAAAATAAATGTGATTTATAATGGGTAAAGGAATTATATCATTAGAATTCTAGATTTACAACTACCCAATGGATTTTTTCAAAAGTTTTCAATTCTTACTAAAAAAAAAGGTTTTCACATATATTGTAATCATTTTAGTCCATGAGATCACACATTTAAGGAATATTATCAAAAAAATTAATTTCCTTGTGTATTCTTTGACATTTTTTTATATCAAAGTGATTAGTAGCCCAACGACTTAGATCACACCTATAAGAGGAAATAATCTCATATGGGTATGGTTCTTAGAGACAAGGTGAACCACAATAAACTGTAGTTGTGCCTAAGATGCCCCATGCTTAGCAGAACATTTAAAGTGGGTTTAAAACCTATGACAATTATTTATCTTTCAACAACTCAATTGTTCATTCTATGCCCAAGGACCTAAAAATTAAGGTAAATTCTTCAAAAATTTACACAGCCTTGAGTTATTATGGGATAACTTATAGAGTAAATGGGGGGTGGATAGGTTACTTGATATGTTTACACTTGACCTTGCCTCAATGTGCTCCCATGGAAAAACATAGGGTGATCCATGTATTACCATAAGTGTGACCCCTATCTCCATGTTTCTATGATCATTGTAAGGGAGCCCTTGTCTTGTGAGATTTGAATATGGGTTGATGGTGTGAAACTCTTCAATCCCCAACATTAGAGAAAAACTTCATGGTTTTTATTCTTGAAAATTTTAAATGCATATCTACAAGGGAATTTTCAACTACAACATTTGATAGAAAAACCCGTCTCAATTATGCTTTGATGAATGTTGATGCCCTCTTTTAATATTAGTTGGCCTTAGAATCATTTGCAATATTTCTTTCAAATCTTATATCATAAAAGTCATATGGAACCACCAAAATAAAATTTGATTTGTTATGGGAAAATTATGATATCATCATTTTTGGATTTTTCATATCATGTTATGATAAAAAATATCTTATCTTCTCTAATTCATGGGTATTTATTGAATGAAGAAAAATAAGGGGGATTTCCTAGGTCCTTTATGCAAATAACATAGGAACAAAAGGGTGTCTCCTATTTTCCTATTTCATTAGGAAATAAGAGAGAGATAGATCACAAAGGAGTTAGGATTGACTTTCAACCCTAAGGTGAGTCAACCCTAATCTTGGATATTCTATCTCGGGTTTCCTTGAGCCAATGGATAGATTTAGATTAATTGGAAAGGATTTGACACAACTACACTAATGAGATGATATGACCTAGACAATGAAAAGCAATTTCTCAAAGCTATAGAAATAAATTTCATAGTTTGCAGGTAGATTTGAGAAGGGTCTAGACACATGTACCTAGCATAAAAATTTGGATTTAAGCATTGTAGAAGGATAGGTTTACCCTAGGGAAAATGGGCTTTGGATGGGGGGTCTAGAACATGTTTTGGAAGTCCTTAGGTACTAGATTTGAGCTTCTTTTTTGTACAGGTCCCATTGTCAAAAGGCTGAAAATAAAATATGTGAGTTTCTATGACTTGACAATAATGGTGACAACTTTGAAAATATTGTAAATGTGCTCCTTAGGATCTTTTTCAATCCTTATTTCACCTATAAATTTGCACATAAAAAGAGGAAAAAAATTGGTTGTTTGAATGGGAGTTTTCCTTAGTCAAACCCCATGTTTGGTAATTAAACCTTGATAGAAAGATAATGATAATTGATAAATGGAGGGAATGATGAATGAACACTAGCTGGTTACAACTCACCAAACCTTTAATGGCTTCCCTTAGAGGACTAAAATCAACATATCACTCCATGGAATTCATATCTTACTTTTCTTTCAATTGGACACTTGAAAAATGCTTGTATGATTTAGGATCAATAATGCATGTTAGCCTTCACAAGATGACATGAACACACACAAGCTTGAACATCATGATAGGATCTTGAATGCTGCAAAAAAGTGATTGGAAATCTACTCTTGAATGCTCTTGACAATAATATTTTCTCATATGAAATTTTCCTTTATGCTAGATAACATTGCTTAGATTTGAATTGATAAAAATACTGTATTTATAGGTGTTTATCTAATTTCCAAAAAAAAAAGACTCCAAAAGCTGATATTTGCATATAAAATTTGAATCATTAAAATGCCACCAAAAAAATATTAAAAAGTGGGATCTGAGACTTAAGGAGGATCCATTTTCCCCTGGGTGAATGGGTCCTGGCCCAAAACTCCAAGACACATTCATTTTAGTGTGATTAAAACATTATTTTTATTTATTAAATATAGGTTCCCCTTTTGGGAAATGAGAATAATGAGGCTTTGGAATGCATAATTTGGAAAATTAGAAGATTAATTAATTCCATTTTATTAAGGGACCCAAACATAGTGTGAAATTGTAAAGGTATACAATTTCCTACGCTACATTTACAAATTGCTCTAACAAATGAATCTTAAAGAGAAACTAAAAAGAAAATTTTTATTCAACAAAACAAGTAAATTAGTACCAACCAAGCATGACATAGTTTAGTTCTTGCATATCGTAGAAGAGAAGATTCCATAAAATGATTTGATCTCTTACAATTTTTTTTGCATTGCAACAATCACTTAGATTTTATTTCATAAAAAAATGGATAGAAGTTTGATGAAAAAATAATCAAGATTAAATTAGGTGAGTAATGTAAAAAGATACTTTTATTGGTGGATTACAATCACATAGAACATCTATAAAACTTTTGTGTTTATGTTAAAAATGGTGAATACAAATGCAAGGGAATTTACCAAAAGGACAACACTAAAGAAATTGATAATGTCTTATTACAAGTTCCCCAAATACAAGTGAAAAGCTATGTAAATGTTACTAATCAAGCCTAAAATATAAATAAAATAGGAAAACTAACTAATTCCCCATGGAGAACCAAATCTTAGGAATTGGAAGCTAAAATATATGGATGCATATTGCATGTTAGGATCTCCAAATCCTAAGAACACAAATAAGGAGCACATATGTATAGCTGAATAAATCAATGATAAATTTTGGGTCATCTAATCTAAATTTATCAACACAATAATACTGAGAAATAATTAAATGATCAAGTGACATTAAACTTTCCTTTCTAATCTCCTTCAACAAATATAGTTAATTTGGAATAAAATAGGGTTCAAATTAGTCATTAGGAGTGATGAGGGCCACAACGCCCATAACCCACAAAAATCACAACAGATACCAAGACAAAAGATGCGAGACAAAAAAATGACTCACTTTCAATTATTTTCAGAAAATGAAATTATAGATTCAAAGCTTACATGCTACAACCTCATGGGCTTGATTCATTACAACAAAATCAACTCTCAAAAGAAAAACTAATATTCAGAGCCACAATCTGCACTATCAGGGCCACCTTCTACAACCCCCACTTAACCCTTTTTATTTCCCCCAATAACCGCGCTAGAATGTTCTAGAAAGTACAAATTTCCCCTTTTTGTTTTGGCACCAAAAGTTCTACTGAATGATTTCTGGCCTGGAAGAAATTTTTATGAAATTCACTTTTTTAGAGGACCAAATTCGTGGGGCCATAAATTTTGATCAGAGTCTCTAATTTTCTATTATTGCATATCGTTGGAAAGCTCTCAACGAGCTATAGAACATGCAACCTGACCATAGGTCAATTCAACCACTTTTTTGAACTGTTTCAGGGCCTCTAAATTTTTATATCTGAATTTGAAGCTGCATTGGAGAAATTTCCTAGGATGGAAACTTTAATTTCTCCTAAATTGTGCAGGGTATTGAGGTGATTCTTTCGCAACCGGAAATGTTTTTCAACTTTTCTCCTTGGGGTAAAATTTCATGTCCATACGAGCCCATTTTGGCCAACTTACTAAAAATAGTAAGTTCCCATTTTTTTCTATTTCTGATGCCTGACAGTATTATACCCCTTAAGTGTCATCATATGACTCAAAACAACTAAAGAAAATAAAGAAAGCAATTTTTTTGGGTGATGCAATATTTCCCTGCACTGTTGGATGCTCCTACATCAGACACCCAGTGTAATTTGAAAAGTGACCCTGTCACTTCTCAGAAGTTAGAGGGAAACCAAGATGGTTAACCTCAACTTCAGACAACCATGATGAATCTTCAACAGGACTTCCTATCCATTTCACCAAGTACTTTGCATATTGCCTATTTCTTGTGCTTCTACCCACACGGCTATCCAGGATTTCTTCTATCTCTTTCTTCTCTAAAGTAGGTGCTGAAATTTTTAATTGTTCATTTATTGGACCCTCCTCTATATCACCTTCATGATACTCTGTCAAATCAACAATATTGAACACAGGAGAAATGTTTATTCCACTAGGAAACTCTACCTCATAAGCATTCCCTGAATCATGCTTCTTCAGGATCTTGCATGGTCCAAACGTCTTCATCTTTAACTAATTGTATGTACCAACTGGAAACCTTTCCTTTCACAAATGAACCATGACTTCATCTCCTACCTGGAACTCCTTATACCTCCTTTTTTGATCTATCTGAGCCTTATATTGTGAGTTAATCTTATTGATATGTTTCTTCACCTCTTCGTGCAAATTCTTCAGGTGCTCAGCAAAATGTTCAGCCTCAACACTACTCTTCTCCCCCTTATCCATCTTTCTCAGTTCATAAGT
The DNA here is from genome assembly GCA_007258455.2 of Sequoia sempervirens. Lineage (NCBI taxonomy): Eukaryota > Viridiplantae > Streptophyta > Pinopsida > Cupressales > Cupressaceae > Sequoia > Sequoia sempervirens. The sequence continues at coordinate 110,827,563 of VDFB02000363.1, read as the reverse complement.
AATTCTTGGACTACTCCCATATACAATCTGGAATGGTGATTTACCAATGCTCCTATTGACAAAATTGTTGTAAGAAAATTCCGCCTGTGGTATAATCAAATCCCATCCCTTGGGCTTAACCCCAACTAAGAATCTTAGTAGGTTGCCCAAACTCCTATTCACCACCTCTATTTTTCCATCAACCTATGGATGGTGTGCAAAACTGAACTTCAAATCTTTCTTCAACTTCTTCCATAATGTCCTCCAGAAATAACCAACAAATTTGGTATCTTTTTTTGAAACTATGCTCTTTGGTAGACCATGTAGTCTCACCACCTCTCTAAAAAACAACTCTGCAACATGGACACCATCACTTGTCTTATGACACAATAAAATGTGCCATCTTTGAAAATCTATCCACCACCACAAATATGGAATCATGCCCTCTCCGTGTCCTTGGAAAACCAAGAACAAAGTCCTTGCTAATATCCTCCCATGGCCTCTCAGGTACATGTAATGGCTGATACAATCCAATATTCTGACTTGTTCCTTTCACCATCTGACATACTCTGCAACTTTGTACAAACTTCTTCACATCTTGTTGTAATTGTGGCCAATAATAATTCTCACTGACAAGAGTAATGGTATTATCTCGACCAAAATGTCCATCCAATCCTCCACTATGCTTCTCCTTGATTAGATTCTCTCATAGAACTTCTTGGAATGCACAATTGGCTTCCTTTAAACAACATCCCATCTTTGATTAAGAAATCCAACCATTTCATCCCATCTAATGTAACAGGTTCCAAACAAGCCTTCCAAGCTTCTACAAAGTTTGGATCTTTTATATACAAACTCTTGAGTTCATTGAACCCAAAAAACTCTATTGTCATCTCTATCAACAAATTCTACCTTTTAATTAAGGCATCTACAACTTTGTTTGACCTTCCACTCTTGTGCTTCAAAACAAAAGTATAACTCTGCAAAAACTCAACCCATTTGAAGTGCCTTTGGTTCAACTTTCCTTGACTATTGAGATACTGTAAAGCCTGGTGATTAGTATATAAAACAAATTATTTTGGAAACAAATAGTGTCTCCATTTCTTTAAAGCCTGAACTATAGCATAAAACTCCTGATCATAGAAAAAATATTTCTTCTTGCACCAACATCATTAAACTTCTCACTATAATAGGCAACAGGCTTACCTTCTTGACTCAAAACAACTCCTATGGCAGTGCCTCTAGCATCACAATCTACTTGAAAGACCTTATTGAAATCTGGAAGTTCCAAAACAGGTTGCTCTATAACTTTCTTCTTCAACATATCAAAAATTTTGGCTACTCTTGTAGTCCACTTAAACTCTTTTCTATCCCCTCTCATCTCTTCAGTTAGAGGTGCACAAATACTACTGAAATTCTTAATAAAATTTCCGTAAAAAATTTCTAGACCATGAAATGATCTTACTTTTGTAACATTCCTCGGGGTAGGCCATTCAATGTTAGATTTCATCTTCTTTGGATCCATTTTAAGACCCTTTGCTGAGACAACAAATCCCAGATACACCAACTCTCTCTTTACAATACTATATTTCTTCAAATTAATCAACAACTTCTCCTCCCTTAGTTTCTAAAAAAAAAATTGGATATGCATCAAGTGCTCCTCCAATGTCTTACTGAAAATCAAAATATCATCCAAATAAACAATAACAAATTTTCCTAAAAACTCTTTGAATACCTCATTCATAAACCACATAAATGTGCTTGGTGCATTGGTTAGCCCAAAAAGAATGACTAACCACTCATACAAGCCCTCCTTGGTTTTAAAGGTTGTCTTCCATTCATCTCCTTCTCTAATACAAATATGGTGATATCCGCTCTTCAAATCTATCTTTGTGAAGTACTCAAATCCACTCAAACAATCCATAATGTCATCCATCCTTGGCAAGGGGAATCTGTACTTGATGGTAATCTTGTTGATGGATCTAGAATCTATACACATCCTCCATTCTCCATCCTTCTTTGGTGCTTGTACTGTAGGTACTACACATGGACTCAAACTCTCTTGAATCAATCCCTTCCACAACTCTTGTACTTGTCTATTCAAATCTTCACTCTTTGTTGGAGTCATACGATGAGCTACCTTATTCGACAAAATGGCTCCAAGAATCAAGTCCATTTGATGACTAATATTTCTTACAGGAGGAAAACCTTCAAGTACGTTATCAGAAATAATAACTTGAAACTCATTCAACAAATCTATAACCTCTATAGGTACCTCAGTAGTATCTTCCTTATCAACTCTAGGGATCAATGCAAAACACATATGCTCATGCTTCATACCTTCTAAGAACTTTCTTCCATCAACCAAACAAATTCTTGCATTACTGCATCCCTTTTCCTCTGCTTCTTTCAAGGGCTTCAACTTATGACGAACTCCATCCTTTGTCAAAGAATAGGTGTTGGCATGTCCATCATGTATTGCTTGTTGATCAAACTACCACGGTCTACCTAACAACATATGTCAAACATCCATAGGCATAATATCACATAATACCTCATCATGGTAATTCCCAATCTTGAAATTTACCAAACATTGTTCATTTACCAAGGCTTTATGGTCCTTCTGCAACCAAAAAATCCAATATGGGTTTAGATGCCTTCTTCTCTCCAACCGCAACTTACTAACCATTTCTTCTAAAACAAGGTTATCAATACTACCTCCATCAATAATAACATTGCAAAATTTTCCTTCACACTTACATCTGGTGCGAAACAAATTCTTCCTTTGAGTTGGTTCATTCTCCTCATTCAACAAGGCTCTTCTAGTAACAAGAACCTCTCCTCTTTCTACATCCTCAGAATGTGAAGACTTAGCATCTTCATCTACATGTGCAACTCATGCATTACCCTCAGGTCTTCTATTTTTCCTTCCTTGATGTTGAGGACACTCATAGGCTCTATGTCCTTCTTCTCCACACTAGAAATAGATTCCACAAAAGCATCCTCTTCCTGGTTCTCATCCAGATCTTCCTCTTCCTCTTTGGTCTCCATTATTTTGATCACGAGGATAGTAGGTGTTATCTCCCTTTTGGTTCTGGCTGCTACTAGAGCCTTCACCCTTCTTTTGATCTTCATTTCAACCTCCATATGACCATCCACCAGTCTTTCCTCCACGAACTCCACCTTGTTGTTTGTTCTCGAACCTCTTGTTCAGTCGTTCTTCAACCTTTAGAGAAAACTAATAACCATCCTCAATGGTGGCCATTCTTACCAGTTCCAATTCTTCTTGTATGCTTGGCTTCAACCCATTAATATACCGAGCAACTTTCTCCTTATTTTCCTCAAAATGTCTTGTTCGAATCAAGACCTTTTGAAATTCCTCTGTGTATTGTTTCATTGTCCTTATTCCTTGCCTCAAGCTTTGCATCTTCTTGAGTAGCTCCAATTCATAATCTACTGGAATAAATTGTTTCTTCAATTTTGACACCATTTTGTCCCATCTGGAAATTTATCTTTCCCTTGTCTTCCTCTTTCTAATTGAACCTCTTTCCACCATATATTGGCGTGACCTTTCAATTTTGTCTTTGCAAACCTCACTCTGTGAGGATCTTCAATCTTCTCAAACTTGAAAAATTCCTCCATGTCATTGATCCAATCAATCAATTCTTTAGGATTCAAATTTCCACTAAAAGTTGAAATTTCCATTTTAGGTCTATTCCCAATGCTTGAGATTGCTCGCAACAATATTGTTTCTACAAGATCCATTGGATCCTACTCTTCCTCTTCCATTTCCTCTTCTGTTTCATCTTCACTATCATCTTTGTCTTGATGCAAATCTCTTCTTGGAACCTCTTGTTGCAAGGTTTCTAATTGCCTTCTAAGGGCTCTGATTTCATCTCTAGGTGGACCTCCTCCACCTCAGCCTCTACCTCTTCCATGATGGGCAAGTCTTGGAGGCATCTTGAATTCAACCCACACTCACAGGTCCTACTACAACTGCCTCACGTTTGGTGCTTTGCTACAAGCTCAAGAACTCCTGCTCTGATACCACTTGATGAGGGCCACAATGCCCAAAACCCACAAAAATCACAACATATACCAACACAAAAGATGCGAGACAAAAAAATGACTCACTTTCAATTATTTTCAGAAAATGAAATTACAGATTCAAAGCTTACATGCTACAACCTCATGGGCTTGATTCATTACAACAAAATCAACTCTAAAAAGAAAAACTACTATTTGGAGCCACAATCTGCACTATCAGGGCCACCTTCTACAACCCCCACTTAACCCTTTTTATTTTCCCCAATAACCGCCCTAGAATGTTCTAGAAAGTACAAATTTCCCCTTTTTGTTTTGGTGCCAAAAGTCCTACCGAATGATTTCTGACCTTGAAGAAATTTTTATGAAATTCACTTTTTAGAGCACCAACTTCATGGGGCCATAAATTTTGATCCAAGTGTCTGATTTGCTATTATTGCATATCGTTGGAAAGCTCTCGACAAGCTCTACAATGTGTGAATTGACCATAGGTCAGTTCAACCATTTTTTGAACTATTTCAGGGCCTCTAAAGTCTTATATCTGAATTTGAAGTTGCATTGGAGAAATTTCCCTAGATGGAAACTTTAATTTCTCCCAAACCATGTAGGGTATTGAGGTGATTCTTTTTCCCATAAATGTTTTTTATCTCTGCTCCTTGGGGTAAAATTTCACATCCATATGAGCGCGTTTTGGATGACTTACTAAAAATAGTATGTGCCTGTTTTTCACTATTTCTGATGCATGACAGTCTTATACCCCTTAAGTGCCATCATGTGACTCAAAACAACTAAAGAAAATAGAGAAAACAATTTTTTTGGGTGATGCAAGATTTCCCTGCACCACTAGATGCTCCTGCATCAAGGAGTATAGTTCCTATCATTATTTTTATAGTACTACATTGAATATTTTATTCACTATGAGGGGTTTATTTCCTATCATTATTTGCATAGTATTGTTTTAAAATGTGTATTCCTTGTGCCTATTTTATCCTAAGAGTTAATGTCCTTGTATATGGGCAAGTACCTTTTTCACATTTTACATTTTTTGGAAAGATTTTTTGAATGAAAAATTAGTATTGAATGTTTAAACCACTTATTCAATAAAAAGAAAATTAAAATGATATTTAAAATTAATTTAAAAAATTGTTGTAGGTGCGATAAGGAAATTTTGAGTTTTCCATCAAGGGAAACAAATCATAAACAAGTGGAAAAGAATCAAGCATTTATTTCTTCAAAACTATTAACCTACTCTACTAGAATTGACCTTGCGAGTGGACTTTTAATGAATTTAACATTGCCATACTTTCTATTTCATAATAAAATAATAATAGAGAACAAGTTTCTCATGTCCCAAGAAAATAATTCTTTGTGCTCGATATAGCCCTCACAATCATAAAATTTTAAAAATAAAGAATAATTTTTTAGATGATTTAGCTAAGGAGAATTAGCAATAAAGTGAACATTACAATGAAAAAAATACACCATTATATAGTGAACTTTCATTGTAACCAAAAAAAATTTGTTACTAAAAAAATGTTTTTTTTTTAAATTTTTTTATATAAACCAAAAAAGATTGATGGTACAAAAATGGAATTTCATGAAAACCAAAAATACATGGCATTCAAATATGCAATTTAGTATTTTTTATTTAATGTAATTTGTAACCATTATAATGAAAGAGAATATTTACATAACAAAAGTTATCATCTTTACTATTTAAATCACTGAATTCTTGAACAAATTTGTAGGAGGCTAGGTACTATTCGTCCATATAAAATCTTGAAAGTTACATCTCAAGCAACTAGAGTAGGTTGTGTTTTAATTTTGTTTTCTACCATTAACTAGTGGGGAGAGGAGAGGGTGGGAAATTTTGGTTTTACTTTTAACCTTTTATGCTAATATTTCCATCTTTTCTTACTCTTACAACTCATTTCCTACTGTTTCCTCTCAATGTATCCTCCATAGTTCTATCATTTTTTGACCCAATCCCTCCTTATAATCAACACCTCTACTTTAGAGTTTTCAAATACTTCTAACTCAATGAACCATTTGTGTTGACTCTCAAGTATACAATGATTTGTGTTATTGCTATAGTTAGCTAGCAATTCTATACTTGTGCATCCCTATCCATCTCTATTTTACCCACATTCACAGTAATTCCCATATATTCATTCCTCATCTCAAAATCAAAATTTTATTTCTAGAAACCACTTTTGACTAACTTGAGATTGATCAAGGTCAATCCTAAGTAGTGCAAGAATGATTCTTGAAGCCCAACATTTTAAATCAAAATTCAAACTTTCTGATCCCTTTCACTTGCCATTTTAAAACATATTTCATTCAAAATATTATTATATCATGGTATTAATAGATATTCATTGTGTACTTAAACACAACATGATGCAATTGAATAATAATATGAAAATCCCTACCAAGATGGCATGGATAAATCTATCAAGTCAATAATATTGTCATCATTCTTATTTGAATGATTTTGTAAGATAGAAAATATAAATGTTAATCAAAAGAAAAATAAGGAGCATTGGTTTATATTCTTGTCTCTAAGTTATATCTTCAAGAAATGTCATACATTTTTGTATTGTTTGTGATCGATTTTGATAAATAAACACGATTTTATTAAAGTAATGTAGTGATCTTTGTATTTACATAAAAAAATACCTTTTAAATATGTACACATGTAATTGTGACTCTGTAAAAAGTTCTATTAATATGATTTTATGTTCACACAATTAATTTTAATATGATCTCTTAAAAATACAATCATTACACTAATGTGGTTTCATATTTTTGTAATACATGTGTTTATTATCTACATGACTTGGTCAACCTTTCAATATTCAATGTTTATATATAATTATAGACAATGTATTCTTATTGTATATACGAGTAGATAGTGATAATAAACAAGCATTAAAATTTCAAATGCATTCAAAATTTGATGATACACCTAACAATGTGTATATCTTTTTTTTGGAAAAAGGTATTTAGTCTATAAATTATATTATACAATAGAAATATACAATAGTCTCAAAGTAGAAAAGTTGTCGCCTATTGATTACAAAAAAAAATTTCAAGACCAAATAACTCTGGCTCGTGTGAGAAACTTAAGCATAGCAACTATGAAAAGCAGCTAGAGATGTTACATATTACAAAAATCTGTAATTTTCTTCATCAAAAAATACCATTTTATCATGACTTTTCAATTCATATCACCATTTTCCACAAAATTCTCATCTTGGCACCCTTGAGACGAATCATCCTCATGACCTGAAGCAATCTATAGAGGAGGAGCATTTGCATTGTGGTGCCTGTGACGAGAGTGGAGAAAAGAAATGGAAAAATACTTGTCCTTTATACCATTTACCATGTGGTTGCTAATTTCTTCTGAATGCATATCCAAAACCTTGTATAGATTTTGTGCACAGTTCATTTGTAGAGCTTGTTTAATGGTGTCATAAACAACCACAGACACTCTCTTATGTTTCAAGTAGCTTTTTGGAAACAAGCCACCAACCCAACCTTTCCCCTTGTCAAATTCATACCTTTGTACATTACATAGCAGAACATTATCACCCTAGAATTGATCGCATACCACTTCATCTACTATCACCTCTAGATATTGAAAGCATTGCACAAGATCCAGGATATTAGACACAAAGATCGACAGTACCTGAGATGGGAAGATCAGGCGTGGAGCTTGGGGACGATATATTTCTTCACCAAGAATAATTTGGATGCATTCAACCACATTGGGATAGTAGACGTTGAAGATTTGGCCCAGTTATGTATTTGACAGGTACCCATTAAAAGGTTGTTCCCAATCTTGCACCCGAAATGACACCCTGAGATTCTTTGGTTGATATCCCATAATCTGGAAGTTGGAGAAGCAATAGATGATAAGGACACTGGAGATAGAGAGAATGCACCACCCTAAAATACTAAAATACCACCTTCTTGATATATTAACTATCGAACAAAACTGCACTGGAGAACACTGATTGAGAAAGTGTTGAATGAGCCGTTTTTAATCTCACAACTTGATTTGCTATCTAATCAAAACCACTGAATGACCACTTCATAATTACTGTTATCTTATCATAGTATGCAATTAAAGATTTGGCACATTTGTTTATGGATTTGAAATACTGTGAAGTGTGTTTTGGATAACTTCATTAATAAGCCACATACCTTAATCTATTAATGATCCTGTAGAAATACAACGTTATTGTCAAAAAAATTATATATAATTTGGTGTATGATATATGCCCCTGCCAAACCACACCAGATGAAAATACTTCCATGGGAAATCTAGCAAAATTGTGGGGAGGACTCCTAGGCACAGTCATTGCAATTTGATATGTGACGTATGCCTCTACCATCCAGAACGAGGCATAATTTAGCACATTTATTGATAGGTTTTACTTTGAAATGTGCATTAGTCAACATTAAGAGATGAGCCTCCACACACAAGCAATTCATGAACTTGCAAAAATACAAGGTTAGTGCCATAAATTTATTATAGTATGATGTGTGACAGTTGCCATTGTTATTCCACAGAGGTTGCAAAGACTTATAGATGAAGTCTGGCGGCATTGCGGGGAGATGTGGCGTGCGCCTTAGCCAACTAGATATATGAAGCATGTCATAATATCTATAGGAAAAATGACATTAGATATAGTTAGTTCTTTAATATGATCTAGATCATGTCCTTCGTACTGCTATGTCAAGACATATTGTGCTTCCTTTTAACTCAATTTATTTACATTTCTTATTCAGCCATTCCCCGCCACTCTACAAGAAGTGACGGTGCTTCCAAGTAGATGCTAGCAGAATTGTGGGGAGAAATTTGCATGTTCTATATTTAAATTTAGCCACCTTTTATTCAAGATGTATTTTTAGTCATTCCTGCCATTCCACTAGAGATGCCAGTGCTTCTAACTAGTTGCTGGAAGAATTGCGGGGAGCACTTCCCAAGTGCTATATTGCAGTGCCTTTTTATTCAAAATGTTTTTTGGCCCTTCCAAGCCATTTTGCTGGAAGCTCAAGTGCTTCCAAGTAATAGATGGAAAAATTGCAGGGAGCACTTCCTCGGAGCTATAATTGTAGAACCTTGGTAAAACTATTCCCCTCCTTCATTTGCTAATATAATATTTAGATTCTCTTGAAGGTTTGTAGAATAGGGATCATAGATAATTTGCTAATATTTGGTTTGCAAGATTGGTACAATTTTTTGTGCAATGACTTTACGCAATGATTCACCTGCAACCACAAATGTTATATATTCATAACACATGTTGATTAGTACCACATTACCCATAGATGATTATGGGTATTTTCTTTAAAATTTATGCAAGAAATACAAGAATTTCCCTCACCATTCCTTAAAATTTAAGAGCAAACAATTGCCCTCAATATTTCTTCAATTTTTAGAAGGATCGATAATGTTACTTTGAGAAATGTGAACTCTCAAAAGCAACAATTGATGCCACTTTTGGATACTTGTTGATGGAAGTGTTATCATATTCACTCTTAGGTTCTTGTTGATCAAAACCCATATTTGCAAGGAAATATGCCAACTGATTACTTTCTCTGTAGATATGTAAAATTTAAATTTCATCAAAATTATTCAAAAGCAACCAGACCTGATAAAGAATGTATCTTAGTTGCCAATTCTGCATTTTTCTATCCTTCCATGCATTCACAATTAATAGAGAATCTCCCTCTATGTAAATTTTTGATATTTTTAGCTTTATCACTAGATTTATACCATGCAACAACGCATAAGCTTCAGCAGCATTGTTCACTCCTTGAGGAAGATGGATTGATTTAGCACCCACCAATGAACCCTTTGAATCCTAAATAACTATCCCTGCTCCTAAAACCCCATGATTCCCTCTTGATGCACCATCAAATTTTAATTTATAAAAGTTTGTGGAGGGAGGTAGCCATACTATTAAATCTCTCTGCAATTGTTTCTTTGAAGGTTGATGTAAACCACCTTTGAATGGTAAGACAAGTAAATGCCACTATTTTAATATTCTTGCATCCCATGTAAAAATAGAAGACACAATTTTATGGTTTTGGACATAAGAGTTTACTACCTTTGAAATTGTTTTCTCAAATTTTAATAGTAATTGATGTATGGATGGAACTTCTTCCCTAAAAATATACTTGTTTCTTATCCACCATATATTCCATATGACCAAAGCTAGGACTACTTGCCAAATGCAAGAAACTAAAGAAATTTTGTGTAGCATAGGCCAACTTGAGAATATATCCCAAATAGTTTTAGGCAATGGAGAAAACCAACTAAGCTTCTCTTTTACAAATGACCAACAAGATTTTCCATAAGAACAATGTAAAAACATATGGTCAACATCTTAAAAAAATTCTTTACATGATACACATTTGAACTTTTTTACAATTCCCAACTTGGACAACCTATCACTTAAGGGCCTGTTTTTTCCATGATGATCCTACACATACCCTCAAACTATAAAATTATTTTTTATTTCGGTCACCTTCTCTTAACCAAAGCTCTCGTGACTTTTGGACCTCCAATATATTTCCTCCCTTACAATCACTTCTAACCATTATGACTACATTTTTTGTTTTTGTTCCAAAGTGGCTACATCCAAGCCATCTAAAATAATGTTCTCATTTATTTCTTCTAATTGTTTAAATATATTTTCCTTTTGAACAAAAATATTCTTAAAGACATGCTTATTCCAGTGCCTAATTTCCAACTTAACATGTGTAAGTTTTTCTGCATAATTGATGCATTCTAGAGCCTTGATGCAGAAGCATCCAATGGTGTAGGGAAATCTTGCATCACCCAAAAAAAAATTGTTTTCTTTATTTTCTTTAGTTGTTTTGAGTCTCATCATGGAACTTAGGGGGTATAAGATTGTTAGGCATCAAAAATAGCGAAAAACAGGAAATTACTATTTTTAGTAAGTTGGCCTAAATGGGCTTGTATGGACGTGAAAATTTACCCCAAGGAGCAGAGTTGAAAAAAATTTCTGGTCGTGAAAGAATCACCTCAATACCCTACACGGTTTGGGAGAAATTAAAATTTTCATCCCGAGAAATTTCTTCAATACAACTTCAAATTTAGATATAAAACATTAGAGGCCTCGAAACAACTCAAAAAGTATCCAAACCGACCTATGGTGGTTCACACATTATAGAGCTCATCGAGAGCTTTCTAACGATATGCAATAATAGCAAATCAGACACCCATATCAAAATTTATGGCCCTGCAAAGTTGGTCCTCTAAAAAGTGAATTTCATTAAAAATTCTTCCTAGGCCAGAAATCAAACCAGGAGACTTTGGCGCCAAAACAAAGGGAAAATTTGAACTTTCTAGAACATTCTAGGGTGGTTATTGGGGAAAATAAAAAGGGTTAAGTGGGGGTTGTAGAAGGTGGTCGGGTGATAGTGCAGATTGTGGCTCCGAATAGTAGATTTTCTTTTCAGAGTTGATTTTGTTGTAATGAATCAAGCCCATGAGGCTATAACATGTTAGTTGTAGTGTCCCTCCAATTGCGACACTCGATCTTAGTTTGATTTAGTTAGATGGATAGATGCATTAGTTGCTTATGATACTATGCTAGTTGTTTTCAGTTATGACTCTGACATTATGTTGTTTTTATACTCTGTGGATGATGCATCTGACATCCTGATCATCTGGTTGTGTTTGTGTGATGATATTGAAATAGACATGTGTGTGATATGGTTTATGTTGTTTAAGATTTTTTATGACGTTATTATGATGAAATGGTTGTTTATGATATATGATGCTCGTCAGTTTTGGTGAAGAAGACAGTGTAGCACTACTCACTCATGAGTACCCTACTACAATGTGACTCTTCTTCATGATGTGTTTATATGTTTATATATTTAACGGTAATGTTTTATGCAGATACAGGTATCAGGTATTAGCTCCACCTGCTCGTCAGGTCTGAGCATACCCTAATCTAATGAAATTATGTTGATTCAAAGATAGTGTTAGGTCCTCATTTAGCCATCATTCTTCATTGAATGAGTATCCATTTGCCGCCCGTTGTCGTTTGTTGTTTAGTCTTGTCATGTTGATTTTGTTTGTGTTATTTTTTTTGGAAATTAATTATTGTTTAATTTAGTTAAATGGCTTATTTTTTATATATTTGATTAAATATAAATTTGTTTAAACATTAGATTAAATGTTTATGAGTAAGGTTTGATTTATTAAAATAAATTAAACAAGTTATTTATTTAAAAGTGAATGTTAATTTTGAAAAAGGTAATTATTTAAATGTAATTGTGGAATTAATTGTGCAAACTAGATTCTTGTGAAAAGTTGATATTTTAAAAGAGTTTATTCTCAATAAGTGATAAATATCTGAAAACTTGTGTATGAGTTGAAGGATAATATCTTAGATATTTAATGATTATAACTGATTGAGAAATTTTTGAATGCATGATTACAATCAGTTAAGTTTTGTAACTTGAGGTAATTAATTGCCTTAAAAAGCTTTTGGGGGTTGCAATTTCATTCATGGCAATTCTTCTGAAAAGTTTTCACGGCAGTAGTTTTGGAAGGAGATTGCACAACAATTTTGATTGTAGAAATAATTTGGGAAAAAAAATTGTTTCGATTTTTTTTGTCAAGATCTAGTGATTTTGAGTAGAATTGACAGGAGCTTCAAACTACTTCAGTTCAACTTTTCAGCTTAATCAGGTTTTCTTCTTTTGTTTTTTTTTGTAAAATCTTGAGTAAATTTTATGGAAAATAATTTCTTTAACAAACCTGCACATGCAACAGAGAAATGATTAGAAAGAGATTCTAGTTTTAAAAAGAAATGTAGCAATACAAAGATACAAAAAATCAAATGAAATATGGATATATATTCTATTACTATTTTAAATGAAATTGTTATTGCTTAATGTCTAGAAAACTGTCTATCTCTTATTGTGAATTCAACATATATAAAATAAAGCTCGTTTCCATCTGAATTTTCTATTGGTACGAAGGTTATAGTATTTACTTTGAATATGGATTATAGTTAATGTATTTGATTGTTGCCTCTCTTTTAAGTAAATTTCTCTAGCCACGGCCTAAATTAATAGTATTGGCTTATCAACTAAAAAGTTGGATATTCTTCCTTGCATCATTTGTAATTATCTGTGCACAACCATTAGAAAAACTATTGGAGCAATTTATATCTTGGTTTTATGTCAAATTTGATTCTTCAAGGGCATTTTATCAAGCTGCTTTCTTGATTATCATAAAATATAGAATTCTTTCTCTTTACTTTGTTAAGGATTTATAGTTAGCTAGCAGAAGCTAGCCGCACACCCCTCCTTCTCTGCTATTCATGCAACATAAAATGAGTTTATGATTTGTGTGGTGTGCATCGCCCTCAACCTTCTTAACTGCATGCAACTAAAACACAAGTAGAGCTTAGAATATTTAGACAAGTCATTCATGTGCTTCATCGATTTATGATCATAGCACTCCATTAGCAACTTGTCACAACTGCCGCACTTGAGCATGGTAGACTGTATAGATTTATTTAACCTCCCTGATTCTTTGGAAACTTCTCACTGTTACAGCATTTGAATATAGAAGGAAGTAGAGGTTTTAAATACCTTTCTGAATCTTTTAGCAGCTTGTCACATCTGCAACACTTGTAAATTTAGTTTGGAAAACTTTAGAAAGGGCGTCGCCCATGTCCTTCCAACTCTTTTAATCTAATTTCCTTAATCATCCTTAATTTTAATAAAATGATGTGCCTTCTTGTAGTAGGTTTTTATTGGTTTGAGAAAGCCATGCCTGTAGTTTGGGAAACATCGACACTTTATTTGACAACTCTGTATTTCTGAAATTCGTTATATCTGTTGAAATCTACTATTTGAATTTGAAGAAAACGGCTTCTCACATTCTTATACCTGTACCAGCTGCAAACTGTCGCCCCTCTCTTTGCATTGACAAATTTGCTCTATTTTAAAAGAGTTGAATACAACAAATTTAAGTTATCTGATTACTTTTGAAACACTATCCAATCCTATTTTGTCTTTCCCAAACTTCATTTAGTATAGAATTGACGCTAGAGACCTGTACGTGTTTCTTAAAAGTCCTTTTTGTATCAAGGCATCGTGGAAAGTTCTGAATCATCATTCAATAGGCTTAAGAATGCTGGAGCATTCTGGGATGGATTAATTTTAAGAGTTTTCTGCATCACTTTCTTACTTCATCCTCTAATTTTGTTGGCATCTTAAAAGCCCACTAGAAGAGCTTACCATATAGGATGTATTTTAAAGTGTTCCAAACAAACTTGTTTTGTGTGTTAACTGTAACCTGTACATCCGTGAATCAAAGAAACTGCAGTTGATGGCTATGTTAATGAATAATGACGCAAGTTATTAGCCTCTCAATATTGCCCTCATATCGATCTTGCATTGCGTGCAATCTACTGTCATCAAATTGGTGGCAGTCTTCAATTATCTTGGGAGAGTTGGCATTGTTCTTAATCCTTATTTTATAGTCAACGACATATTCAATCTAATCAGCCAAAAGAATCGTTACTTTAAGAATTCCTAGATCTATTTCTGAATTGGCGCTGAATTACTTCAGTCTCTATTACTTGTTGCAGTAGAGTTTATGTTAGTAAGTGAATGTTGGAGTTAAGTAATGTCATCGTTTACTTGCACTTTAATCCATTCCAAATAATATCTTTGAGACTGAAGGGAAATGGTGTCATTATCCTGTAGTCGACTTATCTCATTGATAACGGTAGTAAACGAATGGAGTTTATCGAAGTTTTTAATTTTATAAATCAATGTTTTTGAAGTTAACATAAAACGTGTTTTTGGTTTGGTGACAAAACTATTAACAAAATTCAGAAATTGTACGTTAAACTTTTGATGCATGTAAACTATGTGTATTCTCCCTCTTTAACTTATCCTTGGAGTAATTATTAGCTCCTGAATTTTAACATGTTAAATGATTTTTATCTTGCATGGCGTGGGTTTACCCAGTTTAGACATAGTTGTTGTCTAAAAGTTTTGTTAATTTTATTTAAAGAAAATTTCTTTAACATAGTTACTATGAGTAATCCCCATGTAGTCTGGTAGTGGGTACCACCATATAATGTTCAAAATGTAATTTGCATGCTTAAACTAAATGCAATTTATGTGTCAATGATAGTATGTTAACTATGGAAAAGTTAAATTACTGTTTTTATTATGCAGTAGTTCCTTTGTTTTTTTTGTTAATGGTTGTCATTTGATTTAAATAATAAAGATGAATATCTATCTATATTTATAGATATATGTTGTGTTTAAATTTTAATTGAAATTATTATGTATATATATGTAGTCGTGAACAATTTGATGGTGGCCATATTGTTCTTTAAATGGGTACGTAAATGTTCCTTAGAATTTGTTTGGAAAGAATATAGCTTAATGTTTTGTAAATTCTAAAGTTGTTAAGTTTCCTCAGGCTAGGCTATTTTTGAAATGGTTTGTTTATTCTATGTGAAACGTGGTGTTCGTTTGATATCATTGTTTACGAAGTTGGCCTTACTCGTTGCATATCATACCTATGTGGTATTTTGGAATTAAGCCATGCATGATGTATTAGTTACCTTTGAGGTATTATGAGATTATATGGTCTATGTCATGTGAATGATGTGATCATTCAAGATTTTTCTTTTCGTGCTTACTGGATTTCCTTTGTATTTGATTTTGAGTTATGTGTATCTATTTTGGGACTTTTCCATGCAAGAGTTATTTGTTACCTTTGAGGTGTTTGAACTGTTCTATGATTGGACCATGAATGAGATATGTTTTATTATGGCATTGTTTTATATGCATGTTGGTAGTCCTTGGTATTTTGATGTTTTGTCATGTTTATAGGAAGAGTGGCTTGCGATAGGGGCCATAACCCTAAGTGGTTTCCAGGGTAACCTATCGTGGATTTTTGTAATTCAATGAAAGCTTTAATAAATAAACTTGGGGTTCTTTAAATAATTAAGATAAACGGAATGCCTCTCCTAGTGCCTTAATGCTTGTATAGATTAAGGGTAGGTTGAGAAGGCCTGGAATGGCATAGTCATCTACCTTGTTTTCCTAAAAGGTAATTTGACTCCACATGAGTATGTCTAGGGGCCGGGAATCGGTAGAGACTGCCAGGGTAACTCTAGATGAGGGCCGATAGTCTAGGAAGATTCACCAGGGTAACCTAGAACAACTATGTGATGACACTCTGTCCTGAAGCATGTTTATGGTCTCTTATGTAGAGTCACCTTTGTTACTATTGTTGCCTCCGAGAGTTTGTTAGTATTCATGTGAATTGATACTGTTATGTCAGTATGTGATTGTCAGCCACGTAACATCATGTATTATTCTTTACTATATGTTTGCTTGTTTTGTGGACATGTCATAATCACCTAGCACAGAGGGAGTGGACCTTTGGGTTCCACGTGGTTGGGAGGAAACTATGCTATTTCCTTCATTGGGTCCTCTTACAAATGTTGCTATTCTTGGATAACTTTATTCATGGAGCAGATTCCTGATCCTTCAGTGTTCATGATGTTGGACGCTGAGCGTACTCGTGTAAGAAGCTGACAACGTAATTTTTATCCTTCATCTTTATTGCACATTCTCTTGTTGACTATAAGAGAACTTATGTAATGATATTATGATGATTCAAGATTTATTATAATCTTAGTTGATGTAATCTGGTTATGTAACTTGACTTTTTTTTTTAAGCTTATGAAATTGGATCATTCATGAATGTGATATGTTATTATGTTTTATGATTTTGATATTATGACGTGATGATCTTATTTGTAAATTTGTATGTAACGTCATCTTGGAATCCTTAGAATGTTTATGTAATCGAATGACTTTAAAAAAAAAAAAATTCGGTTAATTCGTTACTTTATGCTTTGTTTTATTGGATTTCTTGGTGGGGCGTTACATAATCTTTGAATCTATAATTTCATTTTTTGAAAAATAATTGAAAGTGAGTCATTTTTTGTCTCGCATCGTCTGTGTTGGTATCTATTGTTGGGATTTCTGTGGGTTTGGGCGGTGTGGCCCTCATCAAGCCTCTAGTATAAGGAACACTTCCCCACCATTTATGAAGGAGAGGTAAGAAACCAGGATGTCTGAACCACAAATTTTCAAACTTGAAGGATGACTTTCATTTTGGCTGGCATATATTTATAGCTGATATACTTAATGATATTGCATTGTAATCTGATCCTGACAAGGGAAAGATAATAGATGAAAGAGTATATCCACCTACCACTCAATTTGGTGATAATAAAAATCTATCCAACCTCTCTGCAATCTATAGAACATTCTTCCTTTGATTTAGCCAAGTGAACTTTCCATTTGTAGGCTATATATCAATTAGAGCATTATCTTGAATAAAAGATATAAAATCCCCCATAGTTTTTTGAGGAGGGAAAATTCCCCCTTTCTTTTCCAATAAAGAGGAAATTGCATTGAAATCACTCACAATTATAAACTTCTCCTCTCCCAGATTGTCCAGGATGTTTTTTAGACTATCCTAGATTAGTTTCTTACTAACTGTGGTATTTGGTCCATGCACATTTATCAAATACATTTTTTAATTCAGAATGTGTGACTCTCATTAGTTGCCAGTTTGTATCATTTGTAATTGAATCAATACTAACAGTTTTAGTATCCCATAATGCAATTAAACCACCAGATGCCCCTTGAGTAGGTGAACAAATTAACTTCCATTTTGACCATTTCTCAACTGAAGATTCGAAACTATTTTTCAGATATTTTGGTTTCCTATAGTAATAGGATGTCAACCCCACAAGCATCTAGTTGATGCTTGATTTGAGCTATTTTTTTAGAGGCGTTTATACCTCTAACATTCGAGTATGTGAAGAATTATCATGGAAAAAATAGATCCTTAAGTGGCAAATAATTTAGAAAAATCAGAGTTAGGCAACTTGACATAAAAAATTGAATAAGTTATGTATATTATTTCAAAAATATTTAAGAATAGAATATGTATCAAATTGAATGTAGTTTCTTAACTACTAAGTTTGTTTAAAAAAAAAAAAATCTATTTGGTGAAAATTTGAAATTTCAATGTAGTAGTACTTAAATTTTAGGGAAAAAATAAGAAGTAGGTGTTTGTCTGACCACCCTAACCACAATAAAATGATAATATTTTTTTATAAGATTTTAGATACAAGTAGAGGACTCATGTCCCGATGTGATGCATTTTTTTTTTAATTTTTGCAAATAATTAATTATGAATTTTTATTACAACTTTTAAAAAATATAAAAACTTGTATGTCGACAACCTTAACTTGGTCAAACTTCATGAAATTTGATTTTTCTTTTTTAATCCTATAGTATGTGAAGCATAGAATGTGACACATGTTTTGGATTCAAAAATGTGATATTGTTTGAAAGCTATAGATGTTTTTCAATTAGCCTATCAATCAGGACTTCAGTCGTAATTCAAATAGAAAATGAATAATAATTACTTATTAAATTCAAAGTAAAGCATAATTTATATTGGTGGAAAGCTGAGAATCTCCCTTAAAAACCCTTTTCATTTCATCAATTTTGGGTATAAAAAAATTCCTCAGCCACATACCCATCATATTGCCACTTTTTGGCCCATCGTGATCCTGCACATACCCATTCTAAGATGTTATCTACATTGGATTCAAGGAGAGCAACATAATCTCCTTAATTTTGAATGTTTCCTTGGAGTAACTATAATACTATTATCCAAAGTTAATTGCACCCTTGTTGCTATTTCCTCTTCCATTTTATCCATTTGATATTTCCTACCAATTTTACCTAGTGATTTCTTGGTGGTGGGGTGTGTCAATGTTTTTTCCAAGAGAACCTTGAAATTCTCTAAAGGGCAGCTAGCCCTTATGGTTAAGAATCTTCAAGGCTAGTGGCCAACACAACGAGTAAAAGATTTTGAGGTCTTTACTCCTACACAAAGTTAGGCTTTGTGAGACCTAGGAGGGTGTTCCTTATTGTGTTCAAGTGAGGTATGTCTAGTTGAGACACATTTATACATAGATTGATTCCTATTGATTGCAAATAAACATAATTCACTGAAGATTTGGCAAAACTTTGAGTAAATGATTATCTATTTGTTAGGAATCAAGGATATTTCAAACTCATACTTCGTAATTGAAAGATTTTTTTAAATGAATGTTGTTCTCATTTTAAATACATAGCCAGGCATGCCAATAGCTCACTTAATTGCAAGATTTATTTAACAAATAGGCCATTGCTTCATCAATTGGAATTATGGAGTCAAATATATAAAAACAATAATATATCAACTATAATTTATTTTATAAATTGGTGGACTATTACCATAATGCTTTGCAATATGAAAACTCACAATGCTTGGAACATAACTCCTTATCAAATCCTATGCAATTCCTTACAAATCTATGACCCTCTTTAAGCATTTAATCAACTCTTTGAGTTAAAAAAAAAACAAAGCCATACATTCAATCGAACAACTGAAGATAAACGAGAACACCATTGATATTTTCATTTATAACTTGCAAAAAGGTACATAGGAGAGTATTTGCTTCAGAATTAATATTTTTTTCGATATTTGTAGCTTCTATAATACTAAATTAAGACTACTACATATAGGACTCATACCCAAGACAATATACTATTCTATTCATCCATATATTCTACAATATGCCTTTGAACTTAGCTTCTAACTAGACTATTTTTAGACTCAAAAATCCGACCCCTATAATGATCCCTAAAATCCCTTTTATAGAACAAGGGTGCAACAAGCATTAGGCTCAATTATAGTTACATTTCATTTCATTTGAAGATCATTTGCACCAGAATTTGAGACATTCCCCAGTTAGTTACATGTAATCATTGTAGAATATGGAAGAGTAAAAGACCAAACTCCACATCCTTTGAATGAAGACCTGCCAACCCTTCAAAAGGAAAATTTTGTTACTGCAGTAGCATTGATCAACTCAACCTTGTTGACCAAAGAAGATTCTCCATTCATAGCCCGGGGAAAATTTTGTATACCACCCAGAAAAAGCATACATGTCGTCAAAGTTAGAAGTATGGCACTTCTCCAACTCACCAACTCAAAAGATTTCCACATCAACAATAAAAACAAAAAACCTAAAATATACTAAAGAGGACAATCCTCATACGGTGGCTATGGTTTCATTAAAAAAAAAAGTGGGGTGAAGACATCAAGTTCTGAGTCATCAGCATCAGAGTATGCTTGCCAACGTCTTATTCGTGATGGAACTGAAGGAACCGTCACCACTTCTTCATCAAAATCTTTAGAAGGCACTAGGGAAAGGGGATAATGGCCACGCTCTGGATCAATGTCACCTCCACTATCTGAAGGGCTATTAGAAACCTCAACAGGAGAATTATGTCTCCCCAGATAAGCCTTACGATACTTGCACCTTTTCTTTTCCTTCTTTTCATATTCAACCAGCTCCTTCCCCTTAAAATTGACGAGTTCTTCTGAAACAATTCAACTTCTTAGCCATTAATTAATCCTTACACCATATTTCTTGAATTGCCTGCATGCCCTTCTACCCTTTGGTGTTCCAAGAGCTCCCTATGTTTCAATTTCATCTTCAAGAGCATTGTCCTTGGATTCTAGAAAATTTGGTCTCCTGGAACTTCAGACTGGCTTAACAAACTCGCCCGACTTACTCATTTTTATAATAACTAGAAGGGTATGTGCAGGATCATCATGGAAAAAATAGGCCCTTAAGTGGCGAAAAATTTAGAAAAATCAGAGTTAGGAAACTTGATGCAAAAATTCTAATAGGTTATCTATATTATTTCAAAAATATGTAAGAATAGAATCTGTAGCAAATTGAATGTAGTTTCTAAACTACTAGGTTTATTTAAAAACAAAAAATCTATTTGGTGAAAATTTGAAATTTCAATGCAGTAGTACTTAAATTTCAAGGAAAAATAAGAAGTAGGTGTCTATCTGACCACCCTAACCACAATAAAATGATAATATTTTTTTATAAGATTTTAGATATAAGTAGAGGACTCATGTTTGGATGTGATGCATTTTTTTTGGTAATTTTTTTCCAACTAAATAATTAATTATTAATTTTTTATTACAACTTTTAAAAAATATCAAAACTTGTATGTCTGACCACCTTAACTTGGTCAAAACTTCATGAAATTCATTTTTTTTAAAATCCTATAGTATGTGAAACATAGAATGTGACACATATTTCGTATTCAAAAAATGGGATACCATTTGAAAGCTATAGATGTTTTTCAGTCAACCTATCAATCAGGGCTTTAGTCGTAATTCAAATAGAAAATGAATAATAATTATTTATTAAAGTCAAAGTAAAGTATAATTTATATTGGTGGAAAGATGAGAATCTCCTTTAAAAACCCTATTCATTTAATCAATTTTGGGTAAAAAAAAGTTGTCATCCACATACCCTACACATACACATCATATTGCCACTTTTTGGCTCATCATGATCCTGCACATTCCTAGAACAGGAACAAGGAAATTCTGAACTTAGCAGAAAACCCTCATCAACCTTCTCTCAGACTTAACTTAATTTTCAATATTTGAATGCAAATTTTGAATGAAAATGTGGCCATCAATCCTCATTATATCGAACCATGCAAGCATTCCAACCATTAATACTCAAGAAAAGCTTATGCACGCAAGCTGATAGTAGTCTACTTTGATTTTTAAATCTCAACCATTGATCACACTTTAAGATAAATCAATAGATAGTTAACATTAGAGTAATTAATCATGACCAAACTTAATTGCATGCTATTATTGCCTTTTCCTAATCAGAAAAGCCCCAAGTAGATATACATCCACTTTGTCTACACACTTAACCACATACTTAGCATCAAATAAAGCTTGTTGTGTCATAGTTACCCATTCACCCATGGGAATTAATACACTTGCATTTCATCACAATAGGATAGTGGGGAGTGATCTTGATTCAATCTCGAAGAATCGATATGTGCCCTGCCTTACTTTATTTTCACCTTCCCATATACTGGCATCTCAAAAACTTAACAGTCGCAATCCTAAACACGTGCCAAAAGAATAAGTTCAAATATGGCACCATTCATCTTATTACAATGCTATCTTGACTAAATTTAGCAACATTCCATCTCCACTAGAGTCCATCGGGGCCTTCAAAATATTTTCATGTGGTAGTCACCTGCTTGCCTGCTAAGAAACATGAGACACAAGTGGGTCCTTCACGGGATGGTGGGGAGTGGTTAGAATTGACCCACATCACCCGCCATCGACCATCGACCTCCTTTCTTATGAAACATTTTCCGTCTACAAAGCCAGGTGGGTCCCTCCATGGAGTGACAAATGTCGTCTTGCCCGCTAGCCCATGTGATTATTTTATTGAAGAAAGAAAATAGATAGGCGTGCGGGGAACAACCAAGATGTAACCACATCGTTCAATGACCACTATTGATTTCCTTCTGATACCATTCGTCGATCACCAAGAGACATCAAACCCACCATATAAAGGATACATGTGTATAATTCCTGCTAACCCATGTGATCACATCACCTTAATGAATAAGACAAACGAGCATGCAGGGAATAGTCCTGATGAAAACACATGTTGTAGTGTCCACCGCTGATCTTTCTCAAAGCTACGTGTGCTGGCCAAGTTTGGAAGCAATGGTCCCACCACCTAACATGACACATGGAAACTACCTGCTAGCCCATTAAAATATTTTAATGAACAATACAATGAAATGAGAGTGCGGGGATGGTCGAGATTCGTCTGCGATGATCAAACGGTCATCTCAAAACTGCAATCTGCACATGCTACAAATGTTAATTTAAAAAGGGAGCCATTACTAGGCTGATGGGAACTTGACCCTTAGGAATGAAGACTTAAGACTTAAGTCATTAAATATGAAAATCAAGCCCACCCATAGGAAAATTTGAACGCTAAAAAGGCTTTAGGTGACTGATAAACCTAAACCCAGGGGGTCGATGAAAATAACAATTTCAATGGAATAAGAGGCAACTTAAACAACTAGAGACCTGGATCATCAGGTCAATGCAAAAATAGAATGACCAAGGGTTTTTAAGCTTGTAGATCAATTTTGAGGGGTTTTGGAAACCCAAACCCTAAAATAATGATGAGAAACATAACCCTAAGCCAGCAACCAGGGTCAAAGCCAAGTATTGCAATTTTTTTTAAAATGGAACCAAGAGAAGTTTTTGAGGGGTTCCATCAAGTTGAATTATAAGTGATTGTGAAATGGATAGGCTATTAGAGAAGTCAAAATCTCTAACCTCCCTATTTACCTCATCTACAATTTCATCAATTAATTTTGAACACACTGAAGTGATTATCTGATTAGGTAGACCTTCTAGATTTCCTTCTTCTTTCAAGTTCTTAAAGTTTAATAGTTCTTTTTCATTTGAGGAGGTGAATGACAATAAAGGCTATTGATCAACCTGAACTTCCTTAATATTTGAAAGAAGGATTTGTTCATCTTGAGAATCATCATGATTATTTAAATAGAAGTTATGATTCTCCTTAGTAGAGGTAGAATTAAAAAAAATCAAAGATCTCACAATCTATTCCAACTATTGCATACCTACAAAAGGCATGGATGGGGAATATAGTTGAAGTGAGTGCCCAAAACATTTAGACACTTTAAGCATTCCCTCCTTAATCTTGGGTTCTGGAGTTCATAACTATATTTTGAATCATCTACATGAAATTTATGAAGTTTTGGGTTTTGAACATCATTTACAACCTTTTGTAGCAATATCTCAGACAAATTGAGCAATTTTTGGTGTGGTTAAACCACTACATTCAATAGCTTACCTTCCACATTGTCAGAGTTGCCTCATATCAAAGAGCTAACTAGCTTATACTTTTGACCTTCATCCATTAATGGGCAAGTAGGACCCATAGAGAGCAGTGTATCAAAGTAGAATAATTTAACCATATTTCCTTCATTTATAACAAGGATAGCATTCTCCTTCCTACTTGTGGATGGTCTTATCAGGATATCCAGAGGATTCTTTCTTTTAGAGGCTAGGCTAGATTCTTTGCTATTGTGTAATGCTAGATTTGTATGAGTGCATGGTGGGTTCAACGATGAATCCGCCAAAGCCTTTGTGCTCTTTTCAGGGTATAACTCAACTTCTTTGCTTGTATGTTCTGTTATATCAAGATTCTTAGGTTTTGGGTTCAACATCGAATCCACTTGTATTATTAGTATTTGGGACTAAGATTGTTGGTTTTGACAATAAAGTTGTGGTGACTAGCAATTTTTTAAGAATTCCCTATTAGGCGGCATTGTGCACACACAATTTGTGGGGTCTCATAAAGAATTTCCTAGATCCAAACCCCATTTATTGATTTTATGTGGAGATAATAGGGGATATCCTTCAAGATATCCACCAATACACACATTCTCACTAGATAAAATGGGTTTCTAAAAAAGGAAAGATCATGTTTAAGAAAAATACCCATTTGGTTGGACAAAATCTCAATAAATTTTGTTTCTCGATATTCCATTGGTAGAGAATGTATCTAAACCCATAATGAAATGCACCTTATTGCAGAGGATTAGGGGCTAAAGTTGGGAGACCATGATTGCATATGAATTCCTGAACCCTCTAAAACCCATGCCTTATTTCTAAAAACTGCATTTCTACTTTCTTTGGTAGAAAAAATGATAATGAAAAAACCCTTACCTTGATCTAGATAAAAGATTTGTTTAGCTCCCTCCCATTCTAAAAAAGCCTAGTCCTGTAAAATATTTAAAGCAGGTGTAAGGTTACACCAGAACTTATAGATTAGGGCCATGCCTTGGAGGCCCTAGATTTGTGGAAGTAATAGGTCTTGCAACAATGTCACATTTATTATTCCTTTGTTCACTTTAGGAGTTTGAAAATCCTTTTGTTGTTTTGGTACCCATCTTTTCCTTGGAAAAACTTTCCAACCTCCAACATTTTAGCATTCTCTGATAGGTTTCTTTCTTCCAACTAGGAAGTTCACTTTTAGAGATCTTTTCCAATAGGGGATGGGATGTTGGTTCAGAGGGCGCCCCATCTATATCCAAGAGGTGTTTTGGTAAGGAGAACTTTACTAGAACGACGTTGGGAGAAGAAAGTGGCGCCTTCTGGCTAGAGACAATGTCAGACTAGAGAGGATGGTTGCCAAGAGATTCCAAAAACTTTCTCGAGTGTCTAGGCTCAGGCTCGTAGATGTGAAAAGGGTCTTGTTTCTCTTGGTTAAGCTTTTTTCTTGGGTGTAACAGAGGCCAATGGCGGGGGGAATAGTTTGGTGAGACATAGTACTATCAAATTGTAGATTGCTGACCCCTACTGTAGCCATGTGGCCCATGGAAGCAACTGCCAGTTTTGGGATTTTGATTGTAGCCATGAAACCCTCTGAAGTGACTGCTAGTATTGAGGTTTTGACTGCCATTCTTGGAGATTTGGCAGTTTGCAGATTGTTAATCCCTATAGTAGCCATGGGGCCCTTGGAAGCAACCACCATTGAGATTCTAATCACCATGCTTGAAATTCTTAACGCCATTCTTGAAAATCTGATCGTTGCCTTGAAACAACGCGAAACCTTGAGCACAATGCATCCTCTGGTTTCCCTCCATAAAGCACACACTTGAAAATCACTAGCAATGTGTATATTAGAAGAGAGAAAAAAAAAATATAACTATGAATTCTAGCAAGTGTATAACAAAAATAATATTGTTTTATAATTTCTTTTAATTTTTAAAATCTTTTTTAATGATAGCATCTAAAAGTCAGTCAATAGACACAACTATTTATAGCCTTATCCACTAAATATTACATATAATTTTTTAAGAAAAAACATAAAAGACAATATATATTTGTATCTATTAATCATGTGATAGCATCATTAAATGTTATTACTAATTTATATAATTTTATAAAAAATAATTAAAAGATTGAAAAAATACTAAAATTAACTAAAATATTAACTAAAATTACTTAAATCTAATTTAATAGAAAAGAGAGCTTACCACTGATCATCATAAAAGTGGTGAAGTTTAATCTCCAAACTTCAAAACTTGAATAAAAAAACATTTATTCTCGTAAACATCTTTCTCCGATAAAGAAAGTAACATCTATTAAAGTACCTTCAATCTCTTTTTCCCACCACTGCCGGGAAGAATAACACTCGTTCTCATTCTCTGTCGACCAAAAGGCCAAAATACCCCAGCTGTGATAGTTTGCCAATGGTATCAGGGAGGTTATTTAAATTTTTACACTCTCAAGTCTAAATGCTTCAGCTGTGATAAGTTGCCAATGGTATAAGGGAGGTTATTTAATTTTACACAACAGTACAAGTCTAAATGCTGCAGCTGCGATAAGTTGCCAATTGTATCAGGGAGCTTATTTAATTTTACACAGTGATTCAAGTCTAAATGCTGCAGCTGTGATAGATTATCAATGGTATCAGAGAGGTCATTTAATTTTATGGACCAGATCAAGTCTAAATGCTGCAGCTGTGATAGGTTGCCAATGGTATTAGGGAGGGCATTTAATTTTAGACAGTAATTCAAGTCTAAATGCTGCAGCTGTGAGAGGTTACCAATTGTATCAAGGAGATTATTTAAATTCACACACACACTCAAATCTAAATGCTGCAGCTGTGACAGGTTGCCAATGGTATGAGGCAGCTTATTTAATTTTATACAGTTTCTCAAGTTTAAATACTGCAGTTATGATAGGTTTCCAATGCTATCAGAGAGGTTATTTAATTTTTCACACGCACTCAAATCTAAATGCTGCAACTGTGATAAGTTACCAATGGTATGAGGGAGCTTATTTAATTTTGTACTGTCTCTCAACTCTAAATGCTCTAACTGTGACAGATTACCAAGAATATTAGAAAGTGAATATTGAAAGTTGGAAATATCGCCGTGTACTTGCATTATCCTCGAAGCCCAAACGTTATCCACAAGACAGAAGTGAAATGGCCCCTGTATTGCAAAGCGCCAAATCTTGTGCGCAAGACTGAAGTGGAAGGGCTTCTCACATTTTTGCAACCGTAACCATATCAAACTTGGAGGAAGCATGGCTCGCGTGATACCGTCAATGGGCAGATCCTTTAAGTGAAGAAATCGAAGAGCAGGTCCGTACAACGTTTCAAGCCTTTGTGAATTACCTCCATTGAGTCGAAGGCGAGAGAAATTGTTGTTGTTGGACATGGCACTGAAATGAGCTGCCTCCCATAGTCGGGTACCCTCTCTATCTCTTTCAACGATGCTTCACCCCATATCTCGCAGATGGTCATGCATATCAAACACACCTTTTTCGTCAATCTTTATGAGTAACTTCAGGGAAAGATTATGTATAGCTGTGCGTACCGACCTGTACAAAGATTTCCAGAAAAGAAGTGGAAACTTTTTGTGTTCTCCGATGAAGAAGCAAGTCGAGAAATATTTCTTTTTCCTCTTCACTTAGAGCACTGTAACTAATTTTGAGTCTTTCATGAATGTCTGGGCGGAGAATAATGTTGTCAACAGCTTCCGTCCAACACTCTCTGTCATTGTGTTTATCATACAAAAAGGCTCCAATCACTTCCAGTGAAAGATGATGCCCCTTACAAGCCTCTACTATTCTCCTGGACAGATCTCTGTGAGTGGGAGTTGGAGATGCTCTCAGAAAGGCGTGCCAACTAAATAGTTGGAGACTTTCAATTATCTGCAATCCAGTCATCTCGTGGATGCATTCAGATGAGACCCCCGAATGTGTTTGTTTCTGGAAGTAATAATAACTCTGCTACCACGGCCCAGCCAATCCCCAACCAAAGCATTCGATTGCTCTATACCATCCAGATCATCTAAAATGAGAAGCACACGTTTTTTTCCCAAACGATCTCTGAACACAGATATGCCCTCCTCAACACTCCGCACTTTTCCATCATAGTTGATTAAATCTTCAAGGATTTGCTTTTGCAATTTTGTGAGGTCCATGGAGTCTGCAGCAGCGGCGCGGACATTAAATATAAAGGACTTAGTGTCAAATTTATGAGAAACTTGATTATACACAGCTTTGGCAAGTGTGGTCTTGCCAATACCACCAATACCCCATAATCCAGCCTTAACCACACCTCCCTTTGAATTGAGTATAAATTTCTGAATAAAATCTTGGGTGAGGGTTTCCATTCCGACAGGGTGCTTGGCAACGTCTAATGGCACGTTGTCCTATTAATTTCTATAACCTAGCAACAGACTAATTGCTCAATAAATTCACATAAAGAAATCTGATTTATAAAAATTAACACAATTGGGTTAATTAACAACTAATAACAATGGAAGCAAAAATAACAATAAGCCAATCACAAAAAGACAATAACACTAATTTACCTAGGAAACCCCAATGTGGGGAAAAACCTGCAAATGTTGGATCTTCTATTCAGCATAACAACAAACTTTTCTTTCGAAAATACAATATGAGTTTGCTACAACAATCTTATATTTATAGAGCGTAGTTGTTTTACTTAGCGTGCAAGGAAAAAATCTTTCCTTGCTTTCTTTGGCTTTAAATACACATAAAATCACTCTTAGATTTATCTTATCCTCACAAACTCGAAAACATTCTATTAAAGAATAAAAATTTCTGCTGTTGCTAAAAATTCAATTCGAATTGCTTTAAATCATATCTAACTCGAGTTGCTTTAAAGTGATTTAAATCATATCCAACTCGAGTTGCTTTAAAACAACTCCACATCCCATCTTTCAAGCTACAAAAATCAACACTCCCTCTTAGCGAGGAAGGTGTTCTGCACCACGCCCAACTTGTTCCTGAAGAATTCAAACTTGCTCTTCATCAAGGCCTTCGTCAAGATATCTGCTATCTGTTCGTCTGTAGGAATGTAAATGAGCTTCACTATCCCCTTCTTCACACAATCTCTGATGAAGTGGTACTTGATCTCAATGTGTTTTGATTTGTCATGAAACACTAGATTCTCAAAGAGTTTGATACAACTCTGATTATCACAGTAAATGACTGTAGGATCCAACTCCTGATCAAAAAGCCCAGCTAGAAGTTTCCAAAGCCAGATAGCCTCACATGTAGCCATACTGATTGCCATATACTCAGCTTCTGCAGAACTCAACGCAACTGACTTTTGTTTCCTGCTATACCAAGAGACTGCTCCTGATCCCAAACTAAAACTGCACCCTGAAGTGCTCTTCCGATTAGCTGTACTGCCTGCCCAATCTGCATCGGTAAACCCCTCGAGCTTCACTCCATCCTACTGAACATACTTCATCCCATAATCAACTGTGCCTTAGAGATATCTCAAAACATGCTTCATAGCTATCCAATGTTGACCAGATACATAAGAGAGCCTATCAATTGTCTGTATAAAGTCAGGTCCACTGCCTCTGATCTAGAAGCATCAATCTTCTTCCAATTGGTCACAAGTGGTGTTGACATAGGCTTACAGTTTTCCATCCTGAATTGCTTCAAGATACCAATTAAGTACTTCCCTTGTCTAATGAAGATCTCTCCCTCTTTCTGCCACAATTCCAATCACAGAAAGTAGTGCATCAACCCTAAGTCCATCTCAAACTCCCCTGCAAGATCTCGCTTGCATTGTGTTATGAGCTCCTCTGACCCTGTGAGAAATAAGTCATCAACATATAACAA
This sequence comes from Sequoia sempervirens, assembly GCA_007258455.2. Classification (NCBI taxonomy): domain Eukaryota; kingdom Viridiplantae; phylum Streptophyta; class Pinopsida; order Cupressales; family Cupressaceae; genus Sequoia; species Sequoia sempervirens. Next base: position 110,797,793 of record VDFB02000363.1, on the reverse strand, counting down.
CAATATGAGAAGTTCACCCTTCACCTGAACATAGTACAGGTTTGGATCCGCCTCACTCTTGATGAAGCCCACACTCTGCAAGTAACTGTCAATATGTGAATACCATGCCCTGGGAGCCTGCTCGAGTCCATATAGTGCTCTTTTCAACCTACATACGTGAGAATCCCTTTCATGTGCTTCAAATCCTTTTGTCTGCTCTATGTAAATGTCTTCCTCAATCACTCCATTGAGGAAGGTTGTCTTTACATCCATCTGGTGAATCCTCCAACCCATTTGCGTTGCTACAGAAATGATAGCTCTTATGGATGAGTACCTAGCTACTGGAGCGAAAGTCTCATCATAGTCGACTCCTTCCTTCTGAGAAAACCCCTTAGCCACAAACCGGGCTTTGAACTTCTCCACACTACCATCTACAACATGCTTAATCTTATATAGCCATCTCGAGCCCACCACAGACTTATCTTTTGGTCGTGGTACTACCTCCCACACACTATTCTTCATGATGGAAGTATACTCTTCCACCATGGCATCTCTCCACACTTGGTTCTTGGATGCCTCCTGAAAGCTGGAAGGATCTACTTCAATTAATTCACTCATAAGTGCAACATAATTAGAATAACATTTGGGGACCCTTCTCTGTCTGACTGAATCTTGAGGATCACCTACATATTCTTGAGCCTCTCTTAGTGTCTGCTCAGTTGCCCTGTTTCTTATCTTCTTTGTAATAGGAATCTGAGGCTGAGGAATTATTGATTCCTCCCTCTGATCACCCTGCTCGGCCTGCTTGCTCTACTCTCCAGCTTGCATGACTGAAGTTTGAGGAAATTGTGCTACCTCAACTGTTGGTGATTGCCCCCCTCATTCATCAAGTTGCTAGATTTCTGAAGAGCCCTTTCTTCCTCGAACTTCACATCTCTACGAACCACTATTTTTTTGATAGCAGGAATGTAAACCCGATAAGCCTTAGAAGTTTCACTGTACCCAACAAGGATACCCTTCTCTATAGTAGGTTCCAACTTGGTTGTCTTCTCAACAGGAATGTGACAATACATAAGTCATCCAAAGATGCGAATGTGCCCCAAATCTGGTTTCTTAGTAGAGAACTCTTCTGGAGTCAACTTGCCTAACACTTTATGAGGGCTCATATTCTACAAATACACAGTTGTATTGCAAGCTTCTACCCATAAGAACCAAGGCAGATCTTGATCATGAAGCATGGCCTTGGCTGCTCCAACTATAGCCCTATTCTTCCGTTCAACAACCCCATTCTGTTGCAGGTTGTACGGGACTGTCAACTCTTTCTTGATACCTTCCTGAGCACAAAATGTTTGAAGGAATTCGAGGTATACTCGCCCCCATTATCAGACCTTAGTATCTTGATCTTTTTCCTTGTTTGGTTCTCCACGAGAGCCTTAAACTCTTTGAACCTACTGAAGACCTCATCTTTATTCTTCATGAAATATATCCACATCTTCCTAGAGAAATCATCAATGAAGGTAACATAATACTCATATCCATTCAAAGATGTTGTTGACAGCCCCCACACACATCTGAGTGTAGAAGATCCAAAATCCCTTCGGATCTAGTGTCGCTATTTGGAAAACTAGTCTTGGCATATTTCCCAAGTGCATAGCCTTTACACACCTCATGCTTTTTTGTTTTCATCTCAGGAAACCCCGTCACTATATCCTTAAGAATATTAAGTGCTCCATGGTGAAGGTGAGCCATCCTCCTGTGCCACAATTCTCCTATCCCTTTACATCTACTAACCAATGCATGTGCTGGCTCAAACTGTAACCGAAACAAACTACCATGCTTGACTCCAATCACTTTTGCAACCTTGGAATCTTTGGGACGAATATAAAATTTTCCCCTCTCAAAGGTCACGATGTAACCCTTGTCTTCCAAAGCAAAAGCTGAGATTAAATTCTTTGTCATGCCAGGGACATACAATACATCCTCCACCAACAAAGGTTTGCCAGACTCCCTCTGAAACTTGACAGTGCCAATACCAGTTGCATGGTACTTGGCATTGTCTCCGAGCTCAATATAGAAATCTAACTTTTTCTCCTCCAACTTGGTGAAACATTCTCTGACTCCCGTCAGGTGGCAAGAAGCCCCACTATCAATATACCATACCTTGTTGGCAATTGAACTTGAGAGACAGGCAATGAGTGAAAACTCATTCTCAAATCATGATGCAAACTCGTCCACCTCTGCTATAGCAACAAATTGCTTCTTCTTCTTGTCCTTATTTTTCTTATTCGGACATTGACTGGCATAGTGACCCATCTGATGGCAACAATTTTTTTTTATCTTGCTCAAATCTTTCTTCTTCCCACTCTTGGAAGAAGAACCTTTTGTTTTCTCTTTATTAGGCTTCTTCTTACCCTTGCTTGCAAGAGCAATATTTTCTTCGTCTTGACCCTTCTTCGTTTGATATCCTCGATAAGCACCTTCACGGATCTCCTCCTGAACAAAATAATCCCAAAGTCTTGCCCAATCAAGTAGCCGATCTCTGCCAACAACACACTTGACAAACACTTCCCAGTGCTTTGAAAAACCATTCAAGGCTATACGCACCAACTCATCTTCATTAATCATCTCTCCAACAGCAGCAAGCTCATCCCTGACCTATGTCAACTTGGACAAGTAGGAGGTCACACCCACCTTTGGACATCTTGGTATTATGAAATTTGTCCTTGAGCATCATCTTACGACTCTGATAGTCGCTTTGATAAAGTTTTGTGAGCGTATCCCACATCTCCTTGGTGGTGTCTTTCCCTAATAAATGAGGAATTAAATGATCTCTTACTCCATCCAGAATAATCCTCTGAGCCTTGGCCTCTTTGACTTCATGCAAATCTAAGGCAACATGATCATTTGTTGGCGGTGTCACTTTTGTACTAGCATAGATCCATAGCCTGTTGTCCTTGAGAATAGATGTAATCCGAACCTTCCACTACAAGAAGTTAGACACACCCTTAAGCCTGTCCTCGTATCGAACACTGGTTTCCATAGCCACAAAAAGAACTGGAGACAAAAATCTGATGATTTTTTTTTTCTTGAAATCTACGTCACAAATCTTGGCTTCGTATTCAAAGTTTAGAGCTCTGATACCATGTTAATTTCTATAACCCAGCAACAGATTAATTGCTCAATAAGTTCACAGAAAGAAATCTGATTTATAAAATTTAACACAACTAGGTTAATTAACAACTAATAACAGTGGAAGCAAAAATAACAATAAGCCAATCACAAAAAGACAATAACACAAATTTACCCAGGAAACCCCAATGTGGGGAAAAACCTGCAAATGTTGGATCTTCTATTCAGCCTAACAACAAATTTTTCTTTCAAAAATACAATATGAGTTTGCTACAACAATCTTATATTTATAGAGCCTAGCTGCTTTACTTAGTGTGCAAGGAAAGAATCTTTCCTTGCTTTCTTTGGCTTTAATTACACATAAAATCACTCTTGGATTTATCTTATCCTCACAAACTCGAAAACATTCTATTTAAGAATAAAAAATCCTGTTGTTGCTAAAAATCCAACTCGAATTGCTTTAAAGCATATCTAACTCGAGTTGCTTTAAAGTAATTTAAAGAATATCCAACTCGAGTTGCTTTAAAACAACTCCACATCCCACCTTTCGAGCTACAAAAATCAACATCTCCAATGTCTTAATCACGTCATTCACCACCTTCTTAACTAGCTGAGCTTTGAAGCTGCACACGCCCAATTTAATAATAATTAAAAAGAGATGTAAATTATTGTTCACAAATCAACAGTGCAGGTCAATAGAAAATGCAAGAGTAGTAAAAGAAGCCGTTGTCTATGCAGCCATCAAACTGCACATTTGACCGTGTTTATTAATTTATTAAAAATCAGAATTCAATCTATTTTATATTTTCAATTAATTAATATATACAGTTAAATGTAAAGTCTCATGGTTGGGTATATGTTGTCTAAAAGAGAATCCGCTTTGGCACCAGAGACCGGTAGCAAAAGTTGAAAACATATGAAAAATGATACAATTTTAAATAAAAAAATATTTTTTATATATTATGAAAGCGCATAGAGAATGAGTTAATATTAAAAGTAAATTTTAACATTCAATAATTATATATTATTAGATATATATATATCAAAAGTCCAGAATTGTAATAGTAAAAATAACATATTTATATATTTTTTTGTTATTTTAAAATGTTATCAGTGTAATAATAATTTTTAAATGATATATTTTTCTATGAAATTGGTTCATGATATTATTATTCATTTTTAAAGATTTGTTCTAATTTTTAAATCTTTTATTTATCATCTTGGTTTAGACATGCAAGTGTGGGCTTCACCCAAGTCACTTTTCATGTCATAGATTTGATCCTTAAATTTGTAAAATTCAAAATTGAAATTTAGATCTTGCTGACCTCTTCAACAACCTTTTTACTAGCTATTGTGACCCAGCCCATGTATGTGTTGATATGTGTATTATGCTATTATTTTTAATGACATTTTTTATTTATTTAAAATCACAAGGATGAACTACAAATGATTGAAGATAATTTAGGAGAATATCCTAGCAGCATTATCAAATAATTATATTAGCGTACATCATCATAGATTCGTTGCATGTCTTATTGTTGACATAATCATTTTTCCAAAGTTATTGGATTAGAAGAGCCAGGGCTCGAACAAAGAAAGCATGATCCTCACAATTCAACAAAGTCCTCAAAAGTATTTCACAACATTACCAATTGTTTACTAAATTTAGATATTAAAATATTAAGGTAAGTAATTTTCAAAAGTCAATTTTTTTTTAATTAGTTGACATGAATACAAGTTCAAGTTCACATAAGAAGATAAAATCTGCAAGTGTAGAGTTGAACCAAAGTAAAACACAACTAACTTGTAGATATTGGGACACTTATCTAATTAAAACTTAAAATTCTAACATTATGTTAAATGAATTTCATACATCTTAAGCATCTTTTTTTAATCTTTCAAACCAATTTCATGCATCTTGAGCATCATTTTAAAAATCTACAAATGTAGATTCAAGAACAAGAGTAAAAATACAACTATTTCGTAAATTTTGAGACACTTATATAATCGGACCCTAAAATTGTAATATTTAAGGAATACAATTTCATACATCATAAAAAATCATTTCTAATGTGTGAAATCTACTTAAGTATTGCCCAAGTAGAGCCCTCTTTGTTATATGAATTAGATTATGAGTATGGTCCCTAATAGAACCCTCTTTTATCATATTAAAAAAATGTCTTAGATGTTTATATGAATGGAACCAATATATTTTGAATTAGTTCTTTTATATTAATCACTCATTGAAATTAGTCCACTTATTTTGAATGTGTCCAATTATTTCAAATAAATCTATTTAATTTCATATTCAAATGTGTTAATTTAATTTTATATATTTTTAATAAGATTAATTCAATATATTTGAATTGAGTTAATTTAATTTCACCTTGATTTATGACTTAATGTTAAATATTATATATTTTAAAGTGTTAAATATTTTTTGGATTGATCATACTCCATGATCCATCATCAAGATCATTATTCTCTCTATCTGCATTTCATCCTGATGATGGATCATGGAGTATGATCTGAAATGTTGATGTAAAAAAATTATGCAGTTTCAATCCAAATATATTTAGCACTTTATTATCATGGACTGTGGAGACTCTACTTATTGAGTTAATTTAATTTCACATAGTTTTAATATTTGCACAAATAATTTAAGTTCATTTTGTTTAAAATAATAAGATTCGTTTGCTTTATTTTGAATAAACCTTACTAATCTAGAATAGAGTCTTTTTCTGGAAGGAATGAAGTCTAATTTATTCTCAATATATTTTAGAAATATAGACTAATTATTGCTGGAAAATCCCAAGATATGAAAGCATGAAATTTTTTTCACAAGTGAACAAAATATGCACAATAGTATGTCTATCAATGTAAAATGAAGAGTATATGATACAATGATCAAGCCTTGCATATATAGGAAAGGATGAGGAGGTAGGAAGGTAGGACTAAACTACTAACTACCCCTCTATAGGTGGGACACTTGTGAGCTCACTTGACGAACTTGTGGGTAAGCAAGTGTCAATAGGTGTCTCAAGTCATGAGGACACATGTCTCAATGCTATGAAGTGAGACAAAAAGAAAAAGAAGTTTAAGTAAACTTTAGTTATGTGTGAATAGGTCAATCCTAGATAGGTGATTAGCTAATTAGGTAGATAAAGACACTATTTACACTAATAATTACGAGTCTAGCTTATTTGTAATTATCTTTTATTATTTTAAATTATTTGAAATTATGCAGCCCTAGAGATTAATATATCACCCTTTAAAATTCCCTACTAATTAGGGAGACATTCATATCATTAAGAGGATAATTGCTTATAAAAACATTTCCTTAATTTTAGTAAACAATGAATTACACAACACTTTAAACTTGAACTACACTATTTGACATAGGAGATTACTCAGACTTGAGAATGCATTACACAAATTTGGCCCTAGTATTTCACCTCCTAAGAGAAAACATATTTAAAGAGTTAATAATTTTTCCCCTAGATCTTCTACACAATTGGCACATGTTCCATTTGCACCATTGCACTTGGGTAGTAAATTCACCTTACACCATATAACACACTTAATGAAGTCTCGCATGAGAACTTTAACACTGGAGGAATTAATTTATAATGACATTCATACCTTGTACACTATAAGATGTTGAATTGGATCAAATCCTTTGCAAAAGGAGGTAAATCATCCTTAAATATATACACATATGCTTGTCGAGATCTAACTCCATTGACACATAGATCAAATAAATAGCTAGAAAATAGTCAATATTCTAATGAGTCAATTCTCTTTTCAATTTTCATAAAAAATAGGGTCATTTCTTACTTCCCATTAGCTCCCTCAACTATCATCTCCATAATTAGCAACTCAACACCTAAATCGTGATTGCCTCTACAAATATTCCCCATGTCACCACAACACCCATAGTTGTAACCAAAAAAAAATTCACCAATTGGGTAGTTAATGCTTTGTTTTTCTATCGATAATGTATATGAAATATTTTCTTTAAAGGCTTCCAGACTCTATTACTTTTTATTTGAATATCAAGAACTTGACCTATTGGATTAAAACAATTTTGAACTTCATATTTGATTAACAATGTTATATCTATGATTACATGTGATTAGTGTGTTGGTGCTCAAAACCATTCCATAGCCTTAGAAGATATATGCTAAAAACCAACCCAAGGAAACAAGTAGTGCTATGAAATCAAGTAGACTTTATCATCATAACACAAGTAATTTAGCCAACTAACAAGTGCATGAAACTCTTTTAATATTTTGAATCTACTTTATGTCAAGGACTATATTCCTAGAGACCTTGTAGGATAATAAAAATAAACTAGTCACACAACTTAGCCATTATGTATGCATAAGTATATAGTAAGGGATTGTCACTAAATATCCCTTAGGATGAATTCTCGGTCTTTGAGATCATGAATCTCTGAACAAGCAGATTAGTATTAGGTTAAAATGCAACTGCAAATGCAAATTCATATTTATATCCCCACTTGTAAGACCCTTTGCAGTTTCATACTTTAAATGTAACTTGAAAACCTAGAATGTGCATAAAGCTTCAAAGTATGCGCAAACAACTATATAGGCTCTCAATGTATTTAGAAAAGGTAAGGATTTGCAAACAAATACAAGACTCAAAGTAAGGGGAAAATATTTCTTGCTCAATTCATATATTACATATGCATGTGTAACCTCTCCTGATCTATGGATTGAGCATGGATCAATTTTAACTATTAAAAGTTATTAGTTTGATTCCTTTGCTAGATTTTTTAACTATCATGTATTTAGTTAATTGTGGGTGCATCTTTTTTACTAGAGTATTTTCTAGTCAAATCAATAGTTTTTCATTAGCCTTTTAAGTCCATATTATAACTTGATTTGTTCAATATCATGTAAAATTGAAAAATAGGCGCCCTTGAGCATATTTCTCCTACACATATGACTAGAGATCAAGTATGGATATTTAACATGTTGGTTCATCCTCCCATGATCTTATGGATTTTTTTGTGAGTTGACTCATAGTAAGGCATTTTCTCCCACTATGCCTCAAGTTATTTCATTTCATAATGAGGAGATATTGCAAAATAACTTGTATAGACCTTTGTACCAACCATGTTTTTCCGGTATCTTTATTCATTCAACAAATCATTATATCATTTTCTCGAAGGAATTTTATATGATCAAGTATGAGCGCTAAGATAGTTTCATAATTTATATAATATGCATTTATAGCAAAGGAACCAAGAAAATATTGAAAAACAAGATAAGAAGAATGTGAATCCTTCTTTGTTGCCTCAAAGTTTCTCTAAAGTAAAAATCAATTTACAATTTTTGTCCTCCCCTATAAGTGAAGCAAGAGTAAGTTGTTTCCCATCCTTCATATACACTAGAGCAAGGAAGAATTCATCCCTATCCTCCAATAAAGAATTATAAAGTAAGATTTGATAGTCCTATTGTCACTTCTTCTAATGGTACTACCTCCATATGGATCCCAAAGAAAATTGCAAATACTTAGAAGGCACAAACATTTTCTACTCCAAAAATAGAGAGGCAATGGCTAACAAAGGTCCCCATGCCCATTTCTCTGATATCATGTACATTCACCGAAAATAACATACCTTATCATAATGAAACTCAATAAAGAGATTTATTTTATCTTAATAATTATTTTTAATTCAAAATAAAGATAGAATACCTTGTTAAGAGATGGGTTTTCTTTGCGTAATAATTTAACTAAAAATTCTTTACCACACTTCAACAAACTTGTTTTCTCTAAGCAGAAAAATAACTTCTAATTTAAACAAATGTTTAACATATAATCCACATATGATCCATATATTATTAAAACAAAAACGCTGATATCAATGAAATTTAATTATTTATATATAAAAAATCCGATCCATAAAACCCTCAAAATATGGCTACGCTGAAGGGAAGCGTAGATGTCACCTTATATAGAAAAGCAAGCAGACAGAGAGGAAGGTAGGTCCGTTACTTAGCCTCCACTTATATCCGTGGACCACCCTGAGTGAGAAGAGATCTCTTTAAGGGCACCCTTCCATCCCTCGATTTCTTCTCCTTTGTATCGATCTGAACGGACATAATGTTTTAGAAATGCTTGCTTGTACTGACTGGAGTCCTTCAGAGGATATCTGACGTCAAGTTGGATCCACATCATAAAACAGAGGAATGATCAAGCCTGGGGTTCTTACCATGGCGGCGGCCTCCTTGAGACACCATGCAGAGTCTGCATAGCCTTTTGAAAATATAGGAATGCGTATGGCACTGCTCTCCACTGCTCTTTCCAAGCTCAAGCCAATTATTTCTCCCTTTATCAATTTGTGGGTGTCTAAAAAGACATTGAATCCGGCAGCAGTGAGAGCTTGATAGAGATAATCAACCAGAGTTTTTCTTACATCTTTTCCCCTGAAACTCAGAAACACATGATATTCCTTATTGCTTCGGAAAGGAATTTTAGGTGTGGGAAGCTTGTATTCTTCAATCTTGACTTCTTCCATGTTAGGAGTTGCAACTGAAAAGAATGACACAGAGGATTGAACCCAAACAACTATACACAACTTGAACGCTATTACGCAATCTGGTGCTACTTTGTATAAAGCCAAGTCAAGCTTTAGCTGGACACAAAAGATAATCCCACTGTCACAGCTGTTTCCATTATCAAATTGACAGATTGGAAGGCGTGTCTGCTTGACAAACTTTAACCAGGTCAGTCTCGGTCTATACAAGAGATTCCCCACTTTACAACTGTTTCGAAATGATGGCAAGAGGACCGACTTTTGTTGATTTTTTTCTTCGCCCAGTCATGTCAAGTTTTTGTCATGTTCAATTTTAACTAGTTTTTTAATCCCACCAGAATGAGTGAATGTTGGAATTGACAGAAGTTGTGTAGGTATTCATTTAGTGGCCGGCAATGTAGGTATTCAGTGGCTGGCAATATCTTTAAAAAGATTTCCACATTGGTAGCTTCAATAGAGAAAATCAGGTCCATAAATTTTATTACCTTACTTTGAAATGAACGTGGGAATTTATCAGAATACTGGGCATAGACTTACTTTAAAAGATATGTTCAATAGTTGAGACAAACTCCACAATTTTTACGCCGAAGGCGTGTCTCTAATTGAGCTTCTGAAGATCTTTTTGCCGGACAACGGCTGAAAAACACAAAGGCGGGAGGCAAGAAGGTTCAAGTATCTGCAACCATTGATCCTTCAAAGGGAGGCTTCATGTCACGCCTGCAAATGGTGTAGGTGTATCGCATTTAATCCTCTGGCAATATCCCAGTCGCATCTGGCCATTGACCTTTCACTTCTCCACATACACCGTGCAACAGTTATTGCATAATTTATGATCGATGGGGAGGTAGGCGGCGGTGAACGACATTAGGCGGTGCTAGGGTTTTGTATGTCTACTTGCAAAGACTGCACAGTTCTTCTCATCAACATCATTGACAGTTTGACACAATTTGTGCAGAAACTTCAGGTAAGTCACTTGCCCTCTTTTGTTTGGGCATTGACTTCCAATTTTGTTATGGTTATGATTTGCGAGTAATGAATCTCTATTTTACAGTTGAGGTTTGAGTTTTGATAACATTGAATCTCTATTTTACAGTTGAGGTTTGAATTTTGCTAAGATTGAAAGGTTCTTTAGACAAGGGCTTATCTGTTGGAGTCAAGGAACACTGAGAAGGGGGGTGAATCAATGTTTTGCAAAATTTAACTTTATTAATTTGATCTTTGAACCACTTATAACTTTGAACCAAAAGTAAGATGCAAGAACATAAAGAAATCAACCACAACACCATAACACAAGAATTTTTTACGTGGAAACCCGGTTAGGGGAAAAACCATGGTGGAGATCAATCCACAATAAAAGTATACTCAGATATAAGTGTTTACAAAAGGAGAATGCACTTGCATTTAGGCACACTACCTAGAGCTCACTGCTCGGATACAAAAGAAGACTCACTGTCTTACAAAAGCATTTGGATTACATCCAAAAAATTTGAATTGAGAAAATAACATTTGTTAATGCTTGATTTCAGTTCCAGTTAAGCACATCAATCACATTCTTGACCTTCTGTCTGATTATGCTCTTCTGCTCTGTCTACTTTAATTTGGATCACAAATCCTTTTATACATAAGTGAAACTATGCATAATCACTCTACAATCCATTTGACTTTTGCAACACACACCAACACACTTTGTACATACACCCAAATGATATAAATGATCGCTTATATATATATGCAACTAAGGATTTAATCGACCACATGTCAGCTTTAATAAAACATAAAATATTTACAAATCGTCTGCTCAATCCATAAATAATTTTCAATGCATACCAACCAAAGTCGGCCACAACATAGTGAGGACCCAAAACAACATACTCGAACACAAAACACTTCAAACAATTACTCCTAGAAGATCCACAACACGCTATATTCACTTAGTCAGCCTTCTTGCATTGTTAGACAAAAAATCGATCAACCAGATCTTCTAACTTGCACAAAAATCAATACAAGGCTCTAAGATTCAAGGCTAACATAGATCATACATTGAAAAACCTTCCCTGACATCCACAACACAAAATGATAACAAAAAATTGCATACGAATCGAAAAACACAACTTTGTCGGATGCTCTGTTCAAACTTGACAGTTAATCATAAAACTTTAATTTGTCTTCTAGTATGGGAAAATGATGACGTGTGGATAGGATCACTGACTAGGGTTGCCATCAATGACAACACCAGATGACATGTGCAGTGTCTCTTGCCAACAATATCGTCTGCTCAAGTTAGATTTGCTAGCTTTACTTCTTGGGCATATTTTATTCGGCTATTTGCTTTATATTTCGTTCCTCTTCAATGTGCTTTTTGTGTTATATTTCATTTAATCTTCAACATTTTTTTTTGGGTGCTATTTGTTTTATATTTTGTTTGTCTTCGATGTGCTTTTTGTGCTATTTGTCTTATGTCATTTCCTCTTCAGCGTGTATTTTCTTTGTAAGCTATGGAGTAGGCGTATGCTTAGGGTTAAGGTATGTTTAAGCATCATCCCTATTACAACCCTCTTCCATAAGGTCATGCAGTCGTGTTGTTGCTTTCTCGAGAGTTTTAGGGATTTTTAGGAGGTTTTTCTGGAATATGGCTTGGTTATTTATTATTATTTATTTGGAAGATGCTTTTTGTTAATGTTTCGATTCATGAAATTCGGGTTTGGGAATAGCAGGGCCTCATCTACAATTTTGTGGGATTTTAGTGCTTCAACTGCAAAACTACAATAGTTGAGAAATTAGCAGGGGAATCTTTGAACCTCATTAAATACAACAAGAGGGACACTCTCTCTTCATGGGAGTTGCATATGCCCATCAAATTGAATCTTCTGGGCGAACATGTGAAGCATAAAGTCTTAGAGGGTATCAAAGTTGGTACCAAATTTATTTCCGGTTGATTAATTATTTGTCTACTTTCGATTTTTTGTCAACCTCCAAATTAGCCATGTAATTTCTGTTTTCAGCTATGTTGTTTTTATTTTGAAGGAGTAGAGGTTTTTTAATATCGAATTTTATTGATATAGCATTCAACTCTAATCATTTTGGGTCATGACATGTATTTTGCTTTACAAGCTAGTCGTTCTTTGAAACATTAATCATAGTATCTTTGTGCTATGATATTGTTGGGCCTGCCTTGGCAGGATATTATAGCAATCACAGTTCAAATGATTTGTTTTTCTTGGACTTGGTACTTTTATTATGCCTAATGATTTTCTATTTTATTTAAAAATAGGTAATTTTATAATAGTTTTCCTTGGTTTTTATTTCTTGGCAGGATTTTTTTGGATGGGGTGAGCAATTTGAAAAAAAGGGGAAAAATATGCAGCATAGCTTGGCACGCTCATTGGGACCATACCCAGTAGTTTTTTTTTTTAACCTTGAAACAGAGAGGGCATTTTGGGTGTGAAGAGCTAGGGTTTTTGCTGATTGATATTTTGTGATTGGAGGGATGAGGAGATAAGATGCAAATGGGTTGTTCTGCATCATATTTGAGATCCACATTTTGAGGAGCAATTAAAGGATTATAATAATCATTTTTTTGTAGGTTTACAATGCTTGAAAGTTTTTGTCGTTGTTGGTGATGGAAAAAATGGTGCACCAGCTTTGCATGAATCAAAAATAGGGCCATGCTGGTAGCAAGGTTTGCCAATTTTGAGTTATTTTTTTCATTACTTTATATGGCATTTTAACAATTGTTTTATAATTTATACTCAATGATTGTATATAATGATACAATCTTGATTATATATTTTTACCAATTGGATCATTTTTTTTGCATCTCTACACAAACATCTTGTGAATGCCGTTCCGAATAATCTTCCATCATTATTTCTAACAGGAACAGTTATTTTATTTTCTCAAATTTTTCTACAACGCTTTCTTCTTGTAAATAATCATTTTTTTTTTCGATTGACTAGTATTCCACCAATTTGTAACTCATCCCCATTTTTGGAAGCAAGATTCAACAATGGGTTTAAGCTGGGAGGCTCCCTTGATCTTTATCTCTGCATGAATGCAAGAATCATAAGATTAATAACATTAAATTTTAAATAGTGAAATTTCTTGTCGGATATCATAAGTCCACAAGCCTTTTATAGATTCTTCTATTTTTTGATTAAAACGAATATGACTAATATGAATTTGAATCAATTTTGATCTTTATCTCACAAACATAATTTTCTATATATTGATATTTCAAGAATTTCAATAAAATGAGATAGATCGAATTATCTCAAATAATTTGATCCAGAATTATTGGAACATTTTTAACTTATTACGAAAGTGGTTATCTTTGATTGGATTAATACAACTTTAACTTCACCCAGAATTGCACTAACCCAAATGAAAGTTGTTGGTTATAGTCCAATATGAATGGGACAACTAACTTATCATCTTATGATATAAATATAGTTAGATCTGAGTAGTAACTACTCACATTCTTAAGTGTAAATGTAGATACAACTGAAACATGATGCTGGTTATAGTCCAATATGAATGAGACAACCAATTTTTCATCTTATGATATAAATATACTTAGATCTGAGTAGTAAGTACTCAGATTCTTAAGTGTACATGCAGATACATTCCTATCCACATTCGAAATAGAAGGATATGATTTGCAAAAAATAAAACCAAAAACTCTCCCTAATTGACCTTCCATAGCTCTTTAGCGTACCTATTGCACACCAAGGTGCCATTGCTAGTTTAATGCTTGGGTGCTACCACAATAGTGGTTTACACTTTCTGGGAAATCCTGATTTTTGCTGAAATCACATAAATTTAGAAAATATAATGATTTAAGCCTTGAAAATTTCTATTTAAAGGATTCCAATTGAAGAGGGTTTGATCAAACCACCTTAGACCAAGCCCCCTTGGATAGAATCCTGCTTGTTTTAAACCATGCCTATAACAACCAATTGGAAGCACTAGATATCGTAGTTATAGATCTAAATTTGAAAAAAATAGAATTTTATCTTTCATGGAAAAAAACTTGTGTTATACGGTGAGTGTCACTCCTTAAAAATGGTGTTTACTGAAAAAAACTAGTTTTTCAAAGGAGATGGAAAAAGAAGTGAAATCTGATTCCAAAAATTTTGAAAAAATATATTTAGAATCTTTAAAAAAATGTCACAAACCACTAGTTTGCATCATCTTCAAATTCCTCATGGTTTAGCCACTATAGGTGTCCGAAAGTGAAGATTTAGTTAGAAAAAATCAGTTCAATGTCTAGTTTGGCCAAAAATTGTAAACCAATATTGTGGGATCACCCGCTTAGGATTTCTTTGTTTAAATCCACTTTGTGCAAGATTTGCCTCAAGGTCAAGACATTTGTATATTTAGTATTGAAATATGCTTCAATCTATTAAAATCCTACAACCCTACAAGTTCAAAATTTTCTAATGCTTTTGTTAAGTTTTGAGGCTTCAATATTTGTAGGAAGGTGTTGTAAGATGGGAGGTAGGAAATAGTTTTAAAATGTTTCTAAATTTTATTTGAAAGTATTTTTTATGTTTCTAACTCTATATTGTGTATTAGATTATGAATATTTATTTTATGTCTACTTTAACTATTAAATAAGCTATATAATCATCATTATAATCATATATAGATGGATAAATCATCTAAGGGGTTAACAATTAAGTATCTAAATTAGTTTGGCTAGTAACCAAGACATAATTAGGTATTTATAGGAGATAGAACTGCTAGGTATTATCATCATCATATTAAGCATTGTGTTCTTAGTGATTGGAGGTATCCTCCTCAACGTGGGTTAAGAAGTTGTGCCCTCAAAGTTGCATACTATTATCAAGTATATGTAGCATATTATTTATTATATTCTTCTATTGAGCAATTTTTTTATTATAAGTAGTATTAGAGCATGATATTGACACTATGAAGGCAAGGATATTTTTATTGTTTGACTCACAAAAATCAAGAACTTAGGAAATTCAAAGAATTTTGAGCCCTTATAGAAAGGTCATCAGATCATTTTCTCAAAACCCTTCACTTAGATCGATGGTGGAATTCACAAGTAAGGAGTTTTCAAACTATCTTCAAGAACATGGGATCTAAAGATAGTTGACCATTGCTTACATGCCTCAATTAAATGGTTTTTTAGAGAGGTGTAATTGTACTATTATGG
The DNA here is from genome assembly GCA_007258455.2 of Sequoia sempervirens. Taxonomy (NCBI): domain Eukaryota; kingdom Viridiplantae; phylum Streptophyta; class Pinopsida; order Cupressales; family Cupressaceae; genus Sequoia; species Sequoia sempervirens. Next base: position 110,781,939 of record VDFB02000363.1, on the reverse strand, counting down.
AAATGGTACGATGTATGTTGAAGTATGTAAATCTTGCTCCTACATTTTGGGCTGAAGAAATTCACACAATAATATATTTGTTGAATTGAGCACCCACCAAAGTGCTTGAAAATATCACACTTGAACAAGCATGGACTTGGAAGAAGCCATCTATATCACATTTTAGAGAGTTAGGACTTATATATTAAATAAATATTCCCAAAGTACAAAGGGAAAAGATTGGATGGTAAGTTTGGGTATGTGCAGGATCATGATGGGCCAGATGGGCCAAAAAGTGGCAATATGATGGGTATGTGGCTGATGACTATTTTTTTACCCAAAATTGATGAAACGAAAAGGGTTTTTAAAGGAGATTCTAAGATTTCCAAAAATATAAATTATGCTTTATTTTGAATTTAGTAAGTAATTATTATTCATTTTCTATTCAAATTATGACTAAAGTCCTAATTGATAGATTGATTGAAAAATCTATAGCTTTCAAATGGTATCACATTTTTTGAATCCAAAACATAAAGTCACATTCTATGCTTCACATAATATAAAGATTAAAAAGAAAAATTGAATTTCATGAAGTTTTGACCAAGTTAAGGTGGTCAAATATACAAGTTTTTATATTTTTTAAAAGTTGTAATAAAAATAATAATTAATTATTTACTCAAAAAAATTACAAAAAAATATGCATCACATCCAGGCATGAGTCCTCTACTTATATATAAAATATTATAAAAAATATTATTATTTTATTGTGGTTAGGGTGGTAAGACAAACACCTACTTCTTTATTTTTTCCTCGAAATTTAAGAATCTGCATTGAAATTTCAAATTTTCACCAAATTTTTTTTTAAATGCCTAGTAGTTTAGAAACTACATTCAATTTTCTACAGATTCTATTCTTACATATTTTTGAAATAATATAGATAACTTATTCAAATTTTTACGTCAAGTTTCCTAACTCTAATTTTTCTGAATTTTTTGCTACGTAAGGGACTTTTTTTCCATGATGATCCTACACATACCCGTCTGTGAAATATATTTTTCTTGGGTATAGTTCATACTCAAAAGGATATTGACTTATGAATGTAGAAAAAATAAAGTACATAATTGTAAGGAGGTTGTTTTTAATGATGAAATAGAAAAAAATATATCTTCCTTACCATCACTTGTTAGTTCTCAAACAATAAAGATTCTTGAACCTGAAGATGAGGAACTTGATCAAGAAGTACAAGAAGAGATTTTGTTTCTAGTAGAATATTTTTTCCCTCTTTTACCACCTCCATCCCCATCTCTTGTGCACAAAAAGCTTCCTAAGTGGTACCAACTCACAAAAAAATATTTTAAATATTGTTGTAGTTATAGATAAATCTCTTACTAGGCCCAAAACTTGCAACAAGTCATGTGAGGAGGTAAGTATAGCTCTTTTGTGTACACTTATTATGAGTTTAGAACCATAAATAGTTCAATGGGCTCTTGAGTCACCACCTTGGAAAGATGTCATGGGTGTAGAACATTAGGAATTACTAAGGAATAGTACATGGGAACTTGTTGATCTTTCACCAAGGAAGAATGTTATTGGATGCACATAGGTTCTTAGAATCAAGTATAAGGAAGATGGTAACATTGATAAGTACAAGGTTTGACTTGTGGCTAAGGGCTATACACAAAACGAAGGTATTGACTATGACGAAAGTTTTTCCCCTACAACAAAGATCAAAACTATTTATATGGTGCTAGAAATGACAACATTATTTGGCTAGAAAGTTCATTAGATGGATGTCGAGAGTGCTTTTATTAATGAATATCTCAAGGAATAAGTTTGCATGTTTTGAAACTAAATGGATATATTGCACCTAGCTAGCAACACATAGTATGAAAACTTGTGAAATCCCTTTATAGTATTAAAAAGGCTCCTTGAGCTTAGTGCATCAAGATTGATGATCATCTCCCTAGTCATGGATTCATTAGGAATCCTTATGATCCTAATATCTACCTCAAAGAGCAAGGGAGAGATTGTTATCTTGATTGTATGGGTATGTGCAGCAAGTTGTGATAGAAAAATGGCTCTTAAGATGCCACTTTGTTTTTTGAAATCATAAATTTTGATACTCACGAGAAAATGAAGATAACTAGTTACACTCAAAATTTTAAGATGCAACAAGAATAAGAGTTGTAGTGCATCGAATCTAATTTCTAAACTACTATTTTTTTTTAAAATAATGAAGATTAAGGGTTTGAAATGGGGGGAAACATAAAGTGGTCCTATTTTTATAAAAAAAATATAGCATAGCATCTATTGTGCCCCCCTAAAAAGTTAATTTTTTTTTAGAATTTTAAAAATTGCTACGGTAAGAAATTAACAAACACTTGTTGGAAGCTTGAGTTGTTTTTGAGTTGTTTGGGTGTTGTCATTGATGTCAACCCCTTGTACGAAGAGAGTGTTAGAATACTACTAGTGTTGATGATGTCAACCCATAGCATTGGAGTTGTTGAAGCTTGGAGTTGTTGGTATTGATGTCAACACAATGTTTTTAGTGTTGTCATTGATGTCTCACTTCAGTATAGTTGCAAAAGTTATTGGAAGTATAACTTGTGTGTGTTTTGGGAGATTTTTGGATGTGTTGTAGTTGATGAGGAGTGTTGCAAATGTTGTAAAAGTATTTCAAATATTTTAGTTGTGTTGTTGACGTAGTTGGTTCACTTGGTTTCTAAGTTCTTTTGAGAAATTTTTAATAAAAGAGAGTACAATGTGACAAAGGTGTGTTCAGTGCTTTGCTCTGCATTTCTTCATGGTTGAATATATGCTCATACGGTTTGGACGTGATAATGAAATTTTTTTAGAGGTGTTATATCTAGAGTTTTAGGTTTTGGATCGTAAGGCAATGGAAGATGTGTTTGATAGTATGTTTCTCTGTGAAACGAGGTGTCTAGGAGAAATGAGATTGCTCCACATTTCTACACAGTGAAGGTTCTTAACTTGTGGATCTGGTAACATGCATATAATGTCTATATCTACCTTCCCTTGAGGTTTCAGGTGTTGAGGTGTTCTACAAGGTTAGTTAGTGAGTTGGATTTTTATGCCAGCGTGTCTTGGTGCACAAAATGAAGGTGTTCTTAAGTTTCAGGTGGTTGCAATAGTATTGGTGAATATTTTGATGATGTGGAATATTTTTAGCGTTAGAGTAATGGTTTTAACATAATTATGTTAATTAAGTTACCTTTATTCCTCTATTAAGATTTCACTTTAGTTTGCATATTGTGACATTTAATAATTATTAAATGTCTACCTATTAGGGTTTCTTTAGGGTTGCACAATATCCTTTTATAAGGATTGATCATTGTATTTTATCTCACTCTCTAATTAATACATTTTTCATATTTTAGAGTTTAAAAATCCTCTCTTGTTTTTTTCTCCATTCTCTTCCCTGTGACAGGTATCTCTTTGCATGCAGGTGTTCTTGGGCTCTAAAGTTGGTTTGACAACTTCTACATGGTATCAAAGTAGACCTACTGCAACCTGTTCTTGTTTTAAAGATTTTGGAGCTACGAGGGTTTGATCAGGCTTTCATAGGTTTTTAGGTTGTTTTTTTGTGGATCCGGCTTACTTCGTTCTTTGGGTTCATTTTAGGCCCAAACGGACCTTGCCGTTGGATTCACAGCACCTGAAAACCCCTATTTTCATATAAAACTTGTCCAATTTGGACATAGTTACACTAGAAGGCAAAAAAAAATTGCCCCAAAGTCGTACAGCTCTAGGGCACGAGTTATGAGGTCTCTTTTTTGAAAAAAAAATCAAAAAAATCATTTTTTAATTAATTTTTAAAATTCTTTTGATTAAAAACTGGCGCTCCCCATTTAAAACAGGGGCGCCGCCTGACAGCCACCCCAGAGCCGTCCAGCGGCCACCAGAGGGCCGCTCGGCCAGCGGCGTAACTAAGCCACTGGCTGGCCCACTAGTGAAATTTGGCAAATAAATGACTACATGACTAAAAGTTTTAGTCAGGTGACTAAAAGTTTTAGTCATGTGACTAACACTAGTAGAATTTGACAAATAAATGACTAATTTGGTCATTTATAAGTGACTAATTTGGTCATTGGGTAAAATCACAACTAAATGA
>VDFB02000363.1:110741183-110777728 GCA_007258455.2 Sequoia sempervirens | reverse complement strand
CTCCACAAACTTTTATAAATTAAAATTTGATGGTGCATCAAGAGGGAATCATGGGGTTTTAGGAGCAGGGATAGTTATTTAGGATTCAAAGGGTTCATTGGTGGGTGCTAAATCAATCCATCTTCCTCAAGGAGTGAACAATGCTGCTGAAGCTTATGCGTTGTTGCATGGTATAAATCTAGTGATAAAGCTAAAAATATCAAAAATTTACATAGAGGGAGATTCTCTATTAATTGTGAATGCATGGAAGGATAGAAAAATGCAGAATTGGCAACTAAGATACATTCTTTATCAGGTCTGGTTGCTTTTGAATAATTTTGATGAAATTTAAATTTTACATATCTACAGAGAAAGTAATCAGTTGGCATATTTCCTTGCAAATATGGGTTTTGATCAACAAGAACCTAAGAGTGAATATGATAACACTTCCATCAACAAGTATCCAAAAGTGGCATCAATTGTTGCTTTTGAGAGTTCACATTTCTCAAAGTAACATTATCGATCCTTCTAAAAATTGAAGAAATATTGAGGGCAATTGTTTGCTCTTAAATTTTAAGGAATGGTGAGGGAAATTCTTGTATTTCTTGCATAAATTTTAAAGAAAATACCCATAATCATCTATGGGTAATGTGGTACTAATCAACATGTGTTATGAATATATAACATTTGTGGTTGCAGGTGAATCATTGCGTAAAGTCATTGCACAAAAAATTGTACCAATCTTGCAAACCAAATATTAGCAAATTATCTATGATCCCTATTCTACAAACCTTCAGGAGAATCTAAATATTATATTAGCAAATGAAGGAGGGGAATAGTTTTACCAAGGTTCTACAATTATAGCTCCGAGGAAGTGCTCCCTGCAATTTTTCCATCTATTACTTGGAAGCACTTGAGCTTCCAGTAAAATGGCTTGGAAGGGCCAAAAAACATTTTGAATAAAAAGGCACTGCAATATAGCACTTGGGAAGTGCTCCCCGCAATTCTTCCAGCAACTAGTTAGAAGCACTGGCATCTCTAGTGGATGGCAGGAATGACTAAAAATACATCTTGAATAAAAGGTGGCTAAATTTAAATATAGAACATGCAAATTTCTCCCCACAATTCTGCTAGCATCTACTTGGAAGCACCGTCACTTCTTGTAGAGTGGCGGGGAATGGCTGAATAAGAAATGTAAATAAATTGAGTTAAAAGGAAGCACAATATGTCTTGACATAGCAGTACGAAGGACATGATCTAGATCATATTAAAGAACTAACTATATCTAATGTCATTTTTCCTATAGATATTATGACATGCTTCATATATCTAGTTGGCTAAGGCGCACGCCACATCTCCCCGCAATGCCGCCAGACTTCATCTATAAGTCTTTGCAACCTCTGTGGAATAACAATGGCAACTGTCACACATCATACTATAATAAATTTATGGCACTAACCTTGTATTTTTGCAAGTTCATGAATTGCTTGTGTGTGGAGGCTCATCTCTTAATGTTGACTAATGCACATTTCAAAGTAAAACCTATCAATAAATGTGCTAAATTATGCCTCGTTCTGGATGGTAGAGGCATACGTCACATATCAAATTGCAATGACTGTGCCTAGGAGTCCTCCCCACAATTTTGCTAGATTTCCCATGGAAGTATTTTCATCTGGTGTGGTTTGGCAGGGGCATATATCATACACCAAATTATATATAATTTTTTTGACAATAACGTTGTATTTCTACAGGATCATTAATAGATTAAGGTATGTGGCTTATTAATGAAGTTATCCAAAACACACTTCACAGTATTTCAAATCCATAAACAAATGTGCCAAATCTTTAATTGCATACTATGATAAGATAACAGTAATTATGAAGTGGTCATTCAGTGGTTTTGATTAGATAGCAAATCAAGTTGTGAGATTAAAAACGGCTCATTCAACACTTTCTCAATCAGTGTTCTCCAGTGCAGTTTTGTTCGATAGTTAATATATCAAGAAGGTGGTATTTTAGTATTTTAGGGTGGTGCATTCTCTCTATCTCCAGTGTCCTTATCATCTATTGCTTCTCCAACCTCCAGATTATGGGATATCAACCAAAGAATCTCAGAGTGTCATTTCGGGTGCAAGATTGGGAACAACCTTTTAATGGGTACCTGTCAAATACATAACTGGGCCAAATCTTCAACGTCTACTATCCCAATGTGGTTGAATGCATCCAAATTATTCTTGGTGAAGAAATATATCGTCCCCAAGCTCCACGCCTGATCTTCCCATCTCAGGTACTGTCGATCTTTGTGTCTAATATCCTGGATCTTGTGCAATGCTTTCAATATCTAGAGGTGATAGTAGATGAAGTGGTATGCGATCAATTCTAGGGTGATAATGTTCTGCTATGTAATGTACAAAGGTATGAATTTGACAAGGGGAAAGGTTGGGTTGGTGGCTTGTTTCCAAAAAGCTACTTGAAACATAAGAGAGTGTCTGTGGTTGTTTATGACACCATTAAACAAGCTCTACAAATGAACTGTGCACAAAATCTATACAAGGTTTTGGATATGCATTCAGAAGAAATTAGCAACCACATGGTAAATGGTATAAAGGACAAGTATTTTTCCATTTCTTTTCTCCACTCTCGTCACAGGCACCACAATGCAAATGCTCCTCCTCTATAGATTGCTTCAGGTCATGAGGATGATTCGTCTCAAGGGTGCCAAGATGAGAATTTTGTGGAAAATGGTGATATGAATTGAAAAGTCATGATAAAATGGTATTTTTTGATGAAGAAAATTACAGATTTTTGTAATATGTAACATCTCTAGCTGCTTTTCATAGTTGCTATGCTTAAGTTTCTCACACGAGCCAGAGTTATTTGGTCTTGAAATTTTTTTTTGTAATCAATAGGCGACAACTTTTCTACTTTGAGACTATTGTATATTTCTATTGTATAATATAATTTATAGACTAAATACCTTTTTCCAAAAAAAAGATATACACATTGTTAGGTGTATCATCAAATTTTGAATGCATTTGAAATTTTAATGCTTGTTTATTATCACTATCTACTCGTATATACAATAAGAATACATTGTCTATAATTATATATAAACATTGAATATTGAAAGGTTGACCAAGTCATGTAGATAATAAACACATGTATTACAAAAATATGAAACCACATTAGTGTAATGATTGTATTTTTAAGAGATCATATTAAAATTAATTGTGTGAACATAAAATCATATTAATAGAACTTTTTACAGAGTCACAATTACATGTGTACATATTTAAAAGGTATTTTTTTATGTAAATACAAAGATCACTACATTACTTTAATAAAATCGTGTTTATTTATCAAAATCGATCACAAACAATACAAAAATGTATGACATTTCTTGAAGATATAACTTAGAGACAAGAATATAAACCAATGCTCCTTATTTTTCTTTTGATTAACATTTATATTTTCTATCTTACAAAATCATTCAAATAAGAATGATGACAATATTATTGACTTGATAGATTTATCCATGCCATCTTGGTAGGGATTTTCATATTATTATTCAATTGCATCATGTTGTGTTTAAGTACACAATGAATATCTATTAATACCATGATATAATAATATTTTGAATGAAATATGTTTTAAAATGGCAAGTGAAAGGGATCAGAAAGTTTGAATTTTGATTTAAAATGTTGGGCTTCAAGAATCATTCTTGCACTACTTAGGATTGACCTTGATCAATCTCAAGTTAGTCAAAAGTGGTTTCTAGAAATAAAATTTTGATTTTGAGATGAGGAATGAATATATGGGAATTACTGTGAATGTGGGTAAAATAGAGATGGATAGGGATGCACAAGTATAGAATTGCTAGCTAACTATAGCAATAACACAAATCATTGTATACTTGAGAGTCAACACAAATGGTTCATTGAGTTAGAAGTATTTGAAAACTCTAAAGTAGAGGTGTTGATTATAAGGAGGGATTGGGTCAAAAAATGATAGAACTATGGAGGATACATTGAGAGGAAACAGTAGGAAATGAGTTGTAAGAGTAAGAAAAGATGGAAATATTAGCATAAAAGGTTAAAAGTAAAACCAAAATTTCCCACCCTCTCCTCTCCCCACTAGTTAATGGTAGAAAACAAAATTAAAACACAACCTACTCTAGTTGCTTGAGATGTAACTTTCAAGATTTTATATGGACGAATAGTACCTAGCCTCCTACAAATTTGTTCAAGAATTCAGTGATTTAAATAGTAAAGATGATAACTTTTGTTATGTAAATATTCTCTTTCATTATAATGGTTACAAATTACATTAAATAAAAAATACTAAATTGCATATTTGAATGCCATGTATTTTTGGTTTTCATGAAATTCCATTTTTGTACCATCAATCTTTTTTGGTTTATATAAAAAAATTTAAAAAAAAAACATTTTTTTAGTAACAAATTTTTTTTGGTTACAATGAAAGTTCACTATATAATGGTGTATTTTTTTCATTGTAATGTTCACTTTATTGCTAATTCTCCTTAGCTAAATCATCTAAAAAATTATTCTTTATTTTTAAAATTTTATGATTGTGAGGGCTATATCGAGCACAAAGAATTATTTTCTTGGGACATGAGAAACTTGTTCTCTATTATTATTTTATTATGAAATAGAAAGTATGGCAATGTTAAATTCATTAAAAGTCCACTCTCAAGGTCAATTCTAGTAGAGTAGGTTAATATTTTTGAAGAAATAGATGCTTGATTCTTTTCCACTTGTTTATGATTTGTTTCCCTTGATGGAAAACTCAAAATTTCCTTATCGCACCTACAACAATTTTTTAAATTAATTTTAAATATCATTTTAATTTTCTTTTTATTGAATAAGTGGTTTAAACATTCAATACTAATTTTTCATTCAAAAAATCTTTCCAAAAAATGTAAAATGTGAAAAAGGTACTTGCCCATATACAAGGACATTAACTCTTAGGATAAAATAGGCACAAGGAATACACATTTTAAAACAATACTATGCAAATAATGATAGGAAATAAACCCCTCATAGTGAATAAAATATTCAATGTAGTACTATAAAAATAATGATAGGAACTATACTCCTTGATGCAGGAGCATCTAGTGGTGCAGGGAAATCTTGCATCACCCAAAAAAATTGTTTTCTCTATTTTCTTTAGTTGTTTTGAGTCACATGATGGCACTTAAGGGGTATAAGACTGTCATGCATCAGAAATAGCAAAAAACGGGCACTTACTATTTTTAGTAAGTCAGCCAAAACGTGCTCGTATGGATGTGAAATTTTACCCCAAGGAGCAGAGATGAAAAACATTTATGGGAAAAATAATCACCTCAATACCCTACATGGTTTGGGAGAAATTAAAGTTTCCATCTAGGGAAATTTCTCCAATGCAACTTCAAATTCAGATATAAAACTTTAGAGGCCCCGAAATAGTTCAAAAAGTGGTTGAACTGACCTATGGTCAATTCACACATTGTAGAGCTCGTCGAGAGCTTTCCAATGATATGCAATAATAGAAAATCAAACACTTGGATCAAAATTTATGGCCCTATGAAGTTGGTGCTCTAAAAAGTGAATTTCATAAAAATTTCTTCAAGGCCAAAAATCATTCGGTAGGACTTTTGGCACCAAAACAAAAAGGGGAAATTTGTACTTTCTAGAACATTATAGGGCAGTTATTGGGGAAAATAAAAAAAGAAGGGTTAAAGTGAGGTTGTAGAAAGTGGCCACAGTCGTCACCGGTGTGGCTCCGAATAGTAGTTTTTCTTTTTCGGAGGAGTTGATTTTGTTGTAATGAATCAAGCCGAGGTTGTAGCAAAATATGAAAAGTCACAGCAATTTCATTTTCTGAAAATAATTGAAAGTGAGTCATTTTTGTCTACATCTTTGTGTTAATTATCATTTGTAGCACGTTTTTGTGAACTTTGGGCACATACAAGCTCACATCAGTATTTATGCAGTAGGAAGGTTCTTGAGCCTATATAGAAAGCACCGAGCGTAGAGAGTTGTAGTAGGACCTATATAGTGTGGGTTTAGATTCAGATACCTCCGATGCTTGCCCATCATAAGGAAAAGAGGATCCACCTAGGGTGAAATCAGAGCCCTTAGAAGGCAATTAGAAACCTTGCAACAAGAGGTTCAAGAAAGGGGAATTTGCATCAAAAGGAAAAGAAAGATAGTGAAGATGAAATGGAAGAGGAAATGGAAGAGGGAAAATAGGGATCAATGGCTCTAGTCTTGGAAACAATATTGTTTCGCGATCTCAAGCATTGGGAGCATGAGACTAAAATGGTAGTACAACTTTTTAGTGGGGAATTTGAATCTAGAAAAGGGTGATTGATTGGATGTCCGACATGGAGAATTTTTTAAGTTTGAGAAGATTGAGAGATCCTCACAAAGTGAGGTTTGCAAAGACAAAATTGAAAGGTCACGCCAATATATGGTGGAAAGAGGTTCAATTAGAAAGAGGAAGACAAGGGAAAGATAAAATTTCCAAATGGGACAAAATGGTGTCAAAATTGAAGAAACAATTTATTCCAGTAGATTATGAATTGGAGCTACTCAAGAAGATGCATAACTTGAGGCAAGGAATAAGGACAATGAAACAATACACAGAGGAATTTCAAAAGGTCTTGATTCGAACAGGACATTCTGAGGAAAATAAGGAGAAAGTTGCTTGGTATATTAATGGGTTGAAGCCAAGCATACAAGAAGAATTGGAACTAGTAAGAATGACCACCATTGAGGATGGTTATCAGTTTTCTCTAAAGGCTGAAGAATGACTGAACAAGAGGTTCGAGAACAAACAACAAGGTGGAGGTCATGGATGAAAGACTGGTGGATGGTCCTTATGGAGAGTCAAGAAATAGAAAGATCCTGAAAAAGAAAGGGGTGAGGCTCAGTGGCAATAAAACCAGAAGGGAGATAACACCTACCATCCTCATGATCAGAATAATGGAGACCAGAGAGGAAGAGGAAGATCTAGACGAGGACCGGGAAGAGGAGACTTTCATGGAACTTGTTTCTAGTGCAAAGAAGGACATAGAGCGCAGGTATCCTCAGCAACACATCAGGAAGAAGGAAAAATAGAAGACCTGAGGGGTAATGCAGAGTTGCACATGAAAGATGAGGAAGTACTTTAGAATCTTCACGATACGAGAGATGCAGAAAGAGGAGAGGTTCTTGTTACTAGAAGATCCTTGTTGAATGAGGAGAAGGAGACAACTCAAAGGAAGAATTTGTTTCCTACCAAATGTAAGTGTGAAGGTAAAGTTTGCAAAGTTATTATTGATGGATGTAGTACTGATAACCTTGTTTCAGAAGAAATGGTTAGTAAGTGCAGTTGGAAGAAGGCATGCAAACTATGCACACACAGTTGTTTTGGATTTTAAAGGAGACCATAAAGCCTTAGTAAATGAACAATTTATGGTAAAGTTCAAGATTGGGAATTACCATGATGAGTTATTATGTGATATTATGCCTATGGATGTTTGACATATGTTGTTAGGTAGACCATGGTAGTTTGATCGACAAGCAATACATGATGGACATGCCAACGCCTATTCTTTGACAAGGATGGAGTTCATCATAAGTTGAAGCCCTTGAAAGAAGCAGAGGAAAAGGGATGCAGTAATGCAAGAATTTGTTTGGTTGATGGAAGAAAGTTCTTAGAAGGTATGAAGCATGAGCATATGTGTTTTGCATTGATCCCTAGAATTGATAAGGAAGATACTACTGAGGTACCTATAGAGGTTACAGCTTTGTTGAATGAGTTTCAAGTTATTATTTCTAATAACGTACCTGAAGGTCTGCCTCCTGTAAGAAATATTAGTCATCAAATGGACATGATTCTTGGAGCCATTTTGTCGAATAAGGCAGCTCATCATATGACTCCAGTAGAGAGTGAAGAGTTGAATAGACAAGTACAAGAGTTGTGGAAGGGATTGATTCTAGAGAGTTTGAGTCCATGTGCAGTACCTACAGTACAAGCACCAAAGAAGGATGGAGAATGGAGGATGTGTACAGATTCTAGATCCATCAACAAGATCACCATCAAGTATAGATTCCCCTTGCCAAGGATGGATGACATTATGGATTGTTTGAGTGGATTTGAGTACTTCATGAAGATAGATTTGAAGAGTGGATATCACGAGATTCGTATTAGAGAAGGAGATGAATGGAAGACAACCTTTAAAACCAAGGAGGGCTTGTATGAGTGGTTAGTCATTCCTTTTGGGCTAACCAATGCACCAAGCACATTTATGCGGCTTATGAATGAGGTATTGAAAGAGTTTTTAGGAAAATTTGCTATCGTTTATTTGGATGATATTTTGATTTTCAGTAAGACATTGGAGGAGCACTTGATGCATATCCAAAAAGTTTTTGAGAAACTAAGGGAGGAGAAGTTGTTGATTAATTTGAAGAAATGTAGTTTTGTGAAGAGAGAGTTGGTGTATCTAGGATTTGTTGTCTCAACAAAGGGTCTTAAAATGGATCAAAAGCAGATGAAATCTAACATTGAATGGCCTACCCTGAGGAATGTTACAAAAGTAAGATCATTTCATGGTCTAGAAAGTTTTTACAAAAAGTTTATTAAGAATTTAAATAGTATTTGTGCACCTCTAACTGAAGCGATGAGAGGGGATAGAAAAGAGTTTAAGTGGACTACAAGAGTAGCCAAAAGTTTTGATATGTTGAAGAAGAAAGTTATAGAGCAACCTTTTTTGGAACTTCCAGATTTCAATAAGGTCTTTCAGGTAGATTGTGATGCTAGTGGCACTGCCATAGGAGTTGTTTTGAGTCAAGAAGGTAAGCATGTTGCCTATTATAGTGAGAATTTTAATGATGCTGGGCCAAGAAGAAATATTTTGTCTATGATTAGGAGTTTTATGCTATAGTTCAGGCTTTAAAGAAATGGAGACACTATTTGTTTCCAAAATAATTTGTTTTATATACTAATCACCAGGCTTTACAGTATCTCAATAGTCAAGGAAAGTTGAATCAAAGGCACTTAAAATGGGTTGAGTTTTTGCAGAGTTATACTTTTGTTTTGAAGCACAAGATTGGAAGGTCAAACAAAGTTGTAGATGCCTTAAGTAAAAGGTAGAATTTGTTGATAGAGATGACAATAGAGTTTTTTGGGTTCAATGAACTCAAGAGTTTGTATACAAAAGATCTAGACTTTGTAGAAGCTTGGAAGGCTTGTTTGGAACCTGTTACATTAGATAGAATGAAATGGTTGGATTTCTTAATCAAAGATGGGATGTTGTTTAAAGGAATCCAATTGTGCATTCCAAGAAGTTCTATGAGAGAGAATCTAATCAAGGAGAAGCATAGTGGAGGATTGGATGGACATTTTGGTTGAGATAATACCATTACTCTTGTCAGTGAGAATTATTATTGGCCACAATTATAGCAAGATGTGAAGAAGTTTGTACAAAGTTACAGAGTATGTCAGATGATGAAAGGAACAGGTCAAACTATTGGATTGTATCAGCCATTACCTGTACCTGAGAGGCCATGGGAGGATATTAGCATGGACTTTTTTCTTGGTTTTCCAAGGACACAAAGAGGGCATGATTCCATATTTGTGGTGGTGGATAGATTTTCAAATATGGCACATTTCATTGTGTCATAAGACAAGTGATGTTGTTCATGTTGTAGAGTTGTTTTTCAGAGAGGTGGTGAGACTACATGGTCTAACAAAGAGAATAGTTTCAGACAAAGATACCAAATTTGTTGGTTATTTCTGGAGGACATTATGGAAGAAGTTGAAGAAAGATTTGAAGTTCAGTTCTGCACACCATCCACAGGCTGATGGACAAATAGAGGTGGTGAATAGGAGTTTGGGCAACCTACTAAGATGCTTAGTTGGGGTTAAGCCCAAGGGATGGGATTTGATTATACCACAGGCAGAATTTGCTTACAACAATTTTGTCAATAGGAGCATTGGTAAATCACCATTCTAGATTGTATATGGGAGTAGTCCAAGAATTGCTTCTGAACTGAGAAAGATGGATAAGGGGGAGAAGAGTAGTGTTGAGGCTAAACATTTTGCTGAGCACCTGAAGAATTTGCACGAAGAGGTGAAGAAACATATCAATAAGATTAACTCACAATATAAGGCTCAGGCAGATCAAAAAAGGAGGTATAAGGAGTTCCAGGTAGGAGATGAAGTCATGGTTCATTTTTGAAAGGAAAGGTTTCCAGTTGGTACATACAATTAGTTAAAGATGAAGACGTTTGGACCATGCAAGATCCTGAAGAAGCATGATTCAGGGAATGCTTATGAGGTAGAGTTTCCTAGTGGAATAAACATTTCTCCTATGTTCAACATTGTTGATTTGACAGAGTATCATGAAGGTGATATAGAGGAGCATCCAATAAATGAACAATTGAAAATTCTAGCACCTACTTTAGAGAAGAAAGAGATAGAAGAAATCCTAGATAGCCGTGTGGGTAGAAGCACAAGAAATAGGAAATATGCAAAGTACTTGGTGAAATGGATAGGAAGTCATGTTGAAGATTCATCATGGTTGTCTGAGGTTGAGGTTAACCATCTTGGTTTCCCTCTAACTTCTGAGAAGTGACAGGGTCACTTTTCAAATTACCCTGGGTGTCTGATGTAGGAGCATCCAACGGTGCAGGGAAATATTGCATCACCCAAAAAAAATGTTTTCTTTATTTTCTTTAGTTGTTTGAGTCATATGATGACACTTAAGGGGTATAAGACTGTCAGGCATCAGAAATAGCAAAAAATGGGAACTTACTATTTTTAGTAAGTCGGCCAAAACGGGCTCATATGGACATGGAATTTTACCCCAAGGAGCAAAGTTGAAAAAAATTTCCAGTCGCGAAAGAATCACCTCAATACCCTGCACAATTTAGGAGAAATTAAAGTTTTCGTCCTAGGAAATTTCTCCAATGCAGCTTCAAATTCAGATATAAAAATTTAGAGGCCCTGAAACAGTTCAAAAAGTGGTTGAATTGACCTATGGTCAGGTTGCATGTTCTAGAGCTCGTCAAGAGCTTTCCAATGATATGCAATAATAAAAAATCAAACACTCTGATCAAAATTTATGGCTCCATGAAGTTAGTCCTCTAAAAAGGTGAATTTCATAAAAATTTCTTCCAGGCCAGAAATCATTCAGTAGAACTTTTGGTGCCAAAACAAAAAGGGGAAATTTGTACTTTCTAGAACATTTTAGGGCAGTTATTGGGGGAAATAAAAAGGGTTAAGTGGGGGTTGTAGAAGGTGGCCCTGATAGTGCAGATTGTGGCTCTGAATATTAGTTTTTCTTTTCAGAGTTGATTTTGTTGTAATGAATCAAGCCCATGAGGTTGTAGCATGTAAGCTTTGAATCTATAATTTCATTTTCTGAAAATAATTGAAAGTGAGTCCTTTTTTTGTCTCGCATCTTTTGTCTTGGTATTTGTTGTGATTTTTGTGGGTTATGGGCGTTGTGGCCCTCATCACTCCTAATGACTAATTTGAACCTTATTTTATTCCAAATTAACTATATTTGTTGAAGGAGATTAGAAAGGAAAGTTTAATGTACCACTTGATCATTTAATTATTTCTCAGTATTATTGTGTTGATAAATTTAGATTAGATTACCCAAAATTTATCATTGATTTATTCAGCTATACATATGTGCTCCTTATTTGTGTTCTTAGGATTTGGGGATCCTAACATGCAATATGCATCCATATATTTTAGCTTCCAATTCCTACGATTTGGTTCTCCATGGGGAATTAGTTAGTTTTCCTATTTTATTTATATTTTAGGCTTGATTACTAACATTTACATAGCTTTTCATTTGTATTTGGGGAACTTGTAATAAGACATTATCAATTTCTTTAGTGTTGTCCTTTTGCTAAATTCCCTTGCATTTGTATTCACCATTTTTAACATAAACACAAAAGTTTTATAGATGTTCTATGCGATTGTAATCCACCAATAAAAGTATCTTTTTACATTACTCACCTAATTTAATCTTGATTATTTTTTCATCAAACTTCTATCCATTTTTTTATGAAATAATATCTAAGTGATTGTTGCAATGCAAAAAAATTGTAAGAGATCGAATCATTTTATGAAATATTCTCTTCTATGGTATGCAAGAACTAAACTGTGTCATGCTTGGTTGGTACTAATTTACTTGTTTTGTTGAATACAAATTTTATTTTTACTTTCTCTTTAAGATTCATTTGTTAGAGCAATTTGTAAACGTAGTGTAGGAAATTGTATACCTTTACAATTTCACACTATGTTTGGGTCCCTTAATAAAATGGAATTAATAAACTTCTAAGTTTCCAAATTATGCATTCCAAAGCCTCATTATTCTCATTTCCCCAAAGGGGAACCTATATTTAATAAATAAAAATAATGTTTTAATCACACTAAAATGAATGTGTCTTGAAGTTTTGGGCTAGGACCCATTCACCCAGGGGAAAATGGATCCTCCTTAAGTCTCAGATCCCACTTTTTAATATTTTTTTGGTGGCATTTTAATGATTCAAATTTTATATGCAAATATCAGCTTTTGGAGTCTTTTTTTTTTGGAAATTAGATAAACACCTATAAATACAGTATTTTTATCAATTCAAATCTAAGCAATGTTATCTAGCATAAAGGAAAATTTCATATGAGAAAATATTATTGTCAAGAGCATTCAAGAGTAGATTTCCAATCACTTTTTTGCAGCATTCAAGATCCTATCATGATGTTCAAGCTTGTGTGTGTTCATGTCATCTTGTGAAGGCTAACATGCATTATTGATCCTAAATCATACAAGCATTTTTCAAGTGTCCAATTGAAAGAAAAGTAAGATATGAATTCCATGGAGTGATATGTTGATTTTAGTCCTCTAAGGGAAGCCATTAAAGGTTTGGTGAGTTGTAACCAGCTAGTGTTCATTCATCATTCCCTCCATTTATCAATTATCATTATCTTTCTATCAAGGTTTAATTACCAAACATGGGGTTTGACTAAGGAAAACTCCCATTCAAACAACCAATTTTTTTCCTCTTTTTATGTGCAAATTTATAGGTGAAATAAGGATTGAAAAAGATCCTAAGGAGCACATTTACAATATTTTCAAAGTTGTCACCATTATTGTCAAGTCATAGAAACTCACATATTTTATTTTCAGCCTTTTGACAATGGGACCTGTACAAAAAAGAAGCTCAAATCTAGTACCTAAGGACTTCCAAAACATGTTCTAGACCCCCCATCCAAAGCCCATTTTCCCTAGGGTAAACCTATCCTTCTACAATGCTTAAATCCAAATTTTTATGCTAGGTACATGTGTCTAGACCCTTCTCAAATCTACCTGCAAACTATGAAATTTATTTCTATAGCTTTGAGAAATTGCTTTTCATTGTCTAGGTCATATCATCTCATTAGTGTAGTTGTGTCAAATCCTTTCCAATTAATCTAAATCTATCCATTGGCTCAAGGAAACCCGAGATAGAATATCCAAGATTAGGGTTGACTCACCTTAGGGTTGAAAGTCAATCCTAACTCCTTTGTGATCTATCTCTCTCTTATTTCCTAATGAAATAGGAAAATAGGAGACACCCTTTTGTTCCTATGTTATTTGCATAAAGGACCTAGGAAATCCCCCTTATTTTTCTTCATTCAATAAATACCCATGAATTAGAGAAGATAAGATATTTTTTATCATAACATGATATGAAAAATCCAAAAATGATGATATCATAATTTTCCCATAACAAATCAAATTTTATTTTGGTGGTTCCATATGACTTTTATGATATAAGATTTGAAAGAAATATTGCAAATGATTCTAAGGCCAACTAATATTAAAAGAGGGCATCAACATTCATCAAAGCATAATTGAGACGGGTTTTTCTATCAAATGTTGTAGTTGAAAATTCCCTTGTAGATATGCATTTAAAATTTTCAAGAATAAAAACCATGAAGTTTTTCTCTAATGTTGGGGATTGAAGAGTTTCACACCATCAACCCATATTCAAATCTCACAAGACAAGGGCTCCCTTACAATGATCATAGAAACATGGAGATAGGGGTCACACTTATGGTAATACATGGATCACCCTATGTTTTTCCATGGGAGCACATTGAGGCAAGGTCAAGTGTAAACATATCAAGTAACCTATCCACCCCCCATTTACTCTATAAGTTATCCCATAATAACTCAAGGCTGTGTAAATTTTTGAAGAATTTACCTTAATTTTTAGGTCCTTGGGCATAGAATGAACAATTGAGTTGTTGAAAGATAAATAATTGTCATAGGTTTTAAACCCACTTTAAATGTTCTGCTAAGCATGGGGCATCTTAGGCACAACTACAGTTTATTGTGGTTCACCTTGTCTCTAAGAACCATACCCATATGAGATTATTTCCTCTTATAGGTGTGATCTAAGTCGTTGGGCTACTAATCACTTTGATATAAAAAAATGTCAAAGAATACACAAGGAAATTAATTTTTTTGATAATATTCCTTAAATGTGTGATCTCATGGACTAAAATGATTACAATATATGTGAAAACCTTTTTTTTTAGTAAGAATTGAAAACTTTTGAAAAAATCCATTGGGTAGTTGTAAATCTAGAATTCTAATGATATAATTCCTTTACCCATTATAAATCACATTTATTTTTTTATAGTTTAGTAATATAGGATCACAAAGTAATCTTGCAAATGATTCTAAGGCTAAATAATATTCATAGTGGGCATTCACATTCATCAAATGTTGTATAGTTGTAAATGGCTTCATAGATATGTATTTAAAATGTCAAAAATTGTAGCCCATCAAGTGTTGATCCAATGGTGGGGAGTGAGAAATTTTATACCATAGACCCATAATTAAATCCCTTTACACAAGGGCTCCCTTTTAGTGGCCATAGGAAACCTAGAGATAGGGGTCACACTTACGACAATGCATGGAAAAATCCCCACCCCTATGTATTTCCATAGGGGCACCTTGAGGTAAGGTCAATTGTAACCATGTTAAGGAGCTAGATGCAACCCCATTTCCTTTGTAAGTTTCCCCCTACTAGCTTAGGTTAGTGTAAAATTTATCAAGAATTTACTCCAAAGTCTTATGACCTCAAGCATAAACTGAACATTTAATCCATTCAAAGATATAGTAAATGGTCATAGGTTTGAAACCCATTTTAAATGATGTGCTAAGTATGGGGTAGCTCAAGAACAATTATATTTTTTAAGGATTTGTTTTATCTCTAAGAACCATCACTGTGAGATTATTGTTTCCAAGTAGTGTGGTCTAGGTCTATAGGCCACTAATTCATGTTGACATCCAAAAATTGTTGAATACACAAGGTAATTAAACTATTTTCCAATATGCCTCAAAGAGATGTGGTCTCATGACTATAATGATTGTATTATATGTATAATTTTTTTTTGATGAATATGCACTAAAAACATTTGATAAAGTTCAAGGGGTCGGTGTAAATCCTAATTTGATAATATTTACTAGTATTATTCTAGCTTATGCCAAAATGATAGCTTTTGAATAGGGTATGTTTTATCTTGAAATAATTGATCACTCTTCTAGATGAATCAATCCACTTCAAGTCTAGGTAATTTTAATTTACAAAGATTGATGGATCAACTCATCAAAAAAGAGTGAATGGTGATAGGCCAATTGTTAATAATGGACAATCTCTTCTTCACTTTGGGTTTAGTTGGACCCACAAGGGTGCTCCTAAAGGTATCCTTAACAAGATTAATCGCAATTAAAGATAAAAAAATAAGCAAACATGTAGTATTATCTAGTATATGGCTAGCCCCAAAAAGTTATCAATAGACCAAGGAATAGCCTACTGCACATACAACCTCTATTAAGTTGATGAAAACATAGAAGACATGATTGTTTAAGAGTTTAAAAATTCTTGAAGCTTGATGGAGATGTTTCCCTAGGAACAGTACTAAATGATTAAATGAACATAAACTAGTTCCTAAGTTCCTACACTACTGATGAATGTTATTTTCAATTTTAGGCATATTTTGGATCATTATTTCTTGAACATGTACATAATCATTCCTCTTCATACTCTAGAAATCAATTTATAATATTAAAAAAATAATTATAAAGAACGATTTAGAATTCTCTAACATGTATCTAATCTCAACTACATTTATAGAAAAAAAATGTGGCAAGAGAAAATACTATGCCAAGAACCTATCACACTTTGTTTCTTAGAATTTTCTATGAATATATACAAATGACCAAGGAGAAATTTAGTTACAAATATTTTCTACGTATTAGCTACCTCTTTGTGATTTATAAAATGAATTACTCAAATAACAACTGGACTTGCAAGATTTGGAACGCTAGAAGCTCTTTGACACTTGAAATCATGTAAAAATGAGAAATGATTGATTGCTAGAATGACAAGTGAATTGATATTTATAAACCTATGCTTGGTCATTTAAATCTCATAGGAATTTGACTAAGAATAAGATTTCATAAATATTGTGTAAAGTGTAAGTACACAAATATGAGGCTCCAAAAAGTGTCCACCCCACTTTTTTTCCCCATAGAGACCATAATGTGAGCACGTTATAACGTGCTCACATTATAACATGAGTGCAAATTTTTTTTCTAATGATAAAAATAACCAACACAATCAAAACTTTAATTTTGATTGTTGCCCAAGTAGCCAAGTCACAACCTACAACAATTTAAAGTTTTCTAGCATTGTGGGAGAGATCTTTCATTGTCGTA
This sequence comes from Sequoia sempervirens, assembly GCA_007258455.2. Classification (NCBI taxonomy): domain Eukaryota; kingdom Viridiplantae; phylum Streptophyta; class Pinopsida; order Cupressales; family Cupressaceae; genus Sequoia; species Sequoia sempervirens. The sequence goes on along the minus strand of VDFB02000363.1, from coordinate 110,760,978 downwards.
AGTTGACCAAATCACCACCAAAATTCTGCCACAATGTCACCAAGGTCAAAGAGATAAGTTTTTTTAGTTTTCTAGTGTAAGAAATTGCTTAATTAAATAGATTGGGTTAGTAATTTGAGTGGATTTTTTAAATTTTCAAGAGTTCATAATGCACCACCTATTGATGAAAAAATTAATTCACCTCCTCATCAAAACCTTGTTGAAGAACAACCACAACAAACCCCCCTTTAAATCCTCAAAATCCTCTCGGAACACAAGAAAACATATTAGATCAAATAAAAAATAATAAAAAAGAACTTGAGGGAATAATTGCAAGGTTGAAATATCCAACAACAAAAAACTCACACATGTTCACCCTTGCCAAATTAGTACAATCCATTGCCACTCACATAATATCGGTGAGTGGGTAAATCAATAGTTGGTTCAACAAGAGGGAAGAACTAAAACAATTTTATACAGACAAACTATCTTATGAGTGTAGCATCAAATTGTCAGTGCCCTTAACAATTTCACACTATGTTTTTCTCCCCTTTAAGGTATCAGACCTAAATAAGCATTCAACTTCCTAAATTATGAATTCCACAACTTATTTTAAATATTTTATGACAATTTGTAAGAGTAAAAAAAATGTTCTCATTTAATACTTTTTCCTCGACTTTTAAAGTTTTTGAAAATAGGGCTAGGACACTAGCTTCTAGTGTGCTTATGTCCCCTTATTTTTGGCTCCAAATTCAAATATGTCAATTATGACACTTTAGTATTTGAAATTAAAATACTTAAATTTGGTTGTTAAGATTTACTTTTTAGGAAATTGAATAAATCCCTATAAATATCTGGTTATTGCATCATTTCAAATCTAAGACACACAATTGAGCAAATACTATTGTCACTTGAGCACTATTGAGCATTCAAGAGCAACATTTTCAAAGAATTATCATAGAAATTCAAGATCCAACATCATGTCCAAGTTTATGTGTGTTCATGTTACTTTGTGAAGGCTAACATTGTTGTAGGTCTCCAAGCATCCAAGCAGTCAAGCATTTTCAAGAAAATCTATCAAGCAAGATCTAAGATCCTTGAAATGATGTGTGTGACTTCAGTCCTTCAAGGAAGCCATTGAAGGGTGGTGAGTTGTAACAAGTGGTTCATTCATCATTTCCTTCCTTTTCATTATCGATTTATCATTGATATTGCCATTGTGGAAGTGAAAACACTAAAATGGGGTTTGAATGAGGGAAGACCCTAAAATGGCACAATATTTTACCTCTTGTGAATGTGCAAGTTATTGGTTGAAGAGGATCAAGGGAAGTTTGAAGAGGTTTTCTTCATTGTTTCATTCAAAACCCTAGTCCTTGATAACCCACAAAAAGTCAATTACAACATTATTTGGAAGTGATATGGATAGTTTGCAAGCAGGAAATATAAGTACAGATCTGACATTAGAGGACTATGAAAAATAGATCCAAAAAAGTCCTAATAGGATAGTGACACCCCTGACACCAACATCTCAACAATTTTTGTTGAAATTTATACTATAGGTGCACAGTGTCATCCTCTTTCTATTTCTGGTGTCTAGTTTTCTTTGTGATATTCTAGATCTATTGTTTCTATATAAATGTGATAATTTGCATTATTATGACAATTAGATCATTGCATCTCATAATCCCCTATATGAAACATTTTGGGAAAGGTGTCAAATCCACAAAGGGTTCCCTTTCCCTTTCATTTCATTTTAGTGAACCCAACATGTTAATATTATATACCTTCAGAATATTCACCCAAGATCTAGGTTTTGCATGTTATTTTGTTGCATTTTTTCATCTTTTTTGTCATAAAAAGCATAAAAATAAAAAAATTACATTCATATTGCATTGATATGGTTTGTTTCAGTCATTTTAGCTTAGATCTACATTTAAAATTGTATTTATGTTACATTAGGTTATTTAAATCTGAAAACAAAATAAAAAGTGTCATTTGCATCCATTTAGGTATCTTGCATGTTGTTAAAAAGTGAAAAAAAATTGCATAGTTTTATTTCATGCTTGCATCAAATCATCATTTTTAGAATCTTGCATCTTTATATCAATCAATTCATCCTAGATCTGAAAATTGCATTCAAAATTTGTCATTCATCATTCATACATTTGCATATTTACATTTTTCATTTACATAGTCATAAAACCACTAAAATCCAAAAAAATATTCACTAACAAAAATATTTGCACACAAAATTGGGAACATTAAATAGTATTCAACACACTAAAACCTTGAATTTTCAAACACCGTATCTAGGATGTAGGCACCGTAGAACCTTTTTCCTACATTTTGTGCCTAAAATTTGCATCATATCTCTGTCTTTGTGTTCTCTATTGCATTATACTATCTGAATTATGTTTTTGTATTTCCAAAATTGTCATTTGCTTTCAACATTGTTGTATGTTTGCATTCCTCAATTCACAATCTTAAACTTAGTAAAATCTACAAACTAATTCAATGTTTTACATGTTTTCAACCACTCATAGAAATATTAAACAACATAACAGATAGTCAAAATAATAGTTTTGTAAAATCTTTCCTAGGAAATAGGCACCCTGGGCGCCTTGTCCTACCTTTCTGGCTCAGATTCCTGTGATAGAAATTTCTTAGAATTTTCTATCTAGATCTGTGATCTGATTTTTAGGTACCTATTGCATAATAGCTTGAACCTTAGTAAATTCATTATATCACCATGATGGCTGGATTCTTTGTTAAGTTTGTGACCTCTTTGAAATCTTTGGTTGATGTTTCAAGTTGCATGTTTGTGATGATCCTAATTCAATTGAAGATATATCAATGATCCTTCACCTACCAATGCATGTATTTATGAGGTGGATATCTTGGGACAAGATGAAAATAGAATGCATGAGTTCATACAATTATTTTTGTGTAACCTTGAGAACAATGCAACTTTTTATCCTTCAATGCAAAACCCTACTATCCCATATCAAAAACATCCTACCATACCACCACTTGAAATGTTCACTCTTTTACATCCCGAAAGTGAGTCACAAATCATACCTCAACCAATGCACATGGAAGCACCTATCAATAAAAATCTCAAGGAAAGCACATTATCCAACCCTCCTGTTGGAACACAATGATCTACTGAGAGGGTGGGGTGAATCAGTAGATACTAAAATTTTTGCTTCAAAACCTTTATGAAAATTAATTTCTTAGCTCAAATACTTTGTGCAAATTTCTTACCCAAACTTTTATTGTGTAGATTGAAAACTAAAGAATGCAAACATAAACATGCAATCAACGCAAATTCCCACAACACCAGATATACGTGGAAAACCCAAGATGGGAAAAACCATGGTGACAAAGGTTGCTTGAGTCTACTGCTCAAATCTAGCATCACAAAAGAAATCTCTATTACAATGTTTTAAGGCTATAACCCAAGGAAGCATCAACTACCTAATTTAGAAGCAACTACTTCAAGGATGCAACAACACCCTAATATGAGCTACACATTAGTTCATTGAGGCAACCACCTGTGTGATAATAATTTCATATATGCATACATTGGTTATGCCTAACCTATAATGCATCATTACATTCAGTACATTGTTACACTTACTACAACTCACACTCTGTTGTTGAAGCTACACTCTCAGGAACACATCTATGCTCTGCACTCTCCTTTGCACATAGATCAATCATTGTTTTATCTTGCTACTCTGCTCTTCTTTCCCCTTCTGCAATGTCTCATAAATCTACACCATACACTCTCTTCTCTCTCTACATTTGTTGCACATAGTAATACATAACTCTGTTCAACACCTTGTGCACTTCCATACTTCTCACTCACACACTCAATAGATATAACAACTAAGACAATCTTAGATTGTCTTCTTTTTGCTTAACTCCACTGATCTACAATCTATTCCTTGAGATTCTCTCAACCGTCCATATCAACTCGTGCATCAAATTAGGGTTTCCCTTCCTTGCAAAATTCACCAACAAGCTGTCAGTTTATCGATCCACGCACCTATTGTATAGATTCACTAAATCTACTAAACCAGACAATCTACAAAACTCTAAACCTAGAACACATTAAATGCATTCTCTTGACAATGTAATATGATCATGATCTCGATCACCTATTAGGGTTTCCTTCACTTGCAAACTTTACTAGCAAGCTACATCTACATCGAGCTACACACCATCATCATAAAGACATCTAATAAGGTTCATTAGATAGTACCATAACTTTGCATCGAGCCACACAACATTTAATTCTGGTGCAAAGAATTTTCCTTCATTCTCTTCATGTCGAACCCTAAGAATCAAATATGCATTCAATGCTCTCTTATGATCCTTCAGTCTGATTTTGATCTCAATTACTTTTGCAATCTATATCGCCACCCTAAAGATCAAATCTTCATTTTCTTTGCTCACTTGTGCAATTACAACAATAAATTCTTTCTCCTGTGTCGGTTTGTAGTTCAAACCCTCGTTCACACTTGTCATAGTCATTTCAGATCTCTGCATTTCAATTTTTTCCATTGATCTTCTCCTTTCCCACCCTGATCCTGCGCTTTCCATTCACTTTCACAACTTTAAATCATGACCGTCTAATAAGCGGTCATTCAAATCTCCTATGTTGATCTATCATATTGCTCTATCAGAGAGACGTGCTTCAAGGTCATGCCGATACACCAATGTCACTATGATAAGAACCGCCTTCGAGTGTATGGGCCAACATACCATTTTTCTTCCATGTCATCACCACATAATTCACAACAACAATGTGAATTTTCACACTAAGTAATCATTCTTTGCCACCTGTTAGCCTTCTTCACAACTGAGTCCCACTGGCTTCTCACCTTATCGCTTTGTCGAAGGGATATCATTTAGACTCCCACTGATACATCAAAGTTACACTGATGAGATAGCCATCAGGTTATCGATGAGACATCAAATCCACTCCCACTGATATAAGGTTCTCACACTGATACCATTCGCTACTGTAGACTAGTGGTCCCCATGCCATCATGTCACCGCATGTCACCATCCACTATCGCTTCCTACCATGTGTCATCCTATCATTCACTCTCTTACTATAACATGGATGCATGTCACTTACCAAGTCTCACTGCCATGTCCACCTTACTGGGTCCCACAATTGGCATCCAATCTCTCATTTCCCTATCATTGGGACTAGCTCAATAGTCCTATTAATACACTAATGTCTCATTGATGAAATAGTCATCGGGTTGTTGGGGAGACATTTGAACAAGTCCCACTGACGATCTTCAGTCACACCAATGAAGACCATTGATGACATCACCTATCCACTACATCACCATGTCCATATACACATCACCCTTACCTTATCGAGCCTTCCATCAGCATTACATTCTTCCATCACCATATTGAAGGGACGAGCTTCATAGTCCTAGCAATATCACTTTTTTCACTCGATGAAGGTTATCAGATTTTCTACATCGAAGGGACTGCCTTAAGATTCCTACCGATGATGGAATGTCACCCCAATGAAAACAAAAACACCAAGAACACGATTCCAATTTGGGGTCCACATATTGTTGTCTCGTGACCACATCATCACCATTTCACTGCTATGTAATCCACAACAAGGATGTGGATTACCATTCACCCAATCTTGTCATGCCATGCAGCTGCTTTGTCATCACTGTCACCTACATCATTATCACTATGTCCCACACTAAACGCTACCTTCCCATTGCTCTATCAGAGAGACACAACCAAAGTGTTAGGGTTAGAAATAGCAGATATCTAACAATTAAATGTAGATTTAATTAATAAACAAAGAAACTAAAACACACACAGAATAAATCTTAACACAGAGAATTTAACGTGGTTCACCCAATCTGGGCTACATCCACCAAACCGCAACCATCCAATACTTTTATTATCCAGTAAAACCCTATTACAATCTTGCGAATAATCACATTTTTCATCATATAGTAATACCCATCCAAACCCCTTTTTAACAAGCTTAGAAGCTTCTAGATTTTAGGGTTCTACAAAATCGGATTTTTCCTTTTTCATTGATTTTTTCCTTTTTCAGTGACCCCGGCAAGGATAGGGGCAAGGGTGTACAGTATACCATGGGCTATACAGTATAGCATGATCAGTCGCCACATACCAACACAAAGTTCTCACCGATGTCGTCCAGTCTTGTCGATAATGCTACCAAAACCCTTATCGCTCCATTGCTAAGTCACTAAACAACTAAACTTTAGAACCTTTTTGTTAGAGGTTACTAAGTTATGAAAACCCTTGACTTTCTGACATATAGCTATCGAGTTGTCGAAGAGAGTCCAAGATGACTCCTAGTGATACACTAGTGTCCTTCTGATCTAGAAGATGTATAACCTTAAAGCATTAGGCAGAGGGGTCAGTCACCTCCACAAGATGAATAACATAATTTATTACTTATGTGACCGATTACCTTCTATTGATAGTCAACACTGAAATAGAACAATTTGAGGACACCATGATTGAAAACACATTAGGGTTTATTTGTAAACCCTGATATCACTTGAGAGCATAAATAATGCATCCTTCACTTTCTGGACCTACAGAGCACATCACTAGAATTCTCTCAAAAAAACCGCAATGAATATGTATCTTATTTCCTCCTCTACTATATGTGAGACTGCAACTTCATGACAACATTTGCAAGATATGCACTTTAGCATCATCCACCAGCCACACACACTTCCAAACCAGGTTCATTTCTCTCATGTTCATCCTTTTTCATTATGCCAACATCTTCACTGCATGAGAAACTCCATTTCATCTCTTGTCATCATGTTAACAATCTCCCTTGTATAATTTTCACTTTTGACATCAATGACAACATTATATGCTTTTGCACAACATCAGCACACTTCTCCTCTAATCCTCTTTTGACATCAATGACAACATATTCCAACACCTCCATCATATGAGCATAAAGTTACCAACACAACAACTAGCTTGGAACAAACTTATGGAAAATGCTTTAGGATTTTGAGAAATCAAGGATGTGACATTAAGAATGAACATGAAGTTCATTCTCTCTTAGAACAAATACAATCTGAATATACAAAAGGATTTCATTACCAAGATCATCCACCTTCATCCCAAAAGGTTGGTCAATCAAGTAAGAAACACAAGCCTTATAAACCTAAGAATCTACCATTTCTTCATACTAGAACCATGACCGAAAAGGTATTAGATAGGTTGGTAGACTATGGTTTAATCACATTACCACCTATTCATGACCAAGGAGATAAGAAAGGAAAGAGTACAAAAATGTATTAAAATTGCATACAATAGAACACTTGGGCATCTTATCTATGAATTTTGTTCATTAAAGAAGGATTTAAGGGAAGTTGGTCCTTATACAGATCAATATGAACATGCCATAGATTAAAATTTGTTAGTTTTACTCCTTTCCATGTGATAGTTGTAGTATCAAAGTATGCTCAGTACTGCATGCATTAGATTTTATGTAAATCATCTTTCTTGCAAGGAGTTAGGTAGCATATCATCATTTATTTTAGGCTCACCTTTGTCCTTACACTTGAGGGGCAAGGGTTTAGGTAGCCTTGTCCTAGGTGTATTTCTTTTGAGATCCCTCTACTTCTCCTTCAAACATTAGTGAGGCAAGTACACTAACATTTTAAGGGGGGCATATGGTCCCCTGCTCATTGTTCTCATGGTCCCTTCTTAGTGATGATAACATACATCTCCTAAGAAGTGTGACTTTTTTTGTCAAAGTTTGGCTTTCTTGATTTATTTTAGTTTCTCCTTTGTGGTGATATTAGGATTGATGTCCCATAAGAGTGTGAATTTTCTTGGCATATGATGTTCTCATGGTGGTAACACTATGACTAGTTTTCCCTAAGGTGTGATTTTCTATTCCTTGGATAGTTCTCTCTTGGTGGTGATATCTAGTATGATATTCCACAATGTGTGACCTTTCATGTATTAATCAAAGCTCCTTTGATCATTTTTTATTGTTACCTTTTGTGGTGATGTTATTACAACATCTCTTTAGGTTTTGGAATTGTCTTTTAAGTTGTATTTCATGGAACCTAGCATAACATAGCTTGCTAGCCAGGTGAAACCCTTTTTTTTTCACGGAACCTAGCATAATACAACTTGCTAGCCATATTTAACCATTTTATTTTTTATGGAACCTAGCATAATATAGCTTGCCAGCCATGTGGAAATATTTGGCATCACTTTGTTCATAGGGGCTGATGATTTTGATCATTTTGTAGTGTAGTTTATCAAGGTTATCAGGGAGTATAATTCTTGGTATGGTTATGAGAACACCTTGTAGACCTAGTGTGCATTTCTCATTTTGCTACCTATTTTGGGAGCTCACCTAGTGAATATTAGACTTCACTAGCCTATGTATCTTCCCTATTTTTTTTCCACCTATAAAATATCATACTTTTGTATTGTGTGAGTCATAAACATTTTTGTATGGCCACTAGCATAATACAGCTTGTTAGCCCATACCCCCTTTTCCTTCTTTTTGTATTTACTTTGACATTGTATGTTTCCGTATCTTGTCTTGTTGTGTACAATGCATGTGTGTTCCTTTGTGCCTATGTTGATTCTCCATGGGATCTTGGATCCTAGGGGCTTGGCAACCTCCTTGATCCTTAGTCATCCAATCTCTTCAAAATTTGTACAATTGGACCCCTCTTGACTTATATTTCTCTACTTTAGTGTGATTTTGAGAATAAGTTCACACTCTCACTAAAGTGGGGGCTAAATGTAGTGCCATAAATTGTCACCCTTGATAATTTCACACTATGTTTTGCTCCCCTTTAAGGTATTGGACCTAACTATGCATTCAACTTCCTAAATTATGCATTCCATAACTTATTTTAAATATTTTACGATAATTTGCAAGCATAAAATAAATGCTCTCGTTTAATACTTTGTCCTCAACTTTTATTTTTTTTGAAAATAGGGCTAGGACATGGGCGCTTAGGATGCCTATGTCCCCCTATTTTGGCTCCAAATTTAAATATGTTGATTGTGACACTTTAGTCTTTGAAATTAAAATACTTAATGTTAGCTATCAAGATTTTATTTTTGGGAAATTATATAAATTCCTATAAATAACTAGTTATTGCATCATTTCAAATCTAAGACACACAATTGGGAAAATACTATTGGGTCAGTGTAGGATCATGGGGGTCCAAACTAGGCCGTTAAGTGGGAATAAAAATTTAGAAAAATAATGTTAGACAACCTGGAGATACATGAGGCACTGAACATAAAAAACATGTCTCCTTTGGATAATAGTGATAAATCAGTTGCTAGTGAGAAGAAGAATGAATGTAAATCTGATACTGTAGACAAGGACAAGAATGATGAAAAGGCAAAGGATTGCATTGGTGAGAAGGAAAACGCTTTGTAAAATAAATATGTTGATGAGAAGTTGGTTGGAGATTCCTTTGAAACCTCCAGAGATTCCTTAAAGGGATTATTATGCATGCAACTCCAATTCCAACCTATTTTCTACATAATTACTACAAATCCCAATGCAGCAAGGACAAGTAGAAATGGACAAAATTTCTCTACTGCGCAAGTTACAACTACGTGATGCATTACATGCCTCTGCAAGAAAAGAAATTTTGCAAAAACATTAGAAGAGCATGGAGTTAATATATGAAGCAATGAAGATGTTGTAGGAGGGTGTACCCGATGTAAGTATTAACAATTCATTAGCCAATGTACAAATTTTAAAACTTTTATTTGATTCTTTTAATGATTATTCTGGTACTCTTGAGCAAAACTTGGAAAAGGATATTAATAAAAGGGTGAATGATAGAAGGTTGATGGATATGAGAGAAAAGTGTGCTACTACACATAATAAATTTCAGAACAACCTTAAGGATGCATAGAATTGTGTTGTTGAGGCCAATGATTTATTTGAGTTTTGAATTAAGTGACCTCATTTAACAAAGAACATAAAGGTTGATATGGACTCCATTGAGTCCCAAATTGATAAGGAATCTGGTGCCCATGATCTGGTGAATGATGTAGATCCAAATCCACAAGAGTAATAATTGAAAATCTACATGAACAATTCTTCTAGCTACAAGAGCAAAGAGAAAATATCATAGTGCAATTTCGACAACTCAAAGACCTAGTGAATGTAAAGTTCACACCTATATTTGGTGCTTTGACTAGTGCAGAGAAATTAGTAAAGTCAAATCCGGTACTTAGTACTCTAGATGAAGGAGAAGAACTCGTGGAGTTTGAGGCTATGAACTACATGATTGGAATGTCCAAGAAACATTGGGAGGATGGTAAGAAAGACTAGCAGATGCACCTTGCAAAATTGCAGGAGTTATACACTTCTTCCAGTTAATTTGTATATATTTCTTTCCTATTTATGCATTTTAGATTCTATTGAATATATGTGGATGTTAGAGGATAATGTTTCAGTGCCAATTTTGATTTAGTTTGATGGATAGCACTATTAGGGGGAGTTGGTCATATTTTTGGAGTTTGTTACTTGCATGTTTACATGTATATATCAGTTAGGGGGGCATATGTGTAATTCAGTGAAGATTTGGTTGATAACAATAGTACATGTGAGCAAAGAATAGAAACTATAGTTTGTGCCCTTTTGTCTAGATGTCAAAGGGGGAGATTGTTGAAAGTTTGAGTTTGTCATTGATATGCTTGTTGGCAACATGACCATCAAATATATGATGTGTCGATATAGTGTTGTCATTGATGCCAACTAAAATGGTGAAAAATGGTGGTGCGGGGAGAAATGGTGCTTTCTTTCACTTCTAGGGTTTTGGACCTAAGAGGAGAAAGACCAAATAACACTTTTCAACACTTCACTAAAAAACAAACACTTGAGATTTCAATGCAAAGGAGATTGAAATCTGAGAAAGGGAAGGTTCTAGGGATTGAATTGTAATGTCTAATGAGGGGTTTACCACCAAGTATAAACTTGGAAAAGAATTTTTATGAAAGCACGGTGTGATATGCAAACAAATGCTAAATGACCTAAAAAATGCTCTAAAAATGTAAAAAAAACATAATAGAAAAGCAAGAATGCAGATGGTGTGCACCTAGAAACCCTGAAGAGACTAGAAATAGCTTTGAAATTCTAGAAATCTAGACTTTTTATGCTACTGGGAGTCATTCGCCAACTTGGGAAAATCAGTCCTAGATCATGGTTTCTACACGAGAGTTTATTTTGGGAAAAAGGGTATTAGAATCTAAAAACAGATCTGACAAACAACTACAATGGGACTCATTCACCACTCTTGGTGAATCAGTCTTGTTTCAATTTTCTAAAAATTCAAGATTCTGATCTGCTCTCTAACACCTGTTCTTTCCTTCCAATCTGAGTTCCAGGTCTGAATTTGTGAAAAAAAACTACAAAACAAAACTCAAATTAATTTTCTAGTGGGGGGTTTTCCTCGATCAAATCCCTAGTTTGGTGATTAAACCTTGGTAAGAATAATGAAATGTGTATAAAAACCCTAGCCTTAGATGTGTTAAAGATTAGGAGATCTAAGACATGTTGCAATCCTATTCTAATGTGCAAGAATATGATGCAACAATGGAAATGCAAATATGAACAACTCACTTGTGATGGTCTTCAATCACCCCAAGTGAACTCTAACAATGCTTGTATCTTCCTTAGGCTAAATTTAGAGTGACAATGGAAGATGGAATCACTTAGGAAACAAGTCTTTAGGATTGGCTTGATGGCTCATTGCATCTCCCCAAACTAGAATCCATCATGATTCACAATAGGAATCCATGATCAACCCTTGACAATGCTAGATCTTGATAGAAAGTGAGCTTGAAGACCTGCAAAATACTCTAATATTGCTCCAATGCTTCAACTTTGCTTGCTTTTGGAATTAGGATGCTCTTGTGGAAGATTGCTTGAAGACTCTTAATGCTTGATGCTTGCTCAAAGTACTTAGAGATATGCTTGGCTTATGAAAAATGACTTAGAAGCTTGCTTTTATAGGAATTGTCACCTAATTGACTGTTATTTAGACCTCAAAGGCTGAAATTTACCAAAAATATGAATTAAATTGATGAATTCCCACCCAAATGTGAAAAAGACCCCAAATGGGACTCATTCACCACCCTTTGCGAATGGGTCCCACCAAAGGGGACTCATTCGCCTAAGGTGGCGAATGAGTCCCACCTAAGGTTTTTGAGTTAGGTTTTTGGGATTTGAATGTTTTAAATGTTTATTGTTGAGATTTAAGTGATTTTATATGATTTTTGAGTGGAATGAGCCTTGAGATCCAAATTAATGGGTCCTAGGGGCCTATAAATAGTGATTTTAAAGGGAAATTAATGCAAGGGTGACAAAATAGGTCCAAATTAAGTGTGAAATTGCCTCTTTCTTCAAGAGTGCACAATTTTCTACACTACATTTAGCCCCCACTTTAGCGCCCATATGACTTTATGTGCATATGTAAGCTAAAGGAATCCAATAATTACTTTTGTTTCATAAAAGGATACACATATAAGTTCAATCATGATACTAGAGAATGAAGCCCCCACTGTAGTCCTCTAGAAAACCACAATGTTAGGAACCACATCCTACAACACGAATCTGTTAGCTATCCAAAAATCCTTTTATCAAATTTCTAACTAGAAATCACATTCGAGGGTATATGCATGACCCCCTTGATTTCACTTGCTTTACGGAGGTGGAATCAAGGTAGCAATCTAGCCACATTGAATGGGGTAAGTCATACCATAGGGAATTTCCAAGTACCATTCCACATGATGATAGACGGTAGATGATGTCGAGAGTGGAATCACGATGTCAATATAATGAATGACGTTGAAAATGGAGTTCACTAGCACTCGTTATGTTGATTTTAATGAAATGTAGTTTTTAACTCGAATATAGGGCGGGTGTACGAAGTTGGTCGCACTTTTGTGGCCAAATGGGAAAAAAATGGGGAAACACATAACGCGCCCGCGTTATAACACGAGTGCGTTATGTGCTTTTAAAAGAAAAAAAAAGTGAAATGTGTATCATTTTCTTTTCACTGTTTCTCAGCTCTGCCTGCTGCCAAAAACCCTCATTTTCGTGCTTTCATTGGCTCTAGGGAGGGCTGGCTTTTTTGCAATTTCAAAAAACATTTTTCTTTTTTACGGATTGGGCCAAATGAAGAGATGCATGGGAGGTAAGTATTGTTTACTATTTGTTTTGAATTTGTTAGTTTGAAATTGATTTTGTTTGTTTTAGGTTAGATTTGATTATTTTTTTTAAATCTGTAGGAAATCCTGCAAATCCTCAACAAGAAGAGGAGGTAAATCATCAATAGCAAAATCCTCAACAAAATCAACCTCAACAACAAAATCAACCTCCCCCACCATTCTCTCAATTCCCTCCTAGCACTCAAGAAAATTTGAGTGAAATTGAGAACAATAGAAAACAACTTGAGGATCTTATCAGTAGTTTGAGTGATCCAAATGCTTCAACCACAAAAAGAATACTTCTAGCAAATTCATTGAAAGACATGTTAAAAAATGTAGATGCAATCACTCAACAAATATCTAGATGGCAAGATAGGAGGCAGACAACTAGGGCATAATGTGCAGACAAATTATCATATAAACAAGTAAAAGATTTAAAAATTACTAAAGGTGATTTGTGCTCTCTATTCACTAACCCTAAAACAAATCAAAATCTTACCCTCAATGCAAAGAGGTTTCCTATTCATTGGTGCCACCACCAAGAGATTAAGAACCATTTTTATGAAAGATGGTATATGGTCTTTGATTACCCACCGTGCAATAATTGTGAAGTCCCCCAATATTTTCTTAGGAAACTATACATTGAGTTTGTATTGAACCAAATCCAAAATTATTTTGATATGAGGGAGTTCCAGGGAGAGGTGGGGGTCAGCTCAGGATAGGCCCGGTGCACAGTCGGATCCTATGCGGCAAGGGAGATGACCTCTTGCTAGGCTGCCTCATGAGCAGATTGTGATGCCTGTCATTGTGAAGGAGAGTGCTGACATAGAGACATTGCAGGCGATCACAACTTTCACCCAGAGTGTCATCCATCACACTAGCCCTATTGTACAGTGCCATAAAGGGGAGTCTTTAGGTGGTGGCCTTCAAACCCATGTGTGTTAATCTTGTGGGGTGACTTGTTCGTGTGACCCTACCAGAACTCAAGAGTGTGCTACGCAGGATCCATATGCTACTACGCAACCTGATCCGTATGCATCTACGGGGATGGAGAGGACGGTTGACATTTTGCATGATGAATATGGCATTGACACTCAAGTAAAATTAAGCATGTTCATTGAATTTAATTTATTAAATTTTGATTGTGAAATGCAAGATTAACTAATTTAGTTTTATTATTTTAATAAAATTGCAGGGTCACAGTGTAGAGACTAGATACACCAATCATCCACCTACTTATTTTTGTAGTACACCTATCGGTGGGGTATGTAAAGTTAGTAAACAATTATAAATTTATTACGTGTTAATAGCATTGTTTTACGAATGGTATTTTAATATGTGATTCTAGATGTTGAATAGGGTACTGTTGGAGGTTTCAAGGAAACACCTCTGAGTGCCAGTAGATTTGATCAAACGTTCACGGAGGTAATATAGAATTTAAAGAGAACTTAAGTAATGAATTCTAAGTTTAATAGATTTGTGTAGTTTATATTCATATTGTTGACCTTACATTGCATTACACAAATCATTCAAAATAAAAGCATTGTAACTTCAAATTCGATAACTAATAATCAGAAATATATCTGTTTAATACTTGTACTCAAAATTTTGTTCATTAGATCTCATACATTATAAGTCATCACATGGATCGCTATTGTAACTTTTGTGCGATTGAATAATTTGTTGTTTTATTTTCAGATGTTGGTGATAGAAACACTGCCAAACGTTATGAGGGAAATGGATATTGGTGTTTCCTCTGCTATACAATCCTTGATGGCTCTGATAGGGGAGGTATGAGGCAAATTACTAAATTTCAATTTACATTCATCAAGTTATAGATGAACTAGTTCTAGTGAAAATCAAACCATTATCGACCATAGTTTAACTCATTTGGATGGTTTATACAGGCTTGGAGCATGCCTAAGACATGCAAATATTTCCATTGGAGAGAGTGATCGCGGAGTATTTAATCGAAGTGATTATTTGTTAAATATATCAATTTTATAATGTAATTTCTATATATTAATATCTTTACTTTATTGTAACCGCTGAAACTTCACCGTGGCTAAACACTAGAGGAGGAGTGTGAGCACCATAAAGACATTGGTAAACGGGTGACATTTAATTTTATCGCCATCGACGCTTAGCAAAGGGAAAGAAAAATTGTATTTGAACCGTGAGCATGGAGAGAAATGAATTTTGAACGCGACAGAGTCTTTTGTTGTATGCCTACATGGCAATTTTTACATATTTTGTATTAGGATATATTTGACATTGAATGCCTATATGGCATTCTCGTAGCCTATATGGCTATTTTGTAACTATATTTTACACTTATATCGACATAAACATTGATGTACGCTAAGACATGGCTATTTGCTTAATACAAATCTTTCTTTATCGATGGTGTCCATATTTGCAAATTATAAATTCATGGTTCAATAGATATGAGTTAATGTAGTATTCAAGGTATACTTTACAACTTACGCTCATATACTTTTTGACTTACATGTGAACATCGAAAAGTGTGAAAATTTATGTGTGCGGAAGTCAAACGTAAGCCAATTTTGCAATTCTTAGTTCTTGCATACTCGATCTTATGGAGTTATTCCTTCCTAGCACATATTGTGAATATTTCTCATTTGGTGCAGAAGACAGATTCCTCATTTTTGAACCACTCATAGCAAAGAGATTCACAATAAGACTTTAGCATTGGAACACTACTCCATACTTCTCTTGTCTAGACCATAAAGGATTGAAAATTCTTAATTTGATGCAATGATAGTCGTGAGATGATAATTTATATAACCATACCTATTTTGAAACTTCACATCTAATACTACATCAACAAGAACTTAAGAAGTGTTGCATAAGAGTGTTAGGTTTGATAGGACTTCTCTTCCCTAAGGGAGGAGAGCCTGCATCTTGAATTTTGAACAAAATTTTAAGAAGCAAACATTTTACCTATTTGGCTACGTCTATCTTTGGCTACGTCTATCTTGAAAATTATCAATGCGTTCAAACTCTAAAGGAGATTCTCCCTAAAAAGAAAACTTTACCCTTTTTCCCAAGGAAAGAAATTGCAACAAGTTGCATGTGATTTATCTTATTTCTTTCTCACAATTCCTGGTCAATCATTCATGGCTCAGGATAGTTCCATTCCAAGGCAAGGACACCCAAAAAATCACTGAGATTCTTCTATGATCTGGAAGAAAAAGGTTTTGGCTCTTTCACTATGTAAATAATTATGTAACACTATTTTCTTGTTTTCCTTCCAATACTGCAAATGTTCACATTCTTTTCAAATTGATCAATGATCAGCAATGGTTGCATTTGTAAACACTTTTGACATTTTTATGTTTGAACTTTAATTTATAATTTTGTATCATGACTGGTAGATCACTAATATTTTAATATTATTTCACTATGAAAGTGGTAGTGTATTTTCTGAAGCTTATTTAAATATTAATATGGTGGTGTATTCTCGAACTTTGATTACTGCGCTAAAAATATGTATATATTTCTGATTTTTATATGTTTGTATGAATCTGAACCTAAAATGAACCCAACCCCAAAAATTCCCTAACCGTGAGCTGTGTTCTCGAACCCGACCTCGAACCCAAATCGAATCCCAGAATCCTAGTAAAAAATAGATTTTGTAGTTTATATTCATAACGTTGATTAGCACAAGTATTGCACATCTTTCTTCAAACTGAAAGTACGTCACATTTTAGTAAACTAATAACTAGATGTTGATAGATGACAAAATTTCAATTACAATATAGTTTTTAAAAAGTCAACCTAAGCAGTTATGCAATTACTTCACATTGCATAACAAATAACTAAGAGCAGCTGCCAATTGCATTTGGTTGTCATGGCATTCTATGAGACCACATTTATTTGAGGCATTTTTTCAAATAGTTCATTGCCTTATCTATACTACCACATTTTTCATACATGTCTACCAAAGCATTTTGTCAAATAGTTCAAGTGTTGCCTAGTTGCTATGGCTGAAAGCCTAAAACAAGTGCTTTTGAACAAGCTATGGATGCTTGGAAAAGATCTATCAAAAGCATAATAGTAAGCAATATCATAGACAAGGTGGTGAACTCTTTGAAAGAATGCCTCAAAGAAATGAGGTCTCATGACCTGATGGAATGCCATGACAATCAAATGCTTTTGATTGTCATGGCATTCCATCACCATGAGACCTCATTTCTTTGAGGCATTTTTTCAAAGAGTTCACCTTACTTCGCTCCATGCTAACACATTTTTCATACATGTCTATCAAAGCATTTAGCCAAACAGTTCATTGTCTTGCTGCTATGGCTGTAAAAGCCTAAAAACAGGTGTTTCTCTCAACAAGCTATGGATGCTTAGAAAAATCTATCATAGTTATTAATAGTAAGAAATAGCATGTCTATACCTAAAAAATGCCTCAAAGAAATGTGGTCTCATGGTGGTGGAATTCCATGACAAGCAAATTGTTGTGGATTGTCATGGCATTCCATCACCATGAGACCACATTTCTTTGAGGCATTTTTTCAAACAGTTCGCTACCTTGTCTATGCTACTACATTTCTCATACATGTTTACCAAAGCATTTTATCAAATAGTTCGCTTCCTTGTTGCTATGGCTAAAAGCCTAAAATAGGTGCTTCCAAAATAGCTATGGATGCTTGTGGAAAAAATCTATCAAAGCATACTAATAAGCAATAGCATAGAAAAGGCAGCAAACTGTTTGAAAAAAAGCCTCAAAGAAATGTCGTCTCAATGGTGATGGAATGCCATGACAATCCATAGCAATTTTCTTGTCATGGAATTCATCATGCCATCCCATCACCATGAGACCTCATTTCTTTGAGGCATTTTTTCAAAGAGTTCACTTCCTTGTCTATGCTAACACATTTTTCATATATGTCTATCAAAGCATTTAGCCAAACAATTCATTGCCTTGATGCTATGTCTAAAAGCCTAAAACAGGTACTTTCGAACAAGCTATGGATGCTTAGAAAAAATCTATCATAGCATAATAGTAAGCAATAGCATAGACAAGGGAATGAATTGTTTAAAAAAAATGCCTCAAAGAAATGTGGTCTCATGGTGGTGGAATGCCATGATGGTGCAAGAGAACCCAAGCTCCTTGAGGATCATTTGGAGAGTCAGGAGATGGTAGGGGTCTTGAAGGCCTATAAACCTTTATAAAGCATCAATTATATCATTTTGAAGCCTATAATGGCATTTGGCATGGATGAGTGTAACAGGAAGATCAAAAGTCCTAAGGGTCCTGATAAGGACCATAGGACCAAATTGACTTGTAAATGGAACAATGATGTTCTAGGAGTTTAAATAGGTATATGATGTTTTAATTAGGTTAAATAAGGTTGAATCACCATATGTAATAGTTTTGGAAGCTTTATAGTTAATAGGAGTTAATAAATTCAAAAATGCTAAAAATTCAAACTTTTGAAATCCAACTTGGGTGGAAAAAGGAGTTTGTTTTAATCACACAATGTGTAGCCAAAATCAATTCTACCCTTGGTTGGAACAGTTGTAGGATGAGTCTATAAGCCCTGAGAAAGTATTTTGTATGAAGGTTGGCTGGATATTGCAAGTGTTAAAATGGATTGTTACAGAAAAATCAATAAAAAACTTCAATCTTTTGCATTTTCTTGAGTTTTTTGATGAATCTCAATTCCTTTTGGTGCGTCATGCTCATTTGGATGGTTTAAGAAATTTTATTTACATGCATTTAACCTTTTGAATGACCTGAATAACATTGGGAATCAATTTCTTGTGTTATATTGCTGACTGTCCTCAAAAAGTATAGATTTTTCACTAGTTTTGAGAGTCTTCATGAATAAATGATCCATTTCATGGGAGAGTGTGACTGAAAACTTGTGAAACGGATCATATCTAACTTGTATTATACAGATCTAACAAGTTATTGTGCAGGAAAGAGTGATTCTTGGGTTTATACCGAGTTTTAGCAAGGAAAAGGGCATGAAAATGGTGCCTAAAGTGTAGCAGCAGGAGATCTACCTTAATAAAGGGTATATTTCTGAGTTTAAGGTGTTTAGATATGTTGAGTTATTGGTGAAAATTCCAAGAGAAGGTTCTGGAAGTGTTGGGAAAGCTAATTTTCAAGAGGCCCTAGTTTTGGAGCAATTTATTGAGGGTTTTGTGATTTAGGGTGTTGAGGGTGTCAAAGAAGACTAATACATTGAAAATATTTGGTTTGGGAACATTTTAAAACATTGTTGAAATTTTCATAGTCAGGGGATAAGTTTAGAGAGGGGTTGCTTTGAAAAAGTGGGCTAATTAGGCCTTAAATTAGAGGAAACAACAGATTTTGGTAGGTTTGATCTAGAACAAGTTCCATAAATGATTTGATATGTTGTGTATCATCATGAATCATGTCTGAATTAGTCATTATATTGAGGATTCCTTTGGGGAAGTTGAGTGAAAAGTCAAAAAACCATCGATAGAAGCCTAGTTGGGCTAGAAGCCTAGTCAAGGTGCAAAAAGTGAGTTTTGTCTAAGACAGAGG
>VDFB02000363.1:110726438-110741083 GCA_007258455.2 Sequoia sempervirens | reverse complement strand
GCAATAGGATCCCAAAGCTTGTATCCTTTCACACCATAACTGTATTCGATAAAGATACATTTCACAACCTTTCTCTCCAACTTTGATCTCTTCTCCTTTGGAACATGTGCATATGCCTCACAACCAAAAAATCTAAGATGTAATGAAGGATTGCAACTTGACCATGCCTCTATAGGCATCTTATCAACAAGAGCTGATGTAGGAGATCTGTTAATCAATTAACAAGCAGTGGCAACAACTTCAACCCAAAACCTTTGTTCTAGACCAACACGACTCAACATACTCCTAACCTTCTCCATCAGTGTCTTGTTCATTCTTTCTGTAACTCCATTTTTCCGTGGAGAATACGAAGTTGTCTTCTGTCTATGAATACCACAATCTTTACAGAATCTATCAAAATCATTAGAGAAAAATTCACTTCCATTATCAGTTCTTAAACATTTTATTTTCTTTCTAGTCCGCAACTCAACCGTTGCTTTAAATTTTTTAAATCGACTAAAAAATTCAAATTTACTCTTTAGAAAGTATACCCATGTCCTTCTACTATAATCATCAATAAATGAAACATAATATGTGAATTTATCAATTGAAGGAACATCTACAGTACCAAACACATTAGAATGAATAAGATCCAATACACTACAATATTTATGAGAACTTGAGTAAAACTAAATACGGTTTTGTTTTCCATAAATGAAATGCTCATATAAATCATATTCAAGATTACAATTAGACATACCTTCAACAAGGTTTTTATTTTTCAAGGTCCTTAGACCCTTTTCCCCAATGTGGCCAAGTCTCTAGTGCCATAACATAGTTTTCTATGTAGGTAACTTTTATTTAGAAGAAAGAGCACCCTTGGGTACCCAAAAGCCATGACCATTTGTTGAAGGTGAAACCCTCACTTCTTCCACAACCTTGCTTTTCATAGAAGTACTATTGCACTCAATAGTGCATGCATAAAGCTTATACAATGTGCCATATCTGACACCTCTAACAATCACCATAGCACCTCTGACCATCTTGCATCCTGCATTATAAAATACTACTTGTACACCTGCATCTATTAGTTTGCTCACAGATAACAATTTTCATTCTAAACCAGGGATATTGAACACACCATTAATCCTTTTTATTCTACCATCATGAAACCTGATTTTAACTTTACCATGACCAACAATGTCTAAATGAGAATCATCACCCAAGTACACCTTACCTCCATCAAATTGTTCATATTTAGAAAACCAAACTCTATTAAAAGTCATATGGAAAGATGCACCCGAGTCAATTAACCATGCATCATTACCTGCATGAGTTTCCAAAGCTGCAATGAATGTGTCACCATCTTCCTTCTCAGAATCAAAATTAGAATCAATTTTTTTCTTTTTCTTCTTCTTTTCTTCTTTGCAGTCCTTACAGACATGTCCAGGCTTACCATAGTTTCAACAAATAACTTTGAACTTTCCAGGAGACTTAGATCTCCCCTTGGTCTTGGATTTGTCACACTTCTCATTCTTCTTTCCTTTTTCCTTAGGTCTTCCACGAACATTCAAGGCCTCCTTGGCACTGATGGATACCTTCCTCCTCATCTCTTCAGAAAGCAATGAACCCAACACATCTTCTATCTTCAATATAACAAAAGTACTCCCAATAACCATAACAAGAGAATCCCACAAATTAGGCAAAGAACAAAGTAGGAACTGGCATTTCTCTTCCTCATCCATTTTGACACCAACTAATGCCAATTGAGCCACCAACATATTGAATGCTTCCAAGTGGTCTGTAATTCATCCACCCTCTTCCATTATCAAGGAATACATTTTTTTCCTCAAGAAAATATTGGTCACTAAAGATTTGGCTTGATACATATCACCATGCTTCTTCCATAGTTTTTGTGCAAAGCTCTCTTCATGAACATTGATTAAAACAGAGTCTGCCAAGCACAATCTGATTAGACCCTTGGCTTTACGGTCTATAACATTATATTGAGCAACTTGAGTAGGATCTATAGGCCTTGAAACATTCTCATCAACAACATCCCACATATCTCAATCTACTAACAAATCCTCCATCTTCAACTTCCACATTTTAAAATTATTTCCAAAAAATTTATCCACCTCTATTCTCCCTAATGAACTTGCCATCTGAAAATTCCTGCAACAAGGTCACAAAGTGTCTTCTGCACAAGTTCCCACTCAAATTTGGATTACTTAAAAAAACCCAACAACCCACAACTGAAATCAAAGGTGACCAGAGTCTGATACCACTTGTAAGGAAACTAAGGTAGCAGAACAACTTCTTGCACTAATCTTGAGAGGAGAATAATGCAAAACTTTTATAGATCTTTAACAGTTACAAAAACTTAAACAAAAATAAACACAAATATCATGCATACCACAACACAATGATTTACGTGGGGAAAACCCTTTCGAGAGAAAAACCCACACTCCAAAAGCTGCCCAATATATTATTCATAAATCACAAAGATTACAATATACTTGTAAAACAAGCTTCTCACAAGAGTATCACCATTCAGAGATCTAGAGGCAACACAACTGCTATCAAACTCTCATAATAGATTGCAATACACAACCGTAATACAATGCCTTCATAAAATAGGGTTGCCTTCTAGGGCAAGTCAAACTAATAAAATATCGATCATTGAATATGAGACATAATGATGAACGGTCCAGATTTACTATAATAAAATATAAATAAAATTTTCCTTTTGGGGACGCTGCCCTCGAGCCCCCGCTAGGGCGTGCTACCCCTAGACCCCAATTGGGGGGATGATCCCCCCACACCCCCTCGTCGCTGTCAGCTGAACAATACCTTATGTATCAATATTACCTTATGTAATTGCAAGGTTGAGACACATTTTCTCAATAGCCTCAAACACTTGTAGTTTTGTAAAATTGAATACAACTAGAATCTTGTGTTATTAGCTTTATAACAATCTCAACATGTTAAAATTATTTGCGAATGTTCTACATGTTTAGTACTTCCAATTTGATTAAGTATACTAATTAGTTCAAAATTATGAATTTTATTCAATTTTATAAGATTAAGGAATTTTTAAAATATTTATTTCTGACCTCAACTCAACAAAAACAACATTGTTTTTTGCATTACAAAAGTAGGTATTCCCAAGATGTGAGAAAAATTCCTATGGTTGAAAGTCAAATGTAATGCTCTATTAATAAATTGTCACGTTAATTTCAAATGAAATTCACTATTCAACACAATCACATGTAAAATCAAACATAGATTTTGATTATTATCAACTATTAATTGTATTCCTAATGCAAATTGTAACTTAATTGTTGTGTTGTAAACATTAAAAGACGTAACTGAAGAAAAACAAAATTTGACAAAACACAATTTACTTTTAATGCATCAAATACTTTTACATGCTCTCAAGAGCAAGCTTGAATAATTGATAATAGATAGCAACTAGCAACTATCAATTGCTCCAATAACAATATAAAAATTTGTATTGGCGTTCCTATAATAGCTCTATTCAATTGTCATAAAATTAAATTATCAAATTGTTTATTTTGTTCAAATATAAATTTAATTTGGGGCAGAGGGTCTAGTTCGATTGGCTAAAACATCCTGTTGCTGACAAAAGGTCACAAGGTCTAGTTGCCATGGTATTGGAGGGCATGTCGTGCCAACATCATCAATCACTTGAAAAAAGTTTACCAAGCGCATTGCAATTTATAAGGGGGCTACCCAATTCCTAAAGTTTACCAAGCGCATTGCAATTTATAAGGGGGCTACCCAATTCCTACAGCCCCAACGTAAACACTCAACAATTACACCCCAATGGGGTTTGAACCTTGATCACAAATACATCAACATAATAACTTAACCATCACACTATGTCACTATTGACAAAATTTAAAATAATGTTGAAGAAGTATTATGATTCATATATTTAATTTTATTAAATTAATAATAATCATCCATTTCATTTATCTATTTTATTCTTAAAATCAATACATAAATTTAATATAAAATTAACATTTAAAAATGTGTTCTTGGTGTGTTATAATTTATTTATTTAAGTCTATTAAATCAATATTAATTGTCTATTGTAATTAATCACTTCATTACAATTTATACACATAAATTTAATATTTTTTTATTAAAAATTTAATTATAAAGAAATAAAACACAACAATACAATATTAAATATATTTATTTGAATTAAACCATTTAAATATTTTTAATGGAAATGAAACATGTCTTACAGTTAATTTATGAGTATAATTAAACGAACAAGAAAAATAACAATTAGATTTAAAAGAGCTAAGAAGTTGATATATGTAAATTGAAAAAGAGTGAGGTTAGAGGTGCTTAACTACTTCAATACAACTATTAATTTTAGTTTGTGATAGATTGATGTACTGTCACTAATGCAAAATAATTCAAATATGATAATGAAATGATGACTACAACACATAAATAGATGTATATTGATGCTTTGTACACCTTGGACTATAGCATGTGCCCATGATCTAGTCCTTATAGAATACTCCTATCTTATTGATAAGAAACTATCTTCTATTATTGCATGCACTTATAATGTTCTTTCTTTCCTTGTACCTACATTTAAAATAGGGATTGTATTGAAAAATAACTTGGGCTTTGTTGTGTGTAAGGAGAAGATTTATTGGCATTCTTGATAAAAAGTTGAACTCTTTTTTAGATATAGAAAATTAGAGCTACATCATGTAAACAATGTAATAAATATGATGTCAACGCTAATGCAATGCTTGAATGTTAATGCATATGCTTTATGATTGTATCCCTTAATATTTTAATGAGTACTACTAACCTAAGAATGTTAATAAATATATAATCCTAGATGCTCAAGTCAAGGTGTTTTGGCACGTGGTTTGATTGACAACAATCGGCTTTTAAAACTGCTAGGTCAAGTCATGATATTTTGAATTTAAGTGGGTTGAACTAAGCCATGATGCAATGTAGTCCAAGGGAAATGGCCACATTCCTAGGTAAGGGAAAGGCTCTATGAAATTATTAGTTTGAACTATTAGGTAAGTGCATGGAGATTGAGGACAAAAAAATAGTGAAATATCATTTTAATAGGTAACACACGAGCACATTATCGAAAATTGCAATCACATTATCAAAAATAAATACACATTATGGATTAATGACACCTGAGCCATGATGCATGAACATGCAATGACATATCCATGACATTTAAAAATTTATTTTGATGGGTGTGTAATACATCATGGATGCATGATGTCATGAAAACATAATGTAGTCATGCTTCTTAAATCAAAATTTATAAGTACCATCACTTAGGATTAGAATTAGCTTGGATTTCCAATCATGAGGATTAGATTGGAAAGGAGAGCGTAAAATGCATATTTTCAAAAAAACATGAGCATGTCATCCCTTCATCATGATTAACTTTACATATCATGTAATGAGATTCTATGAAAATATCATTGCAACATTGAGCTAGTTCTTATATTTTTAACCATACATTTTTCTATATATAAATAGATTAATAGTTTAATATTTATTTACTTTCACTAGTGTATGCATATGCCTATATATATATATATATATATTATTTTTCTTCTACAACTTTTGATTTGTTCATTCAAATTTTAAAAAGAAATCATACCATCACCTCTTACATGTTTTTAAAAATAACATACCCTATTTTTCTTAAGAAACAAAAGATCTCCTTTTTAATTGGTGGCATTGAAACTATTTGATTAAATTTTTCTTCTATATATGCCCCCTTTTCCTTTTAAGTTACAATTCATGATGCTCAAAATCTATATTTTTGATCTTTTAAAAATTATGTTATGCTTGGTCTAATTTAGGTTGTGATGTTTTTCTTAGTCTAGTTTTGTTTTAACTTTTTATCTTTCCATGGTGGTTTCCTTGTTTTTAATATGGAAATTGCCTTTAGTTTTTTCTCGCTTTATTTTATTTTTATATCTAATTGAGGCCTTTGTTTAATACTACAATGCATGTTCTATGGTTAGTTACATAACTCATTCTTTTGTAGATAAGTCTTCTTCATTTACTATTTCTTTATTTTATGGGTAACTAACCTAATAAATCAACATTTACTTCTTGCAAGCTTGTAGTTAAGCACTTTACTAAAAATACATTAAGGTCTATGTCCAATTTATAGTAGTTGCGAAAAAATGAAGCAAAAGAATGACAACTTTGATTTGGATATTTAATCCCTAACCAGTTATCTCTCATTAATCAATGAAAGCTATTAAATTTTCCTAAAAAATAATGAACCATGACAAAAAAAATTGATTAGTGGGCTTCCTTTAATACAACTAAGTTAAAAAATACTATAAAGGGTACATAGGAGTGTTATATATTAATGATCAAGAAAGGAATACATCTGTTAATATTGGGAAAAAATAGATAAAATGTTTTCACTCGCTTGAATTTGCTTTCATTGTTTTCCCTTAGGCTATGGATCTTGACATGATTTTTTAGGCCATTGATTTATTACATAAGAAAAGGAAGCTTAAGTATTAAGTGTATTTGGAAATTTATTTTATATGTGCTCACATTAGTTTTATCGGAAGCAAAGGGGAACCTAATATGTCTCAGCTTTATTAGATGAAGGGGTAAAGTATAAATGTGATGTTGGGTAGTACTATAAAGAATAAATGAAATGTTATCAAGTCTCATACAATGACTTGAATATGGTGGGACACAAATGTTCAAATATTCCACAAAAAATAATTCTAAACATTGTAAATTAATTATGTTCTAAATGTCATGATAAAGGCTAAATAAATAAAGTAATTGTAGACATATTTACCTATATTATTTTACCCCTTTTTGGATTCCTCATCTTGATTTATCAAAACCATTGATCATGAAAAAAATTTAATAGATAGGAGCCACTACAAGAAAATGATGGATACAAATGAGAAAGATATGTGTGGATAATTCTTAATGACCTTGTAGGAAATTTAGGACTATAAAAGATTGATTTGAGCTCCATTTGAGTTTAGTCACAACCAAAAAAAATCAAAGTTAAGCTAAGGTTTGAGGATGTGATGAATAAAAATAAAGTTTAGTGGGAATTATGTGGTTGACTGACATTTAGTCAAATCGAGATAATGTGGGTAGTTTATTATATACATTGAACACGTAGAACATTACCACATGGAGCTTGGTTGCATTCAAATGAAAACATTGAGAGGTCACGTGGCAAGACCTTGTTGATATATAAATAAAACACATTAAAAAATTATATAGATATCCGCTTCATTTTCTTGTTTTTGTTCTATCAAGAGATCATGCTAGGTGTAACACATGAGGAAATATAAAGGGTTTTTCCTAGATGGAACCTAATGCATGTTTCAATTGGAATATTCCCCATAGAGTTGAGAAAACATTTATCATTATTTCATTAAATCCATGGAAAGCTATCATCTCATGTGCTTGAATGTGTATTATTATACATATATAAACATTTAACAGGGTGAAATCAACCAAATTTATGTACCCAATTATATTTGGTATGAAATTATACATAGATCAATCTAATTGAGGTATTAATATATCCCACAAGGAGTGCCAAAAATGGGTAACACTTGATTTAGACCATAGCCACTTGTAATTAAGGAAAGAAGTTTTAAAACACATGGTGAAAGAAGACACGCGTTGATTATTACATGATGATGCTAGTATTGAACATAATCATGATTAAAATATTTGAAAGCTATCCATGATGATAAAAATAAAACTATTTTGGTGCTTTTTCATTGGCATACTAGATATAAATTCTCTTAAAAAAGTTGATGGATTGAAACCAACAATTCAATGAAATATGAGATGCATCACTTAATATGTTGGTCAATAACATCACATATATTAGTGAAAAACTAGACCTTTCTTACTTTGAAGTGTCATGTTGTATTTAAATAGCACACCTCTCAAATGTGTTGTTGTTAATGTCTTTAAATAGGATTGCAAAGATGGCCATACTTCTATAAAATTTGGTCAAACAACGAATGATTAATATCTTATTCACCTTACATTAGTGTTTTATAGTTTGTTATGAAATCTTGATTAGTTTAGGTGAGGGTGACCTATTTGAAAATTTATGACATTTAATATTAAAAACTATGATCAAAATTTGGATAGAGGGAGGTCTAAGATGAATTTTCAACCTTATTTCCTTTTCCCTTCTTGACTTTAGAAACCAAATGGAATTGATTTAATACACCACCAATTTCATGTAACTTGAGCATTATCTAGCTTGGTTTAGGTATGCAAAAATTAGTTTATGTATGACCATAGTGAATTACATTCTATTTCCTCAAAATATAATTTTTATATTATTTATGTAACGTGTAAAAAGGTAACCTTTTTATAAATTTTATTAAGAGTGACTATATGTAAAATTATCTGTATTATATGATATAAACCAAGGTTATGCCAAGGTATCTAATATGTAATGCAAAATTACATTCAAATTAATAGAATCAAGGCTATCTCCAATTAAAAAACTTTGACTAAACCACTAAGTGAGTAGAGGAAATATGACACATTTCAAATGATAATTGAATCCAAGCTAGTTGATATAATATATACTTGAAAATTATATAAATGCTATGCTAAAATATAGAAAAAAAAAATTGTAGGATCCTGATGCATTCAAATCAAAATGTGCTTAGTTACAAAAGAACACCTCCCTAGAAAAGGCAAGCGTAACAAAGTTGAGTCCTGAGAAACGGGAATTTTTGCCCAGCCAAAAATGAAATTCCAAGATCACCAAATGGGATCTCAATTTAATAAACTGGATCCCGATAAAAATTCGGGATCCCTGCTACAGCTCTGATCCCTGAGCCTCGAAAGATCAAATGGGATCCCGCTTTTCAAAAATCGATCCCGCTTCCGCCCACTGCAACCAATGGACATGGAATGGGATCCTGATGATATTGTCGTGATCCCATTTATAAAATATGATCCCAATTTATAAACAACTGATCCTCCCGAAAGTTGTATAAACGATCCTGCCTTTAATCGCTATTTATTTTTAAAGAACAAGCACGCTTCCAAGGAACGGGATCCAGTGAGTGTTAAGGAGCATTCTAATGCATCACAAAAATTCTAATTCCAAACACCATTTCTTTGCATTTTTTTAGTTTGAATTGAAATTTTAAAAGAAATACATTAATTTAGCATGTATTCTTTTTAATTTATGTCACGTTTTAATCATTTTTTTAATTATTATAGTAGAATTCAACAATTGTAAAAATAGACGAAAACTTGCAATGAAACTTAAATGTTTTTAATAAAAATGAAAAAAAAACCTTGAATTGTGTTTTAGAAACAAAATTTAACTTTTAAATCTTAAATTGTTCGATTAAACCCCAAAAAAATTGATTTTGAAAACCCTAATTGAAACAAAACAAAAAAAATTGCATTTCAAAACCCTAGAGATCGAAATGAAATAAAACATCGCATTTACAAATCCAAATCGAGCTTTTTGAAACCCTAAATTCAAATCAAACTAAAAAAATTGAATTTGAAAACCCTAGTTTGAATTGAAACGAAAAAAAATCATTAAAAACCCTAATTGTTTAAAACTGAAACCCTAAATTGAATTGGAAAAAAAAAATTGTTAAAACCCTAAATTGGAATCGAACAAAAAATCATTCACATTGCTTAAATGTTTTAAATTTTATTTGCTTTGTATGGAAAAATGATATATATTAAACTTTAGTTTCAATTTTAAATTATAATTAGATTAGAAATCAATATGTTAAAGAATGGTTAAAATTCATAAAGTTTATCTTGATGTTTGTTTGCAAATTTAGTTAACAAATTCATAAATCTAAACACGTACAATCGATTCCAATTGACACTAACTTGCAACTCTAAATTATGCCAAGGGCCAACCAAACTTCACCCAAGCTTCATAAACCCTAGACCCTAAACTGTGAAAAATTTAAACCCAACATTTCAAGCATTTGAAATTTGAGGAACTCCTAGACTTAATCTTTCATTGGACATACTCTAAAATTATGTAGGTTCAATAAGTCAAGAATTGGCCCATTTTGGTAGGATTTATGAAACTATTTTGAATATCTAGAATGCCATAAAAGTATAATTATAGCAATTCCAATTGGAAACACTTGGGTACATATATATCAGAAGAAATTTTAAATCTAGGAAGGTGTCTAATATATAGGCGAAGTTGATAATACATGGAAAGAGGTTTGTATGGAATATATGTATTAAGAAAAACATACCACATGACCTCTATGATTTCCAGATGTGATCCTGATAATAACTGTTCATCCCTCAATCATGTCTGATTGGTTGAAAGCAACATAATCAAACTCAACTGCACTACCTATATTTTGATACTATATAGATTTATGTGGAAGGATAGAAATGCATCAATATGCTTTGTGCCATATTTTATGAATATTAATATTTAAGAAAAATCTAGATAAGATTGACCTAAGTAGATGATTTATGTAAGGGATTTTTAGTGAACAAGTGACACACCATGGAGATTGGGATGGTATTTAAATTCTTATTTATAAATATAGTGTACCCCCTTTAAATTTGTATTTGGTTTTTATAATGAGTTGAAATTATCAATGTGTTACATAAAAGAAATTTGTGCTTAGATATATTTAAATTAGATAATAAAGATATAGTTATATAAAATAGGGAATCCAACATGAGGAATAAACCTTTAATGTGACATTGTGTGCATCTAATTTATGCCAATGATTTAGTAAGAGTGATCATCTAAGAGGATGAAATAAGCCTTGAAAAATTGTAAGATCTAACACTATTTTAATGTAGTTTTATATGTGTGTACATGTCCACTATATTTTTTGAGTTTATGTTAATGTAAGATAAGGAGGATTGGTGGATATATTTGAAATCTAAAGAAAAAACAAAAATGATGTGAATATATAGATATATATTTTTAAAATGATTCTTTAACTTATCTATATTAAACATTGTATATTATCTCTATATTACTATCATGGCTTGATTTTCATTATGTCTACTAAATGTTGCTATATTTATTCATTGTTGTAATTAAATTATAGGGCTCAATGTGTAATCTATTTTACATCAAATTTTATAGTAGACTTATAATCCTAGAATGTTTGTAAATTTAATAGCTAACAAATAACTTGATAGGTGCAACTAAAAACCAAAAAGTGTGGTTTGATTTATCTCCATTAGGTTGGAAAGCTAAAAAATCTACTAGGTTTATCCCTATTAGGTTGAAAACCCAAAAGTGTAGCTTAATAAGTACAAGTGGTGAAAACTCACAAAAGCACTAGAAACTAATCTTTGCAAAACTACCCTTGACATATCAAAAAATCCAAAGGTCACCATATGTCATACATGTATAGGTTGTATAGTTATATTAGATACCTTATAGTATCTCCTATTGGTTAAATATGTTTGAAGATGACATTAGCGACACATCCCTACATTTATATGAGATATATTATTAACATGTCGTGTTACACATATGCTAAGATACTCAAATATGGATAAGCAGAACTAGGGAATATATATTAGAAGATAAAGATATACTAAGCTATCCAATATTATATTTTTGTACTTAGTGTAGAAGAGAAATTCTAGACCAAGAATGCAAGTGCAAACTCAATACTCTACTTCTAATGAAAGGTAAATAAAATAATGAAAGATTAGAGAAGCATAATATGTTCCATAACATTCTTTTATGGCTCTAAATGTATGTGTTGATGTTGCTCTTTGGTTCTCTAATGTGATAACATATACATACAAATTTTATCATATGGAAACATTTGGGGATGTCATTATTTTATAGAGTTGAGGGGAAAGGAATGGAGGACTAGGTTTTTTTGGAATCGAGGAATAGAATTTCATGAGAGAATTTTTGAATTTGAATTTGAGAGGGAAGAGAGAATTAAATGTAGGTGGTTGGGTTGATGGAGGGCTTGTGTTGACTTGATTAGGTAGATGGGAATAATTGAATGCTAATTTGAATTTGGATTGAAGGTAGTTGGAAATGAATGGCTATGATTAGTCTAATTGATTTGATGGCTAGGATAGATTATTAATTTCATTTTAGATTTTATGAAGTGGAAGTAAGTTACATTAGTTTGAGTTTGGATTGGTGATTTGGAATTATTTTAATTTTAAGCTATGGATGTGACATGATTATCCCCTTAATGGTTGATTAAAAGTTAGGATTTGGGGATTTTAGCTAATTAAATAATAAACTCTAAAGTCTAAACCGTAAACCCTAAAGCCATCATTTTTTCTTAGGCTCTTAATGAAATTTGGTTGTCTTAGGCAACTCCACCAAATTTCATTACCTTATGCCATGTAATTGTTTCCTAGGATCTTGCAGCATGTAGACCCCCTTAAGCTATCCTATTACCTTAAACCCTAAACTCTAAAGTCTAAACCCTAAACCCTAAAGCCATCATTTTTCTTGAAAGGCTCTTTAATGAAATTTCTGGCTGCCTTGGGCAACTTCACCAAATTTTATTCATTTGAGCCATGCCATTTTCCTAGGGACCTCACTAGACGTGAATCTCTTAGTTTCATCTTGTCACCCCAAATCAGAATTCAATTTTCTTAAGGGGTTCCAGAATATGACATTTTTATGGGGATCAAAGAAGTTCTTAAATTTGGTGATCAGTTGCCCAAGGCCCAACCAAATTTAACAATAATAAGATCCTGCAAGATTATACAATATCAATAGTTAATTGTATTTTCATTCAAATAACATAAAGCTCTTAGACATAAATGAGGCTTACACATTTTATCATTTGCGTTCAATTAGGCTATTTATATTGAATGGTTTAAGGGTATTTCCTAAACATGTATCTTACATTTTGAAATTACAAATCTAATGAAGGTTCACTTATATCTTAGAGATCACATGGATCAATTCAATAATATCTGTAATCCACCTCCACGCCCTCCATCTCCACCACCTTCACCTCCAAATCCACCCACTCCACCTCGTAACCCCCACCTCCACCACCGGAATCAATGAGAGTATGCCTGCTTGTAAGCACAAATCAATGCCAATGTTAGAACCATCCAAGATCAAATCAACATTATTCACAATGAAGAATGTGTCACACCTCCTGTGACGATGTTTGCATCTAAGATGCAGACCCTTGTTGTTGTTGTCAGGGCTATGGATGGGATCATAGATGAGCATCGACAATGGCTAGAGAAGAGGAGAACTCCTAATTTTGAAAAGGAAACACAAAAGAGCCGAATTACAGTGTAGAGAGCCATAATAGTTTATAAATTAAAACAATGATCTTTAAATAGTTATGAATTTATATAAATTTGGTGAATCCATGGATATTTTGTGTGATGAATTTATAAATTTGGTTCCAAATGGATATTTTAGAAGTTAAGCATGAATTTATGATTTTGGTTCTATATGGATATTTCTTTTAGTGACATGCATTTGTGAAGTTGGTGGAATTTTATGAACTTATGTAATGAATAGTATATACAGTATATATTTTATGACCATCTACTAGATCATGTAGATTTCCTCCCATCAAAAATTGTAATATATATGTGTGTGTGTTAGACATAAAATGAGATTTTGTGAATGTTTCAAGTTTATTGTTTCATAATGCATAATATTTTTATGTGTTTCTATAGTCTTCGGAATGAAGGTAGACCCTAATATTTCTTCTCACTATTTTCGTAGAGCTAAGTGCCAACAACCACCACCAATCCTATTGGAAAACAACATGTCTGTAAAACCACCATCAACAACTTCTCAAAATTTACTTAAGGGGATCAAAGACTTGTTCTAAAAAATTGATTAAGGGGATCTAAAACTTGTTATCAAAATTTGCTTAAGGAGGTGTCTTAAGGGGATCACCGTACCTGTTGGATAATAAAAGCCATCATCATCTTCTCGAGGTGTTAACAAATTATGTTTAGTTTCCACACAACGAGCCAACCAATATTCTGTTTGCTCTTCATTCCCCTCAGGTGCAATAACTGCATACACATGTCCTGCCAACAAAATTCAATTTAATAACTTGTGCATATCCATATAACTAATTTAGTATTAAAAAATAACTAAATAAAGAAAAATAAAATTAAATAAATTAAATTAAAATTACCTTCTTGTACAAGGTTCTAAACACTATCATAATCTTCGTGATGCAAACAATTGATCATTTTCTTCAATAGTTCTTTTCATATTGATCATTTGCTTGTCCATGTGTCAACGATCTTTGCTTCCACTGTTCAACCCATTCTGTATTTTCACAAGCTTCCCAATTTCTTGAGATACAAAAATGGCAAAAACATGCAAGCTCCCTTGTCCAAATAGTCCATGTGTTTGCTGTCGCACTCCTAAATGAATGCCATTTAGTAGATCCACTAATTGTCTCACAATCAACTCTAGATACAATGTTTTCTTCTTCCACCAACCAAAAGAATCGATGAACTGTAGAGTAATCACTCAAACCAGGTGCAGATAATCTTCTATTACACCAATCCACAATCTCATGTGCATTTTTAAATTTTATTGAATCCTCGAATTTTAATTGTTCTCTAGCAAGAATTCTTTTGACACACGCACTAGC
>VDFB02000363.1:110701788-110726338 GCA_007258455.2 Sequoia sempervirens | reverse complement strand
ATATACATACAAACATATGAACAAACATTCAAAAAATTGGCATTTAACTAAAGGAATAAATAACGCGAGTGTGTTATGTGTTGCTAGAAATGTTCCACGGAGAAGGAAAAAGTGAAAACTAATAAATAACGCGAGCACGTTATAATGCACTTGCATTATATTTTGCTTTGGGAATCCCTGAGCCTTAGCTTTGGTATTTTCCTTGGAATACCAACCCAAAGGCTTGGAGGGCATTCCCAATGACCAGAGACGTGTTTTTTGCGAATTCTACAATTTTTCACATAATTGGGTTTGTGCTCACCGTGAGGATTGCATTTGGTTCAATATCAACAAAATCGAACACATGGGTAATGTTAAGTTCTCTCTTAGCTTTCCAACGATATAATTTTTTTCACTTTCTGACAATGTTAGGCCTTTTATCCATAATTTATTTTGTTTGTATGTCTTTTTTTTGTCAAAAAGAAGTGTTTGGTTTTTTTTTTGGTTATAAATTAACCATTCATCAAAATTTCAAATAAATTACATTTCTAGAAACTAGACTCCATTATAAAAATTTAAAAAAAATCTATTACTTTCCAAATTTTGTAGGGGGAGCACGGCCAAAATTCTGCTTTTAGGAAGTGCCCACTTAGAAAATTAGTAAAAAATCAAATATTCATTAAAAAATTATCAAAAAATTGTGCATCAACTAGATGCTGTTAGCTAACTTTTGACAGTAGCGATTTTAAAAATACTAAAAAAAAGTTCACCGTGCTCAGGTTGTACAAGAGTTGCTATGTTATGTTTTTCTAACCAAAAAAACACTAATTTGTGTACATCCCTCTGTTGAACCCCTTAATCTCAACCATTTTCAAAATAAATTAGTAGTTTAGAAAGTAGACTCGGAGCACTTCGATCCTTGTTTTTGTTCCATCTCAAAATTTTGAGTCTAACTATCCTCAATTTCACGTCCATGGTCAGCATTTCCTGATTTCAGAAAAAAAGTGGCCACTTAAGCCCCCTTTTTGGGAACCATCTTGGTGCACTTACCCCATAGTTTCTTTAACTAATGGAGTTTGATAGATATAATCTTTCCTTGTATTCTTTGGTATCCATGTGTATTTGGTTTGTCCATTATGCTTCCCAAATTATTTTTCTTTGATAATTTTATTTGTACTTTGATTCAAATCTTTCTTTTGATGTTGGTCCCAATTCATGGATATGGTGATGGGTGGATGAAGATCAATGATGTGGCTAGTTGTAGTATTGACATTGGTTTCACCATAAAGACTCTTCATGCTCCCTATGTTGATGCTTGCACTAGATTAAATTTCCCCCAGTATTATAGAGGTATCACTGATATTTTTAGATCCCTCAATTGTCGAATAACCAAGACCTTGATGCATAGGATTAACAATAATATGCACTGGTTGTAGGATACTCTGTTCATGTAGGCGTAATCCTCTACCTTGATAATTCATCTGTTTAAAATTTTTATTTGCAATAGGATATGATTTACCTTGGAAACAAGGTGATAATCCTTCTCTACTTTGTTGTGGATCTTCAAGGTGATAGCTTCTTCATTGATAAGATAGCTTGCCCTTAAAAAGGTAAGTGATCCAAATTTATAAGTGATAGGATCCTCCATGTGTGGGATAACTTCCTGATTGATATCTTTGGCTTGATCTTGTGGAACATGAGATTTTAATGCTTCTTCAAGATGTGTTGATGATTCACTGTCCCCATAAAAGTCTTCCTTATGATTCATTTTTGATATGCCTTCACAAGATGTTCCTGATTCATAACTTCTATAGAAGCCCTCTTCATGACCCATTTCTGATGTCTCTAGATTTTTTTGTATCTTGATCATGTGTACAAATGTTAAGAGTAGGAGACTCTTGTTCCCTAGTAATGATATCAAGAGTATGAGACTCTTTTTTTGAATGAAGATTGTCTATATGTCCATTAGGAGCAAGCATCTCATGGGTAAATGGAGGAATATGTGCTATATGCATATGATCATCATTTACGACATCTTGTATGGATAGGAGAGTGTCCATTAGATCAATGTAGTATCTTGGAGATACAAATTATTGATCTTGACTAATTTTGGAATTGCTTTTGACATTCTTTGGATCAAATTCTTGACATGGGTCAATTTCAAAGGATGGATTGCTCATAAAGGATTCCTGGATATCTTCATTAGGCATGGGAAGTGGCTCAATCTCCTCTTGATCTTTGAATGGTCTTGAATCAAGTGTTGAGTTGAGGATTCCTTCAATATCTATAACCATGAGGTCAAAGGATGCCAATATGTCTTGGAAAGGACCATTGCTAGAATTTGGTGAAAGATGTTGATCATGCTTTGGGGTAAAATCTTGAGATATGTCCTCTACCTCATTAGGTGATGTAGATACATTTTCAACATGCTCATTGGTTGATGGATCATGGATTATGTCAATAGGATCAAATAATTCTAACACTCCTTGAAATAGATCTTTGTCGAATATTGTTGGGGGGTTTTGACCATGATGGAAAAGTGACTCTTGATGTATGTTGAGTTGATCATTAGATGAGATGGAAATATCAAGGTGCTCATTGATGGATAGATCTTGATCATTGTTTTCAGCAATTGTGGTGGAGACAATATTTTCAACCATAGGATCAAATGATGTTAACATTTCTTGAATTTGATCATTGTTGGGTATTGTTGGTGGATTTTGATCATGATTGAAAAGTGATTCTTGGTATATGTTGATTTGATCGTTGGATGAGGTAGAATCATATTCAAGGTGCTCATTGATGGATAGATCTTGATCATTGTTTTCAATGATTGTGGTGGAGAGATTGCTAATGTTTTCAACCATAGGATCAAATGATGTTAACAATTCTTGAATTGGATCATTGTTGGGTATTGTTGGTGGATTTTGATCATGATTGAAAAGTGACTCTTGATATATGTTGATTTGATTGTTGGATGAGGTGGAAACATCTTCAAGGTCCTTATTGATGGATAGATCTTGATCATTGTTGATTAAAAATCAGGATCCCATTTGGATTTTTCACGATGAAAACAACAAATGTGTTGTTGTTTGAAGGCTCCAAACTACACCACTAGAGACCTCAAAGTTCCAAACTCTATCATCATGATGCTATTTGACCATGCATCAGTTTGGCTAAAAACCCTAAAATCCTAACTAGACCACTGCAATGCTATTTGTATATGCAGTGCACTTTGAAGTGTAAACCCTAGTTTCTAAACTATGACACTGTGTTGCCAAACTCAATAGTGGCGCACTTTAAGGCCACATGACATCGATTTAACACTTTCAATGGTGCCAAACAATGCCGCTTGATTTAGTTTGACCTTTGACCCTAATTAATGTGCACAAAAAATGAAAGGACAAGGTGGGGTAGGGTCACATACCAGTGGTCTTGCGCCTGGGAGTCACTGGTACACTCTCATTCTCTCCAAAATGTGTCATGGAAGCACACATTGCACCATCTTAAATAGTGTTTAGAGCTCAAAAGTCAAGAATCTCTAAAGGCTAAATGTGCAAATGAATTGGAAGTGGCCGCTCGAGGGCTATTTAAACATGAAAGTTAGGGTTTTTTGACCCTGTTTAGCCATCCAATTAGGGTTTTTGACCCCCGATCTTGTTTTCACCCAACTGAGGGTCGTTTTGCATCATTTTTTTGAATTTTTCTACATTTTTGGCATCGTGGAGCCTTTCTGGACCTGTTGGGTAGTTTTCTCCTTCTTTTTTCACGAGATCACCCAAAAATCCAAATTTTCATTCGATCTCTCAAGGGGATAGTATACTAGCATAATTCTATTGTTGGGGCAGCAATGGGGCATGTGAAAAAATTAGAATTTTTTTGAATTTTGATCTTGGTAGTTTATTTTTTGAACCAACGCAGTGGGTACATTGCTTCAAAGAGGGGAAAAATGTAAACACGTAAAATATACCGATTGATCTTATACACTTGATCCTGAATTTACTAACACCAGTTCATCCTAAATCATCTCCTTTTCTAATCATTTAATTAAATAACCCTTATTTGATTAAATTTATCACATTCCATCTCTTAATTAAATAAATAAAATTTATCTAATTAAGTCATTCTCTCCTATTAATTAAATAAATCATTTTATTTAATTAATCCTAGTCACTCTTTTAATTAAATAATTTAGTTTATTTTAAAATTAATCTCTAAGGTCATCTCCCTTAAATTAAATAAATTAATCTTTATTTGATTTAATCTAACATCACCCCCTTTAGTTAAATAAATCAAACTTTATTTAGTTCTAAATCTTTTTATTCATTATTCCTCATTTTGATTTATTTAAATCCTAAAATCTAAGTCAAAATGTCAAATCAGCTAATCTCCTCTTAAATTAATCAAATCCTGATTAATATTAATCTTAAGCCATCAAATCCTCTAGCTTTTGCAACTTGCTCATGAAAATCATTTTAATTGATTTATTAAATCTCTATTTTCATTCAAAAAGGCATAAAAAATGGAATATTCTTCAAATTCAAAAAATCCCTCCAAAAGGGTTTGTACATCCAACAAGGCATTAAAAGCCTCTTACATGTCCTTTGCCTTGACCCAAGTGGCAATAACTTCATTTTCTTCTCCCTCCAACTTGTCATTTCCTCCAATTTAAATTTCCACCTAATTGCATTTAATTGCACAATGACCAAAATGTGCTCCACCTTTGTCCACTCACATGTTGACAAGTGGCTTTATGCTATTGGTTGGTGTTTGATCTCACTTTCATCTATTTTGCCTCATCCTCCATCTTTCTCTTCTATAAATAGAAGACTCTTTTACTAATTTGTGATACACAAGTTCATCCACAATCATCCAAAATCTTATACACAAGTTGACACAAGTTTATGCATTTGCATCCAAAATCCATAGCAGTTCATTATAGTCAAGAATCACAAATATCCATCATCAAGAGCTTATTAAGGGATTGGGAAAGGGATTCTTTCCACACTAAAGAAGCACCAATCCCCCAATGGGATGCTGGTTTGATCATTAGAATAGTGTTTCATTGTGCTTTGA
Source organism: Sequoia sempervirens (assembly GCA_007258455.2). NCBI lineage: Eukaryota > Viridiplantae > Streptophyta > Pinopsida > Cupressales > Cupressaceae > Sequoia > Sequoia sempervirens. The sequence goes on along the minus strand of VDFB02000363.1, from coordinate 110,721,283 downwards.
TTACTTCTTTGCTTTGTTTCCATTATTCTTGTGTTTGAATGAATTTCATAGGGAGCATTGTATTTTCCTTGTTTAAACTGACTAATTCTAACATTTGTATTTGTTTGAGAAAGATTGTAGGTTAGTGCTCATAGAAAATGTGACAAAAGATCAAGAGCATACTTTTGTTGTGCAAGTGAGATCCCAGAAGAGGTTTGAGTGATCTCAATCCCAAGAAAGTAGTGCAAGAGACCCAAGCCGGTTATGGAAAATCTCTCATGCAAAGCATTCTTCATAGTTGTCATGATGGATGAAGTGCTCCCAGTGACAATCAAGTCATCAACATAGAGATCCAAGAAAAGAAGAGAATCCTCCTGCAACAAGATGTAGACATTCAGATTGGAGTGGCATCTGGAGAACCCAATGGAGAGAAGAAAGGAGTCCATTTTGGAATACCAAGCTCATGGAGCCTATTTGAGGCCATAGAGAAAATTCCTTAGTTTGAAAACCAATGAAGAATCTTGAATGAATCCTTGTGGCTACTCCATGTAAATTTATTCATGTAGATCTCCATGAAGAAATGCACTCAATACCTAGCAAAGGTTTTAGTGTAGTGAATACCTGAAACTTGAGAGAAACCTTTGGCCACAAGTCGTGCTTTATACTTGTCAACTGAGCCATCTGCTACAAATTTAGTTTGATAGATCCACTTACACAAAACTAGTTTTCTTCCCTTAGGAAGTGGAACAAGATCCCATGTTTTATTCCATATTAAAGAGTTGTACTCTTCCTCCATTGCATAATCCCACTTACCAATACCAGATGCTTCATGAAATGACTGTGGATCTGAAGCTGTGGTGATGTAGGAATGCATAATTTCTTGATGTTGTGATTAAGTCCTTGTATTTGAAGGATCCCCAACAAGATCACCTGCAGAATCAAGTGTTTGGCAAGCCCAATGAGGCATGGTAGGGGATGGAGGAGGTGATTCCAAACTTTGTGAAGAGGAAGATGAAATCTCATGATCAACTCGACAACTAGAGGAAGCTTGAGGAAAATCCTCAATGTCAGAATACTCTAAATCCATTGTGGAGGAAGGATGCGTAGAGGATGAGCAAGAAAAGATTTCCTCAAAATGCACACTACGCTCAATGAAGAGTTCATGTGTTTCAGGATCCAGTAGCTGATATCCTTTGACACCATCAAGGTAACCAACAAAGATGCAAGGCTGACTCTAAGGTTCCAATGCATTATAATACACCATTAGAAAAATTGATTGAAGGAAGAACCATGACCATATTCTATTTGTTGAGTTGTTGAAGATAGCAGTAGTTGAGATAACCAAATTGCTCATGCGGTAGTTTGCTCACAGGGTGATCCCACAATACGGGTTTACAATTTTTGGCCAAATTAGACACTGAACTAATTTTTTTAACTAAATCTTCACTTTCAAGCACCTATAGCAACTAAACCATGAGGAATTTGAAGATGATGCAAACTAGTGATTTGTAACATTTTGTCTCTAGATTCTAAATATATTTTTTTCAAAAATTTTGGAATCATATTACAATTCTTTTTCCATATCCTTTGAAAACTAGTTTTTTTCAGTAAACACCATTTTTAAGGAGTGATGCTCACCATATACAACACAACATGTTTTCCATGAAAGATAAAATTATAATTTTTTTGAATTTAGATTTCTAACTATGATATCTAGCACTTTAATTTGGTTTCATAGTGTTTTATTGAATATTTTTTCCTTAATCAAGTTTCAAAGTCAAACCAATTACAATTCAGACATAGGCGGATTGTATACAACATAACTTTTTTTTTTTATGTATCAAATTTTTTTTATTTTTTTATTGGATCAAGGACTTCAATATCTAGTGTACTAATATTTTTCAATTTTTTTTTGATAATTTGCTATTTTTCCACATGTGCAGAACAAAGAGCTTGATTTTTGGTGAAAAACCTACATTCACAAGAAATAAAAAATAAATATAATAATAAAATTAAATTTATTTAAAATTATACTTTTGGGAAGCTTATAATAAGGAATACATACTTAGAATTTTTTTTTAAATGAATTCATTTTAATCCCCCAAAAGGTAAATCAAAAGTGGTTTTTTATCAGCATTTTGATAGGTGTAAAGGAGACTCCGTTATAGGTATGATTTAAAACTAGCGGGGTTCTATCCAAGGGGGTTTGATCTAAGGTGGTTCGATCAAACCCTCTTCAATTGGAATCCTTTAAATAGAATTTTTCAAGGCTTAAATCATTATATTTTCTAAAAATATGTGATTTTAGCAAAAATCAAGATCTCTTAGAAATTGTAAACCAGTATTGTGGGATCACCCCACAACATTTGAATGGGTGAGTAATGCATATGAATGTGAATTAGGTACAAAATGAGAGAAAGAATACAAGAGAGACTCATGATTGGCCTTACCAATTGCAAGGAGTGCATTATCTTCAAGATTCCTGATGCTGAGAATCTGAAGTGAATTCAGCTTTTCTACCTGTTGTCACCTAGAAATGCACCCTATGCGAAGTTATGAGAACTAAACTTGCTAGTGAAACATGGGATCATTTCAAGGTTGTGGGTTACCTGAAGTTGAAATGAACCTCTGGAGAAGGCCGGCTTCCTTTGGGTATCACCTAAACTAGTGATTCTGTGAAAGTAAAAAGAGAAGGAATGCATACAAATAATGAAACTAAACTAAACTATTCCTATGGTGATACACCGAGTTAATAAGAAATCATGAAACGAACATAGGAAGAACATACACTAGAAAGAAAAACATAGAATTTTCACTTACCTAACATAACCCCTTTAAACTCATGCACTATTCTTAACAGGCTTTCTCTACATGCATATCTTAGGAGGGAAAGATGAATTTCACAACCTTAGGTATGAATATAGATTTTAGAAAAAACACAGCTAAGAACTTGCATAGTCTAAAATACAGAAATGAGAGTAATACAAACATTAATAGTAGCTTCCCAGGTAAACTCTATGTTATATTCCAGATTCCAGTTGAGTTACAAAACATACATTTTGTCAAGAAAGGATTGATAAAAATCACTAACTCTTTTGAATGCGCAATCCAAACTATTTACAAAAAGGAAAAAAATGCCTTATATACACCAATATGTTGACCGCTTAGGGCTTACAAAAATATCGGGCTCAGAAAGATCTATCCTTAGATCTTTTGATTGAAATTAATGTTGCAGCCTGCGTGTCCTTGCTGTGTGTGTCAGTGAAAAGCAATACCCTTGAGAAACCCCTTAGATCTTTTGAAGCTACCGAGTGTATTTACTTCTGGTCCTTGTGTCCACCTACTGAATCCCCCTGTTGAGCGCCTTGAATGATCTTGAGTCCATAACAAATACATGTTGATTCACATTTTTTTGATTCTCTTGGCACTGGTTAAGCTACCAATGATTCACCTGGAGCTCTCCTTGATTAGCTAGGTGCACTACACACAGACTCCCCACGGTTAAAACTCATTTGGTCAGAATCGCATCTCGGCGAGACACTTGAAGTGTATCGCCAATGTGATTATGGCCCTCTGAAGCTATCAACATAGCACATAACAGTTGGTGAGACATCATAGTGAGCTTTAGAATTCATATCGATGTTGCCTCTATGGTCGCCAAGACAGCTGATTGTCAGTGAGACTCTGGCCTGTCAGCCAGACTTCATACCGAGCATTGGGTGCTACACTGATGTGAAACGTCAAGGAGACCTTTTGCTTTTAGAAAAACCTTATGCCAATATGACTTCATTGGCGGGACCGCTGGCTTTCGGGGAGACATTGGAGTCGCGGAAACCTTACCCCTACTACTTTGTTATGCCGAAGGCTCTCTGTTGTCATTAGACTTCATCTCATTGCTAGGACATCTCTCTGAATGCTTTGTTATGCTAAAAGACTTGCTTTCTGGCAAGCTTCCTTTCCTATCAGTGAGACTCTGACTGTTCATTGGGACCCTTCACCGAGCGCCAGAAGTTACCCCGAAGCCCTTGGTCACCATGAGTCTCCCCGAGCTCATGATTGAATGGCCTATCGGCCAAAGAAATTCATGCAATAAGAGGTCATACTGAACCCTCAATGTTATAACGATAGGCTCTGCAGTTTCGTTCGGTAGGATAGAAACTAGGTCACAATGACCTGTTCAAAATGGAAAGTATCAAGCAGCTAGTTGGCTAGACATTGAAGATGTCATGCCAACTTGGCTCTAATAGAGGCTGAGCATATAATATTGAGGCATGTTTCCAACAGAGCAGGCCTCCCAACTGAATCCCATGTGAAATGTCATCATATGTATAGAGTAACCCTCAATGGAGATGTCCCATCTGGCCCTTATGAACATCTGTAACAGAGATGCCTTGCTTGATTGAGCCCTGAGGGTGAAAATTAGGTAACATTTCTGGTGACCTTTGCTAGATGTTTGCCTGCTAAACATGAAGACCAGTAGCATAGGCTTATCCATTGGGCATGGAGTCATTAGAAGGCTTAGAAAACAAACAAAATATCAGTTTTGGACATGGCCGCCACTCGCTGAGATCCATGGGACACAACAAATTTCCAAAAGAAAAACAAAACCAAGGAAAACAAAAGAGGAAAATTGTGCCATCATAGCACCCAGGAAATAGAGAATAATTAACCTAAAGCGCAGAAGCACTTATTGAAAACATAAGCCTAAACTAATATGTACAATAGAGGAAATCCATCAAACTTGAAAACATGGTTTAAGGTGTATACCATTGATTGGGATAGGAAGTACTTCCCCATCTGTTGTAGCGAGATGATAAGCATTGTGATCCTTACAGTCTCTAATAAGGAATGGACCTGTCCACATGTTATTGAACTTGGTGTGATGGCCTGGCTTACTTTTCAAAACATCCCATTTCAGCACGAGATCTCCCACCTTGAAAACTTTTTCTATAGCCTTCTTGTCAAATGTTCTTTTCATTTGGAGTTGATGATACTCCAAAGCTTTCATTGCTCTGTCCCTTAATTCTTCAAGTTCCATGAGCTCTGCATACCTCACAGACATGGGGTCTTGTCCCTCAAACATCTCTAACTGGTGAACAATGTCTAGAGCTGGGAGCTCCATAGACAAGGGCAATCTTGCTTCTCTGCCATAGACTAACAAGTAGGGTGAGTTAGAAATAGACCTCTTAGGAGTCACTTTGTCTGCCCAAAGTGCATTCTTTAAAATGATGTGCCAAGTCCTTTGATTATCCTCTATCGTTCTTTTGATAATCCTGATGAGGTTCTTATTTGTGCTTTCAGCTAAACCATTACCCTAAGGATAATAATTTGAGGATGTACTCAAATGAATACCATGTTTAACAGCCCAATTAGTTAGTCTTAATCCCACAAATGTGAGAGCATTATTAGATATGATAGAGTCAGGAACTCCAAGTCTAGTGACTATATGTTCATAAAAGCTCAAAATTGAAGATTCCTTTGCTTCTTTTAAAGCTATTGCCTCTGTCCATTGTGTGAAATAGTTTGTAGCATTCAACACCCACTTATGACTAGTACTAGATGGTGGGTTAATTGGTCTGATGAAATCAATGCCCCATCTCATGAAGGGCTGCTCCACTTGAATTGGATGTAAAGGCATAGAAGGCAACTTTTCCTTTCCTGCAAATAAAGCACATTTGATACAATTTCTTGACCATGAATATGCAACTTTGAACAAGCTAGGCTAGTAGTAACCAACTCTCATGATTTTCCAAGCAGTAGTTCTTGGGGCAAAGTGATCTCCTGCAGCTCCATCATTAAACTCATGAAGTACCTTCTCAATTTGATGACTGTGAATGCATCTTAACAAGACACCATTCAGATCCTTTTTGAAAAGAACATTGTTTAACAATACATATGGTATGGACTGCAATCTGAAGTATCTTCTTTTAGCTCTATTTAATCCTAATGGGCATTCGCTAGTTTGTAGAAATTGGGTCATATCTTGAACCCAATTAGTTATCCCCATAGGCACATCATCTTGCACATTCTGAAATTCACTTGTATTAGCAAGCACAACATCCTTTTCTAATTTAGTTTTACTACTTGACCTTGTAGCAAGCTGCTCACAAAGACCTTTACCTCTAACTAGTTTGGTGATCTTAAAATCTACATCATACTCCATGACCTTGGTGACCCATCCTGCTCTTTTTTCATTCAAATCTTTATTCAACAGAAACTCCTTCACACTTGAGTGGGCAACCAAAATATGAATCTTATTGTTTGACACTAGAGGCTTGAATTTCTTTAAGCTTCTGATCACGGAGAGAACATGTTTCTCAACAAATGAATACCTCTCTTCGTAATCAGCAAGTATTTGGCTAAAGAAAGCTATGGGATGTTCTAAATTGTCACTATTTTTCTGTACCAACATAGCAGAGATTAAACTAGTGCTGCCAACAACATACAAAAAGAAATCCTTACAGAAATTTGGATTTACCAATATTGGGGCAGACTTAAGGCCTCCTTAATTTCTTCAAAACTGTTCTTGGAATCTTTTGTCCAACTGAAAACTGCATTCTTCTTTAACATAGCTATCAAAGGTTGTAACAGGTTCACAACATTTGGGACAAACCTTCTCAAAAAGTTGATTTGGCCCAAAAAGCTTTGTAGACCCTTCTTATGATTTAGTAATGGCAACTCAAGTATGGCTCTGACTCTTTCAGGGTCAATAGTAATTCCTTTCTTTGACACTATGTGTCCTAATAATTTCCCGTTATGAACAGCAAAGATACTCTTTTTCAGATTGAGAGAGATACCAAACTCTCCGCATTTTTCAAAAACTTGCCTAAGATGTAGCAAATTTTCATCAGCATTCTTGGAATAAACGGTAATATCATCTAGGTAAATCAATATAATCTTGTTGATCAAACTTTGAAATGCCATGTCTATGGCCCTCTGAAACGTGGCACCAACATTGGATAAACTAAAAGGCATCCTTTTGTATGCCATGGTGCCCCACTTAGTTGTGAAAGCAGTTTTGAATTGATCCTCTTCTTTAACCAACACTTGATTATAGCTCAAAAAACCATCTAACAAGGAAAATCTTTCAGAACCGGCAACTACTTGTAGGATTTGTTCCATAGAAGGCAGCAGGTAGTGATGTTTCAAAGATGCTTGGTTAAGATCCCTAATGTCTACACAAAGTATTATTTCACCACTTTTCTTCCTAACCGGAAAAAGATTAGAAACCCAGGAGGTGTGTTTAATTGGAAAGATGATACCCCTTTCAACTAGTTTGGTCAGCTCTCTAATCATTAAGGGTTCAAGCTTAGGATTCAAGGGCCTTTGTTTCTGCCTTACTAGCTTGGCATTAGGTTCTAACTCAATTGTGTGCTGAGAAATATGAGGATCAAATCCTTTCAAATATAAATATTCCCAAGCAAAGACATCATAGAATTCTTGACATAAAGCAACAAAAGATTGTCTATCTTCATGTGAACAAGTTTTTCCTATCTTAAGGAGTTTACCTTTGAAAATCTCCAGTTCTTCATAATGCTCTTGTTTGAATTGCAAGCCAGCTTTACCCTTTTTAAGCTGATCATCAGTACTAAAAATTGACTCTAAGGTAACAAAACCTTTGGGTAACTTATTTGTCCTTAGTTGTATGACTTGATCACCATACTGTTGCTTGAGTTTTGCTTGATTCATCATGGAGAAATGCTCTTCTTCGAGCAAGAAAGAAAGGATCTGCTCATCATTGTCAAAGACTTGCCAGTGAATGTTGTTATTAGGAATTGACGGTCTGACCACAACCTTCACATACTGCTGCACTCTCTTTTCTAATGTCATCTGGAATATCAAATTGTGCCCCAATAGCTGCAAGTCTATCAGCATGCTTGTTCTGATTCCTTGGAATAGACACTAAGTTGAAGGCATCAAAATCCTCAAGCATGTTCCACACTTTGTTCTTATAAGACTTTAGTGCATCATTTTTAGCAACATTCAAGCCTCTTACTTGATTAACAATTAGCTCGCTATCCCCATATACTTTCAAGTGGGTTATTCTTCTCTTCCTTGCCCATTCAAGACCTTGAACAAGGCCTTCATACTCAGCAGTGTTATTAGAACATGCAAAAGAAAAATGAAATGCAGAGTAATACATATCCCCTTGTGGAGAAACCAACATTGCACCTCCTCCTACTCCACGCCTGCTTTTGGAACCATCAAAATACATCTCTCATAATTCATTCTACTGTTGAAACTAACTTTCTGCACTTCTCTCTAGATTTGGCATTTATGTCCCAGCTTCATGCAATACATAATTGCCCAGACCAAAATCCTAAATAAGCTCATTTGGATTATCAACCATGTTCTTAGCTGCCCACTCATGCAACAGTATATCAAGAATAGCTTCTGATTGAAGCTCTTGCACTGCAACCAGCTCACTGTCAATTGAAACAAGACAATTTGTGTCTGGCGTAATGGGAACAACATTAATAGGGCTCGGATTATATGGTTCAATGTGGTCTTTAGCCAACCTTTTGGATTTGATGGTAACCTTCGTTCCATATCTTGTTCCAAATATCATATGTGACCAATCAGCTGACACATAACCACCTATCTTGGCTGTAAAGTCTCTTGATAAGCATAAAGAAAAGAAAGGTGGAAGGTCTATGACACATATGTCTTGGGGAACTAAAAAATTAGGACAAGCATGAAGGGTAAGACTCAAATCCTTAATGATGCCCAGTGTATTAACAGAGGTACCATCCAATTGGAGTACTCCTTTCTCTAAAGGCTAATACCTTAGCCCAAGCTTGTCAGCAATCTGCTTTGGCATCACAGAGCTACTAGCTCCATTGTCTACCATACGGTTATGAACTAACTTATCACCAATGATCACTGACACGTAAAAGGGAGGTGGTTTGACTTCTTTTCCTGCCTCTTTGTTGGGCTACTTATCATTTCCTTGAGGATTATTTGTCAAAACAGTCCTATCTTGACTTATTGGAGACTTAGATTCATCAGATGTTTTCAAACTTGTCAAGGCTCACTGTAACATATCCTTTTGACCTAGGATGACTAATGAATCCCACATAGACATCGTTACATTTTTCCTTTTCATACTATCAAGAATGTTAAAAGGTACAGCTGGGTTTGCTTTATTATGTACTTTTATGCTAGTGTGATCAACTTGTAAGCGTGGCCGCTCCTTTAGTGGGAGTTGTTGATTTCCTTGCAAACCACTAGTCACTTGAGATGCAGATGGTTCAACAGTTGATTCCTTTCCTTTTTTAGTTGCATAATCAAGCTCAAATGTTCTCTTTTTCACCCTAGTGTTAGCTGCAACTAAGGGATTGTCCACATTCAACCCACAAAATTCTTCTCTTTTCCAGTTGAGTAGGGTAGCATCATTTGCAAACTGATCCTGGTGTTGTGGAGATGGCTCATTAAATGCACTCTACTATGAACTTGAGGCATTTTTTACCATAAGTGTCTGATTGATGAGTCCATTTGAGTAAGTGGCCTGATTGTGCGGCTGGTTGCAAGGGTAGCACCACTCATAATCAGTTGCTAGGTTATTTTGAGTAGGAACCAGGTCCTTGACTACACTAACAGGTGCTAGAGCATAGGCCTGATAAGGTCTTGTATTCACATTTTGACTTGGGCCTTGGTAATTTCTGTGGTAGGCTTGTCTATTACCCTGATATACTTGTTGCTGACCTGGATTTTGTGGTTGGTAAGGCCTACTATAAGATTGTTGCTTCTCTAAACTAACAAGTTTATTACCAAAAGACTGCAGTAGACTTTTGATCTCCTGCGGCTCATTTGGAGAAATTGAGACAATATTTTCTTGTGTTACAATAGTTGGAATAGATGGAAAGGGCACAAAAGAAGGTACTTGCAAGGGAATACTTGCATGTATCTTTGGAAATATAGGCATTGGTGACCTGGGAGCAAGTTTACCAACTTGTATTAAGTTGTTCTCAGCTCTGATTGCTATTTCAAAAGCATCTGGCAAAGACACTCCTCCCATTGACTGTATTATGACAGCTATATCATTGTTCAAAGCCCTTAAAAAGTACAAACATGCATACTCTGGAGGTGGCCTCACCATTGCAAGGATTCTATCCCAAGTTCTTTGAAATCTAAAGTTGAAATCATTCATTCGTTCTTGTGGAGCTCTCTTAATTGTAGTTAATTGCTCCAATAGAGACAAGTTATCAAACCTGTCCTGAAATTACTTATGCAACTTATCTCCAAATTCATCCCAAGTTGCAATTGAACTGACTGGTAGGCTCCTATACCATTGGACAACTCTTCCCTTTAGTGAAGCAGCTAGTAATCTCACTACAACATCCTCTTGGGTTATGTGATGGACTCCACATAATGAAGCCACATCTCTCATGTGTTCAATCAGAGTAGTTTGGTCTTCCCCTATAAAAATTGGCAGACTTTTCAAGGCTGCCATTGGGATGTCATTGTACTATGCCAAATTTAAGGGGTTACCTCTATGAAAGTGACAAAGGGTTGATTCCTTGGAGTGGCCATTGGGGTTAGCTGAATTGGATTTACTTGTAGAGCAAAATGAGATCCCACTGATGGAGGAGTAGACTGAGTTCTTCTAGAATATATAGTTGTTGTTCATCTTTTTTCTGTTGCTCTACCTTTTCTTCTTGGTGGTGACAGCTACAAATATTTGAAGGGACCTAAGCTGCCTCTTGTTTGAATTTTTCTCATAAACTGTAGAAGGCACTGATTTCTAGAGTTCTTCTTTTTGGAGTCACCAAGTATGCCAAATGACTTGTATAAAGCCTGGTAGTAGCTAGTCAAATACTAAACTAGCAGTTCAATCTAATTTTAGTCCCACCGGGCATGCCAAAAACTGTTATCACCTAGAAATGCACCCTATGTGAAGTTATGAGAACTAAACTTTCTAGTGAAACATGTGATCATTTCAAGGTTGTGGGTCACCTAAAGTTGAAATGAACCTCTGGAGAAGGCCGGCTTCCTTTGGGTATCACCTAAACTAGCAATTCTATGAAAGTAAAAAGAGAAGGAATGCATACAAATAATGAAACTAAACTAAACTATTCCTATGGTGATACATCGAGTTAATAAGAAATCATGAAACAGACACAGGAAGAACATACACTAGAAAGAAAAAGACAACATTTTCACTTACCTAACATAACCCCTTTAAACTCATGCACTATTCTTAATAGGCTTGCTCTACATGCATATCTTAGGAGGGAAAGATGAATTTCACAATCTTAGGTATGAATACAGATTTTAGAAAAAACACAGCTAAGAACTTGCATAGTCTAAAATACATAAATGAGAGTAATACAAACATTAATAGTAGCTTCCCAGGTAAGCTCTATGTTATATTCTAGATTCCAGTTGAGTTACAAAACATACATTTTTTCAAGAAAGGATTGATAAAAATCACTAACTCTTTTGAATCCACAATCTGAACTATTTACAAAAAGGAAAAAAATGCCTTATATACACCAATGTGTCGGCCCCTTAGGGCTTACAAAAATATCAGGCTTAGAAGGATCTATCCTTAGATCTTTTGATTGAAATTAGTGTTACAGTCTGCATGTCCTTGCTATGTGTGTCGGTGAAGAGCAATTGCCTAGAGAAACCCCTTAGATCTTTTGAAGCTACCGGGTGTATTTACTTCTGGTCCTTGTGTCCACTTACTGAATCCCCTTGTTGAGCACCTTGAATGCTCTTGAGTCCAGAATAGATACACATTGATTCACATTATGTTGATTCTCTTGGCACTAGTCGAGCTGCCAACGATTCACCCATAGCTATCCTTGATTGGCTAGGCGCACTACATGCAGACTCCCCACGGTCAAAACTCATTTGGTCAGAATTGCATCTCGACAAGACACTTGAGGTGTCTCGCCAATGTGATTATGGCCCTTTGAAGCTATCAACACAACACATGACAGTTGGTGAGACATCGTAGTGGGCTTTAGAATTCATATCGATGTTACCCCTATGGTCGCCAAGACAACCAATTTTTGGTGAGACAATTTACAGAAGGCAAAACATTACCCCAAGAACTCCCTCATTGTTTTGGAAAGAGCTTATTGATATCACCTCAAATGCATTTCACTCCACTGGGCTCCAGATTTATTTTAGGCGAGACATTATCAAGTTGGGAAGACTTCATAGCAAGGCTCATTGTCTTGCCGATGCTCCTCCTTTCACTGAGACTACACCATGTCAACAAGACATTACCGTGATGGTCGGGAGCTCCATCAATGTCATTTATGTCAAGGAGACCTTTTGCATCGCTAAGAGCTTACGGTGATCCCACCATCCTTCACCGAAAACAACATCTTCTGCCAAGGCTTCCTGCTTTTCAAATACTGTCGGCGTGACCCCTTGTTTTCGCCGAGACCATCTACCAAACTCCTCATTCTGCCCAAGCTCCCTTTTGTTTCACTAAGACTCTAGCCTATCAGCCAGACTTCATACTAAGCGTCGGGCGCTACACCAACATCAAACGTCGGGGAGACCTTTTGCGTTTGGAAAAACCTTATGCCGATATGACTTCATTGGCGGGACCGCTGGCTTTTGGGGAGACATCGGAGTCATGGAGACCTTACCCTGACTACTTTGTTACGCCGAAGGGTCTCTGTTGTCGAGAAGACTTCACCTCATCACTAGGACATCTCTCTAAATGCTTTGTTACACCGAAAGACTTGTTTTCTAGCAAGCTCCCTTTCCTATCAGTGAGACTCCGTCTGTTCACTGGGACCCTTCACTGAGTGCCAGAAGTTACCCCGAAAGCCCTTGGTCGTGATGAGTCTCCCTGAGCTCACGATTGAATGGCCTATCAGCCAAAGAAATTCATGCGAGAAGAGGTCATATTGAACCCTCAATGTTATAACGATAGGCTCTGCAGCTTCGTTCGATAGGACAAAAACTAGGTCACAGTGACCTATTCAAAATAGAAAGTATCAAGCAGCCAGTCGGCCAGACAGTGAAGATGTCATGTCGACCTGGCTCTAATGGAGGCTAAGTGTAGAATATTGAGGCATGTTTCCAATAGAGCAAGCCTCCCAACTGAATCCCCTATGAAATTTCATCATATGTATAGAGTAATCCTCAATGGAGATGTCGCATCTGGCCCTTATGAACATCTGCAATGGAGATGCCTTGCCTAATTGAGCCCTGAGGGTGAAAATTAGGTAACACTACCATTTTGAGTGATTTGGTAGACGGAGAGAAGGTTGGTTGACAAATTAGGAATGCAGAGGACATCCTCAAATGTACCATTGTTAGTATCAATTGGACCCTTCCCAATGAATTCCACTAGAGAATCATCCCCAATGAGAATGTGGGGCACATAACAAAGCTCCAACAAAGAAAATTTTCTTTTAGTAGAACCCATGTGATGTGATGCACCTGAGTCAAGAATCCACTCTTTTGAAGAATCAGTAATAGCAATAGGTGCATGTGCTTTCCCTTTACCTGATTTGGAAGGAGTAGAGGATTGTTGAGCAACAGAAGAAGGCAAATTAAATTTGTTCCTTTTAAGAAGATGCTTTAACTCATCGATCTACTTCTTATGAAAAGAATGTTCCTCATGACTAGGTTTCTTGCAGTAACTACAAGTTGGCCTTTCCTTCTTTTGAAAATTCCCCTTTGAAGAGGAGGAGTTGGAGTAAAATTTTGTTGTTGAAGATGATTGTGCTTGATCTCTTTATGACTTCTTCTTGAACTACTTTTGTTTGTTATCAGGCTTCCTTGATGCTTTCTGACCCTTTGGTTGACTAGCCATCAAAGCTTGTGAGTGTGAAGGCTTAAGAAGACCCATTGAAAGAAGCTTACCTTTCTCTTGCATCAACATTTCAAAAAATGAAGAAAAAGGTGTAGTGAATGTAGATCCCATCATCAACCTATAAGTATGAAAGCTAGAAACAAAAGCTACAAGTTTAGGTCCAAGTTTGTTTAGAGTGTTATATACAAGTTGGATGTCTTTCTTCTCTAATCGACATGATTTACATTGTGCTCTAAGGTTATTGACCTTTGTTACATAATCCTGGATGCTATCAAAAGACTTCAGATCAAAACCCATTAGTTAGTTATCAATTTGATAACCACAAACTTCATCAGTTGTACCATAGAGATTTTTTAATTTTTCCCATGCATCATGTGAATCTTTACATGCTTCAATATGAAACATTATATCAAGAGAAACTAAACTCCTTAGACAACCAAGAGCTTTTGTATGTTCAAACATTTAGAGTAGGTTTTCCTTATTATTGTGGGTTTAGTTACCTCCTCAACATAAGGTGTATATCCTAGTTTCATTAAGGAATTCCATGCATTTTGATGCCATGTGTTGTAGTTGTAGGGTGTGAGCAATGGAAACTTAAATGTACCCATAGTGAAGGAAAAACAGAGCACAAGGTATGAGAGATGTTCAAGCACAAATACAACAAGAGACTCCCCATTCTTTATTCAATCAAATAACCCCCATAGAAAAAAATGATTTGGCACTTTATATTTAGTGCAGTTATAGATTTCTAGATTTCAATGCTTTTACAAATCCTCAAAAAATGAGCATGTGTTGAAAGTACACATTTGATACAATTTCATATGAAATAAATAGCAACAATATTAATTACATGAAAAATAATGCACTTTCAAAAAAAGAATCAACTCGATCTGAGGTCATATGCAAAAGTTATGCAACTTTGAAGTTTGCAAAATGAGAACAGTGAGGAGTCATCCTTGAGAATCAACAAGTTCTAAAAAATTCATGCACCAAAATCTAAAACCATCTTAACCAATGCGTAGAGCACGAAAAATTAGCCCAAATAAAAAAAAATGCATCGAATTTGGAGGTCGGAAGCCTGAGTTATGAGTTGTCAAAGTTGGCCTTCAAAAAATAATGCATCAACAGAGAGGGGGTGAAAAATTACCGCCAATTTTAGCAGATTTGCTGCCAAAGTTAGTAGTCCACCAAATTTAGATGTCCACCAGCTAATTTAGAACTTCACCAAATGTAGCACTCCGCCAGATAAATTTAGTGTTCCTCTAATTTAGCCACCTGCCAAATTCTTTCCAATTTTGATAGAGTTTAAAATTTTATATATTTTTTAATTAAAAAATATTAAAAAATTATAAAAAGTGTTGGCAAGATATTTTGGAAAAAGTGTGGCAGATTTTAAAAATTATAGATTTTAATATTGAAGGATATTAAAAAAATAATATAATTGTCGACGAAATAAAAAAAATGTCGGTGGATTTTGAAAAGCATTATATTTTTTAGCATAAAGATATTAAAAAATATTAAAAAATGTCGGCCAAATTAATGTTGCACGTGTAATTGAAAAAATAGATTTTTGAACACTGGTGGAAAAACTTTATAAAAATCAAAATTTTATTTTTCAATGCTCGAAGGCCTAGGTTGAAGCCACATGTACAGCACACGGTCGAAGGTTGTAGGCGTGCGCAGGTCTATGTAGTACTGCCTACAATTTTTTTTAAAGATTGTATATTATTTTTAAACAAATTTCAATAAAATTGTTGTATTTTTAATTTTAAAAAAGCAAAATTTCATTGAATGAATTTTTTATTTTCAAATTTTTTGTTTTTAAATTTTGTTTGATTTTTTAATTGATAATTTTTTTTTTAAAAGAGATGTAAATATAATTTTTTCCAATTTTTAAAAATCAAAATATATATTTAAAAGATATGCTTTGCAATTTTATTTTTAAAATAAAAATATATTTTATTTGAAAAAAGAAAACAAATAAATGATTTTTATTTTTAAACAAAATAAATATTTTATTTTAAAACAAAAATAAATATTTTTATTTTAAAATAAAAAAATATTACTTATTTGTTCATGGGGGCAGAATGGCTCCCTGGACAATTTTTTTTTTCCTTACCTGGTAACTTTGTCCAAAAATGACGTTTTGACAGTCAATTTTATGGTTTTCGGGCCTTATGAGCATGGTGGCAGGGTTGGATTTGACCTAAAATGCTCTGAAATGATGGCTCCTTGCTATATCTAGAAATGAACCTCCTACTTCAAATTGTTGCAAATTTGGCCTCCGATGTCCATTTAAGGTGAAATAAAGGGTAGATTTGAATGTCTTAGCTACTCTGGACTCAATGGTGAGCTTAGAATCTCTCCAGGAAGCTTCAGTAGACTTGTAGCTGACAAGTCAATGTATGAACCTCCCTAGAAACTGATTTTTTTCGGACCTTTCTAATTCTCTAGATCATTTGAGGATGTAAGAGAAGAGCATACTCAGTGCTATGAAAACAAAACTCTTCACTCTCATATTTTCTAAAGGATTGCTAACCCACAACTCAAACTTGGCTCTGATACCATGTGAGATTTTCTAGTTAGCCTACCAGGAATCTAATGACTAAAGGAAAGAAAAACCAGAAATGTGAGGAGGAATAAACTGTATTTCTCTAAAAAATGAAAAGCTATATTCAACTTAAGAATTAAGAATTACAAAGGAAATGCCTTGGTTATATAGGCCAAGGGGAGAGATAGATGCAACCAGATTATGAAAAGTGTTGGCATCCTATGAGGTGTGATAACTCATGTCATTAAAGGCTCAACCACCTTATCCCTATGTAAAGTTAAACTATTGTGAAGAGGAATTTAGTGGAGAACTAGCTAAGAATGAACTAGTTAGATAAAGTACCCCTTTCACACTAACACATGAAAAAAAATTAAATTACAACACAAGGATCAAACTTGGGAATTGGTCCCTAGACCAGCAAACAAAAACATAATTGTCCATCAAAATGGGTATTCAGAAACAAATTGAATGAGAATGGGGAAGTGGTTAGAAATAAAGCAAGGCTTGTGTGTAAGGGCTACTCAAAAGTGGAAGGTATAGATTTTCAGGAAACTTTTGCTCCGGTGGCTAGGATGGAAGCCATCAAAAAAAATTTAGCATTTGCTGCTCATAAAGATTTTGAAGTTTACCATCTATGGATGTAAAGTTTGCATTTTTGAATGGTGAATTGTAAGAAGTGTACATGGAACAACCAAAAGGATTTCAGTTGTTAGATCAACTGGATATGGTCTACTGATTGAAGAAATATTTATATGGATTAAGGCAAGCTCCTAGAGCTTGGTATGCAAGGTTGGATAAATATTTGATTCATAAAGGCTTCAACAAAGGTATGACATATAGTAATTTATATTTTAAAATTGAAAATGACAAGATCTTGATAATAGTTGTATACATTGATGAAATTATCTTTGGAGGCAATGAAACAACGTGTAAGATGTTTGCTAAAGAGATGCAAAAATAATTTGAGATGTCTATGTTTGGTGAGATGAATCTCTTTCATGGGCTGCATATTAATCAAACAGAAAAAGGGATTTGTATTTCACAATCAAAATTATGTAAGAGAAATCTTGGATAAATGTAATTCAAATTACGACACTAGATTAGGTCCATTTAATTTACAAGGGTAAGTGCACAAAGTTGAGTCCACGAAACATGGAAGTTTTTGCCTTAACCAAAAAATTGAAATCGGCTTTGACAAAACGGGATCCTGATTTTAATAAACGGGATCCCGTTTTTTAAAAATCGGGATCCCGTTCATCTTCAGAATCCCGAGCCTAACACAGAACAGGATCCCGCTTTTTAAAAATTGGGATCCTATTTCCCATAGGATCCCAAACCAATGGAAAAGGCACAGGATCTCGATTGTTACGAAACGGGATCCTAATTACTACGAAACGGGATCCCGATTTATACAAATCAGGATCCCATTTTGTAGAAATCAGGATCCTGTTTTATATTGCTATTTATTTTTTAAAAAAATAGAGTTCACTACACAGTGGATGGGACCCCGAGTACTAGCGACAAAGACCCCCACAATCGGCTACAGGTACTTGCCTACATCCCATTTTTTTGCATTTTTCTATTTTTAATTGAAATTGTAAAGAAAATAAGTGAATTTAGCATGTTTTTTTTTAATTTATTTCACGTTTTGAGCATTTTTTTAACTGTTATAGTAGAAATGAATAATTGTAAAAATAGATGAAAAAATGCAATGAAACCTAAAGGTTTTTTAATAAAAATGAAAAAATGAACCTTGACTTGTGTTTTACAAACAAAATTTAACTTTTGAAACTTAAATTGTTCAATTAAACAAAAAAAAATTGAATTTGAAAACCCTAATTGAAACAAAACAAAAAAAATTGCATTTCAAAACCTAGAAATCAAAATGAAATAAAAACATTGCATTTAGAAACCCTAATCAAGCTTTTTGAAACCTTGAATTCAAATCAAACGAAAAAAATTGAATTTGAAAACCCTAGTTTTAACTAAAAAAAAAATTGCATTAAAAACCCTAATTGCTTAGAAATTGAAACCTAAATTGAATTGGAACAAATTTTTTTGTTAAAACCCTAAATTGAAATCGAACAAATCATTTTGATTTTGAAAACTAGGTAATTTCGAGCTCAAAAAAATTCATTTGCATTGGCAAATGTTTTAAATTTTTATTTGCATTGTATGGAAAAATGATATATATTAAACTTTAGTTTCAATGTTAAATTATAATTAGATTAAGAAAACAATATGTTAAAAGAATAGTTAAAATTCATAAAATTTTATCTTGTTTGTTTACCAAATTTAGTTAGCAAATTAAGTAAATCTAAAGCATTACAATTAATTCCAATTGGCACTAACTTGCAAGTCTAGAATTATGCCAAGGGCCACCCAAACTTCACCCTAAGTTTGCTAAACCCTAGACCCTAAACTGTAAAATCTAAACCCTCAACACTAAAGCATTTGAATTTTGTCTTAGGACCTTAAAACGAAATTTGGTTGCCTTAAAAAACCCTCTATTGTCACCATTTAGTAGATATTGTTGTAATGTTTTCACTTATTTGAACACATAATATAAATTTTTTTGGTTTCTACAAGTTTATGAAGAGTGGATGATCACTCTCTATGACAATTAGACATGATCATTAGGGTTCTAAATCATTGGAAGAAAACTTTATTATATTATATCCACAAGATAGGAGAGCGTGAGTGAGAGTGCTATGGGTAAAGTTTCTTTCACTAGACATACCTAAAATTATGTAGGTTCAATGTCAAGAATGGGTCTATTTGGTAGATTTATGAAAACTATTTTGAATATCTAGAATGCCATAAAAGTATAATTATAGCAATTCCAATTGGAAACACTTGGGTACATTTATATCATATGAAATTTAAATCTAGAAAGGTGTCTATTATATAGGAGAGTTGATAATACATGGAAAGAGGTTTGTATGGGGTTTGTATGGGAATATATGTATTAAGAAACACATAACACATGACCTCTATAGGATTTTTAAGATGTGATCCTAGATAATAATCCACCCATCCTCAATCATAATGGATTCTTTAGCAATTAAGAGAGATTCAATAACCATAAAATTACCTATATTTTGATACTATATAGATTTATGTGGAAGGATAGAAATGCATCAATAAGGAGACCAAGATGGAACATTTAACACCTA
>VDFB02000363.1:110670571-110701688 GCA_007258455.2 Sequoia sempervirens | reverse complement strand
GCTATCCCATTACCCTAAACCCTAAACCCTAAAGCCATCATTTTTTCTTTAAAGGCTCTTAATGAAATTTGGTTGCCTTGGGCAACTTCACCAAATTTTATTCACTTGAGCCATGTCATTTTCTCCTAGGACCTCACTAGACGTAGATCCCCTTAAACCATCCTGTCACCCTAAATCGTAATTCGATTTATTAAGGGGTCCCAATATGACATTTCTTAAGGGGATCAAAGAAGTTCTTAAAATTGGTGATCAAAGTTGCCCAAGGCCCAACCAAATTTAACAATAATAAGATCCTGCAAGATTATACAATATCAATAGTTAATTGTATTTTCATTCAAGTAACATGTGCCTTAGACATAAATGAGGCTTACATATTTTATCATTTGTATTCAATTATTTAAGGCCATTTATATTGAATGGTTTAAAGGTATTTCCTAAGCATGTATCTTACATCTTGAAATTACAAATCTAATGTAGGTTCACTCATATCTTAAAGATCACATGGATCCATTCAATAATATTCACAATCCACCTCCACGCCATCCATCTCCAACACCTTCACCTCCACCTCCACCGACTCTAGCTCGTAATCCCCCACCTCCACCACCTAAAATCAATGAACATGCTCATTTGTAAGCACAAATCAATGCCAATGTTAGAACCATCCAAGATCAAATCAACATTATTCAAAATGAAGAATTTGTCGCACCTCCTGTGAGGATGTTTGCATCTAGGATGCAAACCCTTGTTGATGCTGTTAGCTATGGATGGGATCAGGATGAGCATCGACAATGGCTAGGAGGAGAGGGAGAACCCCCGATTTTGAAAAGGAAACACAAAGAAATGAAGATTCATGCAGTAGAGGTCAGCTACTAGTTTATAAATTAAAACAATGATCTTAAATAGTTGCGAATTTATAAATTTGGTGAGCAATGGATATTTTGTGTGATGAATTTATAAATTTTGGTTCCAAATGGATATTTTTAGTGTCAAGGAATTTATGATTTTGGTTCTAGATGGATATTTTCAAGGACATGGATTTATGAATTTGTGGAATTTATGAACTTATAATGAATAATATATAATAGTATATATTTTATGACTATCTATTCAGATCATGATTTCTCCTATTGAAAAATTGTAATATATATATATATATGTGTGTGTGTGTGTGTGTTAGACATAAAATGAGATTTTGTGAATGTTTCAAATTTATTGTTTAGTATGTATGTGCATGTATTAAAAATTTGTATATATAGTTCTTAAATTTTGAAATTTGTATGTATGTACATAGTTTAGTTTAATGATTTATAGTACGCATGCAAATTATGCATCATATTTTTTATTTTAAATGTACATGTACATACATTTAATTTTTAATTTTGTATGGACATGCTCTTGAGTTGAACAACCAATGTATATATATGTGCATTTCAATTAAATATATGAGCTTAATATATATGTTGCTCATCCTATTTCAATTAAATATATGATCTTAATTTTTGTATGCACATGGACTATTTTGTATGATTTAATGTAGGTGCATATTTATATCGGTGCATATCATGGATGATTTTAACATTGATGATATTTCATTATCAATCCACCACTAAAATGCACAGCCCACATCCACTCTCCACCTCCACCTCCACCTCCATCTCCCCCTCCCCCTCCCCCTCCACCTCTCCCTCCACCTAATATGCCACATCCATCACCTATCGCATATGACAAGGATCGCTTGAGAGCACAAATAAATGATCTAGTTACATCCTTACAAAATCAAATCAATGCTATGCAAAGTCAAGCATTGATTCCTCCACATGTGAGATGTTTTGCATTTGCGATGCAAAACATTATTGATGCCATCAAGATGATCAATTCTGATCTTGATAGGCATTGACGAGATAGAGAACAAATGAGACAATTTTATTCTGATGGTCTCTCTTACACACAAATATTAGACCTTAAAATAATGAAATCCCATCTAGCCCCCTACTTTCTTGACCTCATTACTTGACAACCCATTCCACCCAACAAATCTAGAATATCCATGAGGTGGTGCATACATCCGCAGATGAGTGTACATTTTTGGGATCAATGGTATATGGTTTTTGATAGTCCCCCACATGCTAATTGGGAGTGCCCATTGTATTTTTTGAGAAAAATGTATGTAGAGTTTGTTTTGGGGCAAAAGCTCAATTATTTTGATTTTAGATCATTTTAGGGTGTTGGTGGCGGCATGCCACAATAGAGATTAGGGGCAAGGGTTGATCCCTAATGCCCTGTGCATGCGCAACCCCTTGTTGTTGCTCTTGGTCCTCCCATTCTTGCACCTGTACATCATCAAGCTCTAGTCTCAACATTAGGTTCCCTTAGTACACTCGCAGGAGACCTTGATCAACATGCTTATGCGATAGCGAGTGGGGAGCATAGAGATGATGTTGATGATGGAGGATTTTTTTATGGAGCTGGTTTGAGTACTGCTCCAGGAGTGTCGAGGCTCGTCCCCCATATATGTACTAGTTGTCATCAAGTATGCTATGGACCTGATCAGGCCACACCTAGTTTAGGTGGATAGGGAGATTCTGGTGGTTCATCTAGTGGCATCAGTTCATTTGTAGAGTTCCTCATAGCAGAACATCATCCTAAGGACACTACAACATAGGTATAAATATGCATCTAGATGTACGTTCATTTTATAAGAATTTTGATGGTTGTATATATCAAAGAAAAGTTTGCAATACATTTTAACAATCAAATTGTTTGGTGTACAGATGACACTAACAATGGGGCAATCATCTATTCCATGAGTACACACATTGACACCGGTCATACTCGGAAACCCTTATGGGGTATTTTGATTTCAATTTTTAAAATTATATATGAAATCATAAATTATTTAACCCTAGAGTTTTAAATTTATAATTGAATCACATATATGTTTGAAATATGCTGGTTTAGGCATCGACCTAAGATCCACATCATCCCTCCTAAGGATTGTCAAGAACTCCCACTCATCTGGGCATCATAGATCGTATGTGTACATTCATATTTGAAATTTGCTTGAAGTTTACATTAGTATAGTTACAATTTTATGAGTTTTGAATTCACTAGATATATGAAACGCATGCATGTACACTTGTAAATATTATAAGCGTTAAATGTCTATGTACATGTATGTCTAGGTTGATACCATAATAAGAATGGGCATTGGGAAAACATTTGATGTTGTAATTACTCGTGACGCCACTAATTTCTAGGTTGTTTACAAAACTTTCTACACAAAATGTGCAAACTTGAATATATATATATATATTAACCTAATTCAATTGTACATGCTTTAATTTTGATCTTGTTGGACTTTGTTATTGCAACTTTCAGCCCTGACCTAGACATAGTTACACCACCAGGAGGACATGTAGAGCAGGTTCCAAATCAAATGGTAATTTAATATTTTTATTATATTTAAAGTCAATTATAAATTTTAAATTGAATATATACATAATATGAGATTTTTACATATTCTTTTTCTTTTATAGCATGAGACACATCTTGTAGTTGAGCATGTACAAACAAGTCCCAGAGAAGAGCCTAGTGCACAACCTCAGAATAGGGTACAATTAAAATATGATAAATTATAAATTAAATTGAATTAAAAAAAAATTAACTGTAGAGTTAAACATCTAATTTTGAATTTCTTTGTCTTGTTTATGTAGATTGATTTAGAGAATTTAGAGGTTGCTTCAGGTGCACCAGAGCATCCAGATGTAGATGTGATGGTAATTTAATTTTATGATGGATTATAAATTAAATTTTCATTAAATCATTATTTATTGTCTTACATCTGATTTCATCTTTCTCTTATACAGAGTGTTTCAGGTCATCCACATATTCTGCATGGTGTGAAGAGGTCTATTGATTATAGAGACAATACATGACCTAGAAACATGTGATTTTATGTGTTATATTTGTTTATTTCATGGACTATATTTCTTGTTTCTCATGTACTCTGTTGGAATTTATTTCATGCGCTTAATATATTGGTTTCATGCACTTAATATGTTACATAAATTATGGACTTTATTATTGTTTGAAATTTTAATTTACACATGTACATTTATGCATTTTATGTTCATAGTCAAGACATTAATATAGGACAATAATGTGAAATTTAGTGATCTCATACATGGATTAATATAGGACATTTTAATATTTATAGTTTGCAAATTTAGTGATTTCATACATATATACATGATATGTACATTCAATAAATAACGATAATTACTCAATGAACTTATTCAATTCACGTCAATCAATAATCAGTCAATAAATCATAATTTACAAACAAAAGCAATCTATTTATATACTAGAAAGGATAAAATTTTAAGAAATAAACAATACCATAGAAGATTAGAGAATAAAAGCATTAATGAATACTATAAATAATAGTTCATCTAACACTAATTTATAAGTTGTCAAAACAAATAATGACATCTTAAGGGGGTGTCTAAAGGGGTCATAATAGAACGTCTTAAGGGGATGTCTTAAGGGGTTATAATACATCTTAAGGGGATGTTTAAAGGGGTCATAATAGAACGCGTTAATTAAGGGGATGTCTTAAGGGGTCTTAAGGGGATGTCTAAAGGGGTCATAATAGAATGTGTTAATTAAGGGGATGTCTTAAGGGGTCTTAAGGGGATGTCTTAAGGGGTCTTAAGAGGGTGTCTTAAGGGGTCTTAAGGGGGTGTCTTAAGGGGATGTATTAAGGGGTCATAATATGTCTTAAGGATATAATTGATTTAACAATAATGTATGCATGATATTTAGTGATTATACACGTAAACATAAAGTTTCAAAGTAGGAAAAAATGCACATTTAAGAAACAAAATATATAGAATATTGATTTGATACATAGAAGTACATAGAGTATGTTTAATTTTGTAAGTATGTATGTACATATATGTCATCTCAAAACAATGTTTACAAAATTTGGATATGCCATCTTAAGAACATCTCAAACTCGTGGCTAGAATGTAGTAGGTCTTCACACCACCTGATATAAAAAAGGTACAATCAATATCAATGAAATCATCAAAACATACATATTTTAATTTATATAAAACTATCTATATGTACAAAACTCAAGTACCTGCATTTAAAAGTATTCCACACATGTTTGTAGGTTGAATCCAGGCATCCTCTCCTTTTTGTTTTAAAGTATGAGATCAATGCAATGATGGCTTTAGGATACAAAAAATGACAATAAATCAATTTTAACTATTAATGTCCAAGCAATATCAATATGTAATCAAAACATGTATTTAAATATAATTTAACTAATAATTACTTGTTTTTACCAAGTATTTCATGTTGTCTAGGTTGAATTTGCATGGACTAGATCCTTTTTGTGATTATGCCTTAAGGATGTATAAAAGGACAATTTAAATCAATTTCAACTAATAACACACTTGAACAATGTCGAAACATGTATTTAATGTATTTAAAAGCACAAAATAAAACTAAAACTATATTTACCTATATTTACTTATTCCATTGTACCATCTGCATCCTCTCTTTTTTGTAATGCATCTATGATTGCTTCATGCTCTTCCATATAAATTGACCATAGCAATTTTTTTGAAGGTCTTGCATGATACTGCTCTAGTTTTATATTTGTTTCCACCACCAAATGTGAATAATGCATAATTTTTTTATGTGTTTCATAGTCTTCGAATGCAGGTAGACCATTCTTTCTTCTCTCAAGTATTTTCGTAGCCAAGTGCCAACAACCACTACCAATCCTATTGGAAAACATGTTCAAAAACCATCATCAAATAAGTTCTCAAAATTTTCTTAAGGGGATCAAAGACTTGTTCTAAAAATTGCTTAAGGGGATCTAAAACCTGTTATCAAAATTTGCTTAAGGAGGTGTCTTAAGGGGATCACCGTACCTGTTGGATAATGAAAGCCATCATCATCTTCTCGAGGTTTTATCAACTTATGTTTAGTTTCCACACAATGAGCCAACCAATATTCTATTTATTCTTCATTCCCCTCAGGTGCAATAACATCATACACATGTCTTGCCAACAAAATTTGATTTAATAACTTGTGCATATCCATATAAATAATTTAGTATTACAAAATAACTTAATAAAGTGAAATAAAATGAAATAAATTGAATTAAAATTACCTTCTTGTACAAGGTCTGAAACACGGTCATAATCTTTAGATGCAAACAATTGATCATTTTCTTCAATAGTTCTTTCATATTGATTATGTGCTTCTATAGGTGTCAACGATCTTTGCTCCCACTGTTCAACCCATTATGTATTTTTGCAAGCTTCCCAATCTCCTGAGATACAAAACTAGCAAAAACATGCAAGCTCCCTTGTCCAAATAGTCCATGTGCTTGCTGTCACACTCCTAAATGAATGCCATTTAGTAGATCCACTAATTGTTTCACAATCAACTCTAGATACAATGTTCTCTTCTTCCACCAACCAAAAGAATCGATGAACTGTAGAGTAATCACTCGAACTAGGTGCAAATAATCTTCTATTACACCAATCCACAATCTCATGTGCATCTTTAAATTTTACTGAATCCTCAAATTTTAATTATTCTCTAGCAAGAATTCTTTTGACACATGCACTAGCTCCATCATGTTCTCCTTTACCATGCCCAGCTTCAAAAAAACTCCATATATGCTAGACATTAAGTTCCTTGTGAACCCTACTTAACCAATAGAACATTTTAGCATTTTTGAATTTCCCCGTACAATTATCTGACCATATGAGGTGTTCTTTCATATCAATTCCTCTTTCTCTTAAATTTCTATAAAATATACTAAAACAATATTGAACAAAATCTTATGAGTGTAACCGATTGTCACTCAAATAAAAATGATACTCCCTCAAAACTTTTCTATCATCCTCAGTGCTATCATCTGCATGTCTATAAACAATATGGACAAACATAGCTACTTGCACTGAATTATAATATTGAGATTAATTTCCTCTTGGGAGCGAGAGTATAATTCTCTGCAAAATCAACCATTGAAAGTATAGTACCAATTGGAAATGTGTTTCTACATGCACGAAATTGGCCATCAAGCCATCAAGCATGTTCAAAGTGCATGACATATTTTGGTACAATTTTATTATTAAATTCACTCATAAATGCATGCACACTAACTTTTTCTGTAACTAAATCACAACACTTTCCTATTTTTCCATCTTTTAAAGAATAGTGAACATTCCTAAATCTTTTGAGATCTACTAATTGTTGTCCAAAATCATGATCAACAATTTCATGCAAAAACATTCTTAAAAGTGAAAGATTTCCATAGTTAATGCATTGTCCAGAAATACAAGAACTTAAATAAAATAATTTATCATTAAATTTTTCACAAAACAAACCTGAAATAAACTCTCTTATTGCTTTAGGTGGCATATCAATACCACAATCCTGTATAATCATTTTAGTATGCAAGGTACAATGTATATATTGAAAAACATCATAAAAATAATGAAACTGAACATGTATTTTACAACAACAAGATATTCATTGCTTATTAATTTTTTACATACCAGGGTTTACATTTTTCAAAAGACCTTTAACTTATTTTAATATTACCAGGTAACACTGAATCGCTACAAAATTTTCTATAAAATTCAGTTTGTGTTGTATCTAATAGGTGTTTTGGGTGAGGATCACGAACTTTGGACCCCACCCTTAATTTTAAAACATCTCTAGCATTAGATGAAATCCTAGTATTATCATGCCAATATTTTTTGATCAAATATTTAATTTCAACATTCAGTTTTATATCAGACCTCGGTAGTCATCCACTGAAACTCTAACATTGATTGATAGGATCATTTTCTATACTTTCTCTTCTTTTTGCCGCTCTTAGTAATGTTTTAGGATGTATTTTTAAAACTTCACTAATATTGCTTACCATTCTTTTATTCAAAGTTGCTTTATAATTAACTATAGCAGTAGTTATAGCTCTTCTTGCTGTGTTTTTATCTTTAGATCAACTATTTTTCCCAATAGATTGAATGGCACTAGCAACGTAGACATAACATGTTTTAATGATTGATCTTTTCTTTTTGGTTTAACATAAAAAGCCTAACCTTTTCATTACTTTCCTCATTTTTTGCATTCTCATCAATTGCATCATTAGTTGACATTGAAATGCAATTTTTTTACGATAAAAGAATTTCGGTGTATATTCTATTCACATGTGTTCTTATTTGTCTCCAAGAAATTTGACTAGGAAGATTATCAAAAACCACTTCCAATTTAAAAAAAGTATTTTCATTAAATTCAACATCACATTCTAGATTTTCATCTTCATTTTCATTTACATTTTCATCTTCATTTTCATCAACAAAACGATTTTCATTTTCATTTTTCATTTTCATTTTCATTTTCATCTTCATTTTCATCAACAAAATGGTTTTATTTCATTTGC
This sequence comes from Sequoia sempervirens, assembly GCA_007258455.2. Lineage (NCBI taxonomy): Eukaryota > Viridiplantae > Streptophyta > Pinopsida > Cupressales > Cupressaceae > Sequoia > Sequoia sempervirens. The sequence continues at coordinate 110,693,206 of VDFB02000363.1, read as the reverse complement.
TTATTTCATCTTCATTTTCATCAACAAAATGGTTTTCATTTTTCATTTTTCATCTTCATTTTCATCAACAAAATAGTTTTCATTTTCATTTTCATTTCATCAACAAACAGTTTTCATTTTCATTTTCATCAAAAATACAGTTTTGTTTTCATTTTCAAGAAAATGATCATATTGATTTTCATTTGCAACAAAATATTTTTCTTTTTGTTTCAACAAATTCTATAAAAGTTTCTCTCTGAATATAGTCAATGTCAACATCATTAAGTCCAGCATCTTGTAAAACTTCTACATACAAATTTACCATTTCACTAACATGTGGATTTGAAGACATACCTGGATTTGTGCATATTGAAACATTCTCCATAGCATTCAAAGAGGGATTTGAAGACATAGTAGGACTTGTTTGTATAATCATATTCTTCTCCAAATTGACTCCTTGCAAATTAGCTTCATCTACAACCATGGTATCCTCAATGTTTTCATCTTCAATAGTTGTTGAATTGGTTGCTCCACCACCATTCATTGATTTCATTCTCATTCTTCTTTCTCTTTGTCTTTGTCTCTCTTTTTCTCTATTTTCTTCAACTTCGTGAGGAGTCAATGTCTTCCTTCTCTTATTATGAGCTTTATCTCCCATAATTATTAAATTCTCAAGCACAAATGAATGTTAATAGTGAAATACTTCAAAATATTCAATCCAAATTGGAAGTTGAATACCTATTAGGAAAAAATTCTTCCTCTTGTGTTCCTCAAAACAAGTAGAAAACTACCACAATTCCACTTTAAAAATTGTTTTCTTCATGCCTCCTTTGAAAAATTCAATTAATATTGCAAATTGAAACCTTTTGTTCCTCCAAGCAAGCAAAAAAATAACACAATTCCACTTCAAAAATGGTGTAGATGATGCCCCGTTTGATAAAATCAACTAAAAATCAAGTTCACCACCTATAAATACAATAGCTTATGAAAAATAATTTACTTTTACTGCTCTCATCCGTACATGTGAAGTTGCAGACTTCACAATAATTTTTGCAGTGTATTTAAATAAAATAAAAGGGATCCCATTTATAAAACGAGATCTTGCTTATAAAACAAGATCCCGCTTACTATAAAACAGGATCCCGCTTATAAAAACTGGGATCTTGTTTATAAGAAGTGGGATCCCGTTCTATAATCGGGATCCCGTTCGTCGGCATTGAATGTCAGGGCTGTTGGCCGGAAAACGGGATCCCGTTTATGAAACGGGATCCCATTTCCTTCACAATGGTCTGAATATAGTCGAATAGGGAACAAGATCCCGATTATAAAACGGGATCCCGTTTTGTAGTCGGGATCCCATTTTTTAAAATTTGAATTTTCTTTTGCTTTGTGGTCGGGTTTTTGCCTAGGTTTTTGGTTTAGGAAAAGCATTGGAAGTTCGAACCTAGGCCTTCAACCTGGTTTGACCTGCAAGTTGAAGGTCCTAACAATGTCAAAGAAAAATACCAACTTTGGACATATGACTGACGACCTTTTTTGTAGAATTTTCTGATGAAATTAAAACCCATTTTAGATGAAACAATGTAGATTCTAAATATATAATTTTTTTGCAATTGGATTATTTTTTCTATTTTTCAATTAATTTCTAATAAAATTGGTCCATAAACTTTAAATATCATGGTTTTTTTACTATTTTAATAAATTTTGATCAACATAACATTTTGACAAACGGATTGCATGAGAACAAACTTCAGACAATTCTTTTCAATTTAAAAAAAATCAAAAAATGATAAGTTTAGGTCATCTTATGCATGTCATCCACAATGATTTTTCAAAACGACAAATTTGCCTAATAAAAATTTAACAAAAAAAAAAATCAATAAAAAATTACAAAAAATATCAACAAGCTTCAGTGAGTCATAAAAATTTTCCCAAAAGGATTTAGAAAAAATATGATAATTTAAGTCAAAATATGGATGTCATACACATGCATGGTATGGTAAAAAAATGACTTTTAAGCGATTGGTTTTAGAAATGCCTATTAAAACTCAATTTGTACAATCTGGGTATTGAAATAAATTACATATTTGGAAACTAGACTCCGAGCACTACATTTTATGATTAGTGACTTTTTTAAAGATTTCATCTCTAAGTGCTTCAAATTTTAAGGTCAAATGTGTCAAATTCTGAAAATCATGAAAAACACTTCCACTTTTTGGTCAAAAAGTGGACTCAACTTCTTGCACACCCACAAGCCTCCTAAATTTAATGTGAAGGTGTGAATAAATACACTTTACAACACTAAAATAAGGAAACTTTAGGTTTATTTAGCTTTAAGAGGGCCTAAAACCTAATGTGGATGTGTAAAACACATCGCAACACTAGATCTTGAGGTGATATCAAGTCCAATTTATCATTAATTATTCCTAGATTAAGTGTGAAAATGTGGACGAAAACATTTTTCTACACTATAACATCAATGAAAACACTTTATACTTTCAAGAATCTCCCTCTTTTTCATTGATGTCCACATGATGTGAAAACCCATCAAAGACAACACAACAATTTTGAATATCTTTTCTTGCAACTTTTCTGAATGAATTATAATCTTTTCCACATGATACTTTTCCTCCCCCTTTGACATCAATGGCAAAGGAAAAAGATGTTTTGCATTGTTTTCTCCTTTTGACATTGAACCAAGATCTACACAAGCACTAAATACTCCCCCTTAGGAGTACACCCAATCATTTGCACAATGACAAAACATGACACTACCTACTCCCCCTGACAGGAAACCACCAAACATTAGTCTAGAAAGAAGATAGATCCATAGATCCACTAGATTGATGCATCTCCATATGCATCTAGTTCAAGAAAGGAGGGGAAATAACCCCCAGCTTCTGCCGAAGATACTCAAAAGTATATTTAGGAAAAGCCTTACTAAATATGTCAACAATCTGATGCTTGTAGGTATATACCCAGGCTTTACTTCATTCTCCACAACCTTCTCTCAAAAAGTGATACATGATTGATATATGCTCTATCCTTGAGTGCATCATTGGGTTCTTTGAAATGTTAATTACACTTGTATTATGATAGAAAATAGAGATGGGATCATCATACATGACTCATATCCTTCAATGTCTGTCTCATCCACAAAACTTGTGTGTAGCTCAAGATGCTGTAGCAATATACTCAACCTCTGTAGTGGATAAGGAAACTGAATCTTTCATTTTACTTAACCATGACACCAATTTGCATCCAAGAAAGAATGCATCACCACTTGTACTTTTTTTTCATCAACACACCCTACCCAATTTACATCTATATAAGCACTTAGTGTAAATTAAGTATCCTTAGGATACCATAAGCCAAGATCCGGAGTGCCTTTTAGATATTTGAATATCCTCTTGACAACTACAACATGTGTTTCTTTAGGATCCTCTTGAAATCTATCCACAAGAAAAACTACATGCATGATATCCGATTTGGTAGCGGTTAGATACAACAATCCACCAATCATGGATCTATAATTTCTCTAATCAACCTTAGGTGAATCATCATCCTTACTCAATTTGTAGCTAGTTACCATAGGAGTGCATACCAGTTTGGAACCATCCATCCCAAACTTCTTCAACATTTATTTTGCATCTAGTTGGATTGTGAAATAAAAATCCCTTTGTTTGTTTGATTGATTTGTAGTCCAAGGAAGAAATTCATCTCACCAAACATAGACATCTCAAACTCTTTGTGCATTTCTTTAGCAAACATCTTACACATAGTTTCATTTCCTCCAAAGATAATTTCATCCGCATACACAACTACTATCAAGATCTTGTCATATTCAATTTTGAAATAGAGATTGGTATTTGTAGTACCTTTGTTGAAACCTTCCTAAATGAAATATCTATCCAACCTTGCATACCAAGCTCTGGGAGATTGCTTCAAACCATATAAAGCCTTTTTCAATTTGTATACCATATCTAGTTGATTTGATAACTGGAATCCCTCTGGTTGTTCGATGTAGACTTCTTCTTCCAACTCTCCATTCAAGAAAGAAGACTTCACATCTATCTAGTAAACCTTGAAGTCTTGATAAGCAAAAAATACCAAAAACATTATGATAGATTCCATTCTAGCCACCAGAGAAAATGTCTCCTGAAATTCTATACCTTCCACTTGTGAGTAACCCTTACACACAAGCCTTGCCTTGTTTTTAATCACTTCTCCATTCTCATTCAGTTTGTTTCTGAAAACCCACTTACTTCCAATTATGTTCTTGTTTGTTGTTCTAGGAACCATTTCCCAAGTTTGATTTTTCTCAATTTTCATAAGTTCTTCTTCCATTGCTTTCATCCAATGTTCATCCTTACATGCCTCACTCACAATATTAGGTTCAAGTTTAGAAAGTAAGCAATAATTTACCTCAACTTTAGCATCTTTGCTTCTTGTCAATACACCTTTCCTCTTGTTTCCAATGATATGATCTTTGGAATGATTCTTTTGCATATACTTAGGGGTCTTAGAATCCTTTTCTGGCACATAGCTGTCAACTTCAATTGAATTCTCCAATGCTTCATCAACCTTGAAATTTGTGCTTTCTGCAACCTTTCTTAGCATTTTATTGTAACATCTATAAGATTTGCTTCTTGTATAGTACCCAAGGAAGATACCCTCATCACATCTTGCATCAAAATTTACTAGATTTGCTTCATCTCTCTCGATATAACATTTTCTTCCAAATACCTTGAAATACTTAACATTAGGAATCTTTCAATACCATAGCTCATAGGGGGTCTTAGTATTGTTAGCTTTTTCTTGAACTCGGTTAAGCACATAAAAAACAATGTTAATTGATTCTCTCCAATAGACTTTCGGTAGACCTGCCTCTATTATTATTGTTCTAGTAGCTTCTTGAATTGTCCTATTCTTCCTTTCAACAACTCCATTATGCTGAAGAGTTCTAGGGGCAAACAATTGTCTTCTTATTCCATGAACTTCACAAAATATGTTAAAATCATTGGAGGTAAATTCACCACCTCTGTTAGACCTCAAACTTTTTATTTTTAGATCCATTTCATTTTCAACCATAGCTTTGAATGTCTTGAATTTATCTAATGCATCAAATTTCTCTCTAAAAAAAGCAACCCATGTCATTCTAGAATAATCATCAATTAAAAGCATAAAATACATATCACCTTAATGTAGACTTCTCACCCTTGTAGGACCACAAAGATCTGTATGAATCAATTCCAATAGTCTAGTAGTAGATTGTTCCTTTGTTCTGAAGGTGTTTCTAGCATGCTTTCCAAACTAAAAATTCTTGCAAACAATATTAACTAGCTTTGTGATTATTAGTAAATCTCTCACAACTTGTACTAAACTGATTCTCACCATGTCAAAATTCATATGACACATCCTTCGGTTCCATAACCAACTGTCATTAATATGAGACATAAAGAAATTTCCATCAACACCTTTAAGTTGATATATGTTTCCTTTAGTCCTCTTACCAACAACAATCATGGTTCTGGACCCTTTTTTAATATCACATTTTTCATCCTTGAACATAAGATTATATCTCTTAATACACATATGTCCAACACTTAAGAGATTATGTCTCTAACCCTTAACATAGTATACATCATTAGTATTATGCTTGCCATCAAAACTTATTGAACCTACCCCACAGATCTTAGAATGAGAATCATCTCCAAAATTAACTAATCCTCCATCATATTTTTCAAGTTTAACAAACTTACTTTTATCACTGGTCATGTGATTTGAGAAACCACTATCAACAACCCAACAGTTCTTCTCTTGTTTAGCATGAAAAGTAGATACCATAGTACCTTCAACTTTCTCCATAGCACATTCCTTCACACATCTTTTAGGAGTAGATTCATCTTTTAAAGCCAGGAACAAGCATTCATTATCATCAAAATCTCCATAATTAGACTCATCATTAGAAATGCCAACATCTTCATTGACATAATATGCTCTTTTGATCATCTTTACTTTATTTTCCTTTCCTTCTCTATGTTTATTTCTTTCAGCTCGTTTTGGACATCTTGAAGAATAATGACCTATATCACCACAACTAAAACATTTTAAAGGTATTTTACCCTTGTACTTACCATTTCCCTTCTTCATTCTTCTCAAAAATTTAGCTTCCACATCATCTAGATCTTCCTTATCTGGTTCTTCAATCTTTTCTAATGTACTAGCTTTAAAGGAAACTTCTACATTTGCGCTATTTTTCTATCCCTTTTTCCTCATCTCGAAAGAAGTTAGTGTACCAATCATCCGATCTATAGAATACTTATCAAGATTTACAAGTTCCTCAATAGCATAAAAATTTTCACTATAACAATCAGGAAGAGATATAAGAACTTTCTTTACCACTTTATATTTTTTGTAAATGTAGATTACAATTGATTCATCTTCAGACATCTGTAGGGCCTCAATTTTTTCCTTCAATATCCATAACCTTGCTTGTTTAACTTTGTCATCTCCTTCATAGATGCTTTCTAGCTTATCCCAAACTTATTTAGCAGTCGTCAAACTCTTAATTTTAACTAATTTAGTTTTTGAAAGACCATTTGTAATAAGAAATATTTCCTTAGCATTTGACTCATGTGCCTTGATCTCTTCACTTGTACTTGGACCATTTTGAGGTGGAACATATGCAATATTATATGATTTTTCAACTTTAAATCTATGTGATGATAGATAGCCTCCCATGTGTGTTTTCCAGAATGCATAATCCGTGTCATCAAATTTAGAGAAATCCAAAGTAAAATTGCTCACCATCCCAGATCTACCTTAAGCAGTTAAGCTCTTCTCCAAGGAACTAACTCTGATACCAATTGTTGAACAAGAAAACTGAGAGGGGTGTAACAATTTTAACCTTTAAAACCATTAATAGAAGTTAGATCTACAAGCATACACAAAAAATTTACTCTACTAATGTGTTTAATTATTAAATATAGAAATATAAACTGAATGTAGTAAAACCATGCACATAAGAACACTGGATTTATGTGGAAAACCAAATGAGGGAAAAACCTCAATGAGGATTAGCATACAATATAAATAATTCCAAAATCAAATACAAAGGCTCACTACTAGAATAGGGCACACTATCCAAAAAGGCTCACAACTAGGGCTTATTGCCACAGAAAGAATACAAGAAGATAGAAGAAGAATGTTACACAGAGAAACACTTCTCAATGTAATAAGGAGTCCACCATAATTGCTCGCACACTTTTACAATCTCACATGAAATATATCAGATGCTTTCAACTCACTGCCTTCAAAAACCTAACATGAAATTCACACTACTCTGCTCAAATTTGCATCTCATTATAGTTCACTCGCAACAATATCACATCTATCTTGATTCTTGCATCAACACCATACATATTTATATTAACCTCTACTTCAAAAAATTTCTCCAATGTCGACCACTAGCCGTTATGCATTCAAATTTGAAATAGGTCGTCACCCAAACATTCCTATGGTAGATAGGAATGAAATGTGACCTACATAAATCCTTAATTAGGAACCAAATAGATCCCAACACACTTCAACACACTTTTACAAGCCTCACATGTAGTGTTAAATACAAGGTCAACTAACACCCATGCAAAACACCATAGACATTAAGTACATGCTTCCTTAGATCAAGAAAAAAGTTTCAGACAACATAGTTCACTTGAAATCAATCCAAAACAATCCATGAATTACTTAAGTTTCATCAGCCACTTCAACCAAGCTTCGTAGCAACAACTACTTCAATTCAAGACAACTAATAACCCTTGTTTGCATACTGATAAATGAAACTTATATTGTAAGTTGCACCAAATCAAGTAAAATTTTGAACATAGAAAGATAAAAGCATTATTAGCAACTTCCCAAATTTGCACAGCCTGAATCCCAATAGCGGAGAAATGTGAAGCAAATATATTTCTCCTAGGGAATAGAAAACATCACTAAACAACTAGTTCACACATTGGTGAAAATATCTCGCACTGTACAATGATCTAGAAGCCAAAATTTTGGATATAGCAACTACCAACAACCATGAACTACACCTTAGATTTGCACAATCATAAAATAAACATAGAAGAAATGTAGAGCACATCTCAAAGCACACATTGAATACCTACAAGACACTATTTTCTATATTTATCAAATTTTCTCAAAAGCACCTGGAGACCAAGTACCAGAGACATCATTTCAACACATTACTCTTACTCTAACACACTTCCAGTCATAGAAACATAAAGATAACTCCATGTACTCATGGCACTTCTTCAACATCTCAACTATAAATGCACAAACAACAAACCTTCTTTATTACAATTTTCTCAATATCCTCGACATATATAGTCAATAACTAGCTTCCTCTACACATAGTTGACACCAATGACAACACTTAATACTTTCACCAATATGAACCTATAATAGTTGGACCACATAACTGAATGACACTTCCTTTAACTCTACACGACCCCAAACATATTAGGACAACTTTGTTGGTGAGACAACACCAAAACATACCAAATGATTATCTTCAAACCAACATGTGTACCTCCAAAATACACACCACTTTGAACTTAGATGCAACTAACACTTATAAACATTTCCAAAAACCCACAAGACTAGAATTATTTCATGGTGAAGTGTAGACTAATCAAAACAAGTACTCTATACAAGAAACAATGTCACTAGAAAACTCAATATACTATCATCCATAACTTTTGCACTAGAGGTCAAAATAACATGAAACTTTGGATTTAGACTCCTCTGACATCCAAAAAAATTGACTTAGAACTATAGACCAAAATACTTCAACGCAAGCCATAAAATGAGTGCGTTATATACTGAGAACTAATGTTCTAACACTTATCCATATAACAAATTCATCTATTTTATACCAAAGCAAAACATCTTTATCTCTATATTGGATTTCCATCATTTCAAACACATATGCACACTAGAACAAATTATCATCAAACTAGACCTCAAAGCATAACATTGACATCAATGACAACATCGTATCTGCACACCATATATCTCATGCTCATGTTTCCAACAAGCATATCAATGACAAGATCCTTAAATTTCCAACAACATAAAGATGATGATGAAATGAAAGAAAAAATGATGTAAACATGAAGAAGAAACATAATAATGCATACAAAAAAACATAAGGTTAATACTAAAAGATTCAAGTCGGTATGGAAAAGAGACGTTGGTCTTAAATTGTATCAAATACTAAACACCATCCATCAAATAAATGTTAGCTCCCACAAGTACTAGCAAGATGTGTTATGCCACATCACTCATGAAACACATGGCTCCATTGGTAAACAATTTGTGTTATGCTAGGTAGCCATGTTAAAAGGGGTGCTCAAGCTCATGACCCAACAAGATCCATTATGTTGGATCCATGAATTGTTTTACAAAACCTCACTTTAGGGAGGACATAAAACTCACATTAGGGGGTGCATAAGGTTTAACATCATGATGAATAGACAAATCTCACCTCAAGGGGTGCAAAAGGTTTAACATCTTAAACTCACCTCAGGGGGTGCATACATGACAATATGATAAGGCCAAGAACTCAAGGGGTGATATAAAAATACCACCACCATAAGATATGATTTATAAAATAACAAAGGGCATTTTCTTAATACATGAAAGGTCACCTCTTAGGGAATATCATACATGAAATCACCACCAAGAGAGGATAAGTCATGGAAAAATAAATTCACACCTAAGGAAATACTAGCCATAGCATTACCACCAACGGGAATGCCATATACCAAGAAAGGCCACACTCTTAAGGGATATCAAGCTTAATGTCACCACCAAAGAGACACTCACATAGATCAAGAAGGACCAACTTTGATTGAAAAGGTCACACTTCATAGGAGATGTATACTATCATCACTAAGAAGGGACCATTTCTTATGTAGATAATGAGCGGGGACTATATGCCCCCTTAAAATCTTAGTGTACTTGCTACACTAAAATTTTAAGGAGACAAAGAGGGATCCCTTGCGATAAGGAATGCACCTAATATAAGTCTACCTAACCATTTCCCCCCCATGTTTGTGGATAAAGATGAGACAAAATGGGATATGATATGTTGTTGCTTGCGATAATAAAATATGATTAGATAAATCCAAGTTTATACCTCCATGCATAATAGTGAGTATTATGTGATACTATCACTACTACATGGTAAGTCCAATAGCAACTAATGCTATTGATTAAGTGAAGGTATTTTTTATGTTGTTAATTTTGAATGAAAATAGCTAAGCCCTCTTGTTGTTTCTTATGGGTTAGGCTCTATGGGAACACAAATGCCTTGTTCTTTAACACCACATCCTTTTCCATTATAATCAAGTTGTATCAAAAGTTAATAACCTCTTCCATAAATGGCTTCCATTTCTTCCAAGGAGGGTGGATTTTCATAATCATCTTCATCATAAGTGGATGCATAATTTGTATTTTCCTCTTTTCTAGAAGTTATAGATGATTTAGTGATGGATTATGTTAATATCATTAGAAATTCTTTCTCTTTCTTTGATTTTTATTGTGTAATCTTGTATTCCCCCATGAATGTAGGTGTTGGTTATTTTTATAGAACCAAACTTAATCTCAGTCCTAGCCTATGAATTTGCCACAACTCAATTATTAGCAAGGTTGAGGATTGTCCAACACCTAAGTAAAGTAATTAGTACTTCACTTCTTCTCTTTGAGCTCTGTGAGACCCAAGGAGGGTAATCCCATGCATACTCATAATATCTCATATTAGGTCAAGAGTACTTTTTCACATAGATGCACAATCACAAGAAACTCACCTTATCAAAAGCTCGGAAAACCTCAGATAGAAGTGTTTACTTATTTCAAGGAGTACGCTTACATACTTAAAATTGGGATAATATATTTAGAGTATTTTATGAATCATTCTTCATCTTGAATCCTAGGCCAAATTCAATACTAGCTAAACTAACCACAAGATATATAATAATAGAACAACCAGTGCCTTATCTAAGGTAGAAAACAAGTTATAACTTGTAATCAATCAGTAATAGAACTTAATAAATTAATGGACTATTAGAATTACACTTTGTAACATCTAACTCACTGTATTGCAAAATGTCGCTTCCTTACTAAATACTATATCCTTTTCTCACAAACTAATGACCTTGCTTTAGCATTTAATCAACTCATTGAATTGAAGCATAAAACAAGTTCATTCATTCAGTGCAAATGATAGAAGACAAATGAAATCATAATTAACAATTCCATTCATAACTTGGAAGAAAATACATAGGAGAGCAACATTTCATAACTAAAATTCTTCTTCATTTCTTCTATTGCTTTATAAAACCATATTTAAGATTTTATACAGTATAACTTTCATCTTAGACTTTCTTTTGATATATCTAAGTTAAAATATACTTTTACATTCTATTATGCTTTCTTAGGTAGGCCCTATGGCTCTTCTCTTTTTTCCTGGCCTTCTTCATTGGTAGCACCAGTTCCTTGCCTTTGCACTTGACCACTTCTCCCAGAAGGGTCCTATTTCTCAAGCGGTATGTACTCTACATAATTGACGTCTTCTTATGACCTCTAGCCCTCCTTTTACCCTTTGAAACCTCAAGAGAAGCCTGGGCTTCATGCTCAGCTATATCTTCATGACACTCATACACACTTAGTTAGCTAGACCTCCTAACAGGTGGAATTGTTGCACTAGCTTTTCCCATTTTATTTAAAACTAGCAGAGTGATAATTAAAATGATTTTTGACTCAAGACCCATAGGCGAAACACCCCAATCCCAATAATTGCAACTACTTCAAGCAACAGAAATCCTAAATATACTAGAGAACCTAATTTCATACCAATTTACTGAGGATGAAAACATTGAAACTCTACTTAGGAAAACTTACAGCCCTTTCAATCTCCTCTACTACATACACCTTACTTCTACTGTAGACTAAAAAGATGGTCAAAATGAACAATGATCAACCTGCATTAAATAGAAAATTTGAGCATGTAGAATTAATGATCTAGGAACCTCTTGCTCGAGCGAATTGATAACTTAGCAGTTATGCTTTGAATCTAGGCTATTGATCTTAGAGCAATTAAAATCTCATCTAGGTGGCCATGAGCATTGTTTTTTGACCATTATCAACTTGCTCCTTGAAAATAGCGATCATATCTCAAATGCTGCCATGTTCTTCTCTAACCTTGATTAATCATAGTTGATTTGACAATTAGCATGTATTGCCAACCTAATCTATGCCTTTTCATTTATATTGGCAAAGTACATGAGACCAATCTATCTTCTTGAGAGAATATTTTCTTATACGCTTCATTGCTCATCCTTGATCTTTCTCAACTTCTATCAACGATGAAGGTATTCATACGATGATCTTAGTACATTGGATCATCCTAGTTTGAAACTTTATCAATGGTTCTCCAGTCCTTTTGCCACTTTCCCTTTTGCTTCACGCAAAATCCTCAAGGTCCTGCCATGTTGCTTATCTCTTTATCGCAGATGCATCTCATCCCTCGTCGGCCTCATCAACGACGTAAAACATCCCTGCAATAATCTCTAGCCCTTGGTTCCATGGCCCATCCCTTGGTCACATTCGTACCTCCATCACACATCGCTAATTCAAACTTTGTACTTAGGTTCCTATCGATGATGAGAGATGTTGTGGAGGAATCATTTTTAGATGTACACTTGCATAAAATAAAGGGCACAAAAGACATCACTCATAGGATCATATCAAATTAGTGAAAGAAAAACCCCTTAAAAGACACCATCACCTATCGCTAATTCATAACTCAAGTTCTGAAATGAATTCACAATGAGCGATATAACATAAGGCCACCTTTCATCACTAATTCTCCTCATACATGTTGTGAGCAATTAGTGATGAGAGGATTTACAACATTCATAATGTCCATCACATATCACTGATGTGGGAATTTACATTTAAAAAATATCTGCGATCACGTGATATAAAGGAAATTACATCACATTGCTCATCGTTGATCCAAATTTATCATCTCATGACCATCTGCGATGAACGATAAGAGCAAAAGGCTCAAAGCATCGCTCATTGCTATTACAATTTTGAAGGCTCAAAATCCATTAGCAATGGGCGATGTTGAAAGAAGACACTGTTCTATCGCTCATCGCTAATTCAAGGCAGGTTCCTATGAATAAATCAGCAATGAGCGATATAAATATTAGGGCCATTGGGACTTAAGTTGAAACTTTGAGCACGTGCACTTGAGTTGTTCTTAACAGAGGGACTCTCTAGGATGACATAAAAATAATAGGTTTAAGATTTTTGAATTACGAGATACAAAGGATGTAAAAGCTAAAATACTCTTTATTATCCTTATAAAAGAAAGGAAATTCAGACCTAGATATGAGAGGGGCTAGTCACCTAATGAAATTGATAGACATGCAAGTTTCATATGTCTGAAAATAAGCACCATGTAATTAATCAACAAAATAGAATATTACAAGCAACTAAAATGAATGAAAACTCAAAACCCTCATATAAGAACCCTACATCAAATGTAACAAAGGTTTTAGATAAAAATTGTTAGGGTTTAATATGAGCACTTCATATTTTGCAAAATTTGAAAGTGCCATCAGTAGGTTTGAAATCTAATGACCCCCAATCATCATCCAAAAAAAAATTCATAGTTGAAAGACACTTATATTTATCCTCAACTTGCAAATGTTCCACTTTTGTAGTTGGTCTCAATATTTTAAGAGGATTGTTCATTCCCGTTTCAGTTTGTAAACAATTTTTAGATTTAGGATTAAAAAATTTCATGTAAACCTTATTGTTGTAAGTGTATTTCATTAAGTGATGAAGTGTTGAAGGAACTCCATTCATTTTATGAATCCATGTTCTACCCAAGAGAAGATTATATGAATGATCATGAGGCATGACATGGATAGGAGTTTGCAACACAACCTTGTCGGATTTAATAGATGTAAGGTTATCACACCAAGTGGTTATCTTTCCATGTCATCAAAACCTAAGTTGATAGACAAATCAACGGGTTGAATTAAAGTTTTGTCCGCTCCAATTTTATCCAAAATAATTACACTAAAAACATTAATCCATGAACCATTTTCAATAACGGTATGTCTAATCAAAACCCTATTAATAATAGACACTATCATCAAAGCATCAAATTTTTTTTGCATTTCCAAAGGGGGTAATTCATTTTGATGAAAGAAAAGGTCCAAATTAGGTGAATTCATATTATCAATTAAAGCTGCCACATCATTTGGTTACACACTAAGAGGGATAACATTTTTTTACAAAGCACTTTGAAGCATTCCATGGTAAACAAGTGATGTTTTAATTAAATCCCATAAGAAGATCTTAGTTGGATTGTTATGAAGTTACTCAATGAGATCATATTCCTTAGCACTGCGCTGTTGGATATTAGGTGTGGGTGGAAGATATGGTTGAGGAAATGGGATGGATTTTGGAGTTTCTTTTGGTTTCTTATTATTTATAGTGTTATATATGTGAGCTATAGTATGATAACTTGGTTGTTGTGATACATGATTACAAGTAATTTGCTTTGTAAAGTTTAGGATATGGCCATGAGGTTTAGGAGGTCCTATAATGAGAGTTGAATTAAGAGTTACAATAATTAAAGGACTTTTAGGAGGTCCAATAATCAAAGGATATCTAATAACCAGTTGTGTGTTCATAACCTTAATGGATTTGTCTTCTTGTTGATGATAGTCTATCAAGGGGGGATCTATTGTCACCTTACTATCTTTTGAAAAACATGTATCAATGATTTAATCCTCTTGTGCCATAATATATTCCCAAGTAGGAGAGGTTTTGGGAGTGAAACAAACCACATTATCATGATTCTCAATGATTGGATCTTCTAACTCCAAGATACCTTCTTCACAATTAGGAGATGTATCAGAAGAAGAACAACTATGATTGTCATGATTGTCAATGATTTCATTTTCTTGCACCAAAAAAATCTCACAAGTGGGAGAGATGTTGGGAGATGAATGAAGATTAGGAAAAGTGATATTAAGGAACGTGTCAATGATTTCATCCTCTTGTGCCAAGATACTCTCACAATTAGGAGATATATTAGGAGAGTGAATAGCATGTCTGTCAATGACTTTGTTTCATTTCCTTAAATATTGTACTCATAAGTAGGGAGATTATAATAATACAATCCATGTGTTTCCATATCAAAACCACATCTTTGAAAAAGAAACATGTTGCTACTTTCCTTATGGATCAAATGATCAAAATGAAATAGTTTTGTAAATAGAATTGAAAAATAGACACTAGATCTGGACAAAGGGCATTGAGAGAACACTATCACAAAAAATTAAGCCAAAAATAGTAGGACAAATATTTTGAAACAAGATAGATGCACCCAAGGGCGTCTATGTCCTAGATAAGGTCTTTGAAATTTCAAAGTTTGACTATGTAAAGCATTGTTGAAGGATTCTGGGTTTGCTTGGAAATAGTTTTAACAGTGATTTTTCTTCAATTTTTGTTGAATTTACGCCAATGTGATGCTAAATGAAAGTGTGTAATGATGTGGGAGATGTTTTGATAGTTTTTAATGTAATTTCCAGATCTAAAATGCAATAATTAATTGATTCTAAGAAGCCACAACCTGAAAATGATTTTTTTGATATACTATTAAAAAATAAAACAATGGAATGATTTTAAGTTTTTGAAATGTATGAAAGATGCCTAAATATATGCAATTAAGAATTCCAACTCAGAGATCTGCAAGCACAAACAAAATGAAGACACAGAGACAAATATGTGTGAAAAAGTTTGTTAATTCAAGTGTACAAGGACAAAGGAACCCAAGGGCGTCTGAGTCCTTTATAAGGGTTCTAAAAATTCAAAATTTAAATGCTTATTAGTCTGTCTAAAGATTCTGCTTCTGTGTAAAAAAAGGGACCTGCAAGTGAATATGTTTCCATAATTTCAATAAGTTAAGATAATATGACTCAAATGCAAGTATGCAACAATAAAGAGCAAAATTTTGAATGTAGATCTAACCTAAATGACCGAAATAAACCCTAATGAAGCCTATGATGCAATATGAGATGAAAATATTTTTAATTTTTTATGTTCTTATGATGCAACAATGAAACCCTAAATGAGAAATACAAAGAAAAACCTAGATCTAGGGTTAATTTTTAGAAAGCATCTGATGTCAAAATGATAGGTTCACCAAAATGAAACATAGAAAAAGGTGATCTTAAGTCCTAAGTGCTTAGAACAATAGGATTCAAGGCCTTTTCTTAGGGTTTCATTGAGATGGAGATCAACAAGGTGTATTGATTGACTTTCAACCATGAAGGTGAGCCAATCAAATGTGGATCTCCATCAATTTGGGGATTGGAATGGATTGGAATTGATTGAATATGATTAACCTAATTAGACTATATGATCTAATATAAAAAATGAAAGATCTCGATAATATACAAATTGGAACAATAGTTTGTAGGCAAATCTAGGAAATGTAGAGGACTATGTACCTATCATAAAAAGTTGGATTTGGGATGCATAGGGGGAAGCAGTCACCCAGGGGCATATGGGTCCTTGTAAGGGTGTCTTGCTCTATTTTTGGGGCCCTTTGGTGATAGATTTGAGATATTTATTTATGCTTGCAAAGTTGTTGAAACACTATTGAATAACTTTGTAGATGAGTTTCTATGAAATGCCATCGAATAATTTTGTAGATGAGCAAACAAGTTGTAGAGCTTCAAATGCACCAATGAATAAATTGCCTTCAATCCTTCTTCAATCCCCTTCAAACCTAAAACCTACACATTCAAAGAGAGGGAAAATATTGGGTCATTTAGGGGCTTGCCTCAGTCAGACCTTGTGTGAGTGAACTTCCAATTCCACAATGGCAATGACAATGATAAAATGATAAGAAAGGAAAGGAATGATGAAATCACAAAGTGTTGCAACTCACCACCCTTCAATGGCTTCCTTGAAGGACTGAATTCACACACATCACCTCTAGGTATTGGACATTTCTTACTTGAATTCTTGAATACTTTGAGACCTACAAGAGTGTTATCCTTCACAAAACAATGATAACATGAATATACATAAAATAACATTAAATTTGACACAATGTTAGGATCTTGAATTTCTACAATAAATTTCTAAAATGTTGCTCTTGAATTTCTTGATAGTGCTCTTGATAATAATTTCTCTAATGATTTCCTAGATAGATTTGAAATTTGAATGCTAAAATGGCCACTCTAACATGTACAAAATAGGTCCCCATTAGAATAGGAGGACCCATATGCCATAGGGTGAATGGGTCCTGGCCCTATTTTCTAGGACATTAAGTGCTGGGGGCATAATATTACTTGGATGCATTTGTTCAATGTTTTCAATTTCTCAGAAAGTGATACAAATGGGCTATAGAATGCATAATTTAGGAAACTAGGGACCCAATTAGGGTCAATAATTTAGGGGGAGAAAAACATAGGGTGAAATTGTCAAGGGTGACAATTTACGATGCTATGTATACTAAAACCTAAAATCTAACATTAATAATTTAAAATAAAACCTAAAAAATAAATTTAATCCATAAACAATCAATTCTCAATTCTAAAACCTTACATTAATAATATAACACTAAACCTAAGAAAATAAATTTAATCCCTAAACCCTCAATGCTCAACCCTAAAACCTAAAACCAAAAAAAATAAATTTAACCCCTAAAATCTATACACTAAACCCTAAAAACCAACATTAATAATGGGTTATCCCACAATACTAGTTTACAATTCCCTTCATGAAGAAAAATTGCAAAAATGATCGAAAGAAAAAAAATAGGTTTTTAGGGTTTTGATTGAAGAGGGGGGGCGTTTGTGTGAACCCAAAAAGGGGTTCACTCAAACCCCCCCCGAATCCCTTTGTGGTGTCATCCCCTTTTTGGTGTGTTTTTTTAATGAAAATAAAGGAAAATTGCAAAACAAGGGGGGTTCGAGTGAACCCCTCTTTGCTCAAAGGGGTCCAAGGGGGTTCTCTTGAACCCTTTTTTTCCCTTCTACCTCTCCTCTAGCAATTTTCTACAAAATGTTTCCTTTTCGAGCTTGGGTTGAAGATGAAAATGGAATCAAATTCATAGACCCAACTAGATGATGATATTCTTTGGAATGAGCTATCCATCAAATATAATTTTAATATATATTTTGGTTTTATTATGTACTTTTTTAGTTTAATTAAACATAGTTTTTTCACTAAAAATCAAGCTCTCTGTTTTGCACATGTGGAAAAATAGTAGATTATCAAAAAAATTATAAAAATATTTTCATGCTAGGTATTGATGTCCTTGATCTAGCCAAAAAAAAAAATGAATTTCAATAAGTACAATTTTTTTATGTTGTATACAATCTGCTTATGTCTAAATTGTAATTGGTTTGACTTCAAAACTTAATTAAGAAAACAAAAATTCGATAAAACACTATGAAACCAAATGAACGTGCTAGATATCGTAGTTACAAAGCTAAATTAGAGAAAAATATAATTTTATCCTTCATAGAAATTTTTGTATGTTGTTTAAATAGTGAACATCACTCTTTAAAAATGGTGTTTACTATTAAAAACTAGTTTTTGAAAGAGATGGAAAAATAAATGCAATTTGATTCCACAAATTTTTAAAAATATATATTTAAAATCTACAGACAAAATGTCACAAAACACTAGTTTGCATCATCTTCAAATTCCTCATGGTTTAGCAACTATAGGTGCTCGAATGTGAAGATTTAGTTAAAAAAAATCAGTTCAATGTCAAGTTTGACCAAAAAGTGTAAAACACTATTATAGGATCACCCTAATTTAATGCTGAAACCTAAAAATAAATTATTATCTAAACCCTCAACGTTGAACCCTCGATCGCAAACCATAAACCATGAAGAATTTAGAAAGAGAGAGAAGAGGATGGATATAAGTAGAGAGGAAGGGGAGAGGGTAGAGAGAGAGAGTTAAGGTGTTTCCTTCCTTAGAAATGTGAGGCACATTATAACATGCTTGCATTTCTATGAAGACAAAGGGACGGAGTGGGATAACCATTTTTCTTCATAAAAACATGCACATTATAATGTGAGTGCGCTATAACACGCTTGTGTTATTACCTACTTTAGGAATTTACAACCCTTAGGATTGGATTTTCCTTGGGAATCAAACAAATGGTTTGGACTTAAATATCAATAGGTGTCACGATGTTTTTGAATTTTTTAAAATGACACAATATCAAGCTTTCTCTCCATCGGGTTTGCATGTATTTCAATATCAAGTTAAAAATAACTTAGTAACGTCGAACTCTCTCTTAGCTTTCTAACCATGTAAGTTTTTTTATGTTTCAAATATTTTAAGTTTTTGATCTTTAATTTTTTTGCAAGTGTCTCCACTTTTTTGTCAAAAACCTATGTATGGTAGTGTTGGTTTCATTTTTTACTTGTTCATCAAAATTTGAGGCTCAAAGTAGAGATTTTGCACAAATTAAACTCTATTCTTTGCATATTCATTTTTTTATTTAGGTTGGTGTGGGGGATCCACACTCACTTTTTATTTTTGGGATTTGTCCACTTTGAAGAATTAGTAAAGGTCATATATACATTAAAAGATTAGAAAAAATATTGGTATAAACTTCCATGGTGTTAGCTAATTTCTCACTAAAATATTTTAAAATATTAAAAGAAACAACATTTTTAGAGGGGGCACACCAAATGCTATGCTATGTTTTTGAAATAAAATAGAAAAAATTGTGTTGTTTGCACCCTATTTTGAATCCCTTATTCTCCACCATTTAAAAAAAAATAGTTTGGGAGCTTATACATTTCAGATTCAGAGCACTATGATTGTTGTTCTTGTTGAACATCAAGTGGTTATTAGAGAAAATGAGCTAGTCCCTTTGAGCTCTACAATCCTAAGAAACTAAAATTCATGATATCAAAGACTTTCCCATTTAACATTGACAAATTAGGAAGTATGCAGAAGTGGATTGGACATTAGAAGATAGGCATAACATGTTGGATGTCCAATAATTCATTGAGTTTCGAAACCATCTACCTTGGGCCTAAAAAACCTTGTGGAAAACTAACAAAGGATTGGATATAATAACATGAAGGCACATATTTAGTAGTGCATCAAGAGTTTGCAAAACCACTTTACAAGGATACGAACATTTTGACCAATAGAGGGAAGGTATGCAAGAAAGACTAGGACGTCTAGAGGTTGGGATAACATGTTCAGATGCACAGTAGTCCTTATAAGTTTGCAAGTCAAAAAGGAACAAAAAATGAAATTCTCCCTAAACAATTTACCCAAACAACTTGTAAAATGACCCAGCAATTTAGAGCACTTGAAACCCTAGCCATCATTTGACTCCTAAAAGTTACACTTTGTAAGACCAAGTAAAGGAAAAGAAACAAAACCAAAGGAACAAAAACAAACTAATTGTTAAAATAAAAAGGAAGGTCCACACTTTGCCAAAAGAAAAATGCAGTGTATGTGCAAGGCACAATAGGAACCATGGTCTTTACTAGCTTGGCATTGCAATTGCATCAACACATTAGCAGTATGGATACAATTGTGAAAGCAAACAATCACTTACAGCTTAAAAGTATGGGGGTTGTCTACTCTAAATGCAAGATAAATACCATCATAAAAAAAAAAAAAAAAAGACTGCCCTAAAAATGTAAACATTTTTTTTGTTTTGATTACAATTTTAAATTGTTTTGATATATTTGATAGTAGTGATTAAATATATCTACTCACACACACACATACAATATAACAATAAATTGTCGCAATTCAAATATCTTTTAATTATAACCTCCCAATTTTAAATAATTAAAACTATGTCGATAAACAACCAGGCATGCTTCTATTTTTACGGAACCACTTTTCCCCCTCCACTTTATGAGTGTACATGTTTAAACATTGGGAAACTCATTATTTAGTTAACTAAGGGCATTTATTTTAATTGTAACTAGTGTTAATTATCTTTTGTTTTGCAAGACAATGGAAGAGAAACAGAAGAGGAGCTTCAAGGAAAAATCTCATACCTGAACTTAAGGAAAAGACAAAGACAAAGACAAAGACAAACATGGGCAGGTGGCCGCATCCCACATGAATTGCTTTTACGGTTTACCTGTCATTCACAGTGCATGGCTCAGGTTTGTTTTTGCTTTAAGACTGGACTCCATTTGTCCATCGAGATGACCCACACTCTTAATTCTATCTCCTCGACCATGCTATAAATCACCAAAGCACTGAGCAACCTTTCATTCACTCAGCATAGCGTAGTCTAGGAAGAGAAAGATGAGAGCATTCTTGTTATTACTTGTGTGCCTTCCATTCAGTTGGTCATTTTCTGATGTTGTCATCAGTGGCCAGCAACAGGAATAGTATGGAAGGCAGCTGCAGTAGCAACAGTCATGCAGAGTGAAGCATTTAAGAGCCCAGCAACCATCTGAGTCGATCAGATCAGGGGCTGGCACTCTCAGAGCTCTCCACCAGACGAGACAACGAAGGTGGACTGTGCTGGTATTAGGATTCGATAGGGGGAACAATTGAGAGATGGCCTCTCGATGCCCAGATTCTATAATACCCCTAGACTGTTTTATGTAGTAGAGGGTAGAGTGAGTTGTCTTGGACGGTAAATAGTCTCTGTGTTTACGTGTGAGGCTCAGTTTCACTATTGGTTCTTTATATTTTGGTTTAAACCTCACAGTTTTACTATCGGTTCTTTATATTTGGTTTAAACTAGATTCAAAACTTTGATTTCTTTAGATGATTCATATAAAGTCCTACTAATAGATAGCTTTATTATAAAAATTAGCGTGATGTGAGCCGAGCCATCTACTTAAAACGTACCTTTAAAAATGGCCCGTCGAAGACCCTGATCCCCAGATAATGTTTTGGAGGCTCAGCTCACAACTATTTCACCTGTTTAAAAAGAGCCTTCTATTGGCAAGAGTGGTTTTCTTTTCTCTCATCACTATTGTAGCTAAATAGACCAAATTACTCACTTTTTGTGCTCATTGCTCAGGTGAGGGTAGGCTTGGGGTGGTTTTCCCTGGGTGCCCTGAGACTTTCAGGCGGCCTCCTTTTGGAGCAGGACAAGATTGAGTGCCAACACCGAAGGATGAAGGGATGAGGACAAGGGACAAGGAGGAAAGAACGAGAAGAAGAAGAAGAAAGAGGAAGAAGTGAAGAAGCGAGGATAAGGCGTGAGCAGGAGTGTGCTCGGGATGAAAGCTCTCAGAAGGTGAGACGAGTGAGGAGAGGAGACGTGGTAGCCATTTATGCAGGAGCAGCATTCTGGTGGTACAATGATGGCGACAAATCCCTTCGACTTGTAGCCATTGCCGATTCATCCAACTATCAAAACCAGCTCGACAAGCGCTATCGTGTAAGTACTACCCATTTCATTTTGTTCTATGTTCCTTACTTTCTCATTTCTGTAGTTGATGAAGGAATGGGTATATTAATTTTGTGAATGCATGAAGACAGCCCTTCTATTTGGCGGGATCATCTGTAATTCGGGAGAGAAGA
>VDFB02000363.1:110602184-110670471 GCA_007258455.2 Sequoia sempervirens | reverse complement strand
CAACTTCTTGCACACACCCACAAGCCTCCTAAATTTAATGTGAAGGAGTGAATAAATACACTTTACAACACTAAATTAAGGAAAAATTAGGTTTATTTAGCTTTAAGAGGGCCCAAAACCTAATGTGGATGTGAAACACATCGCAACACTAGATCTTGAGGCGATATCAAGTCCAATTTATCATTAATTATTCCTAGATTAAGTGTGAAAATGTGGATGAAAACATTTTTCTACACTACAACATCAATGAAAACACTTTATACTTTCAAGAATCTCCCTCTTTGTCATTGATGTCAACACATGATGTGAAAAACCATCAAATACAACACAACAATTTTGAATATCTTTTCTTGCAACTTTTCTGAATGAATTATAATCTTTTTCACATGATACTTTTTCTCCCCCTTTGACATCAATGGCAAAGGAAAAAGATGTTTTGTATTTTTTTCTCCTTTTTACATTGAACCAAGATCTACACAAGCACTAAATAACCCCCCTTAAGAGTACACACAATCATTTGCACAATGACAAAACATGACACTACCTACTCCCCCTAATAGGAAACCACCAAACATCAGTCTAGAAAGAAGATAGATCCATAGATCCACTAGATTGATGCATCTCCATATGCATCTAGTTCAAGAAAGGAGAGGAAATAACCCCCAACTTCTGCCAGAGATACTCAAAAGTATATTTAGGAAAAGCCTTACTAAATATGTCAACAATCTGATCCTTGTAGGTATATACTCAGGCTTTACTTCATTCTCCACAACCTTCTCTCTCAAAAAGTAAGACCTGATTGATATATGCTCTGTCCTTGAGTGCATCATTGGGTTCTTTGAAATGTTAATTACACTTGTATTATGATATAAAATAGAGATGGGATCATCATACATGACTCTCATATCCTTTAATGTCTGTCTCATCCACAAAACTTGTGTGTAGCTCAAGATGCTGCAGCAATATACTCAGCCTCTACAGTGGATAAGGAAACTGAATCTTTCTTTTTACTTAACCATGACACCAATTTGCATCCAAGAAAGAATGCATCACCACTTGTATTTTTTTTTCATCAACACACCCTGCCCAATTTACATCTATATAAGCACTTAGTGTAAATTAAGTATCCTTAGGATACCATAAGCCAAGATCCAGAGTGCCTTTTAGATATTTGAATATCCTCTTGACAACTACAACATGTGTTTCTTTAGGATCCTCTTAAAATATAGCCACAAGAAAAACTACATGCATGATATCCGATTTGGTAGCAGTTAGATACAATAATCCACCAATCATGGATCTATAATTTCTCTAATCAACCTTAGGTGAATCATCATCCTTACTCAATTTGCAGCTAGTTACCATAGGAATGCATACCAATTTGGAACCATCCATCCCAAACTTCTTCAACATTTATTTTGCATCTAGTTGGATTGTGAAATAAAAATCCCTTTGTTTGTTTGATTGATTTGTAGTCCAAGGAATAAATTCATCTCACCAAACATAGACATCTCAAACTCTTTTTTCATTTCTTTAGCAAACATCTTACACATAGTTTCATTTCCTCCAAAGATAATGTCATCCACATACACAACTACTATCAAGATCTTGTCATCTTCAATTTTGAAATAGAGATTGGTATTTGTAGTACCTTTGTTGAAACCTTGCTGAATGAAATATCTATCCAACCTTGCATACCAAGCTCTGGGAGATTGCTTCAAACCATATAAAGCCTTTTTCAATTTGTAGACCATATGCAGTTGATTTGATAACTAGAATCCCTCTGGTTGTTCGATGTAGACTTCTTCTTCCAACTCTCCATTCAAGAAAGAATACTTCACATCTATCTAGTAAACCTTGAAGTCTTGATAAGCAAAAAATACCAAAAACATTCTGATAGATTCCATTCTAGCCACCAGAGAAAATGTCTCTTGAAATTCTATACCTTCCACTTGTGAGTAACCCTTACACACAAGCCTTGCCTTGTTTCTAATCACTTCTCCATTCTCATTCAGTTTGTTTTTGAAAACCCACTTGCTTCCAATTATGTTCTTGTTTGTTGTTCTAGGAACCATTTCCCAAGTTTGATTTTTCTCAATTTTCACAAGTTGTTCTTCCATTTCTTTCATCCAATGTTCATCCTTACATGCCTCACTCACAATATTAGGTTCAAGTTTAGAAAGTAAGCAATAATTTACCTCAACTTTAGCAGCTTTTCTTCTTGTCAATACACCTTTCCTCTTGTTTCCAATGATCTGATCTTTGGAATGATTCTTTTGCATATACTTAGGGGTCTTAGAATCCTTTTCTGACACATAGCCATCAACTTCAATTGAATTCTCCAATGCTTCATCAACCTTGAAATCTGTGCTTTCTGCAACCTTTCTTAGCCTTTTATTGTAACATCTATAAGCTTTGCTTCTTGTATAGTATCCAAGGAAGATACCCTCATCACATCTTGCATCAAAATTTCCTATATTTGCTTCATCTCTCTTGATATAACATTTGCTTCCAAATACCTTGAAATACTTAACATTAGGAATCTTTCAATACCATAACTCATAGGGGGTCTTAGTGTTGTTAGCTTTTTCTTGAACTTGGTTAAGCACATAAAAAACAATGTTAATTGATTCTCTCCAAGAGACTTCCAGTAGACCTACCTCTGTTATTATTGTTCTAGTAGCTTCTTGAATTGTCCTATTCTTCCTTTCAACAACTCCATTCTGCTGAAGAGTTCTAGGGGTAGACAATTGTCTTCTTATTCCATGAACTTCACAAAATATGTTAAAATAATTGGAGGTAAATTCACCACCTCTGTCAGACCTCAAACTTTTTATTTTTAAATCCATTTCATTTTCAACCATAGCTTTGAATGTCTTGAATTTTTCTAATGCATCAAATTTCTCTCTAAGAAAAGCAACCCATGTCATTCTAGAATAAGCATCAATTAAAAGCATAAAATACATATCACCTTAATGTAGACTTCTCACCCTTGTAGGACCACAAAGATCTATATGAATCAATTCCAATAGTCTAGTAGTAGATTGTTCCTTTGTTCTGAAGGTTTTTCTAGCATGCTTTCCAAACTAAAAATTCTTGCAAACAATATTAACTGGCTTTGTGATTATTAGTAAATCTCTCACAACTTGTACTAAACCGATTCTCACCATGTTGTCAAAATTCATATGACACATCCTTCGGTGCCATAACCAACTGTCATTAATCTGAGACATAAATAAATTTCCATCAACACCTTTAAGTTGATATATGTTTCCTTTAATCCTCTTACCAACAACAATCATGGTTCTAGACACTTTTTTGATTTCACATTTTTCATCCTTGAACACAAGATTATATCTCTTACTACACATTTGTCCAACACTTAAGAGATTATGTCTCTAACCCTTAACATAGTATACATCATCAGTATTATGCTTGCCATCAAAACTTATTGAACCTACCCCACAAATCTTAGAATGAGAATCATCTCCAAACTTAACTAATCATCCATCATATTTTTCAAGTTTAACAAACTTACTTTTATCACTGGTCATGTGATTTGAGAAACCACTATCAACAACCCAACAGTTCTTCTCTTGTTTAGCATGAAAAGTAGATACCATAGTACCTTCAACTTTCTCCATAGCACATTCCTTCACACATCTTTTAGGAGTAGATTCATCTTTTAAAGCCAGGAACAAGCATTCATTATCATCAAAATCTCCATAATTAGAATCATCATTAGAAATTCCAACATCTTCATTGACATAATATGCTCTTTTGATCATCTTTACTTTATTTTCCTTTCCTTCTCTATGTTTATTTCTTTTAGCTCATTTTGGACATCTTGAAGCATAATGACCTATATCACCACAACTAAAACATTTTAAAGGTATTTTACCCTTGTACTTACCATTTCCCTTCTTCATTCTTCTCAAAAATTTAGCTTCCACATCATCTAGATCTTCCTTATCTGGTTCTTCAATCTTTTCTAATGTACTAGCTTTAAAGGAAACTTCTACATTTGTGCTATTTTTCTATCCCTTTTTCCTCATCTCGAAAGAAGTTAGTGTACCAATCATCCGATCTCTAGAATACTTATCAAGATTTACAAGTTCCTCAATAGCATAAAAATTTTCACTATAACAATCAGGAAGAGATATAAGAACTTTCTTTACCACTTTAGATTCTTTGACTTGTGCACCAAGACCTCTCATTGCAATTACTTGCTCATCAATTTTCTAAATGTAGATTACAATTGATTCATCTTCAGACATTTGTAGGGCCTCAAATTTTTCCTTCAATATCCATAACCTTGCTTGTTTAACTTTGTCATCTCCTTCATAGATGCTTTCTAGCTTATCCCAAACTTATTTAGCGATCTTCAAACTCTTAACTTTAACTAATTCAGTTTTTGAAAGACCATTTGTAATAAGAAATATTGCCTTAGCATTTGACTCATGTGCCTTGATATCTTCACTTGTACTTGGACCATTTTGAGGTGGAACATATGTAATATTATATGATTTTTCAACTTTAAATCTATGTGATGATAGATAGCCTCCCATATGTGTTTTCCAGAATGCATAATCCGTGCCATCAAATTTAGAGAAATCCAAAGTAAAATTGCTCACCATCCCAGATCTACCTTAAGCAATTAAGCTCTTCTTCTAAGGAACCAACTCTGATACCAATTGTTGAACAAGAAAACTGAGAGGGGTGTAACAATTTTAACCTTTAAAACCATCAATAGAAGTTAGATCTACAAGCATACACAAAACTTTTACTCTGCTAATGTGTTTAATTATTAAATACAGAAATATAAACTGAATGTAGTAAAACCATGCACATAAGAACACTGGATTTATGTGGAAAACCAAATGAGGGAAAAAACTCAATGAGGATTAGCTCACAATATAAATAATTCCAAAATCAAATACAGAGGCTCACTACCAGAGAGGCTCACTGCTAGAATAGGACACACTATCCAAAAAGGCTCACAACTAGGGCTTACTGCCATAGAAAGAATACAAGAAGATAGAAGAAGAATGTTACACAGAGAAACACTTCTCAATGTAACAAGGAGTCCACCATAATTTCTTGCACACTTTTACAATATCACATGAAAGATATCAGATGCTTTCAACTCACTGCCTTCAAAAACCTAACATGAAATTCACACTACTCTGCTCAAATTTGCATGTCATTACAGTTCACTCGCAACAATATCACATCTATCTTGATTCTTGCATCAACACCATACATATTTATATCAACCTCTACTTCAAAAACTTTCTCCAATGTCGGCCACTAGCAGTTATGCATTCAAATTTGAAATAGGTCATCACCCAAACATTCCTACGGTAGATAGGAATGACATGTGACCTACATAAATCCTTAATTAGGAACCAAATAGATCCCAACACACTTCAAAATGCTTCTACAAGCCTCACATGTAGTGTTAAATACAAGGTCGACTAATGCCCATGCAAAACACCATAGACATTAAGTACGTGCTTCCTTAGATCAAGAAAAAAAATTCAGACAACATAGTTCACTTGAAATCAATCCAAAACAATCCATGAATTACTTAAGATTCATCAGCCACTTCAACCAAGCTTCGTAGCAACAACTACTTCAATTCAAGACAACTAATAACCCTTGTTTGCATACTGATAAATGAAACTTATATTGTAAGTTGCACCAAATCAAGTAAAAATTTGAACACAGAAAGATAAAAGCATTATTAGCAACTTCTCAAATTTGCACAGCTTGAATCCCAATAGCAAATAAATGTGAAGCAAATATATTTTTTAGGGAATAGAAAACATCACTAAACAACTAGTTCACACATCGGTGAAAATATCTCGCACTGTACAATGATCTAGAAGCCCAAATTTTGGATATAGCAACTACCAACAACCATGAACTATGCCTTAGATTTTCACAATCATAAAATCAACATAGAAGAAATGTAGAGCACATCTCAGAGAACACATTGAATACCTACAAGACACTATTTTATCTATTTATCAAATTTTCTCAAAAGCACCTGGAGACCAAGTACCAAAGACATCATTTCAACACATTATTCTCACTCTAACACACTTCCAGTCATAGAAACATAAGGATAACTCCATGTACTCATGACACTTCTTCAACATCTCAACTATAAATGCACAAACAACAAACCCTCTTTATTACAATTTTCTCAATATCCTCGACATATATAGTCAATAACTAGCTTCCTCTACACATAGTTGACATCAATGACAACAATTTAAACTTTCAACAATATGAACCTATAATAGTTGGACCACATAACCGATCAATACTTCCTTTAACTCTGCACGACCCCAAACATATTAGGACAACTTCGTTGGTGAGACAACACCAAAACATACCAAATGATTATCTTCAAACCAACATGTGTACCTCCAAAATACACACTACTTTGAACTTAGATGCAACTAACACTTATAAACACTTCCAAAAATCCACGAGACTAGAATGATTTCATGGTGAAGTGTAGACTAATCAAAACAAGTACTGTATACAAGAAACAATGTCACTAGAAAACTCAATATACTATCATCCATAACTTTTGCACTAGAGGTCAAAATAACATGAAACTTATGATTTAGACTCCTCCGACATCCAACAAAATTGACTTAGAACTATAGACCAAAATACTTCAACGCAAGCCATAAACCGGGTGCATTATATACTGAAAACTAATGTTCTAACACTGATCAATATAACCAACTCATCTATTTTATACCAAAGCAAAACATCTTTATCTCTATATTGGATTTCCATCATTTCAAACACATATGCACACTAGAACAAATTATCATCAAACTAGACCTCAAAGCATAATGTTGACATCAATGACAACATTGTATCTACACACCATATATCTCATGCTCATGTTTCCAACAAGCATATAAATGACAAGATCCTTAAATTTCCAACAACATAAAGATGATGATGAAATGAAATAAAAAATGATGTAAACATGAAGAAGAAACAAAATAATTCATACAACAAAACATAAGGTTAATACTAAAATATTCAAGTCGGTATGGAAAAGAGACATTAGTCTTAAATTGTATCAAATACTAAACACCATCCATCAAATAAATGTTAGCTCCCATGAGTACTAGCAAGATGTGTTATGCCACATCACTCATGAAACACATGGCTCCATTGGTAAACAATTTGTGTTATGCTAGGTAGCCATGTTAAAAGGGGTGCTCAAGCTCATGACCCAACAAGATCCATTATGTTGGATCCATGAATTGTTTTACAAAACCTCACTTTAGGGAGGACATAAAACTCACATTAGGGGGTGCATAAGGTTTAACATCATGATGAATAGACAAATCTCACCTCAAGGGGTGCAAAAGGTTTAACATCTTAAACTCACCTCAGGGGGTGCATACATGACAATATGATAAGGCCAAGAACTCAAGGGGTGATATAAAAATACCACCACCATAAGATATGATTTATAAAATAACAAAGGGCATTTTCTTAATACATGAAAGGTCACCTCTTAGGGAATATCATACATGAAATCACCACCAAGAGAGGATAAGTCATGGAAAAATAAATTCACACCTAAGGAAATACTAGCCATAGCATTACCACCAACGGGAATGCCATATACCAAGAAAGGCCACACTCTTAAGGGATATCAAGCTTAATGTCACCACCAAAGAGACACTCACATAGATCAAGAAGGACCAACTTTGATTGAAAAGGTCACACTTCATAGGAGATGTATACTATCATCACTAAGAAGGGACCATTTCTTATGTAGATAATGAGCGGGGACTATATGCCCCCTTAAAATCTTAGTGTACTTGCTACACTAAAATTTTAAGGAGACAAAGAGGGATCCCTTGCGATAAGGAATGCACCTAATATAAGTCTACCTAACCATTTCCCCCCCATGTTTGTGGATAAAGATGAGACAAAATGGGATATGATATGTTGTTGCTTGCGATAATAAAATATGATTAGATAAATCCAAGTTTATACCTCCATGCATAATAGTGAGTATTATGTGATACTATCACTACTACATGGTAAGTCCAGTAGCAACTAATGCTATTGATTAAGTGAAGGTATTTTTGATGTTGTTATTTTTGAATGAAAATAACTAAGCCCTCTTGTTTTTTCTTATGGGTTAGGCTCTATGGGAACACAAATGCCTTGTTCTTTAACACCACATCCTTTTCCATTATAACCAAGTTGTCTCAAAAGTTAATAACCTCTTCCATAAATGGCTTCCATTTCTTCCAAGGAGGGTGGATTTTCATAATCATGTTCATCATAAGTGGATGTGTAATTTGTATTTTCCTCTTTTCTAGAAGTTATAGATGATTTAGTGATGGATTATGTTAATATCATTGCAAATTCTTTCTCTTTCTTTTATTTTTATTGTGTAATCTTGTATTCTCCCATGAATGTAGGTGTTGGTTATTTTTATAGAACCAAACTTAATCTCAATCCTAGCCTATGAATTTGCCACAACTCAATTATTAGCAAGGTTGAGGATTGTCCACACCTAAGTAAAGTAATTAGTACTTCACTTCTTCTCTTCGGGCTTTGTGAGACCCAGGGAGGGTAATCCCATGCATACTTATTATATCTCATATTAGGTCAAGAGTACTTTTTCACATAGATGCACAATCACAAGAAACTCACCTTATCAAAATCTCGACAAACCTCAGATAGAAGTGTTTACTTATTTCAAGGAGTACGCTTACATACTTAAAATTGGGATAATGTATTTAGAGTATTTTATGAATCATTCTTCATCTTGAATCCTAGGCCAAATTCAATACTAGCTCAACTAACCACAAGATATAATAATAGAACAACCAGTGCCTTATCTAAGGTAGAAAATGAGTTATAACTTGTAATCAATCGGTAATAGAACTTAATAAATTAATGGACTATTAGAATGCCACTTTGTAACATCTAACTCACTATATTGCAAAATGTCGCTTCCTTACTAAATAAAATATCCTTTTCTCACAAACTAATGACCTTGCTTTAGCATTTAATCAACTCATTGAATTGAAGCATAAAAAAAGTTCATTCATTCAGTGCAAATGATAGAAGACAAATGAAATCATAATTAACAATTCCATTCATAACTTGGAAGAAAATACATAGGAGAGAAACATTTCAGAATTAAAATTCTTCTTCATTTTTGTTATTGCTTTATTAAACCATATTTAAGATTTTATACAGTATAACTTTCATCTTAGACTTGCTTTTGATATATCTAAGTTAAAATATATTTTTACATTCTATTATACTTTTAAAGCATAGTATCTACTGTGACCCTTTCTAGACTCAAAAATATCTGAACCATTTCTTTCAGCCATGAAATCCCCTTTATAGAATAGGGGAGCAACAAGCACCCGACTAAATTACAATTTCACTTTCATTTAAGTTCATTTCAAAAACCTAATTCTAACTGATTCCTCAAAGTTCACTCCCTAGGTGGTTTCACAAGCAATCATTCGTGAACAAGGGAGGACAAAAGGCAAAAAGTATGTGGAAGACACCAACAATCATTTTCACAGCATTCATTGTTGAAATAAAAAGATTCCATATCACATCTTCCAGAGAAATTCCACATCAGCATGAGAAAACAAAAGACAAACCATGGACACATGAAAAAATATACCTCCTATGCAAATACCATGGTGTCATCAAAAACTAAAACAAGGAGGTGACCCTATTCAAAGTCATCGGCATCAGAAAATGATCGACCACTCCTTGTCCTCAATGAAATTGGAGGGATCATCACCACATCATCATCAGAGCTCTCATATGGCACCAAAGAATGGAGGTATTGGCCATAGTCCAAGTCAGTATCAAATTCAACATCCGAAGGAGTATCTAAAAGAACGATAGGAGAGTTGTGTTTGCCCAGGTAGGCCCTATGGCTCTTCTCTTTTTTCTTGGCCTTCTTCATTGGCAACACCAGTTCCTTGCCTTTGCACTTGACCACTTCTCCCAGAAGGGTCCTATTTCTCAAGCGGTATGTACTCTACATAATTGAATTCTTCTTATGACCTCTAGCCCTCCTTTTACCCTTTGAAACCTCAAGAGAATCCTGGGCTTCATGGTCAGCTATATCTTCATGACAATCATACACACTTAGTCGGCTAGACCTCCTAACAGGTGGAATTGTTGCACTAGCTTTTCCCATTTTATTTAAAACTAGCATAGTGATAATTAAAATTATTTTTGACTCAAGACCCACAAGAGAAACACCCCAATCCCAATAATTGCAACTAGTTCAAGCAACAAAAATCCTAAATAGACTAGAGAACCTAATTTCATACCAATTTACTTAGGATGAAAACATTGAAACTCTGCTTAGGAAAACTTACAGCCCTTTCAATCTCCTTTACTACATACACCTTACTTCTACTATAGACTAAAAATATGGTGAAAATGAACAATGATCAACCTGCATTAAATAGAAAATTTGAGCATGTAGAATTAATGATTTAGGAACCTCTTGCTCGAGCGAATTGATAACTTAGCAGTTATGCTTTGAATCTAGGTCGTTGATCTTAGAGCAATTAAAATCTCATCTAAGGTGGCCATGAGCATTTTTTTTTACCATTATCAACTTGCTCCTTGAAAATAGTGATCATATCTCAAATGTTGCCATGTTCTTCTCTAACCTTGATTAATCATAGTTGATTTGACAATTAGCATGTATCGCCAACCTAATTTGTGCCTTTTCATTTATATTGGCGAAGTACATGAGACTAGTCTATCTTCTTGAGAGAATATTTTCTTATACGCTTCATTGCTCATCCTTGATCTTTCTCAACTTCTATCAATGATGAAGGTATTCATGCGATGATCTTAGTCCATTGGATCATCCTAGTTTGAAACTTTATCAATGGTTCTCCAGTCCTTTTGCCACTTTCCCTTTTGCTTCACACGAAATCCTCAGGGTCTTGCCATGTTGCTTATCTCTTTATCACAGATGCATCTCGTCCCTCATCGGCCTCATCAATGATGTAAAACATCCTTGCAATAATCTCTAGCCCTTGGTTCCACGACCCATCCCTTGGTCACATTCATACCTCCATCGCACATTGCTATTTCAAAATTTGTACTTAGGTTCCTATCGATGATGGGAGATGTTGTGTAGGCATCATTTTTAGACATGTACAATTGCATAAAATAAAGGGCACAAAAGACATCGCTTATAGGATCATATCAAATTAGCGAAAGAAAAACCCCTTAAAAGACACCATCACCTATTGCTAATTCATAACTCAAGTTTTGAAATGAATTCACAATGAGCGATATAACATAAGGCTGCCTTTCATTGCTAATTCTCCTCATACATGTTGTGAGCAATTAGTGATGAGAGGATTTACAACATTCATAATGTCCATCACATATCGCTGATGTGGGACTTTACATTTAAAAAATATCCACGATCACGTGATATAAAGGAAATTACATCACATCGCTCATCGCTAATCCAAATTTATCATCTCATGACCATCTACGATGAACGATAAGAGAAAAAGGCCCAAAGCATCGCTCATCGCTATTACAATTTTGAAGGCTCAAAATCCATTAGTGATGGGCGATGTTGAAAGAAGACACTGTTCTATCTCTCATCACTAATTCAAGGCATGTTCCTATGAATAAATCAGCGATGAGCGATATAAATATTAGGGCCATTAGGACTTAAGTGGAAACTTTGAGCACGTGCACTTGAGTTGTTCTTAAAAGAGGGACTCTCTAGGATGACATAAGAATAATAGGTTTAATATTTTTGAATTACGAGATACAAAGGATGTAAAAGCTAAAATATTCTTTATTATCCTTATAAAAGAAAGGAAATTCGGACCTAGATACGAGAGGGGCTAGTTACCTGATGACATTGATAGACATGAAAGTTTCATATGTTTGAAAATAAGCACCATGTAATTAATCAACAAAATAGAATATTACAAGCAACTAAAATGAATGAAAACCCTAAACCCCCATATAAGAACCCTACATCAAATGTAACAAAGGTTTTAGATAAAAATTCTTAGGGTTTAATATGAGCACTTCATATTTTGCAAAATTTGAAAGTGCCATCAGTAGGTTTGAAATCTAATGACCCCCAATCATCATCCAACAAATTTTTCATAGTTGAAAGACACTTATATTTATCCTCAACTTTCAAAGGTTCCACTTTTGTAGTTGGTCTCAATATTTGAAGAGGATTGTTCATTCCTGTTTCAGTTTGTAAACAATTTTTAGATTTAGGATTAGCCTTTTTCGTGTAAACCTTATTGTTGTAAGTGTATTTCATTAAGTGATGAAGTGTTGAAGACACTCCATTCATTTTATGAATCCATGGTCTACCCAAGAGAAGATTATATGAATGATCATGAGGCATGACATGGATAGGAGTTTACAACACAACCTTGTCGGATTTAATAGATTTAAGGTTATCACACCAAGTGGTTATCTTTCCATGTCATCAAAACCTAAGTTCATAGAAAAATCAATGGGTTGAATTAAAGTTTTGTCCACTCCAATTTTATCTAAAATAATTACACTAAAAACATTAATCCATGAACCATTGTCAATAACGGTATGTCTAATCCAAACCCTATTAATAATAGACACTATCATCAAAGCATCAATTTTTTTTTGCATTTCCAAAGGGGGTAATTCATTTTGATGAAAGAAAAGGTCCATATTAGGTGAATTCATATTATCAATTAAAGCTGCCACATCATTTTGTTACACACTAAGAGGGATAACAACTTTTTACAAAGCACTTTGAAGCATGCCATGGTAAACAAGTGATGTTTGAATTAAATCCCATAAGAAGATCTTAGGAGTGTTATGAAGTTGCTCAATGAGATCATATTCTTTAGCACTACGCTGTTGGATATTAGGTGTGGGTGGAAGATATGGTTGAGGCAATGGGATGGATTTTGGAGTTTCTTTTGGTTGCTTATTATTTCTATTGTTATATATGTGAGCTATAGTATGATAACTTGGTTGTTGTGATACATGATTACAAGTAAGTTGCTTTGTAAAGTTTAGGATATGGCCATGAGGTTTAGGAGGTCCTATAATGAGAGTTGAATTAGGAGTTACAATAATTAAAGGAATTTTAAGAGGTCCAAAAGGTGTTGTAGGAGGTCCAATAATCAAAGGATATCTAATAACCAGTTGTGTGTTCATAAACTTAATGGATTTGTCTTCTTGTTGATGATATTCTATCGAGGGGGGATCTATTGTCACCTTACTATCTTTTGAAAGAAATGTATCAATGATTTAATCCTCTTGTGCCATAATATATTCCCAAGTAGGAGAGGTTTTGGGAGTGAAACAAACCACATTATCATGATGCTCAATGATTGGATCTTCTAACTCCAAGATACCTTCTTCACAATTAGGAGATGTATCGAGAGAAGAACAACTATGATTGTCATGATTGTCAATGATTTCATTTTCTTACACCAAAAAAATCTCACAAGTGGGAGAGATGTTGGGAGATGAATGAAGATTAGGAAAAGTGATATTAAGGAATGTGTTAATGATTTCATCCTCTTGTGCCGAGATACTCTCACAATTAGGAGAGATATTAGGAGAGTGAATAACATGCTTGTCAATGACTTTGTTTCATTTCCTTATATTGTACTCATAAGTAGGGAGATTATAATCATACAATCCATGTGTTTCCATATCAAAACCACATCCTTGAAAAAGAAACATGTTGTTACTTGCCTTATGGATCAAATGATCAAAATGAAATAGTTTTGTAAATAGAATTGTAAAATAGACACTAGATCTGGACAAAGGGCATTGAGAGAACACTATCACAAAAAATTAAGCCAAAAATAGCAGGACAAAGATGTCAAAACAAGATAGATGCACCCAAGGGTTTCTATGTCCTAGATAAGGTCTCTGAAATTTTGAAGTTTGACTATGTAAAGCATTGTTGAAGGATTCTGGGTCTGCTTGGAAATAGTCTTAATAGTGATTTTTCTTCAATTTTTGTTGAATTTATGCCAATGTGATGCTAAATGAAAGTGTGTAATGATGTGGGAGATGTTTTGATAATTTTTAATGTAATTTCCAAATCTAAAATGCAATAATTAATTGATTCTAAGAAGCCACAACCTGAAAATGATGATTTTGATATAATATTAAAAAATAAAACAATGGAATGATTTTAAGTTTTTGAAATGTATGAAATATACCTAAATATATGCAATTAAGAATTCCAACTAAGAGATCTGCAAGCACAAACAAAATGAAGACATAGAGACAAATATGTGTGAAAAAGTCTGTTAATTCAAGTGTACAAGGACAAAGGAACCCAAAGGCGTCTAAGTCCTTGATAAGGGTTCTAAAAATTCAAAAGTTAAATGCTTATTAGTATGTCTAAAGGTTATGCTTCTGTGTTAAAAAAGGGACCTGCAAGTGAATATGTTTCCATAATTTCCATAAGTTAAGATAATATGACTCAAATGCAAGTATGCAACAATAAAGAGCAAAATTTTGAATGTAGATCTGACCTAAATGACCAAAATAAACCCTAATGAAGCCTATGATGCAATATGAGATGAAAATATTTTTAATTTTTTATGTTCTTATGACACAACAATGAAACCCTAAATGAGAAATCCAAAGAAAAACCTAGATCTAGGGTTAATTTTTAGAAAGCATCTGATGTCAAAACGATAGGTTCACCAAAATGAAACATAGAAAAAGGTGATCTTAAGTCCTAAGTGCTTAGAACAATAGGATTCAAGGCATTTTCCTAGGGTTTTATTGAGATGGCGATCAACAAGGTGTATTGATTGACTTTCAACCATGAAGGTGATCCAATCAGATGTGGATCTCCATCAATTTGGGGATTGGAATGGATTGGAATTGATTGACTATGATTAACCTAATTAGACTATATGATCTAATATAAAAAATGAAAGATCCCGATAATATACAAATTGGAACAATAGTTTGTAGGCAGATCTGGGAAATGCAGAGGACTATGTACCTATCATAAAAAATTATATTTGGGATGCATAGAGGGAATCAGTCACCCAGGGGCATATGGGTCCTTGTAAGGGTGTCTTGCTCTATTTTTGGGGCCCTTTGGTGATAGATTTGAGATATTTATTTCTGCTTGCAAAGTTGTTGAAACACTATCAAATAATTTTGTAGATAAGTTTCTATGAAATGCTATTGAATAATTTTGTAGATGAGCAAACAAGTTGTAGAGCTTCAAATGCAGCAATGAATAAATTGTCTTCAAGCCTTCTTCAATCCCCTTCAAACCTAAAACCTACACATTCAAAGAGAGGGAAAATATTGGGTCATTTAGGGGCTTGCCTCAGTCAGACCTCGTGTAAGTGAACTTCCAATTCCACAATGGAAATGATAATGATAAAATGATAAGAAAGGAAAGGAATGATGAAATCACAAAGTGTTGCAACTCACCACCCTTCAATGGCTTCCTTGAAGGACTGAATTCACGGACATCACCTCAAGGTATTGGACATTTCTTACTTGAATTCTTGAATACTTTGAGACCTACAAGAGTGTTATCCTTCACAAAACAATGATAACATGAATATGCATAAAATAACATTGAATTTGACACGATGTTAGGATCTTGAATTTCTACAATAAAGCTCTAAAATGTTCCTCTTGAATTTCTTGATAGTGCTCTTGATAATAATTTCTCTA
The DNA here is from genome assembly GCA_007258455.2 of Sequoia sempervirens. Taxonomy (NCBI): domain Eukaryota; kingdom Viridiplantae; phylum Streptophyta; class Pinopsida; order Cupressales; family Cupressaceae; genus Sequoia; species Sequoia sempervirens. The sequence goes on along the minus strand of VDFB02000363.1, from coordinate 110,654,703 downwards.
ATGATTTCCTAGATAGATTTGAAATTTGAAATTTGAATGCTAAAATGGCCACTCTAACATGTCCAAAATAGGTCCCCATTAGAATAGGAGGACCCATTTCCATAGGGTGAATGGGTCTTGGCCCTATTGTCTAGGATATTAAGTGTTGGGGGCATAATATTACTTGGATGCATTTGTTCAATGTTTTCAATTTCTTAGAAAGTGATACAAATGGGCTAGAGAATGCATAATTTAGGAAACTAGGGACCCAATTAGGCTCAATAATTTAGGGGGAGCAAAACATAGGGTGAAATTGTCAAGGGTGACAATGTACGATGCTATGTATACTAAAACCTAAAATCTAACATTAATAATTTAAAATAAAACCTAAAAAAGAAATTTAATCCATAAACAATCAATTCTCAATTCTAAAACCTTACATTAATAATATAACACTAAAACCTAAGAAAATAAATTTAATCCCTAAACCCTCAATGCTCAACCCTAAAACCTAAAACCAAAAAAAATAAATTTAACCCCTAAAATCTATACACTAAACCCTAAAAACAACATTAATAATGGGTGATCCCACAATACTAGTTTACAATTCCTTTCATGAAGAAAAATTGCAAAAATGATCCAAAGAAAAAAAATAGGTTTTTAGGTTTTGATTGAAGAGGGGGGGCGTTTGCGTGAACCCAAAAAGGGGTTCACTCAAACCCCCCTTTGAGTGAACCCCTTTGTGGTGGCATCCCCTTTTTGGTGTGTTTTTTTAATGAAAATAAAGGAAAATTGCAAAACAAGGGGGGTTCGAGTGAACCCCTCTTTGCTCGAAGGGGTCCAAGGGGGTTCGCTTGAACCCTTTTTTTCCCTTCTACCTCTCCTCTAGCAATTTTCTACAAAAATTTCCTTTTCGAGCTTGGGTTGAAGATGAAAATGGAATCAAATTTATAGACCCAACTAGATGATGGTATTCTTTGGAATGAGCTATCCATCAAATATAATTTTAATATATATTTTAGTTTTATTATGTACTTTTTTAGTTTAATTAAACATAGTTTTTTCACTAAAAATCAAGCTCTCTGTTTTGCACATGTGGAAAAATAGTAGATTATCAAAAATAAAAATAAAAATATTTTCGTGCTAGGTATTGATGTCCTTGATCTAGCCAAAAAAAATTGAATTTCAATACATACAATTTTTTTTATGTTGTATACAATCTTCTTATGTCTAAATTGTAATTGGTTTGACTTCAAAACTTAATTAAGAAAAAAATATTCAATAAAACACTATGAAACCAAATGAGCGTGCTAGATATCATAGTTACAAAGCTAAATTAGAAAAAATATAATTTTATCCTTCATAGAAATTTTTGTATGTTGTTTAAATAGTGAACATCACTCTTTAAAAATGGTGTTTACTATTAAAAACTAGTTTTTGAAAGAGATGGAAAAATAAATGCAATTTGATTCCACAAATTTTTAAAAATATATATTTAAAATCTACAGACAAAATGTCACAAAACACTAGTTTGCATCATCTTCAAATTCCTCATGGTTTAGCAACTATAGGTGCTCGAATGTGAAGATTTAGTTAAAAAAAATCAGTTCAATGTCAAGTTTGACCAAAAAGTGTAAAACACTATTATAGGATCACCCTAATTTAATGTTGAAACCTAAAAATAAATTATTATCTAAACCCTCAACGTTGAACCCTCGATCGAAAACCATAAACCATGAAGAATTTAGAAAGAGAGAGAGAGAGAGAGAGGATGGATATAGAAGTAGAGAGGGAAGGGGGAGAAAGAGAGAGGTAGAGAGAGAGTTAGAGTGTTTTCCTTCATAGAAATGTGAGCACATTATAACATGCTTGCATTTCTATGAAGACAAAGGGAGGGAGTGGGATAACCATTTTTCTTCATAAAAACATGCACATTATAATGTGAGTGCGCTATAACACACTTGTGTTTTTACCTGCTTTAGGAATTTCCAACCCTTAGGATTGGATTTTCCTTGGGAATCAAACCCAAATGGTTGGACTTAAATATCAATGATTGCATACGTGTTTTTGAATTTTTTTTTAAAAATGACACAATATCAAGCTTTCTGTCCATCAGGTTTGTATGTATTTCAATATCAAGTTAAAAATAACATAGTAACATCAAACTCTCTCTTAGCTTTCTAACCATGTAAGTTTTTTTATGTTTCAAATATTTTAAGTTTTTGATCTTTAATTTTTTTGCAAGTGTCTCCATTTTTTTGTCAAAAACCTATGTATGGTATTGTTGGTTTCATTTTTTACTTGTTCATCAAAATTTGAAACAAAGTAAATTTTTACAAATTAAACTCTATTCTTTGCATATTCATTTTTTATTTTTTATTTTTCAATTAGTGTCCAAAAAATATCTAGGGGGATCACACTCACTTTTTTTATTTTTCAGGATTTGTCCACTTTGAAAATTAGTAAAAGGTCATATATACATTAAAAAATTAGAAAAAATATTGAGTATAAACTACATGGTGTTAGCTAATTTCTCACTAAAGCTATTTTTAAAATATTAAAAAAACAACATTTTAGGGGGGGCACACCAAATGCTATGCTATGTTTTTTTGATAAAAATAGAAAAAAATTGTGTTGCCACCCTATTTGAATCCCTTATTCTCCACCATTTAAAAAAAAATAGTTTAGAACTTAGTAGATTCAGAGCACTATGATTGTTGTTCTTGTTGAACATCAAGTGGTTATTAGAGAAAATGAGCTAGTTCCTTTGAGCTCTACAATCCTAAGAAACTAAAATTCATGATATCAAAGACTTTCCCATTTAACATTGACAAATTAGGAAGTATGCAGAAGTGGATTGGACATTAGAAGATAGGCATAACATGTTGGATGTCCAATAATTCATTGAGTTCAAAAAACCATCTACCTTGGGCCTAAAAAACCTTGTGGAAAACTAACAAAGGATTGGATATAATAACATGAAGGCACATATTTAGTAGTGCATCAAGAGTTTGCAAAACCACTTTACAAGGATACGAACATTTTGACCAATAGAGGGAAGGTATGCAAGAAAGACTAGGATGTCTAGAGGTTGGGATAACATGTTCAGATGCCTGGTAGTCCCTTATAAGTTTGCAAGTCCAAAAAAAGACAAAAAAAATGAAATTCTCCTAAAACAATTTACCCAAACAACTTGTAAATGACCTTAATTTAGAGCACTTGAAACCTAGCCATCATTTGACTCTAAAGTACACTTTGTAAGACCAAGTAAAGGAAAAACAAAACCAAAGGAACAAAAAACAAACTAATTGTTAAAATAAAAAGGAGGGTCCACACTTTACCAAAAGAAAAATGCAGTGTATGTGCAAGGCACAATAGGAACCATGGTCTTTACTAGCTTGGCATTGCAATTGCATCAACACATGCTTATGATATGGATACAATTATTAAATAAACAATCACTAGCTTAAAGTATGAGGTTGTCTACTCTAAATGCAAGATAAATACCATCATAAAAAAAAAAAAAAAATTGCCCTAAAAATGTAAACATTTTTTTTGGTTTGATTACAATTTTAAATTGTTTTGATATATTTGATAGTAGTGATTAAATATATCTACTCACACACACACATACAATATAACAATAAATTGTCGCAATTCAAATATCTTTTAATTATAACCTCCCAATTTTAAATAATTAAAAACTATGTCGATAAACAACCAGGCATGCTATTTTTACGAGACCACTTTTTCCCCCCTCCACTTTATGAGTGTACATGTTTAAACATTGGGAAACTCATTATTTAGTTAACTAAGGGCATTTATTTTAATTGTAACTAGTGTTAATTATCTTTTGTTTTGCAAGACAATGGAAGAGAAACAGAAGAAGAGCTTCAAGGAAAAATCTCATACCTGAACTTAAGGAAAAGACCAAGACAAAGACAAAGACAAACATGGGCAGGTGGCCGCATCCCACATGAATTGCTTTTACGGTTTACCTGTCATTCACAGTGCATGGCTCAGGTTTGTTTTTGCTTTAAGACTGGACTCCATTTGTCCATCGAGATGACCCACACTCTTAATTCTATCTCCTCGACCATGCTATAAATCACCAAAGCACTGAGCAACCTTTCATTCACTCAGCATAGCGTAGTCTAGGAAGAGAAAGATGAGAGCATTCTTGTTATTACTTCTGTGCCTTCCATTCAGTTGGTCATTTTTTGATGTTGTCATCAGTGGCCAGCAACAGGAATAGTATGGAAGGCAGCTGCAGTAGCAACAGTCATGCAGAGTGAAGCATTTAAGAGCCCAGCAACCATCTAAGTCGATCAGATCAGAGGCTGGCACTCTCGAGCTCTCCACCAGACAAGACAACGAAGAATTGGACTGTGCTGGTGTCGAGTTCATTAGGGAGACAATTGAGAGAGATGGCCTCTCGATGCCCAGATTCTATAATACCCCTAGACTGTTTTATGTAGTAGAGGGTAAGTGAGTTGTGCTTGGACAGTAAATAGTCTCTGTGTTTACGTGTGAGGCTCAGTTTCACTATTGGTTCTTTATATTTTGGTTCAAACCTCACAGTTTTACTATCGGTTCTTTATATTTGGTTTAAACTAGATTCAAAACTTTGATTTCTTTAGATGATTCATATAAAGTCCTACTAATAGATAGCTTTATTATAAAAATTAGCGTGATGTAAGCTGAGCCATCTACTTAAAACGTACCTTTAAAATGTGTCGAAGACCTGATCCCAGATGTGTTTGACTCCAACTCACAACTATTTCTGTTTAAACCTTCTATTGGCAAGAGTGGTTTTCTTTTCTCTCATCACTATTGTAGCTAAATAGACCAAATTACCCACTTTTTGTGCTTATTGCTCAGGTGAAGGTAGGCTTGAGGTGGTTTTCCCTAGGTGCCCTGAGACTTTCAGGCGGCCTCCTTTTGGAGCAGGACAAGGTGAGTGCCAACGAAGGATGAGAGGATGAGGACAAGGACAAGGAGAAGAACGAGAAGAAGAAGAAGAAAGAGGAAGAAGTGAAGAAGCGAGGATAAGGCGTGAGCAGGAGTGTGCTCGGGATGAAAGCTCTCAGAAGGTGAGACGAGTGAGGAGAGGAGACGTGGTAGCCATTTATGCAGGAGCAGCATTCTGGTGGTACAATGATGGCGACAAATCCCTTCGACTTGTAGCCATTGCCGATTCATCCAACTATCAAAACCAGCTCGACAAGCGCTATCGTGTAAGTACTACCCATTTCATTTTGTTCTATGTTCCTTACTTTCTCATTTCTGTAGTTGATGAAGGAATGGGTATATTAATTTTGTGAATGCATGAAGACAGCCCTTCTATTTGGCGGGATCATCTGTAATTCGGGAGAGAAGAGAGAGGTTAGGAGAGGGAAAGAAATTGGGAGGTAATGTGCTTGCAGGGTTTGATCCGAACATGTTGGTAGAGGCGTGGGGAGTGGAACGAGAAACAGTGATGAGGATTCAAGAGAATAACGAGGGACGAGGCCTCATCGTCAGGGTCAATGAACCCCGTCGACAACGAAGAGATCCATCGATTTCCTTCTGGGATTCCAATCCAATATCCGAAGAAGAAGAAAGAGATGAATTCTATCCGAGTGGATTTCAACAGCAGTTGTGCAACATGCGTCTGCGGCACAATGCAGACAACCAAGACGATGCAGAAATCTTCATTAGAGACGGAGGGCGGCTGAATACAGTGAATCGCTTTAAACTCAATGTTCTCACACACTTAAACTTGGCTGCAGAGAGAGGCGTTCTTCATCCGGTAAGAACGTCAAAAAAATTACTTTTGGAATGTTTGATGTTTATAAATGGTTGCCTATCATTATTTTTAATGGAGTTGGCATATTGCAGGGAGCAATGTTTGCTCCGTCCTGGCTTGCATGCCATGCAATCATGTACGTCACAAGAGGAGATGCTCGCGTTCAGGTGGTGGACAACAGAGGAAGAAGAGTGTTCGATGGAAGAATAAGAGAAGGTGAGTTCATGGTCATTCCTCAGTTTTATGGAGTTGTGAAAAGAGCAGGCAACCAAGGCTTCGACTGGATTACCTTCACAACAAGTCACAGGTGAGCTCACCATTGTTTTGATCTAAGAAATTTTGTTGGATCAGTTTTATTTATCACTATTAATACTAAGCATATGATTCTCCTGCAGTCCAATTCGATCCAGCTTTGTTGGAAGAAACTCTGTACTGAAGGCAATGCCTCAAGAAGTTGTAATGACGGCGTATAACATCAGCTGTGGGGAAGCTCAGGAGTTAAGGTGGAATAGAGAGCATGAGTTCCTCATTCTACCTCCACGACGACAACAACGTGGTGGAGGCAGATCAGCTTAATGAAGACAAATACTGAGACATGGGTTTAAGACCTTCTCTGCTCCCCTAGACTATGTAAGGAAATGGGACCATTGGGTCCTCATTCCTCTGAATGAATAAATATAAATTTACTAATAAAAAACATTTTCGTGCTCTGTTCCTTGAACCACCATAAAAAATCTGTAGAAAACCCATGGTTTGAGTAAGCATTAGAGTGACCTGAATCGAGTTTTTGCAGCTCCCAATATTGCCCTATAAACATCTCTAACTAGTTAAGAAAGATTTATTTCAACATTAGAAAGAAGGAAACAAACAAAGTGACTCTCATCTAATAAATAACGAGTTATAACTTACTAGTTTCTCCTTGATAAATCTAACTTCTTGTAAGGCTTACAACTTATTAATTTCACTTTCACATCATAAATGTTTTTTAATACATACAATCATAGAAATTTTAAAAAAGATAAACAACTATACAAAAATGATCATAGCATACCATAGGAAGAAAAGTGGGGAGAAATATGAGAGCCTCACTACAATAGTTATCTATTTGATTAGGATCTTCTATTATTTTTGGAATATTGTTTCCACTCTTGTTCTTGGTAAACTTTCCCTCAATATAAAAACACATAATATTCAATCCTGTCTTATTAGGTTAATATATGAACACTTTCAAAGCATGTCGGCTTTATCTAAACCTGACACCTCTATAGTGTCTGAGGACTATGACACAGATAGTGGGGGTTTGGAGATTCAGCCAAACCATGAGAGAATTGTTGAAGCCCACCCATCCTCTGAGATGTTTGGTAAGAAACCCCAGTTTAAAAAACCCCAGCTTGCTAAAGCTAACCCTGAGACCTACCCCAACTGCTCTGCCCTCTTAAAGAATCATGTTCTTAAGGGCTCCCCTATGAACAAGTTGGTTTCCTACTTTGTGGACTCCTTGGAAGACAAAGCCGAGAACCTTGAAGCTAGTAGAAATTTTGTGCCCTCCCCCCCTGTCTCTTTCAAATTTGAAGGTACCAGATTTCCTAGCTCCCCCAACCTGGGTCACGTTAACCTCATATTAGACTGGGGTCAGTCTGGTGACATTCTGGCCTCTGCTAGAAACGACATCAGTGACATTTTCAGGGTCTTAAAATGGGCCTATCAAAAAATTAATGAGCTTAATCAAAGAAATAGGGCTTTGTATAGTAAATCAGAGGAGTTGGAACTGAAGTTGGCCGCTCTCAACAACAAAGAAGGGAAACATAATAAGAACAGTATTGGAAAGAAAGGAGGTGACATTGAGGAAAAGTACAAGTCTCTGGAAGAGGAAATGGTTAAAATTAAAAATAACTTGAAAACAGTTGTGGAACAAAACCATCAAATGGCTAGGCACAATGCCATTATTATCAATGTTATGTCTGAAAAGCTGGAAAAAATGCAATAGGGTTCGTTGGTTGTTGATTTGGAAGAGAACAAGGATAGCAAGAATGAGGACTAAGGGACCCGGGCCAATCTCAAAAGGAAAGTGCCTCCCACTACACAGATGGTTCAGATCTTAAAGAGGGGGGTTCAGGATATGAACGAGCTGGAAGCTAAGACTGCAGATTAAAGACACAAATTTAGCTGTTGCTGGATTTTTGTTTGGTTTTTTTGGTTCTGTGGCCTTCGCTGGCCTTTTTGGTGGTTGTGGTCTTTTACTGTTGTTATTTTTACAGCCTTTCCAAATTTGGTGTCTTTAATGACTCTATCTTTATTTTGTAAACTTTGTGGTTTTGGGTCCTTGTAAAACCTATTTTTTCCTCTTTCAAAAACACATAATATTCAATTAATTATGAGTTTAAAATAAAAGCTCTCATTATCTTTCGCATCAAAGTGAGTAAAATGTTGACAATATAGAGATAAGTTGGGAGACTTACACTTTGCAAATTGCAACATGCATCTAAAAATGATAACCTTGACAAGGATGGGTGTACATTTGTTTTACTATCCCTTAGATATGGATAGGTAGTTAGATAGGGTAGAAGTTAATTTTTATATAGATTTGGATTATGATTATTAAATTATATGTATGTCTATCTTTTTTCTTTTTTCTTTTTTTAAGACTATAGGAATTGGTCGGGTATTCGTTCCCCTATAAACTGTAGTGCACTTGGTAAAAAAATTTCACATGATTGGTGGCGCTAGCATGACACACCCTCCGGTACCATGGGTTTGTGGGGAGACTAGACCTTGTGACCTCTTTTCCTACAATAGGATGCTTTATCCAATCGAGCTAGGCCCCCCTATATGTCTATCTTGTTATTTAGATAGATAGTTAAAATTATTTTGAAGAATTGAAGTATATTATGTAAACTTTACTAGATAAAATCAAAATTATATCAATATTTTTTTAACATGTAATGTTGCAAAAGAAAATAAAAAATATGTATGGTTTTCAGATTTACGATGTAGTATCCATATGACAAGAAATCTATAAAAAATTCTAGTTTGGAAGAGATAGTAAAATTAAGTCACATTGGGTAATGACAACAAAGTATTAATCATGGGAAAATAAAACACTACTATTCTAACTAAGTGTAAGAGAGGGGGACCAACCATGTTCAAGGCCCTAGGTCACAGAGAGCTGAGAGTTGAAGGCTGCCCTAACTTACCTCACTCTAAAGGGTTGTCTTGAAATGAGGGACGAGAATGATGAGGACTATAAGGTCTTTCAATCACTCTACAGACCTAAAAAATTGAAATGGGGCTAGGTAAGTCAGTTTTCGAGTTGAACATTGCACCTCAGGTAGCTCTCTACCTAAGGATGAAAGTGCAGTTTTGGGATGACAGTGTGATGCGCTGGCGTCTCTTAGGTGCACTGGTGTCCGTATGACCAGAGGACTGAAAATATAGTGGGAAATACCAGAAAACAAGTTGAAAGTCTAGCTATTGGTTTCTAAGGGAACAAAACAGAATTATGAAATAAGAGATATACAAGTGAATATGATAAAGTAGATATAGTAGATATATTAAAGCTAGGGTGACAAAGATTATCTCACAAAAGATCATGTTCACAAACTAGCTCCAAATGCACATCCACCTACACACAAGGAGGAAAATTGTTGGGGGGCTGTATAGGGGTCTGCCTTAGTCAGACCCCCAATTTGGTGTTTCCAACTCCACGGATAGCCAAGATAGCAACTGTAGAGAAAAGTATGATAAAGGAGGAAAGAAAGTAAAGAACACAGTAAAGACTACAAAACAATAATGTGCTACTCAACCAAATCGTAGAGGAGAGGAGTGAAAATGCTTGCCACTTCCACCAAGAGCTCACTAGCTAATGGAGGAGAAAAAGAGAGTCCACTCAAGCCCTTGCTGCAATGGTGTTGTTCCACACTTTCTCTACAGAGTTGATGGAGTGTTGTTGTTGCTGCTATGGAGTGCCAAAGTGTTGCTTGAGAGTGATGGATGCTAAGAGAATGCTTGAGAATGTTAAGATAGATTTCTAGAACTTGTGAATAAGATGAAAGGCATGAAGGAAGAGTGTTTTTGAAGGTGGGATGAGAAAAATGACCATATTTGAGTCGGTTGGTCGAAGAGGGGCGTTACAAACCAACCCCAATGGGAAGTGTAATTCCTCTGCTAGCTTTAGACGTAGGAATCTATCAGGGATGTAAGTGCGCCACACAAACATCTATGTGTCGTGCGGGCGTCCCCGACAGTTATTCTTCTACCGACGCAAAAGACAGACACTAAGTGGAACGAAGGCAGTGAGTTGATGTGGATTTTTTCCTTCGGATTTGGTTTTCTAAGGTGAGGAAGTGTAAAAAGGGAAATTTGTGTAAGGGGCGCAAATTCACACCTATACACTAAGCAGGTGGATTTTTTAAATTTTTTATCTCAAATATCTACTTTGTTCCTAGTCTAAAATAAAATTTGATGATCACTATGCAAGTTGCTCAAAAGGGCATAAAGTATTTTAAAAAATTCTTGAATTGTATAATTTTAGACAAATTTCCAATAAATCAACTCACTGCAAAAGTTTAAATGACCAAAAATATAATGTTTCCCCTAAATTGGAAATTATATTTGAGGGTAGAATTCTCTCAAGCACACTCCTCAGTGAATCCACAAGTGGATCAAGAAAAAATAAAAGGTCACTCAAACAATCTTTTAGGCTGAAATAAAAGATGACAATTGGCTTTGGCATGTACGATTCATACACCTTAATTTTGGAGGTCTAAAATTACAGCATAGGAAAAGCATGATAAAAGGTTTTCCACAAGTAAAAAGACCAGACAAAATATGTGAACGGTGCATTTTGGGAAATCAACATAGAGAACCATTCACAGTCTGGCAAATGAATTAAAGCAAAGGCGTCATTAGAGATTGTTCATTTAGATATATGTGGACCAATGCAAACACTCTAAATTGGCCGACAATTATATTTCTTGACATTCATTGATGACTAGAACAAAAAAATATGGGTTTATTTTTTGAAACATAAGAATGAAGTGTTTTTCTTTTCTGTTATTTTGAAGCTCTTGATGAGAAGCAAATTGGACATTACATCACAATATTGATAATAGATAGAGGTGGTGAATATATATATATATATATATATATATATATATATATATACTAAGGGTTTTATAGGGATCATGGAATTCATAGGCACATTCACTACTAGGTACACACCTTAGCATAATGGTGTAGAAAAAATAAAGAATATAACAATCATGGACATGGCTAGGAGTATTATGAAAGAAAATAATTTATCAAATGAGTATTGTGCTAAGGCTATAGCATGTGTAGTCTACATAATGAATAGATGCCCAACTAAGATTGTTAAAAATATAACTCCAAAAAGAATAATGGAGTTGAAGAAAGAATATTGTTGCTCAAATGAGAGCATTTGGACATGTAGCATATGCATATGTCCTAGATGAATTAAGAAAGAAATTGGATAACATGGGAAAAAATGCATATTTGTGAGATATATTGAGGACACGAAAGCTTACAATTTATATCATCCTATAACTGAAAAAGCACAATAATCAATAGAGATGTGTAGTTCATAGAAAAAAAAGCATGGGATAGAAGTTTGGAAAAAATAGTGAATATTTTAACAAGTTTACTACAAGAGGTTAGAGAAGAATTAATTACAACAAGTAATCCTTCTATAGTAACTCCTTCCACACCCACTCAAACTCAACAAAGTGGTACACAAGTGACATCTTCATCAAGTAGAAGGCACACATTTAAGCTAGTACTCTTTCAAATGAATAAAAACACCATGTACACTATGAATTATTGGTGTAGGACCATCAAGTGCATATTCTTCAAGATCCACTTCAAGTGATATGTCAAATCCAACATTGGCAAGGTTAAGGCTTAGACAAAAAATAAAAAGTTTGAGGGGTATTTATGATCAAAATTAAGGTGAGAACAATGTTGGTCTGATTTATCTTTTTGCATTGTTTTCACAAGTAGATGATCCAGTTCACTTTGAGGATGCAATTAAATCTAACTTGAATATACACTTCCATAGATGAAAAAAATGATGTTATAGAGAATAATCATACATGAGACTTAGTGAATCTTCCAAAAGGAAAGGATGTGATAGAAGTAAATTGGATCTCCAAGATCAAGTTAAGTGAAAAAGGTGATGCCCAAAAATATAAAGCAAGGTTTGTAGCTAAGGCTTGGAGTTGATTATAAAGAGAAATTTTCTTAAGTGGCCTGTATGGACACTGCAATGTCCCCATTTTTGGTCACTTCAACATTTTTGTTAGCTTTAGTTGTCTTAGTGACTGTTAACTATGCCAGAGGGGATGTTTGATGTTGGAAATAAGCTTAGATGGTCTAGAGGATGCTTATACTACTTTTCAAAGTGAATTATGACTTTTGGTGGGTTCTCTAAGATTCTTGGAGAGAGCATCTATTTATAATAAGTCACTTGATTGGACCCAATTTTTAGTATTTATTGGTATCATTCTAGTGCAATCAGAGTTTGATTATGATGCTTTTCAACAGTTTCCACAACTTGAGTGTATTATTGGCTTTAATTTAATTATTTTACCAAGGTTTCTTAATTTTATTAAAATAATTTAATGGGCACCTTAGTATAATAGCTCATCATAAAGAGAATAAAAAAATATAAATCATGGATACATAATATTGGGACCTTGGGTGTCAAATATTATCATTATTTTGATAAAAAAAGGTCTCTTGGAGAAAAAAGGAGATTTTAATTAAAAAAGTTAATTTTAAATTGTATCTTCCATAAATTTGGCATGAAAAGTATATAAGGAGGTTTTCTGAGCTCATTTGGATTATAAAAATTATTTGATTCTCTTGTAAAACCCTTGTGGTTTTGTGGATTGAAATTGGTTCATCTCAACCTTCTTATGGACAAAAACCTTCTTGGAGATGATTAGCCACAGTGGCAAAAGATCTTCCTTGGTTGATTGCTGATAGCTTCATCTTGAGTCTATACTAATACTTCATTGTTGTGATTTATGAAAAGGAGTTGTAGGTACGATTGAAAACAAATTTGTGAATTCTTCCAAGAAAGATAAATTATTGAATATATTTATAGGAAAGAAGCTCATACACCATTAATGAGAAGTCTATGGAGTATATTCATCATATATGATGTTGGGCATGGGAATATCATTGGGTCTACCATTGAGTTTGAGAAGTTTGCTATTGAAATAAGTTAGATTTTCTTCATAATTATAGATGCCACTTTGGGAAGAGTTTGAGGCTATGAACTATATAAGTTATTTGATACTATCAAATACATTATAAAAGAACATTGTATTTGACATCATTTTAAGTGTTCTAATGTAAAAATAGCCTCTTGCTGCCTCTAGAGGCAATCACTAGTGATAATATAGGAACTATCTAGAATAATACTTGATAAACAATGTGTAATGTACCAATCTTTTTTGTAGGACACTAATGGTCAAAGAATAAATGAAAAAAGTAATACACATTACTTCACCAACTATTTATAAAAAGACAACATGACAACCAATTGTAAAGAAGTGAATTTGCACCCCGTGTGCAAATTCCCCTTTTGCCTCTTTCCACTTTAGAAAAGCTTGCATCCCACTTGGTGCCTGTTTTGAGTGTCAGTGGAGGAATTTTTGTTGGGGACACCTGTACAGTGCGTAGATGTCCATGTGGCGCACTTACGTCCCTAGAAGATTCATGTGGCTGAACCTGCAAAGGAATTACACTTCTCATTGGAGTCAAGTTGTAACGCCCCCTTCAGCCGACCAAACAAAATATGGTTGTTTCTTTCATTCCTTCCTTCAAATTCATTCCTTCATCAAGAATTTCATCTTCTACACACTTCAAGAATCCATTCTCACACTCTTGCACTCACTCTCAAGCTTTCAAGCAACATTCCAAGCACTCCATTGCAACAAATACAACACTCCATCACTTTGATAGAGCAAGTTGGGGAAAAACACCATTGCAACAGAGTCTTGAGTACTCTCATTTTATCCCCCAAGCAACCTTGAGTGCTCTTGGTGGAGGTGGTAAGCTTCCCTTTTCTCCTCTCTATCACTTGGTTGAGTTAGCACTTTACTGTTTTGTAGTGCTTTAGTGCATTTTGTTATATTGTTCTCTTTATCTCACTTTCTTGGCTATCCGTGGAGGTGGGAACACCTAAACTGGGGTCTGACTAAGGAAGGCCCCTATATAGCCACCCAACATTTTCCTCTCTTTTTGTGTGTATGTGTACATGCTTTGTGGAGCTAGCTGGCGAATAGGCTCTTCTACGAAATCATCTTCGTCACCCTAGCTTTGGTATATTTTCTTTATCACATTCGTTTGTACTTCTCATATTTCATAGTATTGTTTTTCTCTTTTAGAAGTTGTTAGCTAGGTTGCTAGCTTTTTTTCTAATAGTTCATGTTGTACTTTTGGTCCTCTGGTCATATGGATGCCAACGCCCTTGAGAGACGCTAGTGCAGCATGAATTGTCATCCTAGAACTATGCTCTTGTCCTCAGACAAAGAGCTATCTGAGATATAGTGTTGATCTAAAAAACTAGCTCACCTAGCCCCATTTCAAATCTCAGGATTGTAGAGTGGTTGCAGGACTTTATAGTCCTCATCATTCTCATCCTCATAACCTAACATCTCTCTAAGCTAAGGTAAGTTAGGGCCACCTTCTACATCTTGGCCCTCCATGACCTGGGGCCTTGCACATGGTGGTCCCCCTCTCTTACATTGTGGTGAACTCAACGTGAACCGTTTTGGTTTCGTTTTGCGATACTGACAGTTCCTTTCCTTGTACTCTAGGAGTGTTGTAGGTGTGAGTGTTGTGAGGTTGTTTCCTTACAACTTAACCTACGACCACTAGTTGGCATAGTTGGAAGGTTCCAAAGGTATTGCATAACAAAACCTTTGTTGGGTCACTGTCTTATCCTTTTACCTTTAGGGACTCTGCGAAAGCATTGTCTTGTGTGTGTAATGGCCTCCTTACATCAACCTATCCCCTCTGTGAAACCTATGGATAGTGGTGTTGGTATAATCTTCACTTCATAGGACCTACCGATGGGTTTTAACAAGGAACCATCTCCTCTCTATATTCCTGCATGGATCAATGGAAACATCGTATCGGGTGTTCTCATTGATTCAACGTCACCAGTAAATATTATAACTGAGGAGATAATGTTGATCAACCTTTTACATAAAGATTGGTATGATGCACTCGTGAGTACCATCCACACACAATGACAGGATTTTCATGCCCTCTTTAGGTAGTATTGTCATGTCGGTCCTAGTGGGACCTAAATCTATTAACCTCTTTTATGACATCATCCCTTGATCTGAGCTCTTTAGGCTAAAATTGGGTATCCCTTGGTTGGTGGTGATGAACACAGTACCCTTAGTTGTGCATAAATGTCTAAAGTTCATCCATGGGGGTTCTATACACATAATACACGACACCGGTTGCTCATGGTAGCCACTCCTTGGATTATTCTTGGCTTGCGCCTATTGGTCCTCTCCCTCCTAGGATGGACCTTCTACACCAAACATATCAGAATTATAAGAAAGGGTGCCTGAGGGAGAAAGTGAGATACCCTCCCTCGCCTTATGCCATTTCACATAGGGCTTTTTTAAAGGATGATAGCAATGCCGATAAGGCACAAAAGAAAGAAGAAGAGAAGTGGTCTCATGATCCTCCTTCTTCCTCTTCCACTGGCTAGTCTAATGCTTCCTCTTGCTCTACTATGGTACCATTAGATTTTTCTCTTCATCTATAGGAGAATCCTATGGTGCTCGCTTGGCGAAAGCCTAAGCGTCCTACATTTGAACTTCTTGTTCTGCTGACAGAGCCTAGACCTATTCGGTATGATAGGAAGAAGGTCTCCTGAGGAGAGTCCTCTTTGTCTTGATCTCTGTAGCCTCCTACCACTCCTGCTCCCAAAGTAGTAAATGGGAAGAGGCTTGTTGTCAAGGATCTTGAGCCAACCCCCCTGCTGCTCCTCAACTTGTCCCTCCTGCTCCCATTCGGGAATTTGTTCCTCTGCCAAAAATGGCTGTAGTTGACATCCCCATGGTCGAGCAGGAGCCCTTTGTTACTTCACAACCTTTGGCCTCCATTTCAAAGAGTCAAATAAATCACCTTATGCACGAGCACAAGCACCGGGGTGAAAGGCTCTCTTGGCTGAGCAGGCCGCTTCACAAAGGAAGGAGGAAGAAACGACCGCCGCCCCTGCTTCAGGGCCTCTTGTAGTGTCATCCTCTTTCTTTCCTCCTGTCTCTCTTCATTCTGGTCTCACACTGCTTCTGGCGTCCACTGTGAGTGTGAATGCACCTAACCCTATGGGGGTACAAGTTTTTATTACTCCTTTGGTGGGGCCACCTTTGTTGTTGTCCGTTTTGAATATCCATCCTTTCCCTAAAACCATGGATATGATTAATACCTTGGTCATATCCGTTGTGGTTCTTTCCTCCTCTTCCTTCGTACCCCTAGCATCGTTTGTGGGGAGTTCATCTCCTTTGATGAAGAGATGGGTGGAGTGTGGTCCTTCTAGCAATGAAGGATATAAGAGGAGCTCACCTTCTCCATAAGGTGGCCCTGTGCTGACTTGTTCTATCTTGGTAACAAAACCAATCTCGACTTCCCTTGAGTTTTTCACCACTCCCAAGTCAGTCGGCAAGCCTAATGGTGAATCTTAGGTGCAACCTACCCCATCCACTGAAGTTAGACATGGTTCTCCTGTGGGGTGCATGTTTATCTCCATGGATGATATTCTATGCTTTTCAACGATCTTTGCGAAATTGTTGATCCTAGCTCCACAAGAGCTTGGTGGAGAGGACCTTGAGGGGCCCTCTTCCTTGGCCCTTTTTGTGGGAGGGCCAGACACTCCTCCTCTTAACATCCCTCATTGTAGGCTTTTCCTCCTTCCCCTATGATCATCTAGAGTGGGAAGCAAATGACCTCTTGGCTAATCAATGTTAGGAGGAGGCCTCTTCTTGATCTTTTGTGTGTGTGTGTGTTTCGTGATGTGTTCCCTCATGATCATGCTATGTGTTCTTGGATGACCCTCGTCACCCTTGTTGGTGCTTGGATATAGGAATGGTTTTTGTGTTGTAAACCTTCTTCTATTTGTATCATCATTCTTCCATGTTTGTGCTTTATTTTCAATGAATTGGGGATGATGCAAAGCGTTGGGGGCATTTAGGCTTCCCTTCCATGTTGACCCAATTTTTTATTTTTACTTTGTCTTCTTGTGCATTCTTCAGATGGTCTGATATAGTAGGGGGTTGATGACAGCTTATTTATATACTATTACTATACATATCTATATATATTTATGAGTTGTTTTGACCCTGAAATATCAGGCTACCCCTGTGTTGTTTGTTTGTGTTTTTCTCCTTTTGATTTATCTTTCTCTTTCTCTTTTCTTTTCTTGAGGTATCCCTCCTATGTGTGACAATTCTTTTCTTCAAAATTTCAATTTTCATAAAATGCATTCGTTGCCAATGAATCTTTTCTTGAAAATCTTCACACACCTTTCTTTAGAATTGCATTCTCAACTTGAAACCCTAATGGAACATGTTTCCTTAATCATGGGCTACTAAAGAAAGGACTTAAACGTTCCTCTGAAGTGGGAACAACTTTGACCTTCCCCTCATGTGGGGGCATATTTCTCCTTTTAAATTCCTTGATGAAGTGAACATCTTTCAAAAGGATTCCTTGATGAAGAATCAATTCAAGAAAAAAAACATCTACTTTTGAACTGTGCATCCCTTGAGTGGACCCTATCTTCATGATGGGTTCCCTAGGGACCCCTTTGAAATTTTTCCAAACTATCGATGGTCTATGCGATTGTCTGCTTATTTGCCTACGTGGCTGCTTCCTGACTCTGCGGTGTCTGCCTTCCTAGGGTTTCCTCCATGTAAGAGATCTTGGGGGATACCTCCCTATAGGATTAAGAGCCTGTAGGGTTCTTACTTTGAGCTTCCTTTGTGCGAGAGATCTTGGGGGTGGCTCCCCTATAGGTCTGGGAGCTTGTAGTGTGCTTTCTCGGGTCTCCTCCATGTGAGGGATCTTGGGGGTTACCTTCCCTACAAAGCTATAGATTTGTAGGGTGCTTCCTTGGGTACTCTTAATGCTTGAGTTCTTGAAGAATACCTTCCCTACAAGACTAAGAGCCTATAGGGTGCTTCCTTTACCGAGCACTCATTAATACTCGTGCTCGCTAAAGTGGGGGAAAATGTATAGGAGTGAATTTGCACCCCATGTGTAAATTCCCCTTTTTCCTCTTTCCACTTTAGAAAACCAAGTTCGGAGGCTTAATTTCACCTAATCTCATTGCTTGCATCCCACTTGGTGCCTATTTTAAGTGTCGCTGGAGGAATTTCTATCAGGGATTCTTGCGTGGTGCATAGACGTTTGTGCATCGTGCTTACGTCCCTAGCAGATTCTTGCGGCTGAACCTGCAGAGGCGTTACACTTCTCATTGGGAGTCAAGTTGTAATTCCCCCTTGGGCCGACCGACCTAAATATGGCTATTTCTTCCATTCCTTCCTTCAAATTCATTCCTTCATCAAGCATTTAATCTTCTACACACTTCAATCATCCATTCTCACACTCTTGCACTCGCTCTCAAGATTTCAAGCAACATTCCAAGCACTCCATTGCATCAAATACAACACTCCATCACTTTGATAGAGTGAGTTAGGGACAAACACCATTGCAGTAGAGGCTCGAGTACTCTTATTTTCTCTCCCAAGCAACCTTGAGTGCTCTTGGTGGAGGTGGTAAAATTCCCTTTTCTCCTCTTTATCACTTGGTTGAGTTAGCACTTTACTGTTTTGTAGTGATTTAGTGCTTTTTGTTATATTGTTCTCTTTATCTCACTTTCTTGGTTGTCTGTGAAGGTGGAAACACCTAAATGGGAGTCTGACTGAGGTAGGACCCTATACAACCACTCAAAATTTTCCTCTCTTTCTGTGTGTAGGTGTATGTGCTTTGTGGAGCTAGCTGGTGAATAGGCTCTTCTATGAAATCATCTTCATCACCCTAGCTTTGGTATATTTTCTTTATCACATTCATTTGTACTTCTCGTATTTCATAGTGTTATTTTGCTATTTTAGAAGTTGCTAGCTAGGCTGCTAGCTTGTTTTCTAATAGTTCACGTTGTACTTTTTGTCCTCTAGTCGTACGAACGTCAACACCTCTGAGAGATGCTAGTGCACCATGTTTTCTTCCTAGAACTATGCTCTCTTCCTCAGACAGAGAGCTATTTGAGATATAGTGTTGAGCTTGAAAACCAACTTGCCTAGCCCTATTTTAAATCTCAAAATTGCAGAGTGGTTGCAAGACTTTATAGTCCTCATCATTCTCATCCTCATATCCTAACATCCTGCTAAGCTGAGGCAAGTTAGGGCAGCCTTCTACATCTTGGCCCTCCGTGACCTGGGGCCTTGCACATGGTGGTCCCCCTTTTTTACACCAATACACTAGTAAATACTATTTAATGCATTTCATACTAGGTCTAAGTACCAATTATTTATTAGAAATGACAAAAGTGTAAGAGTTGGCTATGGAGATAGCCTACCATGATAGAGGCCAAATGGAAATCATAAAAAGAGAAGATCAATATGATAACAATAAAATGTATTCCTATCAATAATTCAAATAAAATTTAATATGTAATGTATGAGAGACCCTTGGTTATATAGCCAAGGTGAGACATAGGATTAGATAGGATCATGACAAGTGTCTTAATCCTATGGCATATGACAACTAACTCATCAATTATAAATGAACTAGGAAAAAGTATTAAATGGCATGATAATATCACATGACACCTAAGACTTCTGAAAGATTCCTAGGACCTAAGTAAACTTAACATGTGAATAGGACCTACTAGGTGAACTAGTTAGGTAGGAAACCTTATTCACACCAACACCCTCCCTTAGTGTATCTTAGAGAAGAGGAAACTAATGAAAATGATGCAAAGATGGGGATGTGTCCCGACTACTAGGCCATGTTAGGTACCCATGTAAAAATGCAATCTCTATCAATCAAAGAAAAGGAGAAAATCCAGTGGGAAAAAACTCCTCCCCAAAAGAAATGAAAAAAAATTCTATCAACGAAGAATGAGAAGGAAAAAACCCCATACGAGGAATAATAAGATAGATAATGTAGGCCCCCCTCAATTTTGTGCTTCCTATAATGATGGTAGATGTCTAATAATGAAGGTTGAAGATGATCCAATATCGTTGAACAAAATTCCTTCCCTTAGGAAGAAACAAGACCAAGAATATATGCAGGATTTCTTCCCAATCCTAAAAGGAAGATGAGGGAAGATAAATTATGTATGATCTCTCTGAAGCATGAGCTCAAGTGTCTTTATATCAATGCCGAAAGATGACACACTCTAGATAGGAATTCTAGGCCACATTGTTGAAGATGTCAATCCAGAATCTAGTAGAGATGAATGTAGAAACCAATCCAAAGACAAAGATATCTCCTCTAAAGATAAATAAGCCTCCTCCAAATATTGTCCAAAAGTATCCACACTCACGTCAAACTATAAAGAATGATCATTTAGAGAAGGAACAAGATAGTCAGAGTGTTCCCTCACAATAATTGAAGAAGGAAAATCTGCATCAATGAGAAGATGAATGCAATCAATGGTGTCTCCCAAATCCATAATATAAGACTCCATAAACAAGTTTTAAATACCTATCAATAATTCATCCAAAATAGCCATATCTAAAAGATAATGAAGATCCAAGGTTTTATATTGAATCACAAGAAGCCATATCTGTAGCAACACAAGCATAATCAATTGCAATAGTAGATGGAGGAGATGGAATTCATGGTTCAAGAACTAGATCACTTGTGGGAACACCCAAGTTCAAGTAACCAAAATTCTCCTCAAAATCATAGTTCACACTAGAAGTGTGATCATCATCCAAAGGATCAAAGTCTCTAATCATAATTAAATTAGGAGTGAATTCCACAGTCCTCCCTACTCCACTATGAGTGATTTGATAGAAAGAAATGAGATTGCTTATCAAATAAGGTCCACACAAGACATCATTGAAGGTTCCATCCCCAATATCAATATATACCCTCCTAATTACATTCCTATAAGTATGACTGCCCATCAAAATAGGTGGAATTACACAAGGCTCAGATAAAGAGAATATAGACTATGGAGATGCCATACGATGAGAAGCTCTTGAATCTAGAATCCATCTCCCTAATCCATGACCTGTAGAAGCATAAAGAGGTTGACCTTTGTTCTTTCTTGTCCCAATATAATGATTATTTTCCTTATCAAACTTAGTGTGATTATAAGAAGAAGCTTAAGTATAAATTCTAGAAGGTAAATTGATTTTATTCTTCACAAGAAGATGTTACAATTCATCAATATCCTTCTTATAAAATAGTGTTCTTTATGTCCATCCTTCTTGAAATATGCACAAGTAGGACTCTCCTTAGATGATTTTCCCTTAGAGGAATTTTTATGTTCTTGTAGAGGAGGCAATTTGACACCATCAAAATGATAAGATTTCAAGGGGTGAATATCCCTCAACTACCGAGCATGGATCAATGCTCAAGTGACAAGATAAAATGATGGAGGGGATTTATTTATATTTTAAATACAAAATTAAAATGGGTGAGTTTTAGAAATTGAAAGAGAAGGTCATAGAGGTATTCTAGAAAAATTGACAAGCTTTCAGCCAAGGATGACAACGTGACACACAGATGCCCCTGCGGCATGCTACATCTTGTATATACCAAAAATTGAGATTTTCTTAGAAGAAAAATAATGACCTACTAATAATATAATAACTAAACTTTCAAAATGTAAGAAAATAATAGAGAGTAAAAAAAATAAAATTAAACTAAACTAAATAAAAAAGGGATGATAAAACAAGAGAAAAGAAAGAATACTCACAAGAAACCAAAAGATGAAGTCTCCGAAAAAACAATATTTCTCATCAAAACCTACACACATAAGACCAAAGATAAATGTTGGGGCTATTTGGGGACTTACCTTAGTCAGGTCCTTGCTTTGGTGTTTCCACCTCCACAACAGTCAGATAGATAAATAGATCAAAAGATAAATAGACAAGATGATAAATGCATAGACAAGGGATGTGAGAAATCCCAAGATGCTCAAAGACATACGATAAATAGATATTACAAACAAGGCTCGAGGAAGCCAAAGATAGGGAGAGAGAAAGATGGTTGTGAGAGCTAAGAGGATTGTAAATACTATTATGAGAGCTTTGAAACTATTGTAGCAAGTTGTAGAGAGTTGTGTAATATTGAGAGAGATAAATTCAGAGAAAAAGAAAAAGAGAGAATGTTCAAGAGAGAAAGAGATGGGTAAACATATAGATTTAAAAGAGATAGGAGGGAAAAGGAGGCTGTTGAGCCATTACAAATTGTCTTGAGCCATTTCCACTAACCTGGGTAGGTGACAAGTAGAAAAATCTCAAAAATAACCTTTAAACATTAAAATATTATGGGATGTTGAAAAAACACAGACATCCTTGCGAGGTGCTAGTGTGCAGAAGATTGATGCTAAAAAATAGTGGGAAATGAGGAAAAAACAAGGTTAATGTAAAATTGATGCAAGAAGGTAGCTGCTGAAAAGGGGTCTTGAGAATCTTGAGGGGAAAAAGGTTGATGCAAGGGCTAAGATGAGACTACACAAATACTAAAGGAGTGTACACTAAATTGGATATAAAATTCTAGGTGAAATTTCAAGGGTGTGCAATTTTTGACTCTATATTTTTCCCCCAATTTAGCAAGCTTATGAATCTACATAAATATTCACACTAAAGTAAAGCTACTCAAAATAAATAACATAATGGTGTCATAAGGATTATATAGATGAATCAGATAACTCTTCAAACCAAGGAAGCATGCCCCTAGGGTGAAGACCTACAAAACAAACACATTAGACAAGAAAGATCTGCATAAAAAAACAAGGTTAGAAAATAATAAGCTACCAAATCATAGGGTTAGAACATATACATGGATAACACATACACAAAGGTACATAACAAATAAACTATTTTTTTTGTGTCAACAAAGTAAAAGATGCTTCCATGCAAGAGGTTGTCTTAGTTCTATGTGTCGTTCCCAAAATAACAATATATAACATATAGAAGAATTCTTAAATGGTGAGAAGAATTTGAGGATTGATTGTTTCAACAAAGGAATACATCCAAAATACAGGGAAGCAACCAATGTTGATGAGACTACATGACACAAGCACTAGATTTCTATGTCACCAGGGGTCATGTGGATAATAATGATTAAAAATACATTTCATAGTCTAGCAAGTTTTGTTATGCTAGGTGATCACAGACTAGTAGAACCAACCCTGTTGCAAGGAAAGCCACTACCCAATTCGGTGGTAGAACCAACCCCACATTGGAGGAAAGCCACTATAGGTGTGTGATAGAAACCAACCTTTCTATGGAGGAAAGTACTTATCACAATTATAATAGATGTGTGATAGAAAAAAACCATGCAAGGAGGAGAACCCCTATCACAATTATAATAGACTTGATAAGCTTGTGAGAAAGAGGAGTCTTTATTGCTACAAGTATCCAAGATGCAAAAGAATTTTGAAAAGGTTTTACTAAGTTTGAGAAGTAGATAGGAAATCCTCAAGAGGGACACACATCTCCAAAACAAGTTGTCCTTTCCCCTAGTGTATAGAACCATGATAGATACTATTGTGTTGCTACCATAGAGAAAGTATGGCTGCACACAATATTATACCACTATAAATGGCAATAAGAAAACACTAAAAGATACAAGTGCCACATAGTGAGGAGCAACACAATAGAAGAGGGTTTAAAATTTAGAATGAATAGGATAGAGGTAAACCTCAATATCACTTTTCATGCTAAGAAAATATAGGTACATCAACATATGGAAGAGGAATGGGACTAGAATCAAGAAATTGTATTTTATCCTTCAAGGCATTACATTCACTAGTGGAACGGCTAGGCACTTGATGGTATGAACAAAAAAATGTTTTCATTTATCTTGTGTGTGAAAATTCTTATGTGTAGGATGAGGAAGAGTAATCAAGTGGGCTTTAAGAAGCCTCTACAAAATATTCTCTTGTTTAGATAAAGGATGAGGATTAGGAAGAAACACTTTGTCTTGTGAAGAAAAGTTTGACTGCTCACAAGAAGAAGACATAAGAGTAGTAGATGATGGATGAGGCGATAGAGACAAAAGAGAAGTATTGTATCCTAAACCCATTGTAAAAGAGTGTGGTTTTGGATACAAAGGGACCTTCTTCCACTTTGACACTTGCACTTTCAACAATCTTCTTCAACCTTCTATTATAGCACCAATAATATTTACTTCTTATAGAGTATCCAAGAAATATTCAAATCTTGAATTGAAAACTTTCCTAAGTTTTCTTCATCTCTTCTGATATAGAATTTACTTCAAAAAACTCTGAAGTATTTCATAGTAGGAAGTTTTCCATACCATAACTCATAGGGAGTCTTTGAACTATTCACTCTTGCTTGACCTCTATTAAGAATGTAGACTGCAATATGAATTACTTCTCTCCAATAGACATCTGGTAGACTCACTTCCTTCATCATAGTACTTATTTCTTCTTGAATAGTTATATTCTTCCTCTCCACAACTCCATTCTATTGAGGAGTTCAAGGATCTAAAAAATACCTCTTAATTCCATAATCTTCACAAAAACTATCAAACTCATTGGAGGTGATTTCACCACCTCTATCAAATAGGTCAAGTACTTGATTCTCACATCCATTTCATTCTTAACCATAGAATTAAATTCTTTAAACTTATCTAGAGCTTTTGATTTTTCTTTGAGAAATATCACCCAAGTCATTCTAGAATAATCATCAATCAATAACATAAAATACATGTCATCTTGATAGCTTTTTATTTGGTAGGTCCACATAGGTCTGTATGCAGCAACTCCAAAGGACCTGTGGTAGAGTATTCCTTAGTCTTGAACCTCTTCTTTTCTTTCTTTCCAAACTGACACTCTTTGCATGTTGCATTGATAGGATTTGTAATCCTTGGAATATCTCACAACATTAGTAGAACTGATCTTCACTAGGCTATCAAAATTGGTGTGACCCATTCTTCTATACCATATCTTACTTTCATTGATTTGTGACATAAAGCATTTAGCACCACTACCTTTGATCTGATAAACATTACCTTCTGTCCTTGTTCCTATAGCAACCAAAGTTCTAGATCTTCCTTTTCTGATTTCACAACCATCATCTTGAAACACAAAATTGTATCCTCTTCTACAAATCTATCCTACACTAAGAATATTATGTCAGAGACCCTTGACATAAAGGACATCATATTTTTTATTCTTTCCATCAAAACTAATCGAACCTTTTCCACAGATCTTAGCACATGTATCATCACCAAACTTGACAAGACCACCATAATAGTTTTGAAGTTTAACAAACTTAATTTTATCACTTGTATTATTTGAGCATCCACTATCAATTATCCAGTAATTCCTCTCTTTTATTGCATAAAAAGAAGCCACCATAGTTCCTTCAATGTTGTGACTTGTTATTGAAGCACTTTCCTTTACACATCTTTCAGAATTAGAAGAATTAGTTCCAAGATTTAGAGCCATGAACAATAATTCATCACTATCATCATCGGGATAGTCTGGTTCCTCCTCATCAGATACACCATTGTCTTTTTCAACATAATAACTCTTCTTGACAAATTATCCTTTATGATCCTTATGTTTGTCATTTGAAACTTTGATTGGAAATTTAGAAACACAATGACCTATCTTTCCACAATTGAAAAACTTAAAGGGTAATTTACCTTTGTATTTTCTAGTGCACTTTTTCAGTCTCCTTATAAAGTTTGTTTCCACCTCATCAAGATCATCCAGATTTGATTCATCAACCTTCTTTTTATTGTAGAATTTAAAAGTAGTTTCTTTCTTTGTAGCATCTTGACCAAACTCTCCTAATTCATAAGAAATTAAAGTGCCAAACACTTGATCTTTAGAATAATTATCCAAATTATGAGCTTCATCAATAGCAAAAACTTTTTAACTATAAGCTTTAGGAAGAGTTCTTAATACATTTTTCACAACTTCACTTTCTTCTAGTTTACCACCAATACCATTTATGACATTGAAAATTTCATCCACTCTGAGCATGTAGGTAGTAATATCTTAATTTTCAAACATCCTTAGGGTTTCAAATTTAGATTTGTAGTTTTGTATCTTTGCTTGTTTGTGTTGCAAGAATGGAAAGATTGAAGGTGTTGTAATTGATGTCAACTGATCAATTGGTTACTATTGGTTGTATATGCCAAGGATATTGAGAAAATTGTAATGAAGATATGTTGCAGGTGTTCAGTGGTTGCTCTGGGTTTTTCTCTAGATTTTCTCCTATGGTTGTGTGGTTCAGACATGTTGTTCATGGTTGTTAGAAGATGCTATATCCATATTTTTGGTTGTTGATTCATTGTATAGTGCAAGTTGTGTTCACCAATTGTGAACTATGGTTTTCTGTGTTTTTTATTAAGGTCTGAGAGAAAAGTTGTTGGTCTAGATTTCTCTTTGATGAAGCCTTATGACTTGCAGTTCTAAAGTTGAGTTTCCCTAGTTCTATTGAAGATAGTTTCAACATTTCAAATATTTTTGCTTAATGGTTCTATGTGTTTTACATTGGTTTGGTTGACCTTGTGTGAAATACTACTTTTGAGGCTGATGAAGCATGTTGGATATTTTTGGGTCCCTTGAAGCACGTTTTTAGGTTGCCCTCATTCTAATTCCACCCTAGGATGTTTTGGGGCTAACCTAATTTGAATTTGGATGGCCAACTTTGGATATGTTTCAAAATTGAAGATGATATAAATACAAGATGAGTTAGTGGTGAAGAAATATACAAGAGTGAAGAAGAAGAGTGATACGAGAAAAGAGGAAGTGCAGTTAATGTGACTGTGGCAAATAAGTGTGAAGCTTAATGTTGAGTTTCCAAATATAGTGAGCAAAAGGTGAACTCTATCATTCATGCATGTCTACGAGTGATTGTGGTGGAATCCTTTGTTAGATTGGGATTGTAGTCTCTCTATAACAAGTATTCTTTGTCTTCTTTGTATCTTTGTGGCAGTGAGCCCTCTGGGTTGTTATGCCTATTGGACAATGAGTCCTTGTTCTAGACAGTGAGTCCTTGTTTTGGCAGTGAGCCTTATTTCAGGTAGTGAGCCTCTTGTAATCAATTTTGATATTCTTTATAGTGTGATTTAATCCCAACCGTAGTTTTTCCCTTATTGGGTTTTCCATGTAAATATGGTGTTATTGTGTTTATGTATTAGATTTAAGTTTCTACATTGACATTTGATGATTAATCATTTAAGCAATATTAAGAGTTTAGTTCCGATGATTGAATTTAAAGTTTAAATTTGGTGACAATTGATTCACCCCCCTCTCAGTTGTCCTATTCAATAGTTTGACCTTGTCATATCCTTCATAAATAATCTCCAACTTTGTCTAGATCTCTTTGGAAATTTTTAGACTTATCTCCTTTCCAAGTGCAAAATTAAAAAGACCACTCAATATAACATTCCTTTATTTTCCATTTTTCTCATATTCCTTGATCTCATCATCACTTGTCAAACCAACAATAGGTATATTATATCCCTTTTTAACTAATTTCCATACACTAAATATAATAGAGACCAAAAATGATTCCATCGTAGCTTTCCAATAAGCATAATTCATTCCATCGAACGTAGGAGCATTGATACCCTTCTTGTGTGTCATCTAGATCTACCTCAAGCAGTTAAGCTTTCTCCTGGGAACCACAACTCTAATACCAGTTCTTAGATGCACAAGATAACTAAGAGGGGGGTGAATTATTTGTACATTAAAATATTCAATCCCTCATTAAATTTCAATCCCTTATCAAAATTTAAACCCTTATCACGCATTAGCAGGATGTAAATATATAAAACAACAATGCAAACATATCCAAACACCTACGAACACAAAATTTACATGGAAAACCCTAAGTAGGGAAAAAATACAGTGAGGATTAACTCACATATATATGAATAACAACACCGATTATAATTAGGCTCACTACCCAAAAATAGAAGAAAGGCTCACTATCAGGTGGCTCATTTCCAAAAAGAAAGAAGAATAAGAGAAACTGTTATAGAGATATTCACTATCTCAAAGCAGCAAGAAAATACACCACTACAACTTTGTATCATCTGTAACCTTCATCACATTGCCTCAAGAAAATTCAAGCACACAAAAAATGTAGACACCTTTTTCTCACCACATCTAGAGTCACAAGAATTAAAGCTCACACTCAAATCACCACACTTGATCACATTTACATCATTCACACACTTTACAACTTCTCCAACAACTCACCTTCATTTATACCATCCACGACCTAAAAAATCTTAATTAGGTCAACCTTAATGAAACGTATACACCTTAAACATGCATCACTAAGATAGGTCGACACCAAACTCTTCCATGGTGGAAAGAAGCGAAGGAAGACCACACCAAGGGTTAACTAGGACCCAAATATACATCACCACGCTACTCAACACATCCAAAATCCATGAGGTACCTCCACAAATAGCACTAGCATGCCAGGTCGACCAAACCTAAACTGACACTACAAGTGACCACACACACATTTCTCCAGGTCTGAAAACAACCTGTGGACCACACAAAACACTTCATAACATACCAAAATATTCCAGCATCATCAAAATATTTTTCAACACTACCACAACCACCTAAAATTGAGAACACCACCATTTTGTGCAACTCAACACACTGCCATTGAACTCCAACATAAGAACTAAAATTGTGGAGCAAATAAACACTAGAAACTTCAAGAGATGGTAGATACAAAAAATATAATCATGTTACCAAATCTGCAAGACAAAAAACCTTACTATAGAGAAATGTAGAGCAATCTCATTTCTCCCAAACAACATTTTATACAAACAGACACATTTTAAAACACAACTTTTATTGTTGCATGATTTAGAACCTGAAATTTTGGATATAACACCTTTGAACACCTTTGATCATCACATCCAAATTGCACAATCATATCTTTAACCATGAAGAAATGCAAAGGACAACACTGAACACACCTCTATCACACTACACTCTTTTATTTAAATTTTCTCAAAGGAACTTGGAAACCAATTGAACCAACTACATCAACAACACATCCACAACACACAACACCTTCTCATCATGACTAAAAAAAATGCATTACTTATCCATTAGAACCATACACGACATCAATGAAAATAATGTTGACAACACCATAACGCCTTATCATATCATAACACATCCATACAAGCATCAGTACTTGGAAATACCAACAATCTCCATACCTACAATATGTGATCAACACCACACTAGAGGTTGACATCAATGACAACACTAAAGACAACATGGTGCAACACACTTACTGCTGACATCAATGACACTGCAATAATATTCTTGACCATACTAAAGGCTGACATCAATGACAACACTAGAAAAAAGCTTGCAATATGGTAAATTTTCTCACAACATCTATGCAATGTTTTAGTTCCCATCTCATATGCTGAAGTGTTCTGCAAGTTGTTCTACAAATGTTACATCATTTAGTTTATATTTTGTATTTCTTGAATAAAGTTTTATGTAGCTGTTTGGTTTGTGGTGGTTGTTGATGGCATGACAATTTGAAATAAGTGTATTGAAGTGATGTTGAATGTTCAAGGAACATCCCTAGATGTGATTCACATGTTTCTAATTGGTTTCTTTGGTGTTGTATTGTGTCTTGAGTTGGATTTTTGGGTTATTTGTGGATATCTAGTCAACAAGGCTTGTTCCTTTACTTGGGTTGTGTACTTGGGGGGTTGGGATAGCAATGAAAGTCATGTCATGATATATTTGGGTTGTGACCTATCCTATTTGGGACTACATCAAGTAAATTCAATTGAAAGAGTGTTTATGGGTTGATTGGTCATGCGCTTCAATGTTTTATCCACACGTTTCTTTGATGCTCACTTAGGTTGATGTGAAACTACATGCAAATTATTTTGAATCACATTGAAAGAAGTGTTAATATTTTTTATTTCCCTCTCTATGTTTGGGATAGGACCACATTATGCTTTTGGTGGCTGACCAATTATATTCATTGTGTATTCTCTTCCTGGCTAACCTAATTGAAGAATTAAAGTGTTGCAGTAGATATAAATGCAAGATCATTTTGGTTGCAAAAAAATGGAGTAGTTTACAAGTCCAAAGAAGTGAGTGTGCAAATCATATTAAATATCTAGTAGAGATAGTACTAAATATTGTGAAAGGAAAGATCAATTATTCTTGAATGTCTTAGTCAATAGAGGGTTGTGCTAATATTCTTTGTAATTCTCTTTAAATAATATTGTGTCCTACTTTGAGATAGTGAATCTCATTAGGTCTTTGTATCTTGCTCTAAGGCATTGAGCCTTCTTGCAAGTCTTTTGGAAATGATCCTTATATTGTGAGTTTACTCTCATCGTGGTTTTCCCTCATTGGGTTTTCCATGTAAATCTAGTGTCTCTTTGTGCATGTGTATGTTCTCTATTTCCATCTCTTTGCTTCTGATCTTATTATTGCTATATCTTTCATTGGATAAGTTTTATAAAGGTGTTAAAGATTCCAATTGCTATAATCTTCTTTGTTACTGCTCTACTTAAAATTCTATCTTTATTTGCTAAAGGAGTTTGAGTTGTGCTAAAAGTTTCAAGTTCTAGAAGGGGTTATGTTTTTGTGTAGACTAATTCACTCCCCTCTCAATCTCCAAAATATTTCAACACTAATTACCAAACATTTATTAACAATGATAAAAAGCTTACATGACCCTTGTAGGATAGCAATTACATACTAATGAACAAGGGCTCAGATAAGGTTTTCTTTTTAATTTATAGTCAAGGGTTTTCAACTCACATCATCAATATAAGAATAAGAATGGAAGGGTCTAAGATTTAAATAGAATAATTATTTTTATGACCATTCAAGAGGATGCACATGCCTTTATCTATGATCTAGTAGGTTACAATATGTATGATCCACACATTGCAAATGGACGAGAAATGAATAGGGGTGAGCCTCAATTTCATAAACTAGGGAAACCCACACATCATTCCATTCTATAAAACCTACAAAGACACACTCACATATCTTAAATGATGCATAAATGGAATTCTACTATGAGGAATACTAAATTGAGAGGTAGAATTGTAAGGTGAGTCACTATCTTGACCTAGTCTTTCAAGATACTATTTGCTTCCTCTTTAGGCATGATATCTAAAACATATGAGACAATAACTTATACAGATACAAAATACCATCAAAATAAGATTATAAGAATTTAAGGAAAACCCTAGGAAATAACTCTCCTATAGATAATATTTTTGGCATTGGTCTAGAAGTATCCATTACCTTTGAATTGCCCTTGTTGAGTCCAAATAACTCATATTACTAGTCAAAATAACCTAGGATTTTTTGAAATCACCTAGGGTATCCTAGAATCACCCATGTAATGAATACAATTTTACCTTGTTGTAGACAAGTTCTTTGAAAATGTGAATTGGGTCTCTAGAGGATAACAAGAATTCTAATGAACAAAACTTGATTCCAATGCTACCCAAAGGATCCCTTGCAATCCTACTAACATGTATAATCCTCAACAATTAATTTCAACCCTAACAAAAAAGAGACAAGAAAAAATAAACTTCATGATACTTTAGATAAGTGAATGGATAAATCTAGACAATGAATGAGAAACCTACACTAAACAAGAAATAACTTTCTTGAATTAAGGGTTTTTATAAAATAGTTTGAACCACTCATTTCCAATATTTACAAGGTTCAAAAAAACACATTTATCATTTATATAAATTAATTAATGAATCATATATATTTCATAACATAATCACAAGTATCACTTTATCTTCTAAGGAAACTATTCCCTCAAATTTGTACTTATCATATCATGGAAAAGACTCACAATAGAATTTGAAATATTAGCTCTAATAATTATATAAATATTTTACAATGTAATTATTCCAATAAAAAATATAGATGGTTCAATATTTAAGAAATAGAGTCCAAATATTATATAATTAATCCCTCTATCTAAATACCACAACATCCCACTTTACAAGATTTCAAAGAAAACAAAGAACAATAAAAACAAGTATAAAGATACCAAAATGTATAGGAGCACATTTTTACCCCTTGCGCAAATTCTCCATTCACATACCTTCACCTTAGAAAATTAAATTTGAAGGAAAAATTCTACATCACCCACCTGCCTTCCATCCACTTTGTGTTTGTCCCATGTGTCAATGAGAGAATATTCATCAGGAACGAACGTGTAATTCGCTATCGTCCCTGATAGATTCCTACATCTGAAGTTGGTAGAGTGGTTACACACCCAATTGGGGCCAAATTGTAATGTCCCTCTTTCACCATATGACCCAAAAAATGCCTTATTCCTTCCCATCCAACCTTCAAAAACACTCATTCTCACTTCATTTCACTCTCTAGACATTCAATCACTCTCTCTTAGCATTCTCTACTTCATTTTCTTCACTCCCAAGCAACATTCAAGAACTTCCATTGTGAGCATTGTAGCAGATTTGCAGCTCCATAAACTCCACATTGCAAGTGTGAGGAAAACCATAGAAGTGTGGGCTTGGAGTCTTGCGATACCTCCCTTCATCACCACTGTGGCTATGGTGACTTTGCCAAGTCCATACCTTACATTCTCCTCCATTGGCTAGTGAGATTTTGGGTGGAGGTGGTAACACTTCACTCCTCTCCTTTGTGTTTTGATAGAGTAGCATAGTATTGTTTTGTAGTGTTCAACAATCTTTCTTTCTACTTTCTTTATCACATTTTCTACTCTATTGCTTTCTAGTTGTCCGTGGAGGTGGAAACACCAAAATAGGGGTCTGACTGAGGCATGCCCCTATACAGTCCCAACGATTTTCCCCTTTCTTGTGTGTAGGTGACTGTACGTGTGGAGTTAGTTGCAAGCTAGCACCTCTGTGAGATTATCTTCATCACCCTAGCTCTTGTTTACTTGTTCTATCATCTTTGTCTTTAATTTATGTACTTTCTTATTCTATTTTTTTTGTCTAGATGAACAAGCTAGGCTGTTAGTAGGTCTTTTGGTAGTTTTTGTTGTACGTAGTGTTTTCTAGCCATATGAATGCCATCATGCCAAAGAGATGCCAATGTGCCATGCTATCATCCGAAAATTGCACGGCTATCCTTAGACAAAGAGCTATTTGAGGTGCAGTATCAACTCCAAAAACTAGCTCGCCTTGCCCGAACTTGATATTCAAGTTTGTAGAGTGAAAAAAGTACTATACAATGCTCTTTATTCTCGATCCTCACCCCAGGACATCCATTAGAGTGAGGTAAGTTAGGGAAACCCTTAGCTCTCGGCTCTTCGTGACCTTGAGCCTTGATGTGGTTGATCCCCCTCTCTTACATTTTTGGTGAACCCGACGTGAACCATTTTGGTTCCAGTTAGTAGTGATGAAGGGTCCTTTCCTTGTGTTCTAGGAGCATTGTAGGTGTGAGTGTTGTGAGGCCTTTCACCTTACAACCCAGCCTACGACCCCTAGTAGGTGTAGTTGGAAGGTTCTATAAGTATTGTGGAACCAAGCCTTAACTGGGTCACTATCCTATCCCAAACCTTTGGGAGGATTTGTGAGAGTATCGTTTAGTGTGTGTGATGGCCTTTTTTTTAATATGCATATCCTCTATGTGCAACCTACAAGTAGTAGTATAGGTATAACCTTCACCTCGCAGGTCTTGCTGATGGGTTTTAATAGAGAACCATCTCCTCTTTATATCCTTGTGTGAATCAATGGGAACATTGTAGCTGATGTTCTTGTTGACCTGACGTCTCACGTGAATATCATAACCAAGGAGATTATGTTAATTAACTTCCTGCATAAAGACATGGGTATGATGCACTTGTGAGCACCATTCGTAAGCATACCAGACTTTCTATACCTCCCCTTCATAGCATTGTTTTGTCAGTCCTTGTCAGACCTAAATCCATAAACTTGTTGTTTGACATAATCCCAGGGTTTGAACTCTTCAGAGTGAAGCTAGGTATCCTATGGATATTAGCTATAAAGGTAGTTCCCTTGGTTTTGCATAAATTCCTAAAGTTTATTCATGATGGTTTCATGCATGTGATCCATGACACTGGTTATAAACTGCCAGTTGAGCGTGGTAGTTATTCCTTAGACCACTTTTGGCCTATACCCATTGGTTCTCTCCTACCTAGAAAGGACCTCTTGTATCAAACTTATCAAAAGTAAAAGAAAGGGTGATTAACACCTAAGGAAAGGTACCCTCCATCACCTTATGTTGTTTCGCATAGGGCATGCTTAAAAGCTGACAATGATGCCACCAAGGTCCATAGAAGAGAAGAGGAGAAGCACTCTCAAGGTTCCTCTTCTTCGTCTTCTACTGTCTAGCCTGACGCTTCCTCTCACCCTATTGCAACACCATCAGATTCTGTTTCGAGCTTGTGAGACAATCCTATGGTGCTCGCTTGGAAAAATCCCAAGCATCCCACGTTTGAGTTTCCTGTTATGCCTGTGGAGCTTAGGCTCGTTCAATATGGTAGTAGGAAGGATCCTCGAGGGGAATCCTCTATGTCTTAGCCTCCACAACCTCCCACCACTCTTGCTCCTAAAGCAATAAATAGGAAGAGACCCACAGTGGAGGCACTAGAGCCGACTCCCCCCACTGTCTCTCAAACTCTTCCTCTTGCTCCCATTTAGGAGAGTTTCCCTCTGTCGAAAATGGTTGTGTGGACACTCCTATGGATGAGTAGGATCCTTTTGTCCTTGTTACCTATTTTAGCTACCAAGCTCAAATAGGTAGAGTTGTTATGTTTTACTTGAAGTGAAACAAAAGGTACATTCCTTTCTGCTAAGTTTCATTCATATGCATAAAATAAATTATCAAAAGACTGCATTATTAAATTATTCAATTGGATACAATAGAGAAGAGAGTCAACATTTATCACAAAGGAAGTCTTTATTGATAATCATAAGTGTATAGTGTCCCTCACAAGCCTAGGGATTGACTATTTTAATGAAAATAAGGAAAAAACTATACATTTACAGATACAAGAAAGAAAAATGCATATGTAAAGAAGGGAGACCCATCATTTCTTGAATGAAAAATCTTGGTTGAGTTGCTTTTGCATCATCTTCAGCCCTCTTGCTTATCCGGCCTCCAGTTGGTGCTTTCCCCCTGCTGCTCCAAGGTTACCTACATTAGTGAGAAGAGTGTTGTTAGAGAAATGAAGGATCACCAATCAATACATATGTAAACATCCATAAACATATAGTTTGATCCTCATGTGCATTAAAATAGCTTGCATACCATAGATGTTTAGGAAAACAAGAGAGTTATCAAAAACATCTATCATATGCTCTGTTTTATCTAACATGTTTGCTCATTGTGTAGGTATAGGTGAAATATTTTTTGTTGTTTTGTTTCATTTGGTTACAACATGTGGAGTAAAATGTGGCTCCTAAGAGGGTTGAGCCCAACATGCTACCCTCTTGTGTTTTAAGAGGGGTAGGAACATAAGCAAAATTGAGCAACTTGATCAAGTTGATGATAAACCTATTCTTGATGCATTAAATCAATATGGAATCATACCACTTGATCAACTTTCATTATCAAATTCAAAAGATGCAACAAAAACTATGGAATTATCAAGAAATATTACTCTTCATCATTTCACAATGAACCGAATAGTAGGCTACCATCATGTTGATCAAAGGGGCAGTCATGGAGAAGAAGAGAAATGTAATGCAAAATACAATGCTTTCACTAATTGAGAGAGATGAGAAGTCATTTCAATCACCATTTACAGGGAAACCTACTTATCGGTCATGTTCCTCAACAACTTTTTCTTCTTGGAAATATTACTCTACTGGATATGTCTTTCAATCTTCTTAGTAGACCCATTTTTCCTGAGTTTGCAAGATTTCAAAATTAACACATATTTTTGGTTTTTAGCAGAGGATTGCTTTGCAAAATTAAAAATGGTATATTTTTCTTGAAGTCTGGTCATCAAAGGATCCATGATGGTCTAGACAAGCAAACTCAAGGGATTGTCATAAGTAGAATCACAAAAGTTCAAAGAACTAGATGTAAGGATAGTTCTTATGAAAGAAGAGTATGACAGTGATATTAGGATTGCGGAAAGTGACTTGACTACATATGGTGTCAAATTGTTACTTGTTGAAGGCATATAGTAGTACACAAAAATAAGAGGATGAATGCAGTTTGGAGGTAAATGCCTTAGGTCTATGATACATCAAAGGGAACAACATTAGGAGGTGTATCATATCTAGCTGAAGTACAAGTAATGCTACTAAAAACAAGCACATCTTCACTCATGTGAGGCAACCATCATTCACCAAAAGGGGCAATCACTCCATTAAAGAGGACACTACAGTTCCAAGTAGACAGTCAAATGGATTTAAAAGATGCAAAGCAAGATATGGAATAAGGAAACAATTCCAAGTGTAGAGGACATGAGCCATTTGTCTTTGGAAGTAACCATTGCTTGTCTATCAATGTGTTGAAGGGGCATCCATTCAAAGGATAGTTTGTGAGGATACAACAAATGGTGATAGTCATCTCAAGGTCAAAAAATGCACTTCTTTCAGATGGCGGTGGTCTTGGATATAAGGCAAAAGTACAGTCATCATAGATAGGGAAGTCAAAGGAAATTTTTAAGTGTTACTTGATAGTGCTAAAGAAGAATTCATGGGGAAATGAAGATGAAATAAGAGTAGGGGCCAATCTAAGAGCATACCCAACATAGTGGTCAATCATACCGAACAATGATGAAGGATTAATGGAAGACCTTTAATCACCGGTACTCTATTACCTTGAATGATAAAATGGAAAGAAGGCCATGGGCCTATCATAAATAAGAAAATAAGCAAGTCAATAAGAGCCATGAAAAGATGATTTTCAGTCAGAGGTTTCCTTACAACAACATGGTCCCAAAAAAAATGATTTAATATCAGTGATATTTCGACTCTTTATTACATAGAGATAGTGTGTAAGAAATGCTCACATTGGTCGCATTCATGGATGCCATATCAAATGATAGTGAAATTCAAATGATAATGTTTATATGCATTGAATAGTTATAACTCAAGGAGATAAGTATAATGAATCATGTTATAGGACCTTCAGAAATAAGTTGTCAGCATTATCAAAATTGTTGAAGGAGCAATCATAAATGAAATGATAGTGTCCTCCAAAATAACTATGCTTCCAGTGAAAATTAAAATAGAGATAACATTATTCATAGGGATATCATTTCATTTGAACACCTAGGCCAACAAGTTAGGTTTCTCAGTTTATTTATAAAACCCTCAGTCATAATCTAGAGCCTGTGAAAGGAACTTCAAAGATATGTAAAAGTAAATTTCTCTCATAAAACCCAGTCTCAAGGTGAGGAGTAACTTTAAAGGGAAGTAACAATTTTTTTATAAAATCATGCCCAACATTCATGAACAAGAAAAAATATGGACTGTGAACATGAAGATCTCAATAAAGTGCAAGAACAGTGAGCTATAGGTTTGTTTTCATTTTATCTATGAATTTAAAAGACAAATACCATAGTGTGCAACATAACTCATTGAATGTAAACATTGTCACTTTTACAAGTAGAGGAATATGTGGCCGTGACATAGAAAAATGAAAAAAGGTGACCAAGAGGCCATGCAGATGAGCTTGAGTTTTCAAAAAGATGTATGGGTTATTACTATTATTTAATAGGGGCCTCGAGAGAGATTTTGATACAAAGCTAGGGTTTCAAAGGGTTGAAACCCCATGTTCATAAAATTTCATATCAACCCAAAACAGGTATTGAAACCCTCAACACATGAAGATACAAAGAAGATACAGAGCTCCAACTTATATAGAAGTAAAACCCTCTTTTGTTTAGGGTTTTAAAAGTAAAATAGAAAAAAACAAGGTGTTGCGCCATGGCCTGCTCAAAGTATGGCCTTTATCACCTACAAAGTGAAAACACAAAATGACCATAAAATCATAGAGGAGTCCCTTTTATTTGAATGGAATATGGAATTTGGAAAGCCAAAAAGGCCACATAACCAAAGAATGCAATAAATATAATCCACGACCTACAAAATGGAATGAAACCCAAAATGCATTAGTTGTCACCATAGACTATGGCTTCTAATCAAAATGTAAAAGAATGAAATTCAAATCTATGAGAGTAGAGAACGAGTATTGAAACCATCATTCACAAAGAAACCCTTAGTGCCTGCAAGGAAGTGAAACTTAGAAAGGAACTAGTAATTTCTCTACCTTTTTTTTATAGAGGTCAAGCAAGCATAAAAAATGAATGCACAATAAAACCCTTTCAATATATATCAAAGATGTGGATCTGTGGCATTGAAGTGAAAGAAAAACAACACAAAACTATTTTAGATGCATAAATAAAGGTATTGCCATCATTTCTCCTCAAAGTAAAGCAAGGTACATAAAGTATTTTGCTTCGTGCTAAATATGGACACATAGAAAGGAATTTTATTCTCAGAAGTAGAGAAATACTTGAGGAAATGCACATAAATATCAAATGCATTCATCACTTTTCATCCTTACAAGCTCGAGTTTCTCAAAGAATGGAAAAGAGTGCAAGGTTCGAGTGACCAGGGGATTACCCAAGCCTTTTATGTTGTTTCCTTGTAAAAAATGCATAAACACTCTAATTGAGAACCACCATGGATGAAATCCATTGAAACCCTAGGTTGGTGGGCATGAAGGCTTCTAGAAAACTCGATGGAAAAAATGAAATGCTTTGCAAAGTTTTGGGTCGGTTTTGTTGATTAGGGTTTCTTACCCAAATTTATGCCACCACACTTAGGAATTTTTTTCCTATCTTTTAAAAAATGAACTTGCAAAAATAATATCCTTGTGCTATGTTCATCCCTTGTGAACTCATATTTTCACCTGAATATGCCAAGTATGGAGGACTTAGACACTTCTGCATTTATTTTCCTCACATGGTCGAATTAAGACCTTTGTAATTTTGCATTTGTTTTAACATGTAAAGCATTTGATTTGAATGATATTGGTATAAATCATTAAATAAAATTTCTTTTTTAAATGCAAAATGGAATATTATTTCTTGTATGTGTTGTGAGTTTAGTTGAGTCCTTATGCTTTTGTAGACACACCAAAGGTATGAGTCAGAATAGTTTGAAGACATGTTTGAATAATAATGACTTGTGTAATGCATATGGGGAAGTTGGAGGAGGTTGACCAACATGTGGAAAGTGTGTGTTGTTTTTGACTTAGTTTTTAGAGA
The DNA here is from genome assembly GCA_007258455.2 of Sequoia sempervirens. NCBI lineage: Eukaryota > Viridiplantae > Streptophyta > Pinopsida > Cupressales > Cupressaceae > Sequoia > Sequoia sempervirens. The sequence continues at coordinate 110,615,427 of VDFB02000363.1, read as the reverse complement.
GAATGAGAGCATTTGGATGCAGTTTCTCATGTTTTTAGTGTGGGTTGGGTCATGACTTGACGTTTTTTTCACTTTGGAGAACTTTTGGAGGGTTTTTGGTGCTTTTTTTTGGATTTTCTATTGCATCCAACCAAGAAGCTTCTAGAAGTATTTTTGTGGGGTAGGTTTCAAAAAAAGCTTAAGTAACTTCAAACAGAGTTTTTGGATTTAGTTCCTTCTTTCTAGCAATATGGTAACTCTTTCTTGGAGTTTTCTTTCATTAGGAGTAGTATTGTAACTCTTTGAAAGACTTGTATTTTAGCAAGTACCTTGGATATCAATGATATTGAGTATTTTTCCTTCTCATTTTGCACTTTATTGTGTGCATCTGGTTGATTGATCAAATTACTTGTGAAGTTTATCTCTTTCCTTGTAATTTTTTCTCATGTTAAGCACCTTTTTGCAAAAAAGTATGTTGTTGCAGGTTATAAGTTGTGTTTGGAGTGCAAACACTTTTAGTTGTGAAACCTATTTCCTTCTAAGAGTTTAGTATTAAAGCCTCCTTATGAAGTATTTATGCAGGAAACATACAAAAGTGAGTTGTGTAATCTAAATTTAGTCATTGTTAAAATTGTGTATGTAAAATGAGTTTGTAAGTCCTATTTAGTTTTTGGTGCATCACCTTAGGAGTTAGTTTCATTATCATGTTTCCTTCTTACACTTTCCTCAGAAAAGCATTAGCTTAGTAGTAGTTTAGGTGACAACATTTAGGAGCCAACCTTATCTAGAGGTCCACTCCAAGTTTAGGTAACCCACAACCTGGGAGTGCTCCCATGTTACTCCAAATTGCTAAGTTTTGCAACTTAGCAAGGGTGAAAATTTGAGAGCTAACAGTTTTGGCATGGTCGATGGGACTGTCAAATCAAGAGAGTTCAAGAAATTACATGTTATTACTAGTTTTGATATGCAACCAGTGAATTTTAGGCCTTTCAAAGGTTAAAAATAGCATATATGGCGTCTCTGAGTGTGGGAAGTAACAGAAAAACAAGTGTTGCAATAGATTATGAAAAAAATCCAGACAAGAGGAAGTTCAATTCCTTTTGAATACTCGCAATGGTTACTGCCTAGAAGAAAAGGTAGAAAAACAAGGAGAGCTCATGTTTCATCAAGGAAGAAAACTTCAACTCCACTTGCAGTGAGAGCTACAAATCCCCCTATGAGGTAGGAAATTTTGGTTCCGCCAATGCCAATTCCAAGGAATCAAGCTTTTGTTACTTTTAATGGATGTATCCTGCTAAATTTAGCCCAACATGATGATATTCCCATGGTTGTCCCCAAAATTGTCCCATATTTCACAAGTTAGGATCAAGCCACACCAATAGAGCACATCAAAGATGTAGCAAATATGTGTTCAATGCATCATATAACACAAGAAAATGTTACTTTGAGGCTACTAGCAACATCCTTTAAGGGGAAGGAACTTCAATGGTTTAGAGGTTTAATAGTTAACTCCATTAGAACATGGGATGAACTAGGTGAATCATTATGCAAGTAGTTTGAGGATGAATATGACAACTTGTCATTAGTGGAGCAGTTTACCACTATTAAGCGAGCTCCCCATGAATGGATGACAGTCTAAATAACTTCCATTTCTGAAGGACATGGGACATAATTTTAGAAACTACAAGGCCTCCAACTGAGTATGCATTTCTTTACTTTTTAGGAGCTTCAAATAGTGAAATTGTTGTTATGATACAATCAATGGGTGGAAACACATTACCATTATCTTATGACATAGATGTAAGGGCTGAAAGTAACCTCATACAACGTGGAAAAATTGCTCCTAGATCTCCTATGCCAATATTCCCTAATATAAAGCCTCATATGACCTTTCCAACACCTCAAATAGCCCCTTTACTAGTTGTTAGCCAATAAATTGTTGTCCCAAGTCCATCTCAAGAATTACAAGAGATTAAAAGCAGTCGGCAAAAGATTGAAAGTATACTTTAGTCCTTTGGCAATGAGCTAGTGATCATTAAAAAGCAACAATTCCAAGGTTTTAAGCCTTATCAACCTCAAAATCAAGGTCAAAGTCAGCCATATCAAGCTAACAAGCAGCCAAATCAAGGGAATTACCAAGGTGCAAGGAAAAATATCAATCCAAGGCCTTTTCAACCATACAATCTAGCTCCAATCAATTCAATTAGGGACCTTGTACCTATTCAAAATAACCTTGCAACTAATTATGAGTGGCGCTTTCCCTGCAACCAACCCCATAATCAAGCTACATGTTCAAATGGGTTATCAACTAGGCTTTGATGGTACAAAATGTTTCAAGTATGTTGAATGTGCCTAACGATGAATCTCCACAACAACAAGATCTCCCTGCAAGTGATACAACTCTCCTAAACTAGAAAGGAGAGGAATTTTGTGGAGTGAATAGAGATGATTCTCCAATAGCAGCCAATACTAGAGACAAGAAGAGGGATTTTGAAATTGGAAAAATGGAAAACAAGGAAAAGGAAGTTGTTGGCCCATCCAATCCTCAAGTATCACACATTTTTCAAAGAAATCCACAAGGAACTAGTAAACAGTAGCTTGGGAACCAACCCCAATCATCCCACTTGCAGCCAAACCCCTGTTGTTACAAGGACTCATCAAAAGGTAAACATTGCTACATCTTTCAACATTATTGATTCCATGAAAATAATGAATGTAACCATGTCAATGTGGGATTCTTTATCCATCCTAGGTCAAAAATATTTATTGCAATCTGCATTAACTGACTTGAGTGTTTCAAGTGATGTTCTAGTAGGTCAAGTCAAGGTTGTTTTTACAAATAAACCTCAAGATAGCATTAAGTAGCTAGGTAAAGATGTCAAACCTCCCCCTTTTTATGTATCTTTGATAATAGGGGATAAGTTGGTTCATAATTGCATGGTAGATTCAGGGGCAAGTAGTTTTGTCATGTCCAAACAGGTTGCTAATAGGTTAGGATTGAAATATTTGCCTCTTGAAAAGAGAGTGGTCCAACTTAATGGGACAACCATTAATATAGTAGGTGTCATTAAGGGTTTAAGCCTTGCTTTTCATGCTTGCCCAAAATTTTCCATCCCTCAGGATATATCTGTCATTGATTTACCACCTCATTTTTCCTTGTGTTTGCCAAGAGATTTCACTACCAAAATAGGAGGTTACTTGTCCTCAAATTGGTCCCACATGATATTTAGGACTAGATATGGGACAAAAGTAATCATTAAATCTGAATCACTTGCCAATGACCATATTGAGCCCTATGTACCAAGTACTGCTAATGCCAATTGTGTTGTTTTTTTATGATAGTGAGCATGTTGTTTCTCAAGAGTTAATTTCACAAGCTGAAAATGTCCTAGACATTCTTCTAAATGAGTGGGAAGTAGAAAATGTGGAAGATAATCGAAGCAACAACATTGAAGAATCTGGTTTTGGTGTGTATATGCTGCATGAACCTGATGCAGTTATCCCAAACCTCAAAAAAGAAAGTGGAACAATAGTTAGAATAGCAAGATGAAGTATGAAAAATATTTTTTGATGGCTATAGAAGCAAGAATGGAGCTGGTGGGGTGCAATGCTTGTTTTCCCACAAGGTGAAAAGTATTAGTTTGCTTTCTATTTTTCATTTTCATGTACTAATAATACTATTGAGTACAAAGGCTTAATTCAGGGGTTGGAATGAGCTAGAAAGAGGAAGATTGGCTAATTACAAGTATATGGTGATAGTGAGCTGATTATAAATCAAGTAAGGGGTCTACATGTTACAAAAAATGATGTTTTGAAGTCCTACAAACATAGAGTGTGGGACATGATAGAATAATTCAATGCTTTCAATTTAGTTTCTATTCTTAGTAATCAGAATAAGCATGCAGATAGGCTAGCTGCACAATAGGGGCTCAGTTTGATATACCTAATGATATTAAGAAGGAAAAAGTGCAGCAATATGTCAAGATTGTTGTTAGACCTTCTATTCCTGATAATAACATGTGCTGGAAAGTTTTCAAGAGTGATGAACAAGTTTTGAGTTTTCTGCTAAAAGAGGGAAAATTTTCAGTGGTAAACCAAGATAACCTCAAGTAGCAATATGATGATCAAATCATCTAGTTGAGAACTAACAAGCTACCCAAGGGTCTAGTCACCTTGGAATCTATCTTTAGCACTAATGATCAGCTCAAAAAGAGCAAGAACAACATGCAAGTCAAGGGGGAACATTATGAAGAGCTTAAGATATTCAAAGGTAAGCTCCTTAAAATTGGTAAAATCTGTTCACAAGAAGATAGGCAAGATTTTATTGCTCTTTGTCAAGAATTTCAAGATGTATTTGCATGGGAGTATTTATATTTAAAGGGTTTTGATCCCAAAATTTCCCAGCATACCATAGAATTAGAGCCAAATCCAAAAACTATTAGGTAGAAATAGAGGCCTTTAAATCCCAAACTTGAGCCTCTTATGATAAAAGAATTGACCAAACTGGTTGAGGGAGATATCATTTTCCCAATCAATCATACATCTTGGGTATATAACCTTGTCTCAGTTAGAAATAAAAATAGAGAGATTAGGCTCTGTGTAGACTTTAGAGACCTCAATAGAGCCTCATTAAAAGATCATTTTTGTTGCCCTCTATGGAGCAAATTCTGCAAGTAGTAGCTGGTTTATAAAGGTTCTCATTACTTGATGGTTTTTTAGGCTATAACCAAGTCTTAGTTAAAGAAGACCAGTATAAGACTTCTTTTACCATGAAATGGGGCACCATGGCTATAAAAGGATGCCATTTGGCCTGTCCAATGCTGGTATCACTTTCCAAAGGGAAATGGACATGGCATTTCAAGGGCTGATCTATAAATTAGTGCTCATATATCTTGATGATATAACAGTGTTTTTTAAGAATGCAGATGAGGATCTTTCACATTTGAAACAAGTATTTGAGAGGTGTAGGGAGTTTGGTATATCCCTCAGCCCTAAAAAATGTATTTTTGTTGTCCATGAAGGCAAGCTTCTAGGAAATGTAGTGTCAAAATAGGGCATCACCATTGATGCAGAAAGAGTAAGTGCCATTTTAGATTTTCCTTTACCTAGCCATAAAAAGGGATTGCAAATTTTTCTTGGCAGAATTAATTTTGTTAGAAGATTTATTCCTGATATTGCTAATCTCTTGAAACCACTAACTACCATGTTGAAGAAAAATGCAAGTTTCAGCTAGACTAGTGAGGCCAAGCATAGTTTTGAAGCTATAAAGGAGGCCTTATCAGTAGCTTCTGCTTTGGTAAATCCAAAATTTTCAAAATATTTCATTTTGTATGCCTTTGGTAGCATAGACACCATTTTTGTAATGTTGGTACAACTGAATGATGATGGTTTAGAACAACCCATTTCCTTTTTTAGTCAAGGTTTGGAAGACTATGAATAGATATATAGCTTTGTAGAGAAACACGTATTGGAAGTTATTAGGAGTTTGAAAAAGTTTAAACCCTTGGTTTCTAACAATAAGGTGCATTTGGTGGTTGCTCACCCTAGCGTGAAAGAGTTTTTGGTAAGCAGAGACTTGAATGAGAAAAGGGAAGGATGGATTAAAAAGGTCATGGAATATGAAATTGACATCAAAATTACTAAGCTTGTGAGGGGAAAGGGGCTATGTGAACAACTTGCTTCAAGGTCTAAAAATGGGTTGGAAATAGAGGAGACAATTTTGGTCACTAATGGTGAGCCTCAGAATGCTACACCAACATTGGGTGTAAGTTGGATGTGAGATATGATTCATTTCCTGTAGATTGGTGAGTACCCAAAAGGTTTAGACAGGGCCAAAAGGAGGTATTTTAGATTATAGTCAATTCCTTATGTGCTGGTTAATTATGTTCTATTTAGAAAAGATCATAAATGGTGTACTATTGAGATGCTTGGACAATGATTAGATTGATAGGGTTCTTCATGATTTCCATGATGGAACAACTGGGGGACATTTTTCTCCAAGAACCATAGCTTGGAAGATCATGAGAGCTGGCTACTATTAGCCAATCCTTTTTAAGGATGCCCATGCTTGGGAAAGAAAATGTGTTAAGTGTTCCTTGTTTACATGTAAAGAGAGGCTTCCATCTTTGCCTTTGCAACCTATTCAAGTGGAACAACCTTTTATGAGGTGGGGCATTGATTTTATAGGACCTATTAATCCACCTTCTAGTGCAATTCATAGATGGGTCCTCACTACAACTGACTATTTTACAATATGTACCGAGGCTATGACTTTAAAAGAAGCCAATGAAACTGTTCTCAAATTTTATGACAATTTGGTAACCATATTTGGAGTACCTAAGTCAATTATTTCAGATAATGCCTTAGCTTTTATTGGATTAAGAGTAAGTGATTGGGCTGTTAGAAATGGTATTCATTTGAATACATCATCAAACTATTACCCTCAAGGTAATGGTTTGGAAGAATCAACCAACAAGAATTTGATAAGGATTATCAAGATAATCATGGAGAGTAACTAGAGAAATTGACACACTAAGTTAAATCTGCATTGTGGGCAGATAAAACAACTCCAAAAAGATCCATTCGGAACTCCCCTTATATGTTGGTGTATGGTAAGGAGGCAAGGCTTCCTTTATCTGTTGAGCTTACTACTCTTGATATTATGAATCGACTTGAAATATTTAAAGAGGAGGATCTAATGGCTATTAGATATGCATAGCTCATGGAGCTAGAAAAAACAAGGGATAAAGCCATGAAAACAATGGAGTTACATCAACTCTAGACAAAAAGAGTTTTTGACAAGAAAGAAACACCTAGGGTGTTTAAAGAAGGAGATGTTATGCTTAAGTGGGATGAATTAAATATTAGGTTAGTAAAACACACCAAGTTTGATATTATGTGGAGTAGCCCATTTGTTATTATTGAGTGTAAAGAGCACAATGCATTTCAATTGTCAAAAATTGATGGAGAAGTTTTGCATATCCTAGTTAATGGAATACACCTCAAACACTATTTTGAGGTATGATCTACCTTGTACATGCTAGTGTAGGAGTTTCATTTCCTCTAAGTGTTTCTACACATTAGTTTAGATGCAATTTTTCAATTCCTCTAAATGTTGTTTTGCACTGTTAGTTAGTTTGTTTTGTGTGTTTTTTTGTGTTTGGAATAAGTTTTCAAGGTGTCATACACTATTTTGATGAGTTACAACAATATTCAAGTCTTTTTTAAGTTTCCTATTGACTCTATGCCCAATGGATAAGCTCAGGCAATTGGTCAAGATGTTTAGCAGGCAAATATTTAGCAAATGTCACCAAAAATGTTACCTATTTTAGCTACCAAGCTCAAACAGGTAGAGCTGTTATGTTTTACAAAGTGAAACAAAAAGGTACATTCTTTTCTACTAAGTTTCATTCATATGCATAAAAGAAATTATCAAAAGACTGCATTATTAAATTATGCAATTGCATACAATAGAGAAGAGAGTCAACATTTATTGCAAAGGAAGTCTTTATTGATAATTATAAGTGTATAGTGTCCCTCACAAGCCGAAGGACTCACTATTTTAATGCAAATAAGAAAAAAACTATACGTTTATAGATACAAGAAAGAAAAATGCATATGTAAAGAAGGGGGACCCATCATTACCTGAATGAGGAATCTCGGTTGAGTTGCCTTTGCATCAGTTCAACCCTCCTACTTATCTGACCTCCAGTTGTTGCTTGCCCCCTGATGCTCCATGGTTTCTTGCATTTGTGATAAGAGTGTTGTTAGAGGAATGAAGTATCACCAATCAATACATATGCATACATCCATAAACATATAGTTTGATCCTCATGTGAATTAAAATAGCTTGCATACCATATTAGATGTCCAGGAAAACAAGAGATTTATCAAAAACATATATCATATGCTCTGTTTTATCTAACATGTTTGCTCATTGTGCAGGTATAGATGATATCTTTGTTGTTGTTTTGTTTCATTTGGTTACAATATGTGGAGTAAAATGCGTCTCCCATGAGGGTTGGGCATTCTACCCTCTTGTGTTTTAAGGGGGGTAGGAATGTAGGAAAAATTGAGCAACTTGATCTAGTTCATGATGAACCTATTCTTGATGCATTAAATCAATATGAAATCATACCACTTGATCAACTTTCATTATCAAATTCAAAAGATGCAAAAAAAACTATGTGAATTATCAAGAAAGATTACTCTTCATCATTTCACAATGAACCAGATAGTAGGCTTCCATCATGTTGATCAAAGGGGCAGTCATGGAGAAGAAGAGAAATGCAATGCAAAATATAGTGCTTTCACTAATTGAGAGAGATGAGATGTCATTTCAATCACCATTTACAAGGAAACCTGCTTACTGGTCATGTTCCTCAACAAATTTTTCTTCTTGGAAATATTACTCTATTGGATATGTCTTTCAATCTTCTTAGTGGATCCATTTTACTTAAGTTTGCAAGATTCAAAATTAACACATATTTCTGGTTTTTAGCAAAGGATTTCTTTTCAAAATTAAAAATCGTATATTTTTCTTGAAACCTAGTCATCAAAGGATCCATGATGGTCTAGACAAGAAAATTCAAGGGATTGTCATAAGTAGAATCACAAAAGGCCAAAGAACCAAATGTAAGGATAGTTCTTACAAAAGAAAAGTATGACAGTGAAATTAGGATCATGGAAAGTGAACTGACTACATATGGTGTCAAATTTTTACTTGTTGAAGGCAATATAGCAATACACAAAAATAAGAGGATGAATGCAGCTTAGAGGTAAATTCATTAGGTATGTGATGCATCAAAGAGAAAAACATTAGGAGGTGTATCATATCTAGCTAAAGTACAAGTAATACTATTGAAAACAACAATCACATCCTCACTCATATGAGGCAACCATCATTCACCAAAAGGGGAAATCACTCCATTAAAGAGGACATTGCAATTGCAAGTAGACAGTCAAATGGATTTAAAAGATGCAAAGCAAGATACAGAATAAGGAAATAGTGCCAAGTGTAGAGGACAAGATCCATTTGTCTTTGGAAGTAATGGTTGCTTGTCTATGAATGTGTTGAAGGGGCATCCATTCAAAGGATAGTTTGTGAGGAGACAAAAAATGGTGATAGTCATCTCAAATTCCGAAAATGCACTTCTTTTAGATGGCGGTGGTCTTGGATTCAAGGAAAAAGTATAGTCATCATAGATGGGGCAGTCAAAGGCAATTTGTAAGAGTTACTTGGCAGTGCTAAAGAAGCATTCATGGGGCAATGAAGATGAAATAAAAGTAGAGACCAATCGTACCAAACAATGATGAAGGATTAATGGAAGACCTTTACTCACCAGTGCTCTATCACCTTGAATGAGAAAAGGGAAAGAATGCCACGGGACTATCGTAAATAAGCAAATAAGCAAGTCAATAAGAGCCATGAAAATAAGATTTTTAGTTAGAGGTTTCCTTACAGTAGCATGGTCTCAAAAAAAAATGATTCAATATCAATGATATTTTGACTCTTTATTACATAGAGGTAGTGTGTAAGAAATTCTCACATTGGTCACATTGATGGATTCCATATCAAATGATAGTGAAATTAAAATGATAATGTTTATATGCATTGAACAGTTATAACTCAAGGAGGTAAGTATAATGAATCATGTTATAGGACCTCCGAAAATAAGTTGACAACATTATCAGAATTGTTCGAGGAGCAATCATAAATGAGATGACAGTGTCCTCCAAAATAACTATGCTTCAAGTGAATATTAAAATAGAGATAACATTATTCATAAGGATATCATTTTATTTGAACACTTGGGACAACAAGTTAGGGTTCTCAATTTTTTTTATAAAACCCCCGGTCATAATCTAGAGCATATGAAAGGAACTTCAAAGATCTATAGAAGTAAATTTCTCTCATAATCCCAGTCTCAAGGTGAGCAACAACTTTACAGGGAAGTAACGACAATTTTGTAAAATCATACCCAACATTCATGAACAAAAAAATATATAGACTATGAACATGAATATTTCAATAAAGTGCAAGAAAAGTGAGCTACAAGTTTATCTTCATTTTATTTATGAATTTGAAAGAAAAATGCCATAGTGTGCAATAGAGCTCATCGAATGTAAATAGTGTCACTTTTACCAGTAGAACAATATGTGGATGTGACATAGAAAAATGAAAAATAGTGGCCAAGAGGCCATATAGATGAGCTTGAGTATTTAAAAATATGTATGGGTTATTATTATTGTTTAATAGGGGGGATCGAGAGAGCTTTTGATACAAAGCTAGGGTTTTAAAGGGTTGAATCCCCATGTAACACCCCACCAAAGAACCCAAGAGGACAACAAAACTAACTACAATAGTGACACATTCTTTTCTTTTCTTTTTGAAGTCAAATAACATGAATTGAAAAAAATATCTAAACATAACATATAAGTTAAGCTATGTCCTCTAAGGTTCTATGAATGCATTACTAACATTCTATTAACAAGATCTAAACTTACATCAGATAGATAGCCATCAAAGATCATATAAAAAGAACCCAAAAGTACATATACAAATTCCCTTACATGGGAGTACATCATTACATTGTTACAAGCTTACATCAATGCTTCCCTTAATACAATGGGAAGAATACATCAAGACTACATTACATGATACAAAAGATATATAGATACAATACATAACATGTGCAACTAACTCTCAGACTGGTACAAGATTTGGAATCTACTACATAAGGTACATCCTCCATGCACATGAACAATAGCAAGGGAAACCCAATGGAGGAAAGAGCACAATCCAACCGACCATGTGGAACCCTAAGGTCAACCCCCCATGCTAGGAGATAACAATAAGGTCCCACTACACAACATAGTCAAGAAGAAAGTAACACAACACTAAAGGGCTAACAAGACTCCAACATACAATATACAACATAACATGACATGATAGTGATAATGCTTCTAGAGGCACACAAACAACAAGGGGATCACATGACTAGGGAATGCTAGGTTACATTAGGGAGGAGTGTCATCGCATAGCTTGATATGGGTTATCCTGATAGACCTTCCTAGGCCTCAACCCCCATCCTGGGTTATCCTAGTAGCCTCTACCAATCCCCAGCCCCCATACAAACTCATGTGGAATCGACATACCTTTCATGAAGACAAGGTAGTTGATCTTTCCATTCTAGGCCTTCCCATCTCATCTCAAGCCTAAATGAGCACTTGAGCCATGAGTGAGGAAAACATTATCTTGATTAATGTGAAATCTACCCAACCCCCTAATACATTATTTAGGTTATCACTGGATTAAGAAACTCCCAATGGGTTATCTTGGTCAACCACTTTGGGTTCTGACCCCCATTGAGAGCCACTCCCCCTACTAGCATCTAGAAGACCCAAAACAACAAACATGGTAAAGCCATATTGCACAAGGGTAAGTGCACCAAGATGGTTGCACCTTTGTGGCCAAAAAAGAGAAAAACAGCCCAAAACGCGTTTGCGTTATAGCGCGTTCGCGTTATAGCACGTTCTCGTTATAGCGCATTCTCATTATAGCGCGTTCACATTATAACACATTCACATTATAACGCATTCGTGTCATTTCTTTTTAAAAGCAAAAAAAAAAAGCAAATCCAAATATCATTTCTCATTTCCTTTTTGCTGTGTTTTTGCTCCACCCATGGCCAAAAACCCTGTTATACGCGCTCGCATTTTTGGAGAGGTGATTTCTTCAAAATTCATCAAGAGCAATTGAATTTCTTCACAAATATGGCACCACGACGACGAAGAGATGCAAGAGGTAAGTATTGTTTGGTATTTGTTTTGAATTTGTTAGTTTTAAATTGATTTTGTTTGTTTTAGTTTAGAAATGAATGTTTTTTTTTAATTTGTAGGAAATATTCAACAAGAGGAGGAAAATCCTCAACCAAATCAGCCTCAACCACAAAATCAACCTCCCCCACCATTCTCTCAATACCCTCCTGGCACTCAAGAAAATTTGAGGAGTGAAATTGAAAACAATAGAAAAGAAGTTGGGGATCTTATTGGTAAGGTTGGTGATCAAAATTCTTCCAACCATGAAGAATACATCTAGCAGATTCATTGAAGGATTTGTTAAAAAATGTAGATACAATTACCCAACAAATATCTGGATGGAAAAATAGGAGGGAAACATCGAGGGCATATTATGCAGACAAATTATCATATAAACAAGTAAAAGATTTAAAGATTACTAAAGGTGATTTGTGCTCTCTATTCGACCTAGAACAAATCAAAAATCTCACCCTCAATGCAAGAGGTTTCCTATTCATTGGTGCCACCGCAAGGGTAGAGGCAGTTTTATGACAGATGGTATATGGTCTTTGATTACCCACCGTGCAATAACTGTGAAGTCCCCCAATATTTTCTTAGGAAATTATACTGTGAGTTTGTATTAAACCAAATCCCAAATTATTTTGATATGAGGGAGTTTTAGGGGAAAGGTGGGGGGTCAGCACAGGATAGGCCCGGTGCACAGCCGAATCCTACACGATAGGGGAGATGACCTCTCGCTAGGCCACCTCATGAGAAGATTGCGATGCCGGTAGTTGCAAAGGAGAGTTATGATGTAGAGACTTTGCAGGAAATCACATCCTTGACTCGGAGTGTCATCCACCACACTAGCCCCATTGTACAACGCAATCCAGGGGAGTCTTCAGGTGGTGGCCTTCGAGGCCATGTGTGTCGATCTTGCAGAGCCACTTGTTCGTATGACCCTACCGGCCCTCAAGAGGGTGCTACGCAGGATCCATATGCTTCTACGTAGCCTGATCCGTATGCATGCCATATGCTTCTACATAGCCTGATCCGTATGCATCTATGGGGATGGAGAGGGCGACTGACATTTTGCATGATGCATATGGTATTGATAGTCAGGTAAAATTGAACATGTTCATTGAATTTAGTTTATTAAATTTTGATTGTGAAATGCAAGATTAACTAATTTAGTTTTATTATTTTAATAAAATTGTAGGGTCACAGTATTGACCCTGGGTACACTAGTCAATCTAATTTATTTTGCAGTGCACCTATCAGTGGGGTATGTAAAGTTAGTAAACAATTATAAATTTATTACATGTGTTAATAGCATTGTTTTATGAATCGTATTTTAATATGTGATTTTGGATGTTGAATAGGGTGTTGTTGGAGGTTTCAAGGAAACACCTCTGAGTGCGAGTAGATTTGCTCAAACTTTCACTGAGGTAATATAGAATAAAGA